>CM052443.1:21143361-21202428 GCA_028533085.1 Varecia variegata
AGCAGAAAGAAATATATATTAAAAATAATAAAATTTAGGATTAGCAGAATATCATCATCATCATCATCATCGTTGTCATCGTCATCATCATCATAACCATCAATTAAAATTGGGTGCGGTAGGAAAGTGAGAGTCTTCGGAGAAGAGGAAATATATAAATGTCATCATCTTGCAGAGCTGACTGTCAATAGCTACTAAGTATATAGAGGATTAAATACATTATATATAGTATTATAAAGATAAATAATTAAAGAATAAAACTGCTAAAACCTGTTGAATTATCTCTATGAACCTACACACAAACCAAATTAAAATAAAACAAGTCGTAGCCCATGAGTGAGAGATAAAAAAAGAAGCAGAAAGTATATGATGTCAAAACTAAGTCCAGATATATCTATGGTATCCAAAAATATGAGTAACAGTGTATCAGTCAAAATAAACAGATTCTCAGTTTAAATTACAAAGCTAGAGACAATTTTGTGCTGTGACACAAAACAAAGTGACTGGAAAGTTAAAAATAAAAGGATGGGCAAAGGCAAACAAGCAAATAAAACAATAACAAAAATGAGAGATCTTAATTTTAATATCAGACATGTATCAAACAAGGTTGGGTTCAGGGCACAAAACAGTAAATGACACAAAGATAGGAACTTTATTGCAACCTACCATTATGTTGTAAGCATTATGAATATTTACGCACTAAAAAACATAGCAGCAATATTTATTAAGCTAAAAGGCAGTACATACAAAAACAAAAGGCAGAGATATCTGAAGAGTAAAGAGCAACACAATTCCTTCAGTTTAGAGAAATCAGAGTACACTTTGGGAACCACATTACACCTCATTTGGGAATTTTCTCTGCTTTTCAACTCCCTATATTTGTACAAATAGCTGTAAGACAATCTGACAGTATCTTTTCCCTGCTACCAGTCCTTCCCTAGCTCTCTGTATGTGCTGCCTAAGTCCAAGTTCTTCCTGATCTGACCCTGCCTAGTTCTTCATCCTTCTCCCACTCTTCATGTGTTCAGAGACATCCCCCAAACCAGGGCTCTCTTTTCCACACCTACTTGCTTTTTGCCTTGGCCCAGGCTGTTTCCTCTTTCTGGAAGCTCTTCACTCCCTCTGACAGCAGGTAGACATAACTTTTAAGACTTCACGAACATGTCCCTTCCTCTGGGAAGCCTTCTTTGCCTCCAACCCCCACCAGGCACAGGACACAATCTGTACACTCTCACACTGCACAGTAACTAACCCAGTTCTTTAGGATCGAGATAACGGAGACATCTTTGCTCCACCTCAGCCTTCATTCCCCACATGTAGTTAGCTACAAAGGCCTGCCAACTCTTGCGTATTATTTTTCATTTCCTTTGTAACCACATGACTATCACCTCTGTACCTCTGAACTCCTCCGAGTATTTCGGTGCCAGCCACACCCTCTCCTGTTGATTCAGCATTCTGCCCCTGTATCCATCTTCTAAGGTACCACATGGTCAAGCCAGATCCTTTGCTCCAAGGTCTCCAATTGGTTTCCTTTCCTTTCTGATCAGTTACTTCATCTGATGTCAAGGCTTTCTGCAAGCTAGACACTATGCCTTTTCCAAAATGATTTTCCATTGCTACCATCTTGCACGCCATTTCATCCACACTGACCATCCCTCCACCATGCCATGCACACATATCATCTCCATGGCAAACCTGACCTGCACCTTAATTACCTTCCTCATGTTACCCCCATTTTTTCTTGCCTACCTACCCAAATCCTGCTTCAAGAGCAACCCTCCCTAGCTCATCAGTCCACAGATCTCTACCCTGAGCTCTTTTGACATTTATCATCAACACCTCAGCTTGGCTTTTGTCTTAATTCATGCTGTGAGTTGCACTTTACTTGTACATGTTTTATCTCATCAGATAGACAGGAAGCCTCAGGGGTTATATCTTGCGCTTCTTCTACATTACCCTTGACATCTTGCAAGGGACTGAGAATATAGTAGGTGCTCAGTAATCATATATGCTTTTTAAAAAATATAGAATCCATTGCTTCTGTCCATGCCATTTAAGCAGGATATCAGCTCACCTGAACCCTGAGCCTTAAACAGCCACCTTCACTGCCTCCTCCCTTCCAGGATTAGAGTGAGCCAATTTCTCACCATCATTTTCTAACTAACTATTCACTTAGGCTAATTGGTTATAATAGAGACGGTTAATATTTTAAAAACTGCTTTCCTTGCATCATCTCAGTGCGCCCTCACGTGATGCTGTGCTGTATGCAACACGGGGATCAGCAGCTCATTCCACAAACGGGGAAACACAGTTAAGAGTCCAAGACCACACCGTGTGTCACCTGTACCAGGGAGGCCAGACCGCCCAGCTTCCACTCCTAGTCCAGTATTCTTTACACCAGAGCAAGCTGTGCCTCTTCCCTAAGTTTCTCGAAGTTCTCTCTGGAAGAACCAATGCATTTTTAAAGCATTGATTTTTTGCTACAATTTTTCTTTATTTTGCTTTTGATTTGTCCTTCCTAGTGAAGATACTGCCTCTTCCCTGATGGGAAGCATTCTTTTTCCTCCCCGAATGATGACCCCACTCGGTTCCCATTTGGTTCTCTTCGCCTGAGTTTCCACTTAGCCCTGCCACCCCCTGGAGAACCATTCTGGCTTAATGCCTCCTGCATCCTTTCAAATTGTTCTTGTTCCTCGGCCCGGGATTTCCTGCAGGGCTGGCCTTCTCAGCTAATGAAGAGCCTCCAGCTGAAGGCACTGCTCCTGACCACGTTTCCGGTCCTGCTGGGAGGGGGTGGTGGTGGCTGGTGGGAGAGGGGGTGCAGTCCGGCCTTGATCCTCTGGGAATGCAGGCAGGGGGCTCCACTGATGCAGCTCTGCGGAGCTCTGGAACTTGCTGGTACCTGGTTTTGTTCTGACTGACACCCTGCCCCCCCACCACACTGTGCCTTTAAAATGGTCCACTTTCCTTCCCTCTGGGAAAGCTCATTCAGAGCCTGTTTTGTCTTTCTCTAAGTTGTTCAACAGTATCACTTTTTAATTTGTGTGCGTGTGTGTGAGGGTGGGGCAAGGAAAATAACATTTATGCCCTAGACTGAGTAGGAATGACCTTATATTATGTATTTTGAAAGGATGCTGTCGTCACCCATCTGTGTAATTGAGTTTGTAGTTGTCTCAATCCCAGGAGTGGATATCTATTATTTTCATTTCCCCTCCTGTCCCTACTAACCAGGTAACCGAGCCTGGGTGTGGCATGGAACCTCACCTCTCTGGCTATGGGCCTGGCCCAAGAGGTGGGCACGTGACCCATGCTGGGACGTCAGTTTCCTTCCCTACGAGTTTCAAAGTGGAGCCGGACAGAGGAAGCCAACTTTTCTCTCTGGCTATTGAACTGTCGGGATATGAGGCTGTGCGGGCTGATGCCAAATTCTCAACAACAGCCGACTTGAGGAAATGACATCACATCCACAGAGAAACATAAATGGGGATTGAGGAACGGGTGGGATTAAAACCCCCAAGTCCAGTTAGTCATGAGGCCAGCTCCCAGCCTTGGGCTTTCAGGAGCTTGGCTACATGAGCCTATAAATCACCTTTTACTGCTTAAGCCAGTTTGATTTGTTAATTGCAACCAAGAGAATCCTGGCTAACACAATCCCTTCTCTGGGAGGCTTCTCCATCACAAGTCCCAGGTGCCCTTGTACTGTCCCCGGCTGCCCAAGACTGTGTGTCCTTACACAGCATCACTGTGGCTCCTTGGGGGTTGATTCCTGTCTACTTTGTAGCTCACTTCTCCACCTTCACTCTCTCCGACTTGTGCTAAGATGGGCTACTGGTGCACATGCCCTTCCCCGGCCGACTCCAGGCTTCTTGGGTGCGGCTCTCCTTCTGTCTCTCTTTGTCTTCGTCCATCATCTTCTCCCTTCCCCACTGCACCTCTCTGCCAACTGGGTCCTAGCACAGGGTCTCACACAAAGCGGATGTCCAGGGAATAGCATGCATGAGTGAGTGCATCTTTGTAAATCAGTGCAGAACAAACTCTAACCTGACTGGGATAAGCACATAGAATCAGGCTGCATGGCTCATCTGCAACATGTGGACAGTAATACTCCAGACCTTACTGGGGTATGGCTGATAAAATATAGAGCTTAGCCCAGTGCCTGGCACATAATTAAGTGCTCAGTGAGTATAAAGTTGTTGTTGTTATTAACAGATTTTGGGGTACCTAGAAAGCCAGGAGGACACTTTTCTTTCCATTTCCTTTCTTGTGAAGGCCTCTTGTATTTACAGCCTGAGGGTTTTCTCTGTTTTGTTTTTCGCAATGTGGCTTTCTATACATCTACCCCGGTGAGGGTCCTCTTGTGTGGCTGCATCTCAGCCAGCAGCTCCCCTGTCAGAGCCCACCTCTGCCCCCTCTAGGAAAGCACTTTTTGGGCTAGGTGGGCCCCCACCAGGCTGAGCCTGGGAGCCCACCATCCTGGGCAGGCTGTGGTTCTCTTGAGGTGGGCACTGGGGGAGGGAAGGAGGGGAGGAAGGGTGGATGCAGGGGGGCAGGGAGGCCTCTGGCCCAGGTCGGGGATGACATGGTACTTTCTGCTATGGGGGGCCAGAGGCGGAGGGAAGAAGAGACCAGCCCTGCCATGCACTCCCCACCTGTGCCCACCCAGGACCCTGCCCTGGGCCTCGGAGACATGAGGCAAATTAGAACGCCAGGCCAGCCTGGCTGCTCTCGCGACACCCCCCTTGTTACCAGAGCCGCTGGCAGTGCGGCTCCAGGAGGAAATGGAGCCCGTCTTTTATCTTCCCCTCTGCACACACACGTGGTTGACTCTGGCGACTCCGCTTCCCTTGCGCAGTCCCCAGATATCTCCAGAGGTTCACAACGGGATGACGCTCTATGACAGAGAGGGCTTCTCTTCTTCTCCTTTGTTCCTGCATTTCTTTCTCTGCTTCCAGTCCTCCTCTGTCTGTTTCACTCCGTGTCTGCTGCTTCTCTCTTTAGCGGGTACCTCTGTGACCGCCATCTCCTGTCTTTCTGTCATGGCTCTAGCTGTTGTCTGTTTCTGTCTGTCTCTCTCCTCCCGTGTGCATGTTGGCTCTGCCTCGCTCTGCTCTCCTGCTCAGCCCCGTGATGCTGCCGCGCGAGAAGGGGACAATCTATCTGTCAGAGACAGGCTCTGCCAACCTCGACCACCTCTCTCCCGCTGCTGGCAATTATCTGGAGCTTGGCACGGGGCCCGGAAACTGCCTCCTGCACCGCCCTGTGGCTCGGGGCCCGCTCCTCCACGCCAGCCCCCTTGGAGGATCACTTGGTGCCGTGCCCAGGATGTGACAACCTGCAAAGGTCACACGCACTCCCAGGAAGATGGACTGCTCTACGAGTGGAAATGACAGTGGGCAGATCTGCAAATGTCCCTCCAGACTTTGTAGCCTTTTGCAGAGGCGAGCAAGGAGCAGCGACAGAAATTACCCCACAGCACCGCCCCGCCCCCACCTTAACATTTGCCACTCCTCCCGACTTTTATTCCTTTGTTTCTTTTCGAAAAAGGTGGATTTTGGAATTTATCTTATTTGAGATAGTATAACTAATGGATCCACGAGATTTCAGTGAAAGTTGACAGCCTGCCCGGTACCAGGCTGGGGGCTGACCTCACATTTAGTGGATATTGTGTGGTTCCGTAAACAGAGTCATGGCTATGACCTGACACCTTCTCTCTCTCTTTCTCTCTCTCTCTCTCTCTCTCTCTCTCTCAAGTCGATGGGGCTTTAGAGCTATCA
This sequence comes from Varecia variegata, assembly GCA_028533085.1. Classification (NCBI taxonomy): domain Eukaryota; kingdom Metazoa; phylum Chordata; class Mammalia; order Primates; family Lemuridae; genus Varecia; species Varecia variegata. Next base: position 21,149,136 of record CM052443.1, read on the forward strand.
GAGACTTGTGAGGCTATTTACTCCAAACCCTTCATTTTGGAGATGTGAAATCTGAGATCCAGACAGGCTGAGTTACCCCAAGTCAGCCAGCTAGTTGGTAGCAAAGGCCAGACAAGAGCTTGGGTTTGGGTAGGCGTGCTGCAATTATTATCCTTTAAAAAGCGAGGAAACTGAGCTTTTAGGGAGACAAATGATTCTGCCCGGGTCACTCGGTTATTAGGTGTTAGAGTTCCAATATCTCATTTATTTAAAAATACATCCTTCTTCCTAACCAGTCAACTAACATCACAGAGCATCCTGGCAATCACAGAGCTTAGAAAAAGTGTGTGTGGGGCTAATCGTCCTGGGCTGATTTGAGCCTTTTCTGCTGGTTCTGAGAATGAATGCTGTTTTCATCAGTACTGAAGCAGAGCGCTGTCATAAAGTGCTTAATCATGTCCAACAAGCCTTGTGCTGAGGGCCCGCCATGTGTCCCGGGTTCGTCACATGGCAGGTTAGCCCATATCCTCTGTGCTGCATCCCACCCACCCTCTCCCGAGAGCTTCGTGTCCGTGGGTTCAGTGGCTCACCCACCACTGGGGATCTTCCTCCGTGCATTGTGGTGCTACCTCCCTGAACAGTGGGAAAAGCCCACTGCAGATGGAAGTAGGCAGGGAAAAAAAGATGACTGAGGGTTCTAGAATGTCCTATAAACCTGGCTATGACCAGATCATGCTCACTGCTGGATGTCAGGTGTCAAGTTGCAGGTGAATGTCTTGTTCTTCCCCTGTGACTTTGGTTAATAATGATAGCCGCTGTTTGCTGAGCACCTACAATGCACCGGACCCTGTGTTAGAGGCTTCCCCCGGATTGTCTCCCTTAATCCTCACCACTGGCCCATGAAGTGGGGACCACCATGGTGACCTATGTCCCTAGCTGAGGCTGTGGGAGACCAAGGTCACGCAGCTGCTGGGTGAAGGAGTTGGGTGTGGAGTTCAGGCTTGCTGAGGACGGAGCCCTCCCTGTCCCTCTCCACTCTACCCAGCTGCCTCCACGTTTGCTGGGTTTACAGAGAAGCCAGATGAGAGGTAGCAAAGGAAGCAGAGGCTGTCTATGGTGAATTCATGGTCCCTGGCTCGTGGGAAGAAAGCAACAGAGCCACCAAGTGTGTAGGAGCTTGTTTATTGGGGTTGGGGTGGGGCCTGAACCTCCCTATGTATTTCCTGGGCTCCCAAGGGCCTTCCATATCAGAGCATATTATAAAAATCGACATCGATCAAATACAATCACCCTGAGGCAAACAAACAGTTAACACATGCTCAGCATGTTTTGTTTAAAAGGAAAGAATCATCATAATGATGTCAATGGTACTAACAGAGACCATATCCCGAGTGCTTAATAGGTGACAAGCGGTTTGCTAAGTGCTTCACTTATTTGTATTTTACAAAAATCTGCAAATTAGGCATTACCCCATTTTGCAGGTGAGGGAATTAAAGTCCAAAGATGTTAAAACAAAACAAACCAAAACCAAAACCCCGCGAAACCTCTGCAGGTTGATTCGCATTCTAAGTGTGAAACTGGGACTCAAACGTTAAGCTCTTGCTTCCAAAGCACTTTCCACCACACGGCTTTCACGGAAGTGTGCACTGCCATTTAGAAAGCTTTCCTACTAAATAATTAAAACTTCAGAATTGTCCCCATACTTAAAGGGATATATTTCAATTACCTGGAATAGTCAGAACAGCCTCCTTGACTGCACTCTTTCTCGGCTCCGTTTCAAATCGTATATCTCAGAGCCCTCAGACTCTAGTGGACAATATATACCTCCTTCCTGGCAGCATCGCAAGGGGGCCCTAGGGCTGGGGAATTTATGGGCCCTGCTAGATGGTGCACAAGTCCCTTGCCTGCTTGGAATGCAGGACTCCGGCCCATGGGCTCTCCATGGAAACCAGCCTTGGTTCCAGCAAGTCAGCTGGCTCTAAAAGTCTATGCCTTTTGTACTGAGGTTTTATTTTCCTTTTTGATGCTGTTATGGGGGACAGTTGAAGAGGAAATTCCCTCCAGTTCAACAGATTCTAGATTTATAGAGTAGTATGAAAATATTTGCCCTGTGTTCGAAACTGCTGAAGAGGGAAAAAAAAAATGTTGTTTTCTACGGATTTATGAAAACAGAAACATTGATTGGTTTTGCTTGAAGTTTGTCACTCTTTTTACGATAACGTGATGTTTTCTGGTGCTTGGAGAGGGCTGAGTTTCTTGCAGGTAACATCAACAGCTGGGAAAATTGCGAGGTTCGTGTCTTATCCTTTCTACTCACCCTCTGTGTCCATCCTATTCCATCTCTCCTTTGAAATTCCCACCTGCAATGATCCAAGACCCCATGTCACCTCAGACTTTCCCAGGGAGGAAAACAATCTAGCATGAATTCGCAGTGATTAAGAAGAATTGATGAGTTGCTATCCCTATTGGATTTTTGTCTTCAAAAAAAAAATCCTGAAGATGCTCCTTCATCCAAATGTATGATTATTCTTAAAGGATATCATTTTAGGCACTTGCGAGGGAAATAAGTTTGGGTAAAATTTCAAGGTCTTTCGGTTGCCCTTCATGTCATATCACACAGGCAATGATGGGTTCTGCCTAAATATGACGCTCTGGCTACACACACGGCTTTTGCTTCAGAACTGCCTCTTTACAGAGCTTAAATTATTCTAGGCACTTTGATCTCAAATGTCTGTGTGAAGCTTCCTAGCAGAGTTGAGGGACAGATCCCAGGGCTTTGCCTCATAAGGCAGATGAGGTTCTAAGGAAAAGGAGAGTATGGTCTTGTGCTACTGAAGGATGGCTCAGAATGCTGTCCCAGCAGGGAAGGAAGAAAGACAAATGCAATTCTCATTAATAAATTGCTCAGCCACACCCAACAAGGCAGCTCCTGTCTGCCTAGGATCATCCTTCCAGGGTCCAATGTCCCTCAACACAAAAGAGCATTTCCGAAAGGCAACCACAATAACGCCTTCCCCAGTGCAAACTCCCTCAATGCAACACTAATTTCCAGTAGACTCAGGTGTACCCTGCTCATCTGCTCAACCGCCAACAGCCACTCTGACCTATAATTTTCAGTGTGGGGAGTAATAAGAAACAGAAGGACCTGGGAAAGGTGGAGTAGGAAATAGAAAATAGGGATAAGGTGGGTGGAAGAGACGAGTGAGTTTTTGGAAGCAATAAAGGTGAGTTGGGGAAAATAATATTGCCCTCAGATGGCCTTTGTGAGGGGCAGGAGCTGAAATCTGGTAGGAAGTATTGGGTCTGGGGCCAGGACCTGGAGCACTAGGTATTAGGAAGGGGTTTGAGAACTGCCCACTCTGCTTGACCAAATAATTTAAATAAAGCCAAGGCAAAGTTTTTTCTCTTTCCAGCTTTTAAGTCATACAGTGAGACCCAGGAGGCCAGAGCCAATAAAACTTAAGGACACCCAAGGTCCAGGCCCACTCATTCCAAATGATTCTTGGAGTGAGTATTTTCTGCAGCAAAGCAAAATGGATTTACAAGTATCTCCTTAAAACTGCAGGGGAGGAAGAACATGAAAAGTTTCCAGGGAGGGAGGGATGGTAAATGGAATTAATAGTACAGAACTCATTAGCACCCATTATTACTAATTTAAGATATGTAAAATATTATCGATATTTTCTTTACGTAGTGCATAGTCTTTGTTGTTTGGTCAAGTGAACTTCATCAGGGCTTTCTTAGTTTCCTATATCCCAGACCTGCCAACCCTATTTTCCTGTGAGTTGGAATTTTCACAAAGAAAAAGTCTCTTATCACGGGGGGCTTTAAGGAATAGTCAGGAAGGTCCCCTGGATTACAAACTCTGGACTGCCCCTACCCCAAGGTGCAGTGGGCAACGCCAGGGTGTATGTGTGGGGATAGCACCTTAGTAGGAAGACATCCTTGGGAGAGTGCTCCAGGAGGTGGTGGGGGGCGGGGCAGGTGAAGTGTCAGTGTGTGACACGTGGGGTGCCATCAGTGAGGGTTCCCAGCCTCTGCCTCCTCTCCTTGGCCTGGCTGTGGTGGCTGCCTGAATGGCGCCACGGTAGAATCATCACTGAGTTAAGGCAGCACTATTTCCTTTCACGTGGAATATTCCTGAGAAGAGAATAGATCACTCCCGTCGTCATGATGGTGGTCTCTCTATCCCTCAGAACCCAGTGACTGCCGTAAAGCACAGTTTTCAGTATTAAAGGAAGTTGGAAGAGTCTAGAATATGGGGAGTGCTGAGCAAAGACAGTGGGCTTGGGTGGGGCAACATGATGACCCTGGGTGCCTGGTGGGACATGGCGGAGGGGCAGAGGAAGGAGACGTGGCCAAGGGAAGGCTCAGTGGGGGCACCGCCCTCAGAGCCGTGCTCAAAGCCACACATTTAAATGAGAGAGGTCATGGCATGAGAGCTTCCAGCTTCCAAATCCAGTCCCAATGTGTGCGAACAGGAAGGGGCTGAAGATGCCCTGATTCTTCAGACGTCTTCTGAGAAGCTTCATGTATTAAGCACCGGGTGAGGCTCTGGGAACAGCAGGTGGCAGGTGACATTTGCTTTCAGCCTGACCACTCACCACCCTCTTTTCTTGTTTGAGGGACCCGAGGCCCAGCCAGGGAGGTGATGTGCTCAAGGTCACACAGTTTGTTGCTGAGAAGGCACACCGGGCATTTGCGGGGCCAAGCGGGAAGCTCTCTGAAGGTCAAATAATGTCTCTTGGAAACAGGGAGCCATGAGCTCAGAGTTTTATCCTCCCCTAGAGCACCTGGAAACAAGGTCCAATGAGCACAGATTGTGGAAGTGGAGATGGGGTGCAGCAAATGCCCCACTCGCCAGTGGCACCCTCACTTTGGGGCTGACAAGGTGTCCCTTTCTGTCCCCACCCAAGGACATTCATTTGCTTGGAACTTGGGACAGGAGAAGCCTGGGAGGTGAATGCAAAGTTAGTGTCTCCAAGCTGGGCTGGTGCCCTTTCCGTTGCTGGAGGACTTGGATTTGACAGTCACTCTTCTGGAAACATTGAGCTGACGTGTTGCACTGACAGACTAAGGGATCCCCAAACATCAGCCCCGACCCAGAACAGACTGCCACACACAGTGCTTCCATCTCAGGACTTCCCTCGCTATCTGGAGAACAGTTCGTTATCATTGTCCTATTTTGCTGTCATTTGTACTTCCAAGTACAGCTTTGTGTACATCAGCATATTCATTGCACCAGCCTTTTGTAAGTTTTCTAATTTTACTGGAACTGTAAAAGGTCATGAGGAAGGGTCACCCGGACTTACTTCGACATGTAACTCTCTCTGTCGTAGATCCGCAAATGTACGAGGACTCCGGGACTCACAGAGTGTCACGTGTATAGTAAATATGCTCTTGGGCAAGTTAAAGGTCTCTCTGGATCAGAGCTTCCTATTCTGTAAAAGGAGGTGGGGCCGGGTATGTTCTAAGTTTCTTCCAGTTCTGACTGAATCCACTGAGGTGGGAATGGAGGATGGGCCCGTAGAGGTGTTTGTAAAACCAAATGCATTCCTCATTGGTCATTCCAAACATGATGCCAAGAAGAAAAGAAGACTCTTAAGCTGGGGAGTGGAGAAATTTGGGGGCGTGGAGTCCCCAGAGCCTGCAGGGAGGGCTTCTCTTCCTGAGCGTCACTGTCTGCATGGGGGGTTCCCTGCCCAGAGGCTGCCGGCCGCTCTGGGTTTTGCTATGATGCAAATTTCCTTTCTTAATGTTACGAGAAGAACATTTTCATGGAAGACAAATCACTGGTCCTTGACCCTGTGACAGCAAATGGAGACTAATGAGCATGGCCGGGGCTTAAGAGATACCTTTACATGAATGTCCATTGCCACAAACCCTTTCCACAAAGCTCCTTTATGCTGCTCAGCTTTTATTGGCTCCAGTTGAGGGGCTGCAGATGGCAGATTGCTGGGCAGAAGTGCGTCCACCAGGCAGGCATTTCTTCTGTGTCTATCTCCTTTCAGGGGGGACTGAAGCCTGAAATGCCCAGCCCAGGCTCTTTCCAGCCCCCTCACATCCAGAGCAGAGCCCCAATATTGCATCCTAGGAAAGCTCACTCGTGAGTGTCCACAGCTTCCCTGCACCTCCATCAGCAACTTTTGCTCCTGTTTCTTGACCCTCAGCTACCCAGTGGACAGCCCCTTCTCCTCCCACACCCCAGGGGCGGCTGCTCTTATGAGTCCATTTTACAGATGGGAAGACAGAGGCACAGGGAGGTAAAGCGACCTGACCAAGATCATGCAGACGGTAAGCGGCAAGGTCAGAATTGAAACCCAGGCGGTTTCTGGGATGGGTAGGAGGCCTTTCGGGTATCATTGTCTAACAAATTGGCTGGAAAAGGGCTATTGCTATTTATTGTATTCTATTGATCCACTCTTAAATAAGATTCAATCTTATTTGATAGCTAAATCTGAGATTCAATGAGATTAAATATTAAAAAAAAACCCTTCGCATATTGCAAAGTACTAGGCAAGATGTGCTTTGTTATGACTTATTAATATTCAACTTTCACCCAAAGTGGAATTGATTTTTTAAAATTTGTATTCATGTGTGCTCCCTAATTGCGGGGAGCTCCTGGCAGCCCCGAGGTCTCCAGGTCCCTGCATCTCACAGGTCCTGCAGGCACGTCCTCTACGAAGGCTCCGTCCCTCTAGGCACACACATCTCGGCTGGAATAATAAGGCATTTCCTCACGTTCCCCAACTCCACTGCCCACCTTGCATTTATTCCAAAGGCTGTCTTTACCTCAGCTTTGAAAATCTGCAACAGCCCTGCAGCTGGGAAGAGAGTGTATCATTTGGCTTTTTGCCCAGAAATAAGATGCTTCAAAAAGGTCATCAAAAAAAAAAAAAAAAAAAAAAGTCTCTTGGGGAAGAAAAGGAAAAAAAAAAAAATAACCCTCTCTCTCAAGGTTAATTGAGTGGAAGGTGAACTTTCATCACGTGTTGTCCCTTTGAGAAAGCTGCACACCCTTCAGTAGGTGGAGAGGGTGATTCACGGGGGAGAGGGGTGGGGCCGTGCTTGGGAACACATTGTTCTCCAGAGCTGGCCCTGAGCCCTGAGCACTTCTCGAGAACATCCCCACCATGGAGGAGCAGACAGGGGTACAGACACGTGGTCACCTTACTGAGGAGCCCAGGGCTCCACGGGGTACAGGGATGTGAGACTGGACACCTGCCCCCAGGGAGCTTTTGCTGTTGTGGATGGAAGGAGACCAACAGCCAGGGTGCAGTGAGTCGGGGGACAAGCATTGTGCCTGGTGGCGCGGACTGTGCAGAGTGTGGGTGCTTTGCACTTCCTCATCTTCTGCCTAGCCCTGTGGTTCTTATCTGGGGAAGATCTTAGCCCCCAGGGGATATTTGGCTATGTCTGGGGACACTTTTGTTTGTCACAACTGGGAGGGGAGTGCTACCAGCATCCAGTAGGCAGAGGCCAGAGAGCTGCTAAACATCCTACAATGCACAGGTTCAGCCCCCCACAACAAAGAATTATCCAGCCCAAAATGTCCACAGAGCTAAAATGGAGACACCCTGGGCTAGAACTCACTCCCAGCACCCACCCACCTGGCTTCCTCTTTCTTTTCCTTTATTTAGGTGTTTTCTCAAAGCCACTGTATCAGAAATCCTTTCCTGACCATCTTACACTAATAAAAAACCCCCCTATCTCACTCCATCACTCTCTTGTCCCTTCCCTTGCTTTAATTTTTTCATTTTTCCTTGTCTGATGTATGTGTGGACCTATGTTTCGTTGTTTATTACCTGCCTCCTCACACTAGAATATAAGTTCCACCAGACCAGGGATAGTGTCTCTTTTGTTCATTATTCTATTCCCAATGTCTAGAACAGAGGATGCAGCAGATGCGCAATAGACATCTGTTAAATTAACGAATGAGTGGATGCCAGCCCAGCCAGCTTTGTGAACTTGGCTGGGTCACTTAACTACTCTAATGTGCATTAGGATTTTCATGCGAAAAAAAAAATCAAATTGAGGATTAGAATGTTTCATTTGGTCTTTTCAGCGCTAAGTTTCTTTGATTCTGTAAGAAAGTGGGACTTGCTCCGGGAATTCTGGGTGAGGGAGAGGGCAGTTTTCAGTGAAGGAGCATCATGAACACAAGGTGTGTGTTACATCCTACCTTCCCACCTCATGCAGATCCCCGAGTGGCAGCTATTGTCACTTATATATAGCGGCGCCAGCCTCAGGCACAAAATTTAAGAGATCACCAGAATACTCAAGAATCAAGGTAAATAATATTTTAATGCCATTTTTTTAAAAATGAAAATTAATGCAAAAATCTATAATGAATGAAACAGAAAGATTTTACCTAAAGACAAGATCAGTATTACCATTTTTCCTTTTGCTTTTGGCTCCAATCAGGCTCAGCACAGGACTGCTACTGATCTTGCCTTTATTTAAAATGTTGATATTTAGCTCATCATGGATTTTTTTTTTGGCATTAAGTTTGATTTTTAAAAAATATTGCATTGAAAGCTGATTTGTCTTGATTGCTGAGCTTTTTGTCACCTCCGTCAATTTCGTGCTGGACATGGGTGCCTCACTCACCTCACCCTGGTACTGGCCCTGAGATAGGGGGTGCCGGAGAGCTATGGGCATGTCTGGAGGCAGAGAGGAGCCTCCTGGTGTCCATCCCCAGGGAAGGGAAACAGGGTGAGAGGGAGCTTTGGGGACAGCTCGTGGGAACTTAGGATTTGAGGGCTGGACTTCCCAGGCAGAATGAGGCTGAGTAGGTAGGTCTGAACTTCCAGGTGAAAAGGAAGAAGACACCATCAGAGGTAGGGAGGCCTGGAACAGTCCTGGTTGCCCCAGTTGTTTCAGGGCAGTTATTGACAGTGCCTCCTCTCGCTCTCAACGGTGTCCAGGGTTGAACAATAAGTACATGGTCACCTGGGCCAGACTGCTTGCTGTAATCCAAGCACTTGCTGTAATGGCCTCTCCACTACAGAGGAGAAAAATGCTGCCTCCTCTTGAGTCCTCATCTCTGCCCATCTCTGCTGCTGTTGGAAGAATTCCTCAAACACCACTTCCAACCTTAGCTAAGCATCATAGCTCTTGCCCCTTACCCTGCAGCCATTTTTCACATGTCTGACCTTGCCCTTGTCTTGCTGGCATCTTAGCCACTCATGGCTTTGGCTTGTGACCTGCTGCTAGCACCACAGAGTGGCTGTACTGGGAGCAATACTCACAAAGAAGCACATTGTTTTTCCAGTCTGTGGTGTTGGAGAGAACAATGCAAATGACCAAAATAATAATAATATTAATAAACACATACAATTAATGCCAGATTTTTAAAAATCTTCATTTCTATAGCATTAACCTAAAGTTGGAGTCCTTTTCTGTTTCATTGTTTGTCCTGAATCAGAGCTATTTTTCCTCCTTCCAAATTCTGTTTTTCTTAGTCTTTACTATGGCATTTAGCATTTAATTATTGGATTGCTTTCTGCTAGGTTTTTTTCCGTTAGTTTTATTCTTCCAAGTTGATTGCATGAAGAACACAGAAAGTGTATCTTTCACTTCTTGCACCCCCAGATCACCCTCTCTTAGGAACAGGCTTTGCAGCAGGTCCTGTCAGGGCCCTGCCTATATTCATTGAAGTGTTCAGTGGGCTCCAGCTACCTTACAACTGCTGGTATCTGCACCTCCATGCCTAAAGGCTGGTATCTGCTGGTATCTGCACCTCCATGCCTAAAGGCTCTCTTCTTTCAGCCTCACCTGGGGAAAACTGGCTCTTTGTATACATGGCAGGCCAGAGTTTCAAAGAATTCTCACCCCCTAGGAGCAGCCCTCAGATCAATGGCCTAGGGAGTTGGTGTATAAACACCCCAACTCCCTCGCTCCTTGACATGGTCCCGAGGTATGCATGTTGCACCATTTCCCAGAGTTTCCTTGAGAGTTAGGTTCCAGTGGCCCATGGCAGTAGCTGCTAAACGATGCACCCTTTATTCACCACCTTTTCTCCCAGTGCTACTTCCCCAGTTCTCTCCTGGTGCTGCCTGCAATTCCCGACTAAATGGTTTGCACTCAAATTCTTATCCAAGGGTCTGCTTCTGGGGGGACTCAAACTAAGACAGGCACAGAGGATAGAGTGGATGTTGACTTGTTGATGGGATGATTATTGGACTGTCAGAGGGTTACCTTGCAGATGTAGGGATTGTGCGTTCTCTGTTCAGAGGGTGTGATGGGATCTCCCCCCGCCCCCCCCACCCCGCCCTGGGGACTCACACAGTCCTTGTTGAATGGAATAGCTATGATGGGCAAGGGTCCCACCCCAAGTTCATCTGGTTCTGTTTACTACTCTGTGTCTGTGATCTATTTCTGACTCTGATAAGCAGTGGAGAGCCAAGGGGAATTATGTCAAACCCCTGTAACCCCTCTCCCATCCCTGCCGCTACCAGCTGTATATAATTCTCAAGTTGTAGCCTTTAGACTGATTACCTCCTGACAAGGCCAAGAAGAAACGTTGACCCTGGGTTATGACTAAAGCAAAGGCCCCTTCCCTTTGGAAACACAAAAAGAATGGGAAAATGCACAATAGCAAGATGTTTCCTAACAGGGCCATGTCAAATTTACAGATAAATAGAATACCAAAGATCAAATGAGGCTAGATCAGCAGTTTGGGCCTCTCCCCCACCAAGCAAAGCATGTGCAGTCTGACTCTGTCTTGGACTGATTTCCAGCTCTGTGATTCACAGCTGCAGCCAGGCAGAGCACGTCCAATAATGCTATTTGTTTTCCACTTTTTAAAAAAGGCTGGGGAAATATATAAATGGCTCATAGGAGAAGCGGGCATTAGCAGACAGTCAGTCTGACCGTAGCGAGACAGGCAGATGGTTTGCGGGACTGACGCCAGCTGGGTGTTTCTGTAAGTGATCGCGTATCTCCTGTCTGTGCCCCAGCTCTCGGCTTGATTAAGAGGTCAGGAGGAGGCTGCCGCAGCGCGAGGCCAGAGCGCGCATGATATACGGCCAACCTGCCGGTCGCCTAGAAACAGCTCTCTAAACAGGCCCAAAGACAAATCAATTTATAAGCCCACAAGTTTGGGCTGGGTAGTGTTGGCTGCTATGAAAACATGAAGTTTGATGCTTTGGGTTTGTTTTCCCAAATGCCACTCAGCCCCCTTTAACTTTGACCCTGCATCGATTCCTTTCCTCTTTAATACAATGGTCTCTTTTGATAAATGACAACACCCTTCAGGTGGGATTCTGGGAAGCGAGTGAAGCAGGCAGGTAGTCAGGAGGAAAAAAGGTTCGGGGGAAACTGGGTGAGATCTGGTTTCCCCTTATGTCCCTTGCTGAGCACTGACTGTGTCCCTAGCACTGTGGGGAAATGGAGGAAAAGGACAGGGCATTGTCCTTTCCCTGAGAGCAGGAGGTTTACGTGCATGAAGAAAGCAACCCAAGGCTGAGAAGGGTCAAAACGAGAGGTCTGAGTGATGTGAGGTTTTGAAATGGCCAGAGAGGTGGTGAGGGAAAGGCTTCAGAGAGGAGGTGGATTGTGGGGGAGGTGGGATTCACATGGACGAAGAGACGGGATTTGCAGAGATGTCCCTAACAATCTGGGTAACCTTAGGAAAGTCCCAATCCGTATACACCTGCACAGTCTTCATCCTTGTTTGTCAGAAGGGCATAGGATGGGGAACTTTCCAGACAAAAGACTCAGAGAAGAAAGGCTGAGCTGATACTGTGGGCCAGTGAGCACAGGCCCAGCTGGAGTGGCCTTGAGGCTTTGCTCATTGATCTGCCAGTTAAACCTCACTCCTGAGCGATTCCCAGGGCTGACCCGAGTGGCCCTGGGCATGGCCACCTGCTGGCCACACCTCCCTCTGCTTATGTCCACTCCGCAGGCCCATCTGCTCAGTTACACACTCTGGTCAGGGATCCTGGACTGAAATTTCACCCTCTCTCCCGATCAGAAAAACAAGGGATTGCGCTTCCCAACCATAAATCTACTTAGTAAATATTTACTGGGTACCTACTTTTAGTGAGACACCAGGGTAAGACTGTTTGAAGAACTGAAAATCTGCAAATACAGTCTGTCTCTTTCCTTAAAGAATTCACAATCTCTTCATGGAACAGAGTTAAAAATAAATCCTTGAATGAAGATGCTGCTAGCCGGGGAGATGTGCACTGAGGGAGGTGTGAGTGGGAAGGGGGGGTGAGAGGAAGGAGCTGTCACTTCTGGGTGGAGGACCCAGGGCGAGTGTTCTGGAAGATTCTGTGCAGCTCAACGTTGCTTGAAATTAGGGAAGGCAGAGGTCTAGCTTTTATCTAAAACTGCATGGTGAATGACAGTTAGGAGTAGAAGCTGATTCTCATATAATTTCTTTCTCACAGAATTTCATAGCTTTTCATCGCTAAAAGTAACCCAGCTCGATGGGTAAAGGCCATGCTAATTTTTGGAGGGGCAGTTCTGGTTTGCCTAGAATCCTCCCAGTTTACATGTTATTACTAATAAAATCCTCTTTCATGCCCCAAATTGTGCTGGTTTGGAAAGTAAATTATATAGTCATCTTAATTATAGATAATCCTTCCAGCAGCCTTTTAGAAATTCTAAAATGGCAATGTTGGATTAGCCGTGTTGAGCTCCAAGCAACATGGTGGATTTGGGAAAGGGCTTTAAGTTGGAACCAAGAAATCTTCTTTATTTGCTTCTAAATCAACAAATACAGATTAACAGTGAGAAAAAGCCAAGGTACCCATTTTCCCCAGAATGAACCCAGCGACAGAAGAGGGAAAGTGGGCGTGCCAGACGCGCACCCATTGCTGGGGTACACTGATAACACACCGCACAATCACAAATAATCTATTAACACACTTGAGACACACTCAGTCTTGCTTTGCAGATAAACATAGTCTGTGATTATTTTACAACACTCTTAAGGTGCTAGGGGTTGTCCCTCATTTATTACTTGACTAATAAATACTTTAATTACACTTAATAAATAATGTAAGCTGGGCTCACTGAAGTGGTAATTCTTTAAATTAATTATTAACTGCATGCAAAGGGCTGCACTGCCAGTATCACTAAAAGAAAATTCAGCCTTTAATCTAAAGTGATTATTCATTATCTGGTATAAAGGCTCCATTTGCATATTATTAGGGAAATAAACTTTGGCCTCCTTGGCAATACAGATAGATCTCAAAGTCCGTGCATTATGAATCTCCAAATACTAAAGCATGATAAACAATATGTAATAAAGTCTCCAGTTTATAGCTTTATAACAGCTGGTTTTTGATTTTTCAAATATATTACAATGATAAAGTGACCAGTTAATGTATAAGCTCTTTGTGAAAGGTGGTGCCTACAGATGGTCGACTGATAGGAAGCGGTAAATGTGCAAACTGCTCATTTCCCTTGAGATTGGAGCCATAAAATGATCTCAATAAGATATGAGACGAAAATAGCCATTTAACCCTTTTCTCTGCAGCAACCCAAATATGGCACTGCATTTAGTCGTTTGGTGTGTGTGTCTCTTTATCCACACCTCTCTGGCCCCCATCTTCCCTTTGGAAAAGTGACAGAGGAATATCTGGATATCCTGACATCGCTGTCTCCAGACAGGGTGGTTTCCTTGATTATATCTCGGGGCAAAGAGGCCATGCAAGGTTCCAATCAAAAGAGAAGGATGATTTCTAACACCAGCCAAAGACTAGAGTTCACGTGCCCCTGCATTCTCTAGCTCGGTGCCTTCTCCTTGAGCCCAGGGTATCTTTTAGCAACTATGGTTACAGAACAAGGTACACGGAGCAGCCTCCCAGAATCCCAAACTACAAAGTGCTGGGATCAAATTAATGAATCAAAAACAAAGGCATCCAGAGGAGAAGAAATCTTTATTCCTTGCTACCTTTGGCACAAGGTAAGGGTTGGGGATGAGAAGCAGGGTGGGGAGGGGAAGAAGAGGAGATAGGAAGGCAGGGGCTCATGAAAGTGGTGATAGTCACAAGGAAGCAGGGATGACCTTCTCTCTCCCCTTTCCCATCCCACCCTGTTCATCTCTCTGAAGCCCATGTAGGGACTACCTCTTTCAAGTGACCTTCCCTAACCCTCTGTTCCTTGTAGTGTCCACCTACAGGGTGGAACAGTCAAGACTGCATGGATTTATGTGCGATGGAGAAAGGGTGACACCAAGATGAGCCGTGTCCTTTAAAGTGGTCACTTTGGGAACTGGAGCTCATTTCAGTAATGCTGCTATTGCACCAAATAGTGTTGGAAAACTTTGAGATTTGCCTTTCATATTCGTATGAGTCAGCTTGGGCTGCTATAACAACATATCGTAGACTGGATGGCTCAAACAAAAGACAGTTATTTCTCACAGTTCTGGAGGCTGGAAGTCTGAGACGAGGGTGCCAGCATGGTTAGGTTGTGGTGAGGACTCTCTTCCTGGCTTGCAGACAGCTACCTTGTCACTGTGCACTCACGTCGGGGGAAGAGGGACAGAGCTCTGGTCTCTTACTCCTCTTACAAGGACACTAATCCTATCACAGGGGCTCCCTTCTAATGACCCCATCTTAACCTGATTGCCTCCAAAGAACCCTACCTCCAAAAACCATCACATTGGGTGTTTAAATTCAACATATGAGTTTGGGGGGGCCACAAACGTTTCATCCATAACAATATTCTTATGAACACTTTCAATGGGAGAAAAATCGTATTAATGATAATCACTTTCTTTAACTGAGCATGAGCCATGTATGCAAGGAGTTTCACTTACATTATCTCTCATTATCCCCATGGTAACACCAAGGGGTAAATATCATTAACCCTTTACAGTGGAGAGCACTAAGATTCAGAGAAGTTAAATAACTTGCCTAAGGTCACCCTGCTGGTGAATGGCGTAGCCTAACTTGGAACCCAGTGACTCCAAAGCCAAGGTTTTAATGACTCTGCCTGCTTTTCTGTCTTCTGAAGATGAGTTGAAGTTTGGGAAACAGCTAGTGGTCAATGTCTGCATGAGTTCCCCTTTTCATGTCACCATTGGAACCTCTCAGGCCATTTTATTTAGCTCAAAGAGAATTCTAAGAGTAGGAATTTTAGGCACACCACAGGTTGGTGGGATAATATTTGGGAAAGATGGGCTTCATTTGCCTCTTGAAATAATGCCATAAAGGCAACTGCCTACTCAATCTGTGATATACACATGGAGCCAACTCTATTCTCATTTAACCTAATCTGTAGCTTATTGGGCTACAAGCTGCAGTTAGTGTACACACGAATTATCTCACTCAGTCTTCCACCCATGAGCTAGGTTGGTACTTTTATTATCCTTGTTTTAAAGATGAAAAAGCAGAAGCACAGAGAGGTTGGGCAAACTCCCTAAGCTTACACAGCAAGTGAGGGAAAGACCCAGGATTCAAATGTAGGCATCTTTTTTTTTTTTTAATCACTGAGGAATAAATAGCTGGACGCTTCATCACTCATGTCTCTCATGTCCCATCAAAAACTATGTCAATCTGACACAAAGAGTTAAAAATTCATATGCACATTTTTTCTTTTACATACAAGGTTCCCAGCTGTTTATGCATGCATTCCCTCCTCATTCCATTCATTCACTGACTCATTCATTTAACAAATATTTTTGAACTACATTACCTGGTGTCAGCCGTCGTACTAGGTCCTGGCTATCTAATCTGAATTTACAAAAGGAAATTGAACGAATGGGCTGTTAACTGAATTGACGAAGTGATCCAATTACTTTAATTACAAAGGGAAGACTTTATCAGAGACCTCTCCACTTTCCTCATCTCCCGTAGGCTCCAGAAGAGAGGCAGCGTCTTAAACAGGGCTGCAGATGCACAACTACCTGCGAGGCTCACCGCTGGCTCCGACTTCTGAAGAGACGAGGGCGTGATTTCTGATTACAGCCATTAGGCAAAATAAAGCATAGAGAAACCTGGCTCTCCAGTTTCGTCCTGCTTAATCAAATAGCCTAATTCATCATATTCACTCGCAATGTAGCACCTTTGTATGCTTCAAAGACGGGCGGCACGAGCAAGCCTGGTCTGGGTGTCCATCAGCTGCCACCTTGCTCTCATTCCTTGTTTAATACAGGCAGGTGATCTTTCTTCTCCCCCCCACCCCCTTCAAAAGCCTGCTCCAGATCCAGGCAGGAAGAAACCCAAGCTGAGGGCAGCATTATCCTTCATGACACATAATTCAGCAGAATTTCTTTCTAACAGACTTTGGGGCCAGGCCTGAGCCAGGATCAGAATAGCAGAGAATGTCAGAGCCAGTGGGCCCAGCCACTCATTGCACGGGTGAGACCGCCAGCGAGGGGAGGAACCTCGCCCATGCTCACACGCACGGTTGCCGCAGGGCGCCGGTAGAGCCTCAGCCTCCAGGTTCCCAGGCCAGAGCTCTCCACTTGTCTCCTGGATTGCTGTCAGCACCTCAGAAAACCCTGGAACAGGGCTCCAGGTCCTTCCGCACGTGCACAAAGGCCTGGGCTCAGATATGTCACCGATGGTTTCACAGAGGACTCAGACCTCTGTTTACCATGGAGGCAAATTTGCAAAGTTGGTGATGGTTGCTCGGTTGTGCTATCACTTCCTCTCCCTGGGCCTCTTTACCTTTTCCAGGTCACCCATTCTCCTGGTGTGTTCCCACGAATTTCGTGCTGCAGTCCTGACCTGCGTTCTCTCCACGGGACCCAGGTCCTGGAAAGACCTGGTCCTCTTTCCCTTTCAAAGCTCCCTTGCACTCAGCTGCCTATTATTATATTTTAGACAAAAAGGGGGAGTGCCTTATACCCTCATGCAAAATGAGATCTGAGTGACTGGTGTAGGCGCTCAGAAAATGATACCCCAAATGAAAGCCTCAGAAGCAACCTCAGAGCAAAAGTTTTCTCTGACCACCTCCTACTCCCTGTCTCTGGCCCCTCATTCTCCCCCAAGGCTGGCCATAGAAACTAGAATCCCTCATTCCTAAGGAGGGTCATAGAAACTAAAATATCTTTTCCCCAAAGCCAGCCATAAAACCTATTACTTATTATTATTACTCTAATCCACCTCCCCTGCTGTCTGTGCAAAAACTGGCCATAAAGAAATTATCTGGCCCACTTTGTTTGACTGTGAGTCATAAGACCCCCATTCCAGAGAGGGTCCTGCCCCACACCCAAAAGGAAGGGATGCTGCACAGAGAGGCCAAGAATCAGACAGACAGGACTTGCTGGGTCTCCCCACTCAGTCTGTTGGTATCAGCTCATATCCTTTTTGTCCAATCATATTCCTAGATTACTGTCCATATTGTGTCTAACCTATGCATAAAGATGGACCGTTGCCCTTGTATCTTTGGGTCTTCATTCTGAAGGTTCCCGTGTCATGTAAAACTATGATCAAATAAATGTGTGTGCTTTTCTTCCTATTTGTCTGCCTCTTGTCAGTGATTTTTAGCCAACTTTCAGAGGGCAAAGGGAAAGTTTCCCTTGGCCCCTCTACTGGCAACTAATATACTGGAGAAATTGTTAATTTAAAACAGGGATAAATCTTATGGTTAAATTTCTGAAGGTTTAGGCTTTGGAGCAAGGAGACTTTCCCAATTAGTTTTCAAAACATGCACATACATGACCATACATTTGCCAGGATGGCTGTGACATGCACTGCCATTGTGTAGACATAGCCTAAAGGTTCCAACAAGCTAGTACCCGCCAACCTTCATGCGTACACACATCCTGGGTAACCTAGGTGACATGGTTGATGTATGTGGGAGAGAATATTTTTCTAGGCACCTGGTCTAGTCAAAGATGATTCTCTAGCAAATAAAGGCTTAGCAAACAAACAAACAAAATAGTAATAGTGATAGCTTCCTTTATTGAACACTTACTTTGTAATGGGGGCTGTGTTAAGAGCTTTATATACACATCTCACTTTTTTATTTTTGTAACAGGCTTTTATGGGTTGATTGTGTCCTCCCCAAATTCATATGTTGAAGTCTTAACCTCCGATATATCAGAATGTGATCACATTTGGAAATAGTCATTGCAGATGTTAAGAGTATTGGAGTAGGGTGGGGCCCTGATCTGATATGACAGTGTCTTTATAAAAAGAGAAAATTTGGATACAGAGACATAAACAAAGGGAGAATGCCCTGTGAAGATAAGGCAGAGATATGAAAGATGTTTCTACGTGCTGAGGAATGCCAAGGATTGCCAGCCAACCATTAGGAACCAGGGGAGAGGCAGGGACCAGATTCTCCCTCATAGCGTCAGAAGGAACCAACTCTATCAACACCTTGACCTCAGACTGTGGACACCAGAACTGTGAGTCAATAAATTTCTGTTGTTTAAGCCACCCAGTCTGTGGTACTTGCTTACAGCAGTGCTGGCACGCTAATACAATGTCTTCGAGAACTGCTATTCTCATTCTATCAACAAGGAAACTGAGGCTCAGAGAAACGAACCAACTTGCCCAACGTCACACAGATGGTAAGGGGCAAAGCCAGTGTTCAAACTCAGATCTTCATGCTCTGCTGTTTTTGCCTGGGAAGCTGTGCTGGTTAAGGACAGAAAAGGCTGATTTTTCCTCCATGACAAGCCAGATGTGATCCATGTTCCTTCTCAGTCTGGCCATACCCCCATCACTAACTCAGCACCCTGAGGTCCATCGCCTATTTTTTTCATGTTTCTCCTCTTTCAGCAATTAGCAGAACCCTGAGTCAAATGCCCAGGGATGACATTAGAAAAATAAAGTTTCCCACTTCAATCTTCTCATTGTATTTTATTTTACTTGTTTAGCCCTGGGAATGCATTTGAGGCCTCAAAATGCAGTGCGTGTTTTCATACTGTTTCTGAGAGGGCAAAATCCTAAAATCAGGAGTGGGAGGGAAAGTCAAGCTTAAAACTAAAAGGCTCCCTCATTCCTGGTCTCTGCGGTCAGAGGGGCCCTTCACCCTCTGGCGTCCATCCATGTAGACTTCATCCACATGCATACATACATGCACACACATGCAGGCACGCACACACACACACAGAAGAAGGTTGAACTTGGCTCTCTTACTGAAGCCAAACAGACCAGCTTCCTCCAGGGCCTCCTCGTCTTACTGTCCCTCCAGCACTGAGCACGAGTGGTCCCTCCCTCAGGGGCTTTCTCCAACCGTCTGTCTTGGAGCCAAGATCCATGGTGGTCCTGCCTCAACGGCTAAGGCGTTCCTGTCTCAGGGATTTGCCTGGGTGGAGAAAATGGGAGTCTGAGGGCAGTGAAATGGCTGCCAGTTTGGATTTGATTCTATTTCCAAATCATTTGAATTTAATGCCTCTCCACAGGAGGACACTGGCAGACTTGTCCTTGCACTCTCTGCATGAAAAGGCATCTTCTCAGCATTTCCCGAGCTGAGAAATTATGTAAAACTATATTTGATAAAAAGGAACCTTCTTATTTTTCCGACCTGTCAGGCTAGAACGTTGGCATGACTAGGATGCAGCAGAGATCCACAGCGGGAGAGGAGAGGGCGTGGTTGTCCATGAGAAGGGACAGTAGGAAAAGGCAGGTGGTTTTATGCTGACAGTTCAGCTCCAGAGAAAGGCAAGAACAGGAGACCAGAAATGGGTAAATACATCAATACCAGATCAAGGCACAGCACAGCACAGCAAGACAGGCTTGGCAGTCCCCAGACAGAAGGCTTATTATTGTCCCTCCTCATTCTCCTAGATAGAGCAGAAGCCATCACCCAAATCCCAGGGCAACGCCAGCCTGAGACCTAAGGACTTAAGTGTCCCTTGTTCCCGATTCCTGGCAGATTCTCCTCTCTGACTCTGAGAGACAATAGCAGCGACTGTTTCCCTTTATCGCACAGTGTCTCTGCGCCCTGGGCTGCTCTGAGTGCTTTCTCTTCCATGTAGGTTCTATTGCCTCATTTATAGATGACACAGTGGAAGCTTCGCGAGGCTAATTTGCCAAGTGTCAGGCACCTAGTCAGTGATAGTGCTAGGACTCCATTGAGGCGCGTCTCATTCTTAGAATCCTGACTGCCACATCGGGACACTTGCAAGGCCTGTGGTCTTCAGCCCCCATCCTCTGATAGGCTTACCTCCCACTTAACTGCTGATATGAGCGTGTGGTCTAGCGCCCAGAGAACACTCCTGATTTCCAGCGAGCTAGAACAGGTCTGCTGGTGAGGAATGCAAGGAAACCCAGGCTGCCCCTCTCCTCGGCTCTATGGTCTTGGAGCGAGTGCCCACTGACAGACCTGGCTGGGGTTGGGTGGGGGTGGATGGAGCATCAGGGACAACCACATGGGGTTCACTGTATGTGCTGGCAAATGTCACGGAGCAACATTTTTGGATTTAGTCCAGGCTGTCATGAAGGAAAAGAAAGAACTTGAAAAATAATTCTTTAAAACAGTGTTTGCATAGCAAGGAGCTAGGGCTGAGCTGCCTGGAAGAGGCCTATATTCATATTCTTTTGGAAGACCCGGCTGTCCATTTTCATTAGTTTATGATTTGATCAACCTACAAAAGGTCACTCTTTAGCTTCCTGTGAACCACAATATTATGACTGAGCTTAAATAATGCCAAAGCGGTTCACAGCAAAGGGAAACATTCAGTTACACCAGTAGCCACCGGGCGCTAAAACTAGCTTTCCAAAGCTGAATTACTCTCCTGTAAGCGAGTGGTCTTGCTTATAAAGACAAAGCATAGGGTCTCCGAGGATTGCTTTGTGCAGGACAGAGCCTGCGGGGAGACTCCCCGATGGAAGGGGCCAGCTGGGGCCACTTTTGTCACTGCAGTGGTTTCTTCTCTTTTGGGTTCCCCCATACTGGGGTTTCTATACACACTCCACCCCCAACACTCTGCTAATGTGGACATAGTGCCATTTCCTTTCAATGGGCAAAACTCTTTTCTGTGTGTTTTTCCTTAGCACAGCATAGCAGAGACCAGTCTATAATTATTTAGCTAATTATATGTAATTATTTCATTGTCATCCCTGCTTCACTAGACTCCAAGCATTATAAGAGCAAGGTTGGTTGTGTTCATCCCTGAATCCTTAGCACTTACTGCAGTGCCAAGCACATTGTAGATGCACAATAAATAGCTGCTCATTGACTTTTTTTTCCAAAGAGAAAACCAAAAGAAAATGTTCCAGCAAATACAGATAGCATGAGAATCAGGAGAATTTCTTTACTTCAGTTTCTTTGCTGAACACTTTGCTGAGCACCAAATCCTTTGTACTAACTCAAGTTAACAACATTCTGACAAGTAAACTAGTCATGCCACTGTCTTCCCTTACTCTTGAGAGGTTCTAGGCCTTAGGTAATGTTGGGGTTACAGAGGGTCATTGGGAAAATTAAAGGGATATTGTGCAGAGAGTGCCCAATGCCCAAGATGGGAAATAACGAGCTATATCGGTGTTTTCCATAGCTCCTTAATGAATTCTTAGCCAGGTAACTTCATTGGCACCGGATTATCTTCCTGGCTTCGTAACCTGTCTTCCTGTCCATTTTCTTAGCACAGGAAGACACAAGCCTTTAATTTCAACTTTCTCACTAGATCATTAGGTTATTTTTACTCTTGGTTTCCAATCTGAGGGACACAATTCATTCATAGTGTGTTTGAGTGGAAATGGTATTGTTTAGCCTCTAGCAGGATGAGTTTGTTTTAAACAGTTGCTTTGACTATTATAAATCAGCTTAAATAATCAGTCTTATGCTGAGATCTCTCTTGCTCTTTCTCTTATACACACATGTGCATGAACACACACAAACACACAGCCTTCCTTTAAACTTGTCCCCAAACTCTCTCAAACTATTTGTATATGTACATATAGATAACAGGAGGCAAATTCTGCTAGCAGTGGAGTAAAAGATATTTCTTTGTGTTTTTACCCCACTCCACACTTCCCCCTCCACCTGCCTCAGCCAGTCATGCAGAGAGATGCTGGTTTGCTGCCTACTCTCAGGGGAAGGATTTTGGAGGTTTCATTCAAATGATTTTATTTAATCAATCAAGTTCACCAAACACGCATTGAGCACCTGCCATAGCAAAGAACTTACTACATTTTATACTTACTGGAAGTCTTTATTTTTTGTCTCTATATGTCCTTGAGAGCACCATGCAGATGTTCCCTTCCATAGTCTGTCTCAGTGCCATCCCTCCTATATAATAAGTGCCCAATAAATGTTTTGTTGGGTGCATGACTGCAGAGAGAAGGCCTTGGAAGTCAAGAGGCCACAACCCCCAGACCCTTGGAAAACAGTGGGGTATATATAATCAATATATAATCAATAATAAGTTAGGGTATATTTTAAAATAACTAAAAAAGTGAAATTGTGATGTTCCTAACACAAATATTAAATGCCTGAGCTGATGGATATCCTAATTGCCCTGATTTGATGAATTCACATTGTATGCCTGCATCAAAACATCATATGTACCCTATAAAGATATACAACTATTATGTACCCATAATAATTTAAAAAATTTTAAAAAGAGCATATGTTTTGCTCTCAGTGTAAGAATCCTACTTCTGGGAGTTGTTATTAATATCTGCCAAGAAGTTAACTATCCTCTTCAAGTCTCAATTTTCTCATCAATAAAATGGGAAACAAGTGATTTTGAAGGTTAGGCCATCAATGATGTGCTTACCACAGCATCCAGCATAATGAGCACCCAAAGTAATAGCAACTCCCTTGCTGCTGGGAGTGTGGTTGGGGGGCTGTGGCCAAGTTCTTCTTGCATGGTGGACACTGAACAACCTCCAGCGCAGGCTGGTGTGCATGGGGAGAAGACAGAGGGGGGCTGCTTGGGGTGGGGGTGGCCGGGAGCTGGAGCAGATGTGCCGGCTCCCAGGTGGGAGGCTTGGATGGATGGAGGTCCGTGCTGGTTGGACATGCGCGGCTCCCAGAGAGGAGCTCAGCTGATGCTCAGCAGGTGGAGAAAATAGCTTAACTTCCTCGTCTGGCAGTGGGGTCTTGGGTGAATGACTCTGTCTCCATGAGGTGGGTTTCTGCCAACTGGAAACAAGGATGTGCCCACATGATGGCCTTGCTTTCTTTTCTGCTCTTTTGGGGTCTGGAGATAGCAGCTATATTTTAGTGAATTCCCTCTCTGGTGGCTTTTTACAGATTTTGGAGTTCAACTACAGTCCTCAAAAAACTGTACTGAAAGAGCAATAAGAACGGGAAGGAGATGGAAAGAAGATGAAAAGAAAGAGCAAAGCAGAGGGCTGTGCGTGTGCGTGCGTGTGTGTGTGCACATGTGCACGTGTGTGTGCGCGCGTGTGCATATGTGAGATTGTGGGGGAGGGCAGGGCTCTGGGAAGCTGATTCAGGAGGGAGCTCCAGCCTCTGTGGTCTCCTCTCTGCCCCAACCCAGAATCCTGAGCAAGGGTCTAAGGTGCTTTGGGAGACTAAGCAGTTCAAGTGTGTCTTACTTTTCCATTTGCATCTCGGTTCAATGAAATTAAGCCCCCTCTCCCTGCAGCCACCTTTTGCTGTGAATATGCATGATGTGGCTCTACCTGCTCTATTCCTATAGTTTTTGGTTTTGCCTTTTTTAAAAATGAAACCTCCAGCTATCCTTTCTCAGCTCTGGCCCCGCTGGCTTCTCCATTTTGCTTTAATTAGCCAATTACTGAAGCTATCTAACCTATTTATTCAGGCAATCAAGGCTTTAAATGCATGGATTTATCATCACCTCAAATCACCTGTCACTGTGATGGCACAAAATTAGAAAGGTAACCAAGACGCTGCAAGAGGTTGGAACCAACACACTGTTCCAGGTCAGTTCACTATTTCCAAAACTCCTATATGAGAAGAAAAAAATTGTAGGGGGAAGCTTTGAGGGTTGAAGAGAGGAGAAAAAAGTTAGAGAGGGAAGGGGAATGACAGAAAGGGTTTTGTCTCTGTTCCTATAAAGATCGAGCTGCAATGTTTTCTTGGTTTTTCTCTAACTTCTCCCCTTTCCGGCTGTCCCCTCTGTGGAGGGAGCATTGTCACTGCGGTCCTCACTAAGGGACACAAAGCCTGGGGGTCATCAGAGGACAGAGGAGGTGGTCTGGAGACCCACACTGTGTCCGCAGCAGCACCTGCTTTCTGGAGTCACCCAGAGGAAGTCCATGTTCACATTTGCCTGATTGCCACAAACACATGGCTCTTTTCAAAATAAATCACCTGATTTCTTTCATTCACTCTTCATTCACTATTTTTGAACTTTTTACTTTTACTTAACAACTTCTTTACTAAAAGGCGGTGTCCCCAAATTGAATACAAATCTCCAAGTGTGTTATGTTTAGTGATGGGTAATCACCTCCTTCTCTCTGGTCATGGTATTACTATTAATACAGCCCCAAAGCTTTTAAGCTCTTCTGGCATGTCCATATGCTGCTGTTTAGCCACATCATCCCTATTATGTGCTTCTTTGATTGTGAGATTTTGAGGAACTTAAATATAGGAATTTATGTTTACCTTTATGTAGTTCGATAGGTTAATCAGGCCTACTTGTATTAACCCTAGAAACCAGTTTGGATTGCAACATACCTCCCAATATATTTACTACTTTACTTAAATTGTAGCTTTTTGTATCCTCATCCTTGTTATTAAGGCTCTTGACCAGATCTGGGTTGATACAGAGCTCTGGGACAAGCCACTAGACACTACCCAATGGGTTGCTACCTTACTCTATTAACCAGTATTTTGGGGGTTCATGTCTCAGTCAAAGGCAAACTCTTGAGCTGGAAGGTTCAAGGGACTCCAGCATTGCTGATATTTTTAGTATAAAAACTAGGAACAATAGATCAGTCTTGCCAAAATTGTCTTAGTACAATGCCAATTTACAAGAGAAATCAATTGCTTGTAGAGCGACCCACAACTTAACAAATCGTGATTTTTATGTGTGTGACATAATAATACTGGCTGACGAAATAATCATTTTTCATGCACAAATTTCTCAACAGCACACTGTGTACTCACAGATGTAATCCACCTATTCTATTTGTTTTCTCCAAAGTAATTTAAACCACTCTGTCACTTCCTTTGCCTTTGAGTTTGGCTAACATCCTCCTGCTAGCATGTTTCCAGGTGTGAGTTTGGTCAAAGCAAGTTTATCTGCAAAATTTCAAAGAATCAGCTTCATCTCCTGTTGGCAGCATGTGGTAAATGAAGGTATTTCTGGTAAGATTTATTGTATCACCTTCCAGGAAATTCTAACTCCAGAGAGGACCAGATTGCAGAGAACTGTATATTAAAGTTCCTCTTCCTATCTCCGTGCCCAGGTGGAGGGGACAAATAGATTTCTACCTGACTGCAAAATATGATATATTATTATAAACAGAGTCTTGAATTATAGAAAATACTAGTTAGCATAATTACATTACCATATTTTTACATGGAGATTATTATTCAAATACTAAACAGGCAAACTTCCATTGGAACAAACCAATAAACGCTTTCAATCCAGACTTCCACTGTTATGTATGTCATAGTACAAAACAATTTTAAAGTTTAAAACCCATTACATTACAAGAGCTATTCACTTCAAGTAGGTGGCAATTTGCTTCTTTTTTTTCCCCCCACGTTTTGATAGCTATTCACCTCTAGCAATTCTTATCTTGCCCATTCTTTAGAAACCAATTGCAGTTTAAAAAGTGCCCATCTATTTCTGATTGAAATCTTCACGTGCTGGTTTTTTAAACTATTTTTCAATCTCTTAATAAAATAGATTGCCTCTAGGCTGCCAGTTAGTAAACCCACTAACAATGCAGTGATTCCAAGGACCACCCCGGCTCCTGGGTTTTCCCTGCTCTTGATTCTGTTCAAGAAATCCCAGATTTTCACTGGCGCCATCTACGTGTGCAAAACAAGTGTAATGGATTCAGTTTATTTAAAATTGTGTAAATCACAACAACAATACAATGCTGCAAAATTTCCTGATTAAATTGAGTCAAACTGCCAGCCTTTTTCATCCACAAAATATAAAATAGGTCTTACAAATTTTTTTTCTTTTACTTATTAACAGTTTTTGTTGTTGACATCTCGGAGTCACCAGATAGGAAAAGTCTTTCTCTATCATTGAGCACAACCCCCATTTGTAAGTGGGGCTGTCAACTCATCAGTCTTGGAACAAGAACTTCTTAAGGACCTGCCCTGGGGCTGACCATGAATCTAGAAAAGGAAGGGAAGATATAGTGTCTGCCCGAGGGCTCATGCTGTAGGGCTCATGCTGTAGAGAGAGAATAATATGAGACCAGAGTTAAGGGGAGACGTTTACACCAGGGGAATCTCTTTGATTCAGAGATGGAAGAAATAAGGGATTGAGGGAGTGGTCCCCCAAGCCCGGGAAGAACCTTCAGAGATGGTGATGAGAATCTGTTAGGTGGACAGGACCATCTGGTGTTGAGGGGACCACAGGAGCCATGAGTGAGTATGGTGCACATGGGGTGAGCTGAATGCAGCGAGAAGCCACCAGATATACCCCCGCCCCTCCCCACCACCCGTCTTTCCCCTGCGAGGGGGAGAAAGGCCACCCTTCCTTTTCTTTTCAAAACTAGGCTCATCCATTCAGGATCTCCCTGCTGGTTCCCTTGGTCTCATCACTACCCAGCATTTGAATGTCCTGGGAGCTCAAACAACATTAACATCCTCTTGGTCTGAATCAGATTAAGTTGAACTTCTTCTTTCTGGCCCCAAATACATATCAGGAAACTTTAAGGTAGAGCAACTCAACAAACACTTATTGATCTCATATCACAGGCCAGACATTGCCTATTTCTAGCCTTCCAGAGCCTTTAATCCAGTAGCAGGTACAAAGTGAAGAGGTGCGGTAGAATCAGGTTAAGTGCCCCAAGAGTAGAGTGGAGCCCTCTGGTGTTTCAGAGCTAAGAGTGCATGTCCGTTTGGAGAACTGATAAAAGTTCAACGCATTTGAGATGACTCTTAAAAATGACCAAGGCTTTTATATTCATCAGAGAGGAAGGCCTAGGAAGATAAGGGAAGAGTGAAGACAAAGGCATGGGCGTAGGCAAGCAGGGATTGCATTCAAGGAGAGAGACATATTGTTTGGCTAACAATATTGATAATACAATTTTATTAATTATAAAACAATATATATTGCATGCTCTGCCTTACAGGCACCACATTATTTTCTTTATGGCACTATTTCATTTAACCCTCGTGTTAGCACATGAGAGGGGTACTATGGTCCCCACTGTACACATGGGGAAACTGAGGCTTAGGTTAAAAATCCTGCCTGCAGTCCCTCAGTAGCAAATGTTGGAGTCAGGACTCAAGCCCATGTCTATCTAATCCGTATTGAGAAGGATATAGTTCAGGGAAGGTAAAGATGTATTTTGAGGAGATAAAAGAGAAATATTGATGGAATCCATCTTCAGAGAGTGAGGGGAGGATGAGAAGGGGATAGAGGAGGAGAGGAAGCGGAAAGAACGGTTAGCAAATCTGCCGTGGCGACAAGAGAGAGCCTTTGGGCTTTTGTTTATTTATTTATTGCACAAAAAAATGTGCAAAGGGGATTTATTTGATAATATACGGGAATCAAAATCCCAGACAAACTCTTGCCCTAAGCTTGGATTTGACAGCTCAAGATCAATCCGGTAGGTGCTTGGTGACTGTGGCTGTGTATATGTGGCCATCAAATCCTGTCTTGGGATCAGATGTCTTCCTCTAGGCTGTCTCTGAGCATCCACAGGACCCCGTACTGGGGAGACTAAAATGCTGGGTAGATGTAGTCCAGGTCTGTGCAGGGAATGGTCAGGAATCATGAACACATCAAAGTCTACTCACAAGGTCAAATTCAGGATGGAAGGTCAGGGTCAGGGTGTTAGGATGCGGCAGAGAAACTAGAGCTGGTGACTTCTCTTAGGCTCTGCCCCCCTGGGTCACTCTGGCTATTTTCTGGCTCTGAGATCAGACCCTCTGGCCTCCTGAGTTAGGATACACGTCCCCAGCTGATTCCCTGGGCTGTAGCAATCTGTGTACCATGAGAGAAGTTCTGATTAGGGACTGAGTATTCCTGGCCACTTGTTAATTAATCGCCCTTCTATTTTTCTAGCCACTTTCTTTAAAGGATGGTTGTCTGATGGCAATTTCCCAAAAGCAACACCAGAAGCTTCGTTCAGTCACCTGGGGCCCGCCTGCCCCTGTGGCCTTATCATTCTGCACAGGAGTGCCTGTCATTTTCATTCCTTCATTGCCATGCAGAACACTGCGCAGGGAGGGTACCGTGCTGGGAGTGTTGTTATCCTTCCTAACACTGCTATTTTTATTATAAAAGATGGAGAAATAGTAGGAGGTTAATGGCTGTGCAGAATAAAAACAAATAGTGAGTAAGAACAAATATTCAAACGAGGCATTGTCTTGCTGGGAAATGACATTCAACAGCGGAGCTTTGTGCTCAGTTTTCATCTCTCTCTTTGATGACATAAATCGGGGGTTGTGTGTACTCAGTTACAGGTATTGTCAAGTCACCTAACAAAAGAGACTCTGCTAGAAGGACAAGAACCCTGCAAGGGCCAAGGGTTCTAACCCAGGGCTGCTGCTTCCTCTCCCCAGCATCACATTCCCCTTTCCTTCATCTTATTGGCTGGATCATCACCTCCCACAGACCATCTTGGCCCCTTGCCAAGCCCAGTTCTCAGCACCGAGGGGCGACTGATCATGGCAGACCATGGCTCTAGCCCATATTCACTGACCTGTGAATTCACGCATTCCCTCTGCCTAAAGCACACAGCACACATGTTATTGCTCCCAGAACTTCCGTTCCTAACTGAGCTATCCCTTCAGGTTGACGTAGTGCCCCAACCTCCAGCTTTCTGTACTCCCATGCCCGATTCCCCTCAAAAGTGCTACTCTTTGCTAGACGACTGTCAATAGAAAATAGAAAGAGAACTCTTAATAGCATTATTTGGGTGTGTCCTAGGTGCCGGGCACTGTGCAACGTATTTTTGTAGTATTTTACTTCTTTTGGTAATTCTGCAGGGTAAGTGTTACTATCTTTATTTCACTGTAAAGAAACTAAGGCATAGATAGGTTTAGTAAATTGTCCATTAAACTAGTTAGTGACAGGCTGGGATTCATTCATTAATCAGACAATGCACACACCCATACCTCACACACATACTCATTCGTTTGCTGAACCTGTAATATATTTTTCTTTATATAATATTTTAATTCTTTCAAAATATACTGTCTCCAGAAGTCCTTTGAGAAGAGAGTCCAGTGGTCACTGTCAGGCTTTAGCACAAGCAACACCGTACAGATAGCTATTCCCTCTGCCCAGTCAGCCTCAAACCTGCGTAATTATCAACCCAAGTGAAACGTTATCCGTTGGTTTCCAAATAAAGGTAAGGGATCTAAAGTAGATTATGTAAGACCTCCTACCTCCTTCCTTACCCTTCTCTAAATATTTCTTATCTCATGTCAGGGTCCTAAACTTCCTCTCTGATGATTTCCTGCTCCTCTAAAAGGCCATCCACGCCAGGCCAGAGGGGTCTCATTAAGCCAGAGCTCACATCAGGCAAAGGCTAAGAGGTCTCTCTGGGTGCTCATCCCACCTGTCAGGCCCCCAGTCCACAGATCTCCCTGTCTTCGTGTGCAGTGAGCAGGCTCCCTTCCCACCACCACGTGAAGTCCCCCAGCTCTGCAAGCTCTGTGCATCTGGGCTCCATGCTGCTTCCAACCTGCCTTCTCAAGCTTTTCTCCTCATTGTCTTCCCGATATCACAGTTCCCTTCCACAGAGGGAGCCAGACCAATTATTCCAATCCACACTGATCTCTCTCTTCTCTGAAATCTTTAGTTAGTGCTACATGAGTTATCACAAGATCCCTCTCATGTCCCTTGTGTATGTTTTGTTTATTCAACTTGATTTGTAGCCATGAGGGTAGGAGCCTTGTCTTAGGCTTTTTTCTAACCCCTCGTAGCAAATGCCCAACAAATCTAACTGCTAAAATGAAGCTGTAGAAAGAAAAAAACACTGGGTTAGTAATTTGGAAACTTGCCTTTTGTTGTAGCTCTGCTACTAACCAGTGATGTGATTTGGGGTAAGTTACTTAGTACTGAAAGACGGTTTCTCTTATCTGCAAAAATGAAAATGTTTGAGCAATGGACTTTTCCAAAGTTGCAATTATACTTTTGTGAACTGATTAAACATTTGAAGAGAAAGGAAATTGCAAAGGAAGATCCATCCCAAACCTGAATTGCTTAACATATGAGTGTTCTGAGAATGGAGGCTGAGTATGAAATATATGAATGGGGACATAAGAGATAGCACAGGTAGTTAATTATGGCAGATTATAGAGTTTCCATAAAGCCTTAAAAAATCATGGGGCCAATGAGTGCCTCTGATTCTCTAAGGATTGACTAAAAGAACTTCAGGAGTAAAGGGGACCAGGTTCTTTCTGTTCCTCAGCCACAGCCCTGAGGTGGACCTGGCTGCAATGGTGGGTCCTCCCACTGCTGAGATCTGAACTCAGGGATCCCAAGGGAGCCACAGAGGACACCAGGTGCCCCAGGAGGTAACTTGGCTGGAGGAGCAGCTTAAGCATTTCTGTCTTCCTTTCCCTCTAGACTTTTGTCAAAGACTGGACTGCATTTATGGGGCTGAAATGTATACAAAACTATGAGTTGATTCTATTCCAAGATGGTCAGGCTGGAGAGGCCTCTCTAACTCTAAATGGGAGTCCTAGGAGCTGCCTGCTGTCCGTATCACAGAGGTTTGGCAAGATGGAATCAAGTGACAGGCTAGATTTCCTCCCTCAAGCTGGTGCTTACTATGGAAGCTCTTAAGATTGGGCAGGAGAGAGGGTCCACTGTGAGCCCCATCAGCCTGCTTCTGCTCAGAGATGCCACACCTCTCAAATCATACTGCACAAAGAGTGACTTCCCCTGCTTAGCCAGGGCCAACCTTGGTCACCAGCAGGTCCTTGCTAGGGCTCTGCACCTTCTCTTGGCCTGATGGATTTAGCCTTTAAAAATGTAAGAGTGTTTATTCATCAATCAGTGGGTTTTTTTTCCTATAAAAATGAAAGCATACAGTATATATTATTCTATAAAGTGATTTTAAAGTTAATATTATATTGTGATCATCTATCTCTTCAGCCAATGAATATGAAACTCTGACAACATTGTCCTGTCTTCCTTGTCCTGTACTACATGACTTTATTTTTGGTTGGAGCCAATGTTCCTCCAAATATATAAAAGAGTAAATTCTGCCTTTGGCCCCTTTATGCCCTTTCCTGTCCTTGTTCAGTGACATGCTACCTGGTACTCCATCCTCTCACCAAGCAGGCACTGGCTGGAGTGCTCAATGCTTTCAGGACAAGTACGCGGATTCCTCCCATGAGCACAGCAGATGCCGTCTCTTCCCTGGAATCTAGAGCCAATAGTAGTGACTCACCAACCACTACCATCCAATCATCTTGAATGACATCAGAAGAGCTGAATTTCTATTTGTACTTTGTTCATTAAACAGAATCCAAATGGAAGTATTATTTAGTTTTTCTTCTTTTGACATGATTGCTAAGTCAGACGGGATCTTTCGTGATGCAGTCTCAGGGATCAGTCCATTCTGTCATCAAACCTGCTGTTCCCTTCCCTACCCAGACATGCCAAGTCACCTGGGCATGGTCCCCTTCTTTCTATTTTGCAATTACAATCCATATTTCAGGACCAGCTTGTGGGGTACATACCCTGGGGGCTCCCATGACCTCCAGCCTGTAGGGCGGCTCCTTCTCCAGCCCTCAGGGATGTCCCCTCTGAGCTGCTGTGGCGCCTGGTGTCAGTGCAGCTCACTGCTTGACGTTCTTGTTAGCACCCTCTCTCCCCTACACTTCCAATACTGTGCGTAATGTTTTCTGTTACAATTCTGCAAAGCAGGTTTTTTATCTTAAAGTTATGGTCGGTGGTCACCATTATATAGCTTCTTAAACATGGATCATTTCTGTCCAACAATCCGAAGAAGTGACACCATGCCCTTGAAAGGTGTTGTTTTATTGGAGTTGGATGTAATACTGCTAAAATATATACTATCCGAGGGACTGGCTGTGTTCTGAGTTTTCCCTGTGAGTGTCTAGCTTCCATCCCTAATTACCAGGCTGGTGCTCCTCCTGTGGAATGACACAACTTCCAGCAGGAATGTAGGAATGTAGCTGGGTCATTTACATATAATCTCTCCCTCTGGCATCCCTCTTAGAAGGAAGGGTTTCTTACATGGCATGAATGGCCTTCAGTCCAGATAGACTTGCTAAAAACTGTGAACTCTTTCTTACATGAATGGGTTGTTGAATATTTGCCCAAGCTCTTTCATACATAATGTTTCAGATCTTCATTGCACCCTTGTGGGAAAGGTAGGGCAGTTATTTTAATCCCCATTTGACAGATGAGGAAAGCAAAGCCCGGAGAGACTTTACAGCTTTCCTAAGATCACATATTTGGCAGCCAAGCTAGAACCTGACACCGGGTCTCCCGCCTGTCCTGTCCTCTTGGCAACACACACGATGATGTTCTGACAACCATCTGTTTCTTCACATCAAATTACTTCTAAAATATGGTCCCATTTCTAATCCCATTTAATTCTCACAAGAGCCCTGGGAGAAACCCCTGGGAGGGGGTTATCTGAGTCATTATGTGCAACATACAGACAGAGAAACAAACACTAAGACTTTAGGGACTTTCCTGGTCACATATGGACCAGGGAATGGGGTGGGACAGAATTCGGTTCCCAGACCCTCCAGGTGGAACTTTGACACCTTTCTGCACACACGCTGTATACCTCAGACATTGGTCTCCCTGTGGCCAATAATTTTAAGTAGAAAGTGTAAGTGTCAGCGGTAACTTCAGGGTGGTCTTCAAGGGAAACGCTGCCAACCTAATGAACCCATGACTTGGTACTAAGTGACAGGCAGGTGTGCAAGTGGTGTGGTCCCAAGGAAAGAGTCAGGGGGAGGAGGCTTGGGCATGAAGCCAGGCCCCATGACTTCCAGGCCAGTGCCTTTTGTACTAACCCCACTAATGGGAGAAGTCAACAGCTCTCCCTATGAAGAAAAATTAAGTGAATGTCAGATCCGGGCTTTGGTTTCCCCCATGGCAAACCCCAAGAATCACTCCCACAGTCTTCCATGGAAAGGGGGTGGGGGATTGATTTTCCTGCCACTTGTGTTCCTCAGCAGGTATCTTGGAATGACTCAACCACTATTAACTAGGTAAAATGACCCATAGTCTCAATTCAGCCAATGCAAATATTTCCCTAACTCTGTGTTGAAGAAAAGAATGAATAACTTTGGCATCTTAAGTGGTGGAAGGAGACAGTGGCAATGCGGCCATTCCCTGAGGGAGGATGGCAGATGGCTAGGTTTCCTGCTGCTGCCATGGTGGTCCAGAAGTGGCAAAGAAGGGGCTTCCTCACACAGACTTGCGTGACCAATGCATGTTCCTGGGGGCAGAACCAGGACCCTGGGACAGCAGTCTGTTTCCCTTAGAAAATGCTCAATTTTGTTCCTGGGCTGTTATTCCATTCAGTATATGCATGCTTAGCTCATTCAGCTCTGCTTCGTGTGATCAGGGCTAACATAGGGTGTGCTCTACTTGGATGCCAATTTTTAACCCAACAAACATATACCATGTGATTAGCTAACGTGAAGCATAATGAAGACCAGAGGTGCAGGAAGTCTGTCTTCTGCCTTCAGGGAGCCCACACTGCAGTTGAAAAGTCACGATTATACACTTGGTAAGTCAACTTGTAATTCAAGGCTCACAATGACAATGAGTGGCACTCAGTGAGGAATACAAAGTTTGACTGTGGTAGCTCAGAAAAGGAAGAGGTTCAAGAAGGGTGGGATGGTCGAGGAGACTCAGGAGGAGGTGGCACTTGAGTTGGATCTGGACTTCTGGGCTGCTGGGGAGGAGGAGTGGCCAGTGGGGCCAGAGACAAGGCGGGAGGTGTGTGCGAGTGAGCAGGGGACTGGGCTTGGCTCACTCTCCTGGACACAGGCTTCCCCTTTGCTCCCAGGGACTTGCTCTGTCTTGATCACAAAGGAACTACACAAAGGAGTGTGGGTGGCTCGGGACAGACTTGCCTCCACTTCCAGAGGCTCATAGAGCACTCTGGGTGATAATGGATAAGAGACACCATTTATGAAGTGGAGGGACAGCACACAGCTTTCAAATGCAATCCACCCCTCCTTTTTTTGTAAATATATATATATATATATATATATATCTATCTCATGGCTCTATTATCTGCCTATAGGAAAACTTGAAGGGAAATGTGGAAATGGGAATTGCTTTGAGGACCTGTAGAAGATGCACTGTTGGTAAACTACAAAGCTCTGGACAACTTACTATTATACTTGGGGGCCTGACTGGGGGACTAAATTCCAGGAGATACCATGTTATTAGAAGGCACTTTTAGTCCTTTCAATGAGTGTATTTCAGATGTCCTTAGTGGCAGAGCAAATCTCAGTACAGTCTAGTTTAAATCCTCTCCCAGAGCAGACATCTCTTCAGGGCCATCTCTAGGGCTGACCGTGAGCCTCTGTTCCTGTGACAGCCTCTTCCGCAGATGTGCCGCAAACCACCCGGGACTAACGGGGACTGAACCAAGGCTACCGTTCTAGGGTCGGGGAGTCTATGGAATCAGGGTGCTGAGCAGGTGGAGGGGAGACAGCTCTGGCAGGGTGGGTGGCATTCACACATGCTTTGCCTATTTCAAATCCAAGTTGAAGCCCAGGGCTGGTGCCCTCATCAACTGTTTTTATCGCCATGCCATACAGAATTAATAATCTTAGAATTATTACATATCTTCTAAGGCATTAATTCTGGGGCTGGAAGGCCATCTTAAAATAAGAGCAGTCTGTGGAAGACCAGCATTTGGGTGGGATAGTACCATTGCCAGGGCCATTTTGTCCATGCTATATTTAGAAGCTGCTTTTGAAAACTTTTATCCACACTTTAAAAATCACAGCTCCTAACGAGAACTAGAAGTGCAGTCAAGAGATCAAAGCTGGCTCTGCCATTAGGTAGCTGTGTCTGGGATGTGCTTGGTGAATCACGGGTGCCCAGTGAGGGGTTGTTGAATGAATGGGAAACTCAGGGGCAATCTCTTCGTTTCTGTGGGCTTCAGTTTCCTCGTCTCTAAAACAAGAGAAATAGCCCCCAGCACCAGCAACTGACAAGGCTTCAGCTGGGTAAAAATGAGGTAATGGTTTTTCAACATACTTTAAAAGTAAGAAGTTCTGTAAAAATATAAGTGGTTGCTATAGCAAACTGAGGAGGAAAATGCCTGTGACTAGGACCTGGGAAACTTTGGGTCGTTTCCAGCTCAGCCCATATACAATAAATCTCCGGACGTCTCTTACCTTCCTGGAGCCTCAGTTACCTCATTTGTAAGCACACGAGAATAGAATCTGTTTACTTCACAGGGGTGTTTTGAAAGTCAACAGAGATGATTATGAATTACTCCCCTTTGGTGAGCAATGAAAAAGCAAGTCTGGGTGTCGCACTTCTCATGCCGGGGCTCGGTTGTGATTTTGGAAACAGTTTGCCCCTGGAGAAGCGGGGGGCCTTGATGGGAAGCCCCGGGGCCTGTCACCCTACGCCCTTCCTTCCTGCCTCCCGGCATCCACGCCATGTGTTTCCCATTAGCCTCGCCTGAGCATTCCTCTTCCGTGTTCTCTGCAATCGCTATTCTCCATCTCCTGGACACAAAGGCTCCGTAGAATCCCAGGGTGTTAGAGCTGGATGGAGCCTCAGTTTACAGAGCCAGCCCCCTGTGCACGAGAACATGGAGGCTCAGAAAGGTCATGTAGCTGGTTGGTGGCAAAGTCAGAACCAGATCCAGGTCCAAGTTCAGTGTTCTTTTTACTGCACTTCAACTCAGGCCTTTTAAGCAGCGTACTTCCCAATTCCATCTTATTACAGGGGATCCCATCTGCCCAGGGTTCATCCGGGATTCATACTTGATGCTGCTATGTGAAATCTCTGTCCCCCTCCCTCTGCCCATCCAGCCATCTCTCCGGAAGCCAGCCCCAAGAGTGGCCTCGGTGAGCATGTCTCAAATACGGCGGAGAAGCTACTTCACTCAGCTCCAGTTATTTCTCTCTTCTAGTAAACCAGAAGAGATTTGAATAAGGGATGGAAAAAACTCCATATGGACTCAATAAATCTTGGGTGAAATGATGCAGTCTGACAAGGTAACTCAAACGTGGGGCATTGGAGC
Organism: Varecia variegata; assembly: GCA_028533085.1. Lineage (NCBI taxonomy): Eukaryota > Metazoa > Chordata > Mammalia > Primates > Lemuridae > Varecia > Varecia variegata. The sequence continues at coordinate 21,185,333 of CM052443.1, forward strand.
ACCAGCCCTGGGGACGGGGTGGAGACATGACAGTTACCAGCACTTCTGCTTGCTTTGCTTTGTGCACATTACATATCCTGTTAGAGTTACTGTATGTCATCGTCTGTGGGGTTTGTTTCTACTTAGGATAGTTGAATAGACATGCTGGATGTCATATTTGTGATGTATTTAGAAAAATAAATTTTTTAAACAGATTTTTGTTTTTGACTGTCAGAAAGCTTGGTTTCCAGCTTGGAGGTCATCCTTGTAGATGTCCCTGGTTGAGCATATTCCATATCCAAGCTTCATTTTTCTCATCCATCAAATGGGTGGAATAGACTAGATGTTCGTTAAGGAATCCTCTGGTTAGAACGTTCTAGTGAATCTTTTTACTTTGTGCATGCTGTCATTAAATAGGACAGCATTTTAAAACATTAGGGGTCACCCCACCCCACTGCAGAGGATTCTCCACACGGGGGCTCCTGAGCAAAGGGCTGTCACCAGGATGGGACTATGAACCAACTGTCAAGCTGTCACAGATTACCCCGTCTTTCAGCCACTGTTTCCTGACAATTCACATAACCACCTTTCAGAAGGACATGATAATACAGCATCTGGATTGTAAAACTGTTCATAAAACATTATGGGATTGTGGGAAGTTTGGGTCCCTGTAAGGACGGTGCTGGAATCCAACTTGAGCTGGAGTGGAAAATAAATAATGAGCTATTTGAAACCATCATCTTTTCCCCAAACGGAGCGTAGAGAGTGAAGATAAATGGAAATACCATCAATTACTGTTTTTCCCAATGGCAAAGTGATAACGATATTTAAACGATGTGTGACACAATGGAGTGTGAGTCCTAATGGAGAGGCTCCCGTCCTGAACAAGGGAGGAATGCAAGGTGTTGGGAGAAGTGGAAAAGTTACGAAGGGAGAGCAAAGAAAAGGCAGAAATGGGAGATGGGGGAAGCCAGGCTGAGTACACACCTGCTGGCAAGGTAAAAATCGCACTGAGACAAAGCTTGTGCTTATTTAAGATCTAATTGCCTGTCATTTAAATGGAGACCCCGAAAGGAAGGACAGAGGATGAGGCCCCCAGAAAGGAAGAGGAAGGGGAGATGAAAAGCAGGAAGCTTGGGCCATGAGCACTTAGAGAGCAGCACCACTACACTAGCCGCCTTTTCCATGCCAAGAAACCGCTGGCTCAGTGGTTGGACCAGAGCTTCTGGCCAAGGCTCAGTCCTGACATCCTGACATTAACACTGACCATTCCTCTCTCTGCAGGATCCTCCCCAGGGTCCTCACTGGCCCACTTTTTGGGGCTTCTCACAGGCTGCTCTGTGGGGGATTCCTGAATCCACCCCTTGGGTGCTACCCCTCTCCTGGGCCCAGCCCTCCCCTCCACACTGCCCCCCCTACCTCACACTCAGCCTGAATCTGTGTCCCTCACTTCTCTACCCACTCTGGCTTGCCTTCCCAAGTTTCCGTACTGTGTGGGTGGCATCAACTTTTTCCCACATCTCCCTGGGCTCAAACTCGCCTTTCTTCTACTTGTCATCCCTACCTTATAGCTCCCAAATCCAGTTATTTTTTCTAGTGAAATCTCTGTATTCAGACTCCACCTTTTCCAGGACCTTCCATACCTCATTTCCAACCACTCTCCAGTCACCCTGGCTCCAGCTTCTTCCCACTTGAATCTACCCAGTGTCCTCTTGCTAGGTTGACAGTCCTCAACAAGCTCATTAATCATGCTACTCCCCTGCTCAGAAACCTACCATGGCTCTCTGATTCTAACAGTCAACCCAAGTTCCTGGACCTCTTTGGCCCCTTATCTTCTCCGAGAGATCACATTTTCAGCTTCACTTCTCCATGTTCTCCTTGCTATTCAATAAACATCCTGTCTTCCCCACTCATTCTCACTTCTATGGCATGACCTCCTGGCCCATTGGATGTTTTCCATTCTATTCAAGGCCAAAGTCAAGAACCCTTTCTTCGGCAAGCCCACCTGCCTACCGAGGATGGTGCTGATGCACACATATCTGGGTATTGTCATTCGGCGTTGGTTTAGAGGCTGGTTCACATTGTCACTACAAGGTTTGGGACCAAACATCATTAACTCTTAGGCAGTCATCTCCCCATTCTTTGAGGTCTTCATCAGGCCTCTCCTACATGCTTGGAGAGGAGATCATTGTGATTGATCATCTGTGATTGTCTGACCAGCTGCATGGCTAGTGAAAATTATTAGAACAGATCTGATTTTTGAGAAAGAGATACAAAGGTCAATCATGTAAGTACCACGTGCTAACCTATTGTGCCATTGGAGCACCCAAGATCAGTCATTTCAATTCACACTATTAAGTAAAAATATTGACCATAAACACTGCCTTAATACATGGCCACCTCACTGATGCTCTCCATTCTGTATTCAAGACATTCTGATGAACCTTTGGGGCCAGCACACTCCTCTCTAGGAGGTTGGTACATTCCACTCCTACCTGTTGAGCTGTATCCCAAGAATCAATTGTGTTTGTTCCCAAACCTTTTTGTGCTGGTTGTAGTTATAATTTATGTAATTTATTTAAATGTTATGCAAAACTACAAACTATGAATGCAAAGAGGGTTGCTGTTTTGATAAAAAAAACCAAGTTGATTGCTTTGGAAAGAGTCAGTAAATGGGAAGTTGATAAAAAAAAAGAATTGATGTTGAATTGAGTGTGGGTGGAACAACTCTAAGAGATTAGCTAAAAATCATAAAAATTTTGACGAATTCTGCATTTAGATAGCTCAGAAAATACATTTTAGGTTCTTGATTCACTTTAAAGAAACCAAAACTAGATAATGTAAATGATATACTCTGAGAATGATCTGGGGGAAATTAGGAGATCTTTTTTTTTAAAAAAATCATTGACCCTGCATCAAAAGATTTGCAAGTAAATATGCCTTTATTAGTTTAAGCTAAAATAAGTTTAGTATTTATATGCATGTTTAAATAATTTGATCATTATTTCCCATTAGTAATCATTATTCCAGGTTATGTCAGATTAAAGGAAGTCTTCACTTAGCACCATTCAACCTGAGCATGGATAGAAAATTTTCCAGTTTTGAGCAGAAACAGGGTGAGAATATCAGAACTTCACACACTTACATATGAGCTGCAAAGATGTAGCACTTCACTGGTATCAAGCCATCAAAACACCTCCCACCCCTACCCCATGGATCGTTGCCTCCTGGAGTTCACACCTTGAATAATTCTCACCCTGATTGAATCAGGCTGTTCTGTATGATCATTAGAATACACCAGAAGTTCATAAAGGCTTGCCACTTGGTGTCTTAAATAACTCACTGTGGGAGAAGCCAGCACCCGTGTTGTGGGGACACTCAAGCAGCCCTTTGGAGGGATCTAGGTTGTTGGTGAACTGAGGACTCTTGTCAACAGCCAGCACCGACTTGCCAGCCATGTGGCTGGGCCACCTTGGAAGTGCATCCTCTAGCCCGACTCAAATCTTGAGATGACCATAGCACTAGCTGACATGTGACTATAATCTCATGGGAGATCTTGAGCCAGAACTTCCCAGCCAAAACTATTCCTGAATTTACAACCCATGGAAACTGTGGAAAATATTAAACTATCATTGTTGCTTTAAGCCATTATGTTTTGGAGAAATTTGTTACACAGCTGCAGATAATACAGAATTTCCCAAACAGAGCAGATATTTCTAAGCAGGAAGAGCCTGAGGTGTCTCATACTGAGGGCTAGTAGCAAGCGGAATGCCCACTCTACTAAAGTGCAAAGGACATGCTTCTTTTTATCCCAATGAGTTGTACAAAATGAAAAAAGGAGAAAATACTTAAAAAAATTAATTTTGAATTGCTTCTGGGACAGAACCACAACACAAAACAAATTTGCTCAATTGTTTGGTGGTCAAGAGTAAGGAGGAGCGAAGGGGCATAGCGAGAGAAACCTTTATCCTCTTGTTCACACTTTAAACCTCACTCACACTCATCAGACCCCCTAACGGAATCAGAGGGGCCGTGAGAAACTCTGGGGTCATCCTGGTCAGGGTGAGCTTTAGGAACCCTGGGTTCTGGACACAGTCCCGTAAAGATTTTCCACCATTCATAGTATGAACATGTTTCTCTTGTTAGTATCTAAGGACAGAATTCTTAGGGCTAATGGCAGCCGTGCTCATTGGCAGAGTGGTCATAGCTTAGTGATTGTGGGGCAAAAATATCGATCATGTCTTTCCTCTTCACAAAACGCATGTTAAACCTTAAGAAATCAAATGATAAGACTTTAGCTGTGTCTTTGGTGTTTCAGCCTGAATAGCCCAAATACGACCAATTGCACTTTCCTAACTGTCCTTCTATCTAATTGCTGGGCCATGGACTTGATGCTTGCTCCAGGAGGAGACTCCCCACCTCTGACACAGCACCTCAAAACCACTACCGAAAGGGAAATGCCCCTTCTTTCTCACCAGAAGGAAAATAGGAAGAGAAGTCTACTTGAACAGGGACTTGAGGAGGTAAATCCACCTCTTCAAATGAAGAAAACAACTTCTAAAATGTCTTTCTTCCTCCTTTTCACCCCAGTCTCACTTAAATTTCCTATGACTTTGGTCAGATCAATATTCTGTTTAAGAACTTGAAAAAACTTTCTGATGCCACCCAAATAAATGTCCAAGCATATTAGGAAGACATTCAAGGCTCTCGGTAACCAAGTTTCAAATCTAGCCTGAAGGTACAGTCTTATCTCTACCCAGAACACATGGATGGCAACTTGGAGCCCCAACAAATGCTGGCCCTTCTCAGAATACCCCAAACACTTCTATGCCTCTTGCTTCACTCCTGCCATCCCCTCTCCCTGGAACATTCTCCTTCCAATCACCAGCCTTCTGCACATCCTTGGAGTCCAGCAGTTCCAACACCATATGCTACAGCAGCTCTCTCATGACAATGCCAGAGATGGTTGCCACCTCTAGACTTCTGTGCCACTCACTTGCAAGACATTTGTTTCTTGTTCAATGATGTAGTAACCATCCAGGTTCATCTCCCCTCCATGCTGGTAAGTGCCAAGAAGATGAGAATCAGGTCTCCTTCATTGCTCTTCCCTCCACAGCACCTAGCAGTGTCCTTGGCATTTACAAGGAACATAATGTGTAGTTGAGGAAGAAATAAAGTGCTGTGTTTGCACTATTTCTCAGTGTTCTCACTTTTCCAAAACTGAGCTCGCTGCCCGCCCCATACATACATTTATTTCAAAGGGAGAACAGCAAAAAGACAAGAGCAGGGATGTGACATGAGGTGGACAGTGCCATTTCCCTGAATAGCTAACCCCCAAATCTTCCCACTTAGTTGGTTTTCCTCTCCACATCCAATCATTTACCTTCATTTGATTGGACTGACTACAGGTCTTTCTTAACAAAGAGAGTCTTAGAAGTTGGTGAAGCTGGTGGTTCCCTAGAAGGTATGATTTGATAGGAACTCAAAAAAAAAGTCCTTTCCTCTTTTCAATCAATTGTTTAAAAAATATTCTTTACTGATTCCTGAAATTCTTCCACTTGAGATTCAATTTTTTTTTTAACTAACTATCCTTGGAAGAGGTCTCACTTAAGGCATGACAATTATTATCAACAATAATGATGATGAAAGGACTGTAAGAAATAAGACTCAGGGACCAGGGAAGGGCAAAAAGAAGGAGAGAATCACCCAAAAGGGATGGTTTTAAGGTGCTCAAAAAACCCACAATTTGGTGAATTTGCTGAAGTTTGGCTCCAACCCTAGCAGAATTTTATAAGACATCCCTTCATGGACCAGAAAATCTCTCTCTGATGAATAACTATCATCCTGACATTTTTAAAAACCCATCCACCGCCAGCTCTAACATAAGTACCTGTATAGACAGCCAGCTGTAACCTTGTGATGTAATTATTTTTTTCCCAGGGTCCATCTTGTGGGTTTGTGTACATGCACACAAGTACCACGTGTGCGAGCATACACATACGTGCTGTGCAGGCACTGGGACCTCACTGATCCTATACACCCCACTCATTTTCCCTTCTCAGTGGATATATCAGAAGCATGTTGAGATTGCTGGGTGTGTATTAAAACATGGTCTATGGAAAATAAATTAACCTTATAAAATACATTCAAATGATCAAAATGTTCTGCAAAGGTAATTTGAGAGGGGTAAAAAAAAAAACCTGCTGGTTTTGATGGCAATTTCAAATATCTTTTATTTCTCATAAATAATAGGCTAGTTAAAATGTCCATTTTACTTTTATCATGTTAATGAGCTCTAGCCGCCATTCCCAAATGCTCATCCTTCTCTCATTAAGCCTTCCCAATAATAATGACAATAACAATAACAACAATGATCATATGCAACAAAGAGCAAAGATCATTGGAAAGTTTTCTTCCCCTCAAAGAGGAATTTTTGAATGGCTGCACTCTGTGCCTTGAATGCGTTATGGTTAATTTCAGATTCCGAGGATGATTAACTCTGACTGGTGGAATAAAAGGCCACGACCAATTATTATTCAGAAAATTCCTGCTGTTTAGCCAAAGAGCGTACAGTGCAATCCAGTCCTTGATGTTCCTGTGATAAACGCTCACATGACAAGGTTATTTGGTGTAGAGCAGCCGGAGTGGTTGCTATGGCAACCTGTTCACAATGCTCATAAATCTGAGGTGTAGTTATCCTTGCTGTGTATGCAAAAAAAAAAAAAAAAAAAAAAGGAAAGAAAAAAAGAAACCTACAAAGGCAACTCAAGCGGTTTAATTTACAGCGCTGCCTCAGAAAAAGAAAAAACGGGCGAATGAATTCTAAGATAATAGACCTCTCCGTATTATATTCTTTCACAATACAGGCACTTAGGACTCAAACCCTCTCTTCAAAGCCAAAAAGACTTTTAAGATAATCATTATGGTAGAGAATATAGGTCATCATTAGCACCAGGAGTGACAAAAATAAAAGAGGTGGCTAGAAATTCGAGTTTGCCAGCATCAATTGTTTTCCCTTGGCGCGGTTAGCAATGCAAACAGCTGTTGACAGCACATCAGGACAGGTACATTTGATGGGGAACAAATGGCTTTTTTAGTCACTGCTTCACAGAAATGATGGGCTGTACGTCTAAGGGGCCAAAGGTCAAGCAGACAATGATGAAATATCCCCCACAGACCCAATGTCAGGTGGTTCGATGTTAAGATCGCTCTGATACGGGCTCTCGGCCTTGATTTCAGCTCCACTCAGCCCCATTAGAAACAAGGGCAGCCTATTAAACCAGCAGGTAGCTAGGCTTTTCTCATTTCGGGGATAAGCTCCTGGCCACCTGGCTCTTTGACACCCTGTGGCTTATTTCAACCATTATCAGTTTTCTAAATAAAAATTGGGCAAGAGTTGAACCCATTGAAGTGGCAATTCTTTAACACTCGGAAATGTGAGAGCCATTGGCTCTGCAGTCATCTAGAATGACAGAGAAGTCTAATATGGTAATGGTCTAGTTCAAATTAAGACTAATATTTGACTGACGCCATCTAACAGTGGAGATGGTACAATTAGCGAGCTTTGATGGGCAAATTTAGTATGTGATCGAGTCCCAGAGTACACACATATGTAGGGGCCTTCCAGAGAGTGTAAGAAATGACACATCCATCTGGGCAACACCAAAAGTGCTCAGTTGTATAAAATTGCAGAGAATGATGATAGAAGCACACCCCCTGACCCTAGGCCTCAGTTCCAATGCAAAACATAAGTTTCTCCACTAGTCTACGACGAAGGGTGACTATGAAGTACGGACTTTTCCCTAAACTCTGCAATAGGCCAGAGTATTCTTACCAAGACATTTTGGTAGCCACACATCTGGCCAACTTCAGGATCAAAAAGTATATACCCAATTTATAAACATTTGCTCCACTCACCTTTTCAGGAATGTCTAAAATTCTTGAGATAACTTTTTTGTGTGTGTGTAAGTCCTTTTAAAAAGCAGACAGCCCTGTGATTTGGAGAGATCAACTATGCAGACTTTAGTGTAAAGAAGTTGATCAGACTTTTTGATGAGAGCAAGTTAACACACTGGGCACTCAGGATGGAACTCTGCAAGCAGAAAGGGGAAGGCTGGGCCATGGCAAAGGTAACCCTGCCTTCAGGACTCTGAGATCCTTCAGGGCATGGACTATATTTTTCAATTTGTGTATCCTCGATGTTTTCCACAGTACCCAGCATATGGAAGGGCCCATTGTATCCTTCATGGATTGATGCAGTTATATAATTCTGCAGAGAACTAACTTTCCTATGAAAAAGTAGGTTTTAGGAGTGCCCAAATATTCCAATTTAGATCCTGTTGGATACATGGATGAATAATGGGTAGGAAAACAGAAGAGAGTGATGAGAGAGAGAAGAAGAAACTTCCTTCCTCTTAAATTGTTGGGTACTCTCAGAAGACTCCCCTGTCCCAAAACATTATTCTAGAATTCCAAAGATTTTGAAAAGTTGTGAGTGTGCCATTGTTTATTATTTAACTAGGGCCACTTTCCAACTGAGAACTCCCCAAGGTGGGGTATGAGGTTGAACTCCACGCACTGTACTTCCACTCGGTCCTGCAATGGTGCATGCTGAGTGCCAGGCCTGACACCCAGGGCCTGGAGTGGCACACTGCTCTCTTGGCCAGGTCAAACCTCACCCACCAGCCATGTAAAAATAAATCTGAGTTTCCCTAGACTGACTTGCTCCATTTGCAGTGCATTAGAAACCATGCAGATCCTTATTCTCACAATACTCCATAGCAAGGAAATATTCTTGTCCCTATTTAGTAATAAAGATATTCACTGTCTTTAACTGAGCACTTCTTTGTGCCAGGCACAGGTCTCTGTTCTTCATATATAGAACTCCACATGATCTTCTTTCTTATCACACTCTGTTAGAATACCTGTAGGGCTTTTCACTCCTATAACCTGTCCGTATGATCTCATTTGATCTTCAAAAATCACCCAAGAAGTAGGCACAATCACCCCCTTATTTATAGATGAGATGTCTGTGGCTTAGGGACCAAAGTTAAGTACTTTGCCTACAGTCACACAGGTAGGATGAGAAATTAGTAGGACTGAGATCGAAACTGTCGCTTCACAACCCCACACATCAACTACTGTGGCTTAGCATGGGCAGAGACAGAGGATCTCTGATGCTAAAGCAGCCACTTTGTATAAAGTGGTGGAATTTTGAACCTAAAGTGTTGCCATTACCTTATAATTCTCATTCCTCCTTCTTAAACAGGGAGAGGAAAAAGTTAGGGACTTGGGTCTGAGTCCAGATGAGGAGAGAGGAAAAAGAGAAAAGGGACCTGGAGAATGCCAGGAAAGTATTGCTGTTTGAACATGTTAACCCAGGCATGTCTTTGATGGCACCATCTTCACTGGATTTCTTTTTCCACATTGCAACACAACTCTACCAGCAGTGCTGCAGCTCTCTTCTGGCTCAGCAAAGAGGCAGCATAAAAAAATTTCCTTTTCTGTGGGCAGAAACAGTTGAGTTTCTTGTTACTAATGGGAGGAGATTCTCCCCAACAATATTGCTTAATAAAACCTCCCAAAGCTCTTTCTCTGCAGATAACATTAGATAACATAAGCTACTGTGTATAATTATCTTTTTATGCATGAGCATTAGCTCTCCCCCTGGGCTCTAAGCTCCTTTCAGATGGGCACAAATTTCTATTTATCTCTATCTTCTCCCTGATAATTGACAAAATGCATTTCAGAAAAACAGCAACAACAAAAAACTGATATCCTGAGGATGGTTTCTGATTTCGAGAAACCATATCCTTTGAAAACAAATCTGGTTTCAAGCCTGATTTCTACTTTCTCTTGAAAAATCAGAAGATCTGGTGACACTAACCCCAAATTCTTGCATGGAGCTGAGTAGCAGCTACTCCCTTCATACCAGGCCTGCAATGGTTCCACCCGGCCAGCTCCATTTACTGAAAAAAGCTCTGGATTAATTTGCTAATTATGATCCTGGGTAGTCAGTGTCTAGTACTCAACCCAATTATTCACACACACACATAGCACATATACTCAGTTCTCGTTATTTGTGGTTAGCTATGTTTTATAAAGTTGCTGCAAACGCTGAATTAGTGAATACTAAATCATTGCTCCTAGGAGAATCCAGGGTTAGGTTTCTGCAAGCCTCTGGTCACAACATTTTTGCCAACCAATCAATATATATTCTTGGTTTACCTGTGCTTCTGTTTATAGCAGAAGAGCCAAAACAAGAGGGCAGAGCTTAGCTTTATTTGACCTCAGTGGAAATGTGTATGTTAGGTGACTAAAAGTTCTCACCTCTCTGCACATGTCTGTGAATGATAGTGAAAACACTGGAGTATTGAGTATTAGGGATGACAAATTAATTTTAGTGAGTAGGCCAATATGGAATACATGAACAATGAGGACTAAATGTATATATAATATATACAGATAAATGTATCTGTATACATAAGTATATTGCTTAGTGTAGTACCTGGCTATAGTAAGTGCTTAATAAATACTTTTAAAATAAATAACATTTGTTATTTAATATAGTCAAAAATAAAACATTTTGGTTAAGAGAGAGTGTATGTGTATAACACATGAGGTAATGCAGTAATACATATTTAATAGTAAAATGCTACTAAATATAATTTAATCCTTTGATTACATGCCTCATAGATGCATATAAGGACCATTCCCAAGTGACCTTCCCATAGAAGTCTATGAAATTCACTTGAAGTCAAATAAGTTCTTTTGAATATACTGCTCATGCTGGTTTAGGGGGAAAAAAAGCATAAATAATTTTTTACTTAATTGTTTTGCTTCTTCACTTTCATTTATGGAAAATCCTGAAAACTGTCCTCTGGACGGGGATGGGTGGAAGGGAAGCTCTCTGTGAGGCTCACCGGGCGGGTTCACCTTGATGGAGGCAATGCCACCTCGGGAAACTTCAGAGTCTTCTTTCTGCTTTGTTTCCACTGCCAGAAAAGGGCTCAGTAATAGTTTGGGAAGTGAAGAATTATGGGTGCCAGAAGTGTTGCTAATGAATAGTTTGCTCTATATTTAGAAAATTAGAAACTCAAGAATGAGGACTAATGTAGGCAGAGAAGAAGGGAAGACAAGAAGAGCAATGGCAGAGCAGCTGCAGGCTCTGACATGACTCCCAGAACCAGCTGGAAGATGATGGCCCTGGGTGATGAAGTAAAGTCAAGACTAGAGCTCACACACATCATGCTCGTTGGCTTTCATAGAAAATGTCTCACTTAGTCTTCATCACCACTCCTTGCAGGAGATTATCATGTCTACATTTTAAGAATGAAGAACTGGAGACCCAGTTGACTTCTAGAATCTTACTTCTAGCAGCAGAGTGGAAAGTGGGACTTGTCAGTCCACATCTAGGGCTCTTCTACTTCTTCTTGGTGGGCTATAACTGAGGGGTGCTGAAGCTCTGAGTCACATGTTTGACGAGCAGAAGTCAATGGATATGTGAACAGCCCGAGTCATGGGGCCACTCTCAGAATCAATTTGGTTAAACTCACAGGCTCAGAGCACTGGTTAAATTAAAGAGCCGTTAGGGACAATGTTGTGTACCTCTCATTTTTCAGATAAGGAAACAAAAGCCCAGAAAGGTAAAGTGATTTATAGAAAGTCACACAGTTAGTTAGTAGTAGAGTCAAGTCTTGAATTCATGCTTCCAAATTCTGGGTTCTCTTCCTGTTAGCCTTATGTTATTTCTACTCTCATCACACTCTTTTTTTTCCTTCCCACTCTCAACAGCTTCACAATTTTGAATTTTCATCATGGAGTTTCAAATACATGGTATGGGGAAATCCTCTCTGTGGTCCACAGATAAGAATTGCAGACTTCCCTGCTGTATTAATTAATGGCCTCATTAATCCACATTTAACTGTTCAATTAAATGTTTAATGTAACGCTTAGAGGTTCCATCAATTACCATGTGAGAAGCAACTCTTGGAGATCCCAGGCTGGAAGCTGCTATGTACATGTGCAAAATTGCTGTCATTCAGACACACCAGGTTATCTCATGGTGCTCTATTCAGGGAAGGTGTGTTACAGCTCCAGCTTAACTCAGGGTGGATTAAATCAGTGCTTTGGAGAAGAATGGAATTAAATGCTTTGCTGTAATGACTCACATCCTCACAAGTACCACTCATTAATTGTAGGTGCTACATGACATGAATGTGCTAGGGGAAGGCAAATATAATATTTTGAATGCTTTTCTTTCCCAGAATTACCCCAGAGAGAGAGAAAAATGATCTCAGTGGTGGTTACTGAAAACATATGCCAGCTTGATTTCCCCAGCAATGATATTAGCAGTGAAGAGTAAAGCATTTGTGCCTCAGCTCAAAGAAAGGCAGCTCGATTTCCACCAAATGCATTTCCACCTGACTTAGATAACACAGGCACACCTTGTCTTATTGTGCTTTGCATTCTTGTGCTTCACAGATATTGTGTTTTTCACAAATTAAAGGTTTGTGGCAACCCTACATGGAGCGAGTTTGGTGCCATTTTTCCAACAGCAGGTGCTCACCTTGTGTCTGTCACATTTTGAGAATTTTGTAATTATCACAATACTTTGAACTTTTCCATTATTATTATATCTGTTATGGTGATCTGTGATCAGTGATCTTTAATGTTACTACTATAATTGTTTTGGGGTGCCACAAACCACAGCTCAATATAAGATGGCAAACCTAGTCCATAAATGTGGTGTTTCTACTGCTCCACTCACTGGACATTCCCTCATCTCTCTCCCTCTGCTCAGGCCTCCCTATTCCCTGAGATACGATATTGAAATTATGCCAATGAATAACCAACCCTACAGTGGCCTCTGAGTGTCCAAGTGAAAGAAAGAGTCACACAAGTTCTACTTTGATTCAAAAGTTAAAAATGATTAAGTTTAGTGAAGAAGGCATGTTGAGGTAGGTCAAAGGCTAGGCCTCTTGTGCCAAAGAGTCAAGTTGTGAATGCAGAGGAAAAGTTTTTGGAGGAAATTATTCCAGTAAACGCACAAATGATAAGAAAGCAAAACAGCCTTATTGCTGATATGGAGAAAGTTTGAGTGGTCTGGATAGAAGATCAAGCCAGCCACAACATTCCCTTAAGTCAAAGCCTAATGCCTAGCAAAGTTCTAACTCTCTTCAATTCTCTGAAGGCTGAGAGAGGTGAGTAAGCTGCAGGAAAAAAGTGTGAAGCTAGCAGAGGTTGGTTCATGAGGTTTAAGGAGAAAAGCCATCTCTACAACATAAAAGTGCAAGGTAAAGCAGCAAGTGTGGATATAGAAGCTCCAGCAAGTTATCCAGAAGATCTAACTAAAATAATTGATGAAGGTTGCTACACTAAACAATAGATTTTCAATGTAGATTAAATAGATTTATATTGGATTTTCACAGCTAGAGAGAAGTCAATGACTGGCTTTAAAGCTTCAAAAGACAGTCTGACTCTCTTGTTAGGAGCTAGTGCAGCTGGTGACTTTAAGTTGAGGCCCATGCTCACCTGCCATTCTGAAAACCCTAGGACCCTTAAGAATTATGCTAAATCTACTTTACCTGTGATCTATAAATGGAACAACAAAGCTTGGCTCACAGCACATCTGTTCACAGCATGGTTTACTGAATATTTTAAGCCCACTGTTGAGACCTACTACTCAAAAAAAAAAAAAGATCGCTTTCAAAATATTATTGCTCAATGACAATGCAACTAGTCACTCAAGAGCTCTGATGGAGATATGTAAGGAGATTAATGTTGTTTTTATGCCTGCTAACACATCATCTATTCTGCAGCCCGTGGATCAAGGAGTAATTTTGACTTTCAAGTCCTATTACTTAAGAAATACATTTCATAAAGCTATAGCTGCCATAGATAGTGATTCTTCTGATGGATCTAGGATGAGTAAATTGAAACCTTCTGGAAAGAGTTTGCTATTCTAGATGCCAGTATGAACATTCGTGATTCACACTAAATCATAATGTCAACATTAACAGGCATTTGGAAGAAGTTAGTTCTAATCCTCGTGGATGACTTTGAGGGGTTTAAGACTTCAGTGGAAGAAATAACTGCAGATGTGGTAGAAATAGTGAGAGAACTAGAATTAGAAGTGGAGCCTGAAAAAGTGACTGAATTGCCAAAATCTTTAAACTTTAACAAGAGTTGCCTCTTGAGGATGAGCAAAGAAAGTGGATTCTTGAGATGGTGAAAATGCTGTGAACATTGTTGAAATGACAACAAAGGATTTAGAATATCACATAAACTTAGTTGATAAAGCAGCAGCAGGGCTTGAGAGGTTTGACTTCAATTTCAAAAGAAGTTTTAGTGTGGGTAAAATGCTATGAAATAGCATCACATGCTACAGAGAAATCTTTCGTGAAAGGAAGAGTCAACTCCTGCAGCAAACTGTATTGTGGTCTTATTTTAAGAAATGGCCATAGCCACCCCAACCTTCATTGACCACCCTGCTTGATTAGTCAGCAACCATTGACATTGAGGGAAGACCCTGTACTAGCAAAAAGATTATGACTTGTTGAAGGCCCAGATGATTGTTAGCATTTTAAGCTATTTTTAATTAATGTATATAGTTTTTTTAGACATAAGGCTATTGCACACTCAATAGACTACAATATAGTGTAAACATAACTTTTATATATACTAGGAAACCAAGTGACTTGTGTGATTCGCTTTAATGTGATATTGGCATTTATTACCGTAGTCTGGAGCCAGTTTCATTCCTCTGGTCTTCCTGCTGATCTCTGTTTCAGCACTATGCATACTGAAATTTCTGACCGAGATACATGCCACCTAGATTCTCCTGCTGTCTCTACCCTTTGCTTCTTGTACCTCTGCTCTTGTCCACTTGCTCTGCTCAGCAATGTCTTTCTCTCTGCACTTTTTGGTTCTCAGAGCTGCAGAGATGGTCTCAGGTCTTCATCTGCCTTTTTTCTTGGAGCTGTTGCCTACACATTCTCAGACTTTTCTCCTGCCCTGGGGGATGTTCTGTAACTTCCCAGACTCTGTCTAGATAGTGACCCGAGAGCTCATCTCCAAGTAAGCATGTCATCACCATGGAGTTATAAAATGCCACAATTGGTAGGGTCATAAATCTTCTAGCACAGGATTTTTCAAATGATATGCTAGAGAGCCCTAGAATTCCCACATGAAAGTGTCTTCAAGACTTCACACCTAAGGACAGTGCTGGAGGCAATAAGAACGAGACTGAGTGGGGGCATCCTCTCCATCCTCAACCATTGCAGCTCTGCTATTTTCTGTTTTATATATCCAACTTCTGTGCAAGATTTTGTTCCACTGCTAAGAAAACAAGATTGAGCACACCAATCCAGTTGCAACTTCTCCATGCAGAGAAGACCAAATAAAGCCTAAAGAAGAAAGTGACCTTACCAAGGAGACTTAGCTCATCAGTGGCCAGACCAGGTGGAAACTCTAGCCTCAGTCTTCCTTCCATTATACCAGTGATTACCACCTGGCTGACCCCTGAAAACACTAGAAAGCATTACAGAAATCCCTGGGGTCTGTCCTCAAGAGACTGACTCACTAATGTGGATTGGGAATATGTAATCATATTTTGAATTATAAGTTTCTCAGGAGATTCTGACAGATTTGGGAGTTCCTGCATCATGCCCACTGGCCTTCAAGCATCCCATTCCAGCAGGTGTGAAGCAACATAAGGGAGACACCTACCCACTAATGGGAAGAAGGAAGGAAGGGAGGGAAATCAGGATTCATTCAAATTGCCTGAGCTCCCAAGACCGTAAACTTTCTTAAATAGGTGAGTACGGCACCGGCTTTTGATTTATGGGTTAGAAATCTAGCCTTACTATTACATAATCCAAAAATTTGTATCATAATACATAATTAGTCTTACTAATCCCTAGTGTACCAGGCACTATGCTAGACAGTAAGAATATACAAATAAATGACTTATTCCATACCTGAAGGAGGGTGGCAGACAAGTTAGTGGACACGTGACATTGGGGTAAGGGTTCAAATAGAAAGATGTGGGAGCCCAGAAAATAGGAGAACCTCTCAAACTGGTAAGGGAGTTCTGATGCCTAAACTCAGTCAGCCAGATAAAGAGGGGTCCTTTCCATGCAGAGGAACAGTGTGAACAAAGACATAGACATAAGAAAAGGCTTTAGGTATTTTGAAAGCTGTAAGAAGCTTAGTGTGGATAGAGCTATAAGGAGAAATGGATTCATTGCCAAAGTGCTGGAGGGTGGAGTAATGTCAGGTCACAGAAGTACCCATTAAAGAGCTTAGGCTTTATGGGTGATGGGGAGCCACTGAGGCATTTTAAGCATCGGAGCAAGGTGATCAAGTCTGATTCCTATGGAACATCCATGTGTTCATTCGTTCATTCATTCATTCAGTAATCTCTGATTAAGTGGTTAGACTGTGCTAGAACTTGTTTCTGATACGAGGGTACAGAGAAGAACAGACACAACATGGTTTCTGCCCATATTGCAAAGTAAATGAGGTAGAGGCCATGAACTAGGTCATAGAACATCCTGTTCGCTCCTGCCTGCTGTCCTGATCTCTATGCACCCACGGCACCTGGCTCACAGGATCAGGAGTGGCCAGGCATGCAGAGAGCCTGGGGATAGCCCAACTCAAAGGTCTGAGAAACACCACTGTGTCCATGGCCCACAGCTATGCAGCATATTTTTGCCTCCAAGTAATCATTACTATTACTAAGTTAATTTTTTTTTTTTTTTTTTTGAGACAGAGTCTCAGTCTGTTGCCCGGGCTAGAGTGAGTGCCGTGGCGTCCTCCTAGCTCATAGCAACCTCAAACTCCTGGGCTCAAGCGATCCTACTGCCTCAGCCTCCCGAGTAGCTGGGACTACAGGTGCATGCCACCATGCCCGGCTAATTTTTTTCTATATATTTTTAGTTGGCCAGATAATTTCTTTCTATTTTTAGTAGAGACGGGGTCTCGCTCTTGCTCAGGCTGGTCTCGAACTCCTGAGCTCAAACGATCTGCCTGCCTCAGCCTCCCAAGTGCTAGGATTACAGGTGTGAGCCACTGTGCCCGGCCTACTAAGTTAATTTTTTAATGAGGTTCTATGA
>CM052443.1:21202928-21283816 GCA_028533085.1 Varecia variegata
TGAGTCCCTAATCTGATAGGACTAAGACTGGTGTCCTTATAGGAGGAGGAAGAAACACCACAAATTTCTCTTCCCCCATGCACAGGGAAAAGGCCACGTGAGGACACAGTGAGAAGGTGGCTATGTGCAAACTGAGAAGAGAGGCCTCACCAGAAATCCTACTGGCATCTTGGTCTTGGACCTCCAACCTCCAGGACTGTGAGAAAACAGATATCTGTTGTTCCAGCCACCCATTCTGTGGTAATTTGTTGTGGCAGCCCTAGCAGACTAACACATCCTATTAGGTGACATTGAAGTGTCTTACTCACAATAAGATTTTTTTTTAAGTATAGAGGTTGAGGTGGAATCTTCTTAGTAGCATGTACAGGGATGGTGAAGCCCCATATACCACCCTTTAAAATTATTCATGCCTACGGTAGAAAACTGAATTTCATTTGAAGATGGTTAAATCCTGCACATGCTAGATTCAGCCAAGAGATCTGGATTCTGGTCTCAGCTCTGCACTAATAAGCTGTGCAAACTGTCAGGGGTTCAGATTCCTTACTTGTAAAACAAGCATGGTGGGTGGGGGTGAGTGGGGGGGAGTGGCCAGACCCTATCAAGATTCTTTAGAGAATCAAGAAAACAAGGATTTTATGATTTTTTTTCCTTCTCAGTTCCCAGATATATATTTCAGTGTTGACAAGATCTATTGGGACATTCGCCAGATAAACACATGAATGGTATAGCTATCTAGAAGTGGCCCACTTGCAATAAACCAGATTGGGGAAAGAAATGGACAATTAATTTCAGGCGAACAATAAAAATGTATGAAAATTAAAGATGTAGAGAAACTAATAATGACAGCGATGAGGGCTGGCTCTGCCTTTATTAGCGTCTTTTGTGTTCTTTTATGAAACGTCTATTATCGGCGAACTGGCTGATTATTCTCTCATAATTACTTCATACGGAATAATTAAATAAAATGCAGACAATAATCTTTTATAGACAATTACAAAGAGAAACATTTTTGTGGGAGGAAAGGAAGGGAGGGGTGTTGAGTGAGAAGGCTGGAATGTGATTCCTTGTTCCTAGGCTTTCATGGGGGTTCCTCTGCCAGCACCCAGGTCTCTGTTAAGACCCCCAAAGGGACTGAAGACCTCTATCTTAGGTGCTGAGGGCCCGTGTCATCACTTCTTTGGTAAGAGGGGCATTTGACTTCCTGGTAGGTGGGGAAGTGTGTACAGATTTTACAAAGCAACGCTTGATCCAAATATTCAACTCCAAAACCTTGTTCTCTGTCTCTGGCCATCTGGGGGTGTCAAGGAAGTTATGATGACAGAGTCTGAAGCCAGACAGGTCCAGATGCAATTCTCTCTTATTTAAACTGTAACCTGGGGGTCATTACTGACACTTCCCTCTTCCTCACCCATCATATCTAACCTATCACCAGTGGTCTTAGGGAGTCTACCTCTAAAACATTTCCTAAATCTTCTAACATTACCTCTATTGTCACCCCCATAGGTCACCATTCTTGGGCCACTGCAACAGTCTCTAAGTATCCCTGCTAAAATTCTCATCCTTGTATAATGACTTCTCCATTTAGTAACCAGTGTGATCTTTGAAAAATATAAGACAGATTAGGTCACTCCTGTATTTAAAACCCTGCAGGGGCTTCCTGTTGCATTTGTAATGAAACACAGCAAATCCTTTTGTGGAACTACAAAGCTCTGCCCTCATTTCCACCACTCTCCCATCCTTAGCCGTCAACCTCAGCCTCCTGCCATCTCCTGCAAGACGGTGGCTTTCCTAATCTTAGGGTCATTAGACGTACTCTCCCTTGACTTTGTTCTTGGGTAACTCCTATATATCTTTCACGTTCATTAATGAGGACAAGGATTTTTATTTGTTTTGGTCACTTAAAAGAGGTCCTAGCCACGTAGAGCCTAGTTTTGGGGGAGGGGAATAATAAAGTATACACATAAAAATATTTATAGTATTACATAAGTGATAGAGAAAAATTAAATCAAGGAAGAGAGATGTACTGTGGCTAGGGAGAGTGTCAGGGGTTGTAATTTTAAATACAGTGGACAAAGAGACCTCATGCAGATGATTTCTGAGTGAAGACCAAAAGGAGGTGGAGAGTAACCTATGTCAACTGAGATGTTTTCTGAGCAGCAATGCTCTGGGAGTTCTGAGCACAACTACCACCCAGATTTCAGCTTCTAAAAGGCCTCATCCTCTAAAAATAACCAGGGATCCCTGGGAAGTGGGTGACTATAGGGCTAGAGCAGGGCATGTAAAATTAGAATTAATTGCTCAAACAATGATAAAACCAGATAAAAAGGACACAGAAGCCAGCCTGAAGGGACTCCTGCTGGACAAATCTAGGAGAAATCTGTGCATCAAAAAAAATAGTGACAGGAGTGGATTATGATCCATTGAATGAAATAGAAATCCATGAGTCAACATCGACATAAACAAACACATGAATTAAAAACATGGGGAGAAAATAAAGCTCTTCCTTTCAGCAGAATGCCAACTAGTACATGTAGGAGGAATGATGGAATTAGGAAATTACCCTTTGACAACCATCGTAATAATAAACAGCTCAGGCAAGAAACATCGATGGATGCTAGAACTAGTGGGTGATAGTGTGATGATGAAAGAGATTTCAAAGTATCTCCAGACAAAATACTTATTAAGTGAAAAGGGGAAAAAGTAACTTTAATAGTGGACAATCTTGGAAGACACCATCTTAAGTGATTAAAATTACTATCACTATGAATGGGACTAGTTGCCATTGCTTGCCACCTGAGAGAATGCCAGTGAGAAGAACACAGAATTCCTTCCAGGATATTCCTGCCAAGAAGGCATAACCTGGGTCTAATCATGAGAAAGGATTAGACCAACCAATACTGAGGAATATTCTACAAAGTGACTGCCTTGTAATTGTCAGAAAGATCAGGAGCAAGAGACTCAAGGAAAGACTGAAACACTATTCCAGAGTGAGGGAAACCAGAGAGATGTGACAACTGAGTATAACCCACGAGTCAGGATTGGTCCCTTTTGCTATAAAGGACAACATTGGGGCATTTGAGTGGCTTGATTGGAGTCTCTGGGTAAAGAGTATATGAAATGTCCTTGTACTATTCTCACAATTGTTTTGTAAGTTTGAACTTGTTTCAAATAATATTAATTTTAATAACGTTACCCTAAACTTCCATGCTTCAACTATTGCTAGTGACAACCTCCTTGCAACACAAATTACAAGTGACTGTGATATGGCCATGAATGGTGACAAGACAGTCAACTGCCTCGCATCTGTAGGACCTGTGGGCTGCAACTCTGATGAGGATGGGGAGAAAGGAAAGAAGGAAGAGGGTGTTGATGAGGTGGCTTTTCTCTTGGCTCTTGGAACCAACTCTCATTTGCAAATTCCTCTCCAGGAATAGTAGCATAATCAGAACCCTTTTAACTCCAAACATAATCTCACCAGTTGTCTTCCTGTGTGGTTGGGAGCGTGTAGGTGGCAGCAAATAGAAGAAAGATCAGAAAAAGTAGAAAAAAATAAATGCTAATGGGAAAAACGTCTCACCATAATATATATTCTTCCTTCTCCCCCTGCAACCCCATCAAACGGAATAATGAAAGGAAGAAAAAACAACCAAAAATCAGCCACCACCAGGAAACTTCCCAAGTTCCTCTGTGCCAAGCAATAGCAGAGGCCAAGGAAGTAGCATTTCACCCACAAGGCCTTCTTGTTGATGGACCTCAGCTGGATTGCCCACATCTGGAATATTTATGAGGCTCTAGGAAGGCATTCAGAACAGGAGACAAATCCCAAACCTGCCTCTTAGAGAAGTATGGCAGTGGCTTCAAGGGCTACATTCCTTCTGCAGGTTGAGGTACTGACAACCTGGGCAGCTTGGGCTCGCGGTTGCAAGCCTGCCTCCTGTAGGATCTCAGGTAGGGCCCAGGGAATGCACCCAGCTGCCTAAGGCCCAAGGTTCTCTTTAGAATCTGGGATGGTGGTTTGCTTTGCCAAGTGTAGCTTAAACTCAGAAGCCAGACTGCCTGGGTTCAAATTATGGCTCTAGCCCTTACCAGCTGTGTGGACATTGGTTGGCTTCTCAACCTTTGCCCACCCCAGTGTTCTCATCTCACAATTGAGGGCAATAATAGGACCTACTTCTTGAGACTGTTGTGAGGATGAAATGAGATGGGACTTAGCATCCAATAAGTGTCATTGTACTCTTTCTTTTTGGCTGTCTAAATATTTTTTATTGTGGTAAAACATAACACATAACTTACTATCTTCACCATGTTTAAATGTGCATCCAATGGCATAAAGTACATTTTAAATTGTTGTGCAATCATCACTACCATCCATCTCCAGACTTTTTTATTATTCCAAAGTGAAACTCTGTACCCACTGAACAATGACTATTCCTTCTCTCTCCTTCGCAGTGCCTGGAAACCATCACTCTGCTTTCTGTCTCTATGAGTCTGACTACGCTAAGTACCTCATATAAGTGGAATCATACAGTATTTGTCCTTTTGTGACTGGCTTATTTCACTAGCATAACGTCCTCAAGGTTCATCCACATTGTAACGTGTCATAATTTCATTCCTTTTTATGGTCGCAGAGTATTTTATTGTATGTATATACCACATTTTGTTTATCTATTCATCCATCAGTGAACATTTGGGTTGTTTCCACCATTTAGCTACTATGAATAATGCTGCTATGAACTTTGGTGTACAAATATTTCTTTCAGTTCTTTTGATTTTACTAGTGTTTCATGCTAAAACTCTGCTTGCCAATCTCTGCCACTTTATAAGAAACTAGTCTGATCCCCGGGACAGCCTGGAAGTGGCACAGTCATCTCATTTTCCTTAGGAACCTCAGCTTTCACAGTTTAATTGAGGTAAGAAATTAACATCTATCTTTGATCTCAGCCATAGACTCAATGCAGAGAAGCAGAAAGGAGAGAAGTTAATGAGGAGGACAAGGGCTTTGGACTCAGGAAGAACACCATTAGAGTCCTGGTTCTACTGTCATACATCTACGTGGGCCTTACCCTGTTCATTTAATCTCTATGAGCCTTATTTTCCTTTACATAAAATGAATTCTATGCCTAGAATATCTACTTCTTTTTTGTGGATAAAGAATTAACATCCAAAATACATGAGGAACTCCTACAACTCAACAAAAAACCTCCAAATAACTAGATTAAAAATGGTTAAACTACTTGAATGGACATTTGTCCAAAGGAGATATAGAAATTACCAACAGGTGTATGAAAAGATGTTCAACATCACTAATTATCAGGGACATGAAAATCAAAAGATAATGAGATATCACCTTCCACCTGTTAGGGTAGATACCCATTATAAAAAAACACATAATTTCTTAAAAGTAATTTCTACTTTTATGGGCTGTGATTCTAAATTTAAAGTAACCAAAACACTTTGAGTTTCAAAAGATGCTACAAATTTCATATGTGTTTTATTTGTAGTGAAGCCTGACAACTTGATTCAGAGTCTCTTTACTTTCAATTTATGCACAATTTTAAAAAGCATGATTCTTCCAGGCGTGGTGGCTCACACCTGTAATCCTAGCACTCTGGGAGGCCAAGGTAGGAGGATCACTTGAGGTCAGGAGTTCGAGACCAGTCTGAGCAAGAGCAAGACCCTGTCTCTACTGAAAAAAAAATAGAAAGAATGAGAATAGAGGATGAGGCTTCAAGCAAAGGAATGACTCAACTACTGGCAAAAGTTCAGGCATGAATTGGCAGTAGGGGGGATAAGGCACAATTAGGAGTTTGGGTCTTCCTATACTCTTTTCAGTTATCTGAAATATAGGTTGAGATAACATGCATTAAAATAGCCCTAAAATGTATCAATAGCTAAAACTGATCAACCTAAGTGCCCATCAATTAATGAGTGGATAAAGAAAATGTGGTACATATATACCATGGGGTACTACTCAGCTATAAAAAGAAATGAAATAATGTTATTTTCAGCAATTTGGATGGAATTGGAGAACATTATCCTAAGTGAAGTATCCCAGGAATGGAAAAACAAACACCACATGTTCTTACTAATAAGTGGGAGCTAAACAATAGGTACACATGGTCATAAAGTGGTATAAAGGACACTGGAAACTAAGAAAGGGGAGGGTGTGAAGAGGGTGAGGGATAAAAATGTACCTACCAGGTAGAACTTACCCTGTTCTGGTGATGGGCACATTAAAAGCCCTGACCATAGCATTATACAATTCATCCACATAACTAAAACACTTGCACCCCTTAATATTATGAAATAAAAAACAAACAAAAAAACTCTCAAAACTCCATAAACAAAAATCATAATAAAAATGGGCAAAATATTTGGACCCTCTAATAAAAAAAAGATATAAATTTAAAAATAAATAAAATTGATATTAAACAATATAATCACATGAGGAATAAGGGGAGACATTGGGAGAGGAGAGATATTCCAGCCCAATATTTTTGTAGGAAGAATGTTGAAGGAGCTCGTGAAGAAAAATCTTTCATGCTTTGTCTTCATTTACTAAGAATTTACTGCTTTCTTAAAAACAAATCAGGTTGATTCACATTATTAGAAAACAAACGTGCTTTTAAAAGAAAACAAGTTTAATCCCAATGATTTCAATAAAGATTGGACTTTCTAATTGTTTATGTATTTTTATTTCAAAGCGAGATTAAAAAATGATATATATTTGCATATAAATGTGTGTACATAGGTGTAAATGTTCAGATATAAAGTGTAGAGTCACACAAAATGATAGCTTATTTTAGCATCTTAGATAAGTGAATTCTTTATGTAAGTGTGGTATATGCCACTTAAAGCAAATAGCCATTTTGGTTGAAAATCTTTTTAAAATATCATTCTACTCTGACCCATCTTAAACAGAGCTATTAAATGTAATATGACATTTTATGGTGAACTCTGGGTCAATATTATGCATGTTGATTACCGTGCTGTGCTGTGAAGCAACAAGGCTTTCATGGGCCCAAGTATTACATGGGACCAGTTGACTATGTTTTTTCAACTCTCCTCCTTCTAAACATTTAGCAATGAGCACTTACATAGATCAAACAAAAGTAAACCCTTAGATAAAAAATGCAAAACCAGGCAGGTATAGGGGAAAAGTGTGTGTGTGTTAGGATGTGGGGGGTGGGTGTTGGTGACATCCCTACCAGCTATCCTGAGGTTCCCACGGGAGCCAAAATGGCCTTGGGTGAATTGAGTGCCTTTCCCTTTGCCCACTCCAAGGAGATGATGCAGCCCAGTGGTTAGGATCCTGGGATTTGGATTTCACTACTTTCTGTGTGTCCCAGGACAAGTTTTGCAATTTCTCTGAAGAACATTGTTTACCTCATCTGTAAAACAGGCATACCAATGTTAACTGTCCTGCCTGGTTATTGTGAGCATAATATGATCTGGCGAAGGGTGCTCAGCCCAGCGCTTGGCCCCGGTGGCCCTTCCATGACAGGTGACACTTGTGATCACTTCCTTAGGTCTTTCAGACCTAACAATGTTAACTACAATCGTACCCCTTCCCCATTCACACTCACCTCCTAACCCTTTGCCCCAACATTTTACATCTACACTGTTTTATTCATGCATCTTTTAAAATTTTCAGATAATAAAATGTAAGCCCCATAACAGTAGGATTTTTGTCTCTTTCTTCACCACTAGAACAGGGTCTGGTGTTTGGTAGGCACTCAACGGACACTTGTTTAATGAGGAATAAATGAATTTGCCAATAAGGGTGTGGGGTGGACAGCACAGGTGAACGGTACAGTGGGGCACCATTCCCGCCATGAAACTTAGCAGATGGAAAGATCACACGGTTTACCCTGATTGTCCTATTTTTAAAGCCCTGCAAGCACTCGAGGCGGCGATTAGATACTGCCTGAGACTTCATTGATTGCTTCCTGAAGCCAGTGAAGCAGGAGAGACGACATCTCCTGTGAGCACCACCTGCACTTGTAAGGGCGGCCCCGGAACTTGGTTTTCTTCAGTGCCTGTGTCCCCATCCATCCTTGCTGCAGCTTTGTGAGGGGACAGGATAAGGACCCCCCTATGTTCTGCAGTTCCAGGGCCGATAGCAAAGCCCTTTCATCCTCTCAAATTCTTTCCCGAACACCAATGGGAATTTTTTTTAAGACTATGTTTTTTAGAGCAGTTTTAGGTTCATTTTTTATTTTATTTTTTTGGAGCAGTTTTAGTTTTAATTTTAGCAAAATTGGGAGGAAGGAGGAAGGTACAGAGATATCCCAACGGGACTTTTACATTCTACAAGTACTTTCTTTCAGCTAAAGTTTGGATACCTGTCAAAATGCAAAGAGCTGTTTGCAGAGTCAACATTTTTACTCCGTAAAGTGGGTGTGGGATCTAATCCACAGATATTTTGGAATATGATGTGTGTGTGGGACTCTAGGCTCAGGAAAAAGGGAGAGAGAGAGAGAAAGAGAAGAGGTCATTGGGGTTAAACCAATTTTTTTATTTTGCCTAAGCCTGTCTTGCCTCAGCACCAGTAAGCAAATATCCTCTGATATAAAGCACATTTTAGTTCTTTAGTTAAACAACTCTTTAAGAGACCTCTTGCAGAAAGTTCCTAAAAGGTCACAATTTCACACTGTGTACCCATTAACTTAATCCAAGGAAGATAGAATGCTGGTTGGAATTGACTGGAGACCCTGAAATAACTGCCAAGATGTTCTTCTGTCTGGCTGCTATCTGGGATGAGAAACAGAGGGGCGGGAGTCCTATTCTTAAGTGTTCTCTTGGGCAAGTTAAGGCGAGATGGCAGAGAGGAAGAGTTAGAGATTCTGCATCTCAATATATATTAAAATCTTCAACTCCAGGTACTAGAGTCTCATCCCAGACTTGAGCTGGGCCTAGTTTACAGAAAAATAGTAATTCAGACAAGAGCATTCCAGAAACAGTTTGAGCCCAGGTCTGGAGGGAGAAAGAGTTAATATTCATAGGGTGTTTGTAGAGAGTAATTCAGATTGAATCACAATTATACTAATAATAACAGCTGCTATTTTATTTTATTTTATTTTATTTTGAGACAGAGTCTCGCTCTGTCACCCAGGCTAGAGTGCAGTGGCATCATCATAGCTCACTTCAGCCTCTAACTCCTGGGCTCAAGTGATCCTCCTGCCTCAGCCTCCTGAGTAGCTGGGACTACAGGTGTGTGCCACCATGCCTGGCTAATTTTTCTATTTTTAGTAGAGACAGGGTCTCGCTCTTGCTCAGGCTGGTCTCAGACTCCTGAGCTCAAGTGATCCTCCCACCTAGGCCTCCCAGAGTGTTAGGGTTACAGGGGTGAGCCACCGCGCCAGAGAGCTGCTACTTACTGCATGTGCTTACCATGTGCCTTGTTCTGTGCTAAGTGGTTTGCATGAATTATTACCATCCACCTTCACAGCAACCCTGGGAGGTAGGTACTATTAATATTAGTATCCCGATTCTACATGGAGGAAACCGAGGCTTTGGGGGCTTAAGCGACATGCTCAGCCTCCCACAACCAGCTGGTATCACTGCAGAGACTCAAATTCCAGCCTGACCCTGGAGTCCACGCTCTCAAATGTGGCATCATTCTACGTCTGAAAGCAGGCATCTTAGCAGCTGTTGAGTGGAGGGGAGAGTCCGGGGCTGTGTGTTAGCAGGACTCAGTTTATCCGTGAATGCGGGTCCGCCCACTGCCACGGAGCAGGAAGCAAGCCAGGAAGGTGAGTAGTAACGGAGGAGGAACAGAGAAGCCAGTGGAGGGGAGTGCTTGGGTCCATTAGGGGGCGCCATGTGCCTTCAGACTACAAGGTTGCCCTTGGCTGTGGTTTTCCAATACCCTCCTGAGGTCTTTGAATTCTAGAAGATACTGCAGGAAACAGAGTTCCAGCTCCAGAAGTCCCCCAAACTGGGTTCCTCGTTTCCCATCCTCAGTCTGCCCTGGCCCTCCTCATCTATGGGTTATGGAAATGAAATTTCCATGAGCCATTTGACCCTTCAGTTTGGGCTTTGTAAGCCAGCCAGAAGTAGCTTCCAGCTGCAATTTTTGAACCAACTCCAGCTAGACAGACATAGCTTCTCGTCTGGGCCTGCTCACTTGCCCCAGAATAACCCACCACCATCACTTTTGCCTCCGTAACCCGACTGATGTGCTTCTCTCTGCTGCTTCAAATCATGCTCTATGTGAAATGCAGCCTCATCTCTGCACCCTACAGCATCTCTCACTTCTGATCCAATCTCCTGTCCTTCAAGTAGACCCTAAGCCCCTCGTGGGCAGGTACTGTGCTTTCTGCTTCACCTGCAGACCTTAACCCTATCCTGGGAACATGGCAGGGGCTGAGTGAAGGCTTCGGCTGCCTCAAGCCTACTTTACTTCCATCTTTTCTGATGCCATCGACTGACTTCTGTTCTCCCTGTTACTTTCCTGTGTGACCAGTAGAACATCGCCTAATATGAACCATTACTCTTTCAGACCCGTGTACTTTGACGGCTTTTAAATCAGCCCTGGGTTCAAATCATGGAGTTATAATTTTCTAGCTCAGACATCTTGAGCTTATCACTTAAACCTCAGTTCTCTCATCTGCAGAATGGAAAGATGGTGATGGCAGCCATGTACTGTTATGTGAGGGTAAATGACAAATAAAATACCCAGCACCTGACACATATTGAATGCTATATGGGTTTTTCTAATCCCCCACTCTCCCTCTGTTGTATTCTCAGGCCTCACTAAAAACAATCTGGTCCTTCTTCATCTCCTAAATCCACCTCCCCTGGTCTCTGCTCAGTTTCTTTTACTGCCTGTTTGAGCCCAGTGTCTAATCCCCCTGGGGAGAGGGGCTGGGGTGTGTTTCTTTGGAAAGTAGTAACCCAAAGGCACATACCTTGCTGTGGAGCTAGCAGCAGCCCGCTCCATCAGCGAGTGGCCCTGTGATTCCTGCACACTTCAAAGCGTTATCAAGTTGCAGGGAATTTGGTAGCACTAATCAAACATTTGCTGTGCACCACCTGGAACTGGTGTGTACTTTAAGATAATGTCTGGCTTCAGATTGGATGCTGGTGATTAGAGCAGTAAATCAGCCCCACTTCGTGGTTGCAGGTTTTCTTGGCCCACTTAGCGCATCGGAACAGATTTCAGCGTGCAGATGTTTTTCAGCTTCCCTTTTCATCTCTGAGGAGAACAATTACAATATCCTGATGTTCTCTTGCCATCCAATTATTCCCATTTTGCTTCTGCATTTTAACTCATCGATAATAAAAGGCGAGAGAAGCTTGAAAGCCTCTGTGCATCTTTGCTCGAAGGTGCCATCATGCTGGTAACCTGTGTGTGGTTTTCGGCTGAGTGAGACCCTGGTTAAGGTCTCGCTGGAGTCATAAGGGGACTTTCACCTAATTGAGGGCAATTGGCTATTTGGGTTTACACTCACATCCCGTCTCTCCGCAACACTTGCTCACACGTACACACACCCTCCTGGGTCCTCAGTTTCCTTGTGGTAAATTTCCATTTGCAACAGGAGATGCAAGACAGGTCGCTGCTGCGGTAGGGGCCACACAGGGGTAGCTGCTGGGCAGCTGGGGGTTGGGGGGCGGGAAGGACAGAGCACCTTGTGGGGGTAGTTGGCTACATACCACCCAGCAGAGGGCAGCAGTGCCTAACAGTCAATCCTAAATCCCTTCCTTCACTCAGAGACAGGCTAAGGCAGGTTGGGGTGACTTTGGGGAGTTATCTGCAGCCCCTAGAAAGTGGGAATGTTCCCTTATGAGGGGGTGCGGTCATTCCTACTGAGGAACATAAAAAAATCCTAGAGCCAGGAAGCCATTTAGGGAGCAAAGACCTGACCCATTCGTTTTACGGCAGGAGTATTTATTTGTTCACGGACTCCCAGGCTGGTCCTGGGAGGGTGCTTTTCGGGATGCCATGCTGTTCCTCACTTTGAAGGTGAAATGGCCAGCTGTGGGAGGTGGGACCAGCATATAGCAGCCAGAGGAGAGGGTCTACGCTGTCCCTTCACATTCTTACCCCTCCTTTTAGTGCAGTGCGTCAGACCTAGTGGTTTAAGAGAAAGTGCAAAGGCTTCTAGTCTCAGCGCTCTCATTTTCAAACAAACGCAATTTACCTCCAGTCTCTATTTCCCTGTGTAGCACCTATGCTAGCATGTCTTGCATCTAAAAGCAATTCTTTTTCCCCTCCACTCAACCCAGGGACTCTCTTTGACTCTCTCAACTTGTTCATTTTTCTGGGGATTTACCCTCAATATTGGTCCTTCTTCTCAAATCCATCTTGCAAACGAATCTCAGATTAACCTCACTCATCCTTCTCCCCTCACATCACTGCCAGGGGCTTCTTGGGGGCTCCAGGGAGGAGAGGGGAAGGAATCCACAGGTTCAGAAGTCGAGGAAATTAGGAAGCTCAGTCAGGCAGAGCCCAGGGCAGCCACCCAAAGGTGTATTTCAAATTGCTCTCCTATACCATCCAGCTGGGACAGTGGTTTAGAGATTCTGAATCATAGAACAGCTTGGGGCAAGAGTAAGCCTGGGTGGCAGGTCTAAATTGGGTCCAGAGCATCATGAGAACACAAACATCTGAAGGCCTGTGAGAGGAGCCCCAGGAGTGGAGGGAGAAGTAGGGATGGCAAGGGAGGTGAGGCAAGGGTGGTTTACCCAAAATAAATCTTGTTCATATCAAACTTTTGTTTAGGACCTTCAGGGAGGCTGTAGAAAAGACTTCTGCACTGGCCGGGTGTTTGCTTGGGTGACTTCTAAGCCCATCGCAACTCCCAGCCTCTGGGATTCTATGAGCTGGGTGGAGTTCTGAAACGCCTTTGGCTGAAAGGGATTTCACATGGTCACTATATTTCCCACTTGGACCTGAGCTGTTTCAGTATACAGTGGGCCAATGTGCTCAATTTTCCACACATTAGCTGCATAAGCACCTCCCGGGTGCTTCTGGGAGCTGCAGGGGATTGTGGGAAAAGCACTGTACCTGAATCAGGAGACATGGGTCTTGGTCCTACATTTCTCACTAACCCATTGTGTGATCCTGGGAAAGTCACTTTTTCTCTGTGGTTTTCAGTTTGCTTTTCTATCAAATGCAGGGGTTGAGATACATCAGGGAGGGCAAATGTACAGCACACATGAAGCCACGCAGGCTGTGCCCATAGCACACCTGGCTATTAGACAGAAGCATTCTTTCCTACTGAACAAGATTCAGAATGCTTCTCAACGCTGCATTTTAAAGAGCCGTAGTCAACCAAACAGAGCTTTTCCCTGGGATTAAAGCTGTTTGTCATCACTGGACTAGACAATTTTAAAAGCTATTTGCAGTTATAAAGTAAACTCTTTCCCTGTCAAGTATTACCAATGAGTCATGCAAGAAAATGAACATCTCCAGCTCTTATCAAAAGAGCTACATGAAACATAAAAAGAGATATTTGAAAGTATTGGTGTAAATCAATTGGAAGTATTTAATGAGTAGCACTTTTATAAGTTCTTTATAGAGTGATTCAGCCTAAGCGACAAGTATTTCAGGGGCTAATGACAATTGACTCAAACACACTCTGACCCATAAGAGTATATGATTCTTTTTTATAATGCAGGGTAAGAAATCACTTAGTCTCCAGGTACCAAAAATGGGGTGGAGGAAGTTAAGTACTGTGAAGAATTAGGGAGCCATAACACGGTGGCTAAGTGTACTGCAGACCAAGTCATGTAGACTAACACTAGCATAAATGCCTGTTTTGCATGAATTTCCGCCCATACCTTCAGGATGCTTAGAATCCCATTGTCCTGTACCCCCATTATTCTACTCAATAATTCTGCCTTGTACTAAATTTCTGCAAAAGTACAAGCTCTTTGAAAGTAGAGCTTATATTTAATTCCTCTCTATACATATTCTCAGGATCTAGCACAAGTGTTACTCCTAAATGTTACTTGAATTGAGTTGAAATCAAAATTTTGTCCCCATTCAGTCTTATGAGGAACTTATGGTCTATATATTGGATCACCAAGAACTATGCTCAAGACACACAGGAGAATAAAGAAAGAAAATATTGATTCAAGTGCAGAAGTCCCCAATTGGCTCAGGTCATGATCTAGAAGCAAAAAAATATATTAGCCCCAGTCCTGTGTCTTTTTGGCTTCTGCAATTTGAGGTGACTATAGTCAACAGACCACAGAAAATAAGTTCAGGAGGTCTTCCCTTGTCTGGTCATTAATTTTCTCGACTAAAAAATAAGAGGTTTACTCAAGAATGTATTTAATGTTTTCCAAATCTAACATCCGATGATGTTTTAATTCAAAGAGTCTGAAGTTATCTATTAATCAAATATATGCCAATCATCACTATCCAACTGTATTACATGAGATGGATTCAAGTGTATCAGGTTCTGCCCTACCAGAGAGCTCAGCTCTAGGTGCCAGAGGGGATAATTCACTCTTTAACAAGAACAGAGCACTGGCTGGATTCCGTTGTGAAAAGAGGTTTACCAGAAGGGTTTAAGAACAGCTTCCTTAGAAGACTCAAGCTATAAAACTAGAGATAAGATTTCCCTTCTCAGGGCTGAGAGCCTAACAGTGCTCAGGACAATTTAAGAAAGTCTGTAGGTCTAGATCCTGGAGACCAGAGTGGGGCAAGGCAGCTCCACATTTATCAAACAACTTGAGTCAACAAAGTATTCACAAGTATTGCCACTTTTCATCCCTGACAACAAGGCTAAGAGTTGTTATTTCTGTTTTCTAGATTGGGGAAATAAGCTTCAAGAAGGTCAAAATATAGTTAAATTGATTTTGAAAAAGAAAGAAAGAGCAGCTTATAATATCCAAAAGCTGGCCCGGCACTTACAGCCAGTCCATATTATTCTCCTATTGGACATAACCAATCTCAAAGAATACTAACCTCAGACAAGGTTTCTCTGAGACCATGAAAAAGTAAGACAAAGTAAGGCTACTTCATAATTTTGTCTAAACATAGACAAAAACAAGGCCACTGTGCCACCTAACATACCAAACACTCCCTCTCTTGGATAAAATGAGTGACTTCTACTTTCTAGTTATAGAGTTATTCTCATTCTCACTATGGACATGATTTACCAAGATACCCAATCATAGATTAGTCTCCACTTTCTGATAGCATCCAATCTTCAGCAAAACTTTATTTCCTTAGGCCCTCTCCCAAATCACCTAACCAAGGCCAAAATCTTGTAATAGACTCTTTCTAACATTCTCTTCCTAAGATACCCCAAGATTTCCCATGGTGTGTGTTCTCCCTTGCTACAAAGTGTACAGTAATAAACCCAACTGGGTCAACTACAAGTGTGTTCCGGTGGTCTTTGGCTGGAGGACATTGACAGTTTCCATAAGGTTAAATGGGTTGTCATGGTCACTCAGTTAATAAGCTTTGGTCTTGTGATATCTGGGCACTTGTTCTTTCCAGGACACCATATTACTGAAGGAAACAAGGCAACCTCCTGCCCCCACCATAAGAGAGAGGCCCAGAAGATGTAGTGGCAATGGAGTGCGAAGGCAATGAATCATCTTATTAATTTCCATTTAAGGCACTATATCAATTTTTCAGATCCCTTTCAGATCAAATGATCCCAGTTGAACTTTACATTACTCTAGTGAGGAAGGTGGGGTGGGCATCACTGCACCATTGGGCAGGTGAGTTGGGAAGTGATTTACGTAGGTTCCTTAGCTAGTTAGTGGAGAGCTCCTTTTCTTCTCTACCATACTCCTCCTACAGGTCCAGGCATGAAATGGAGCACACACATGACATTGTTTTTGGTCATGGTCAAGTTCTGTGATAATTGCAAAATTAGAGGATGGGAGACTCAGTGGGAAGGATTTTCATCTAAAATGGGCGTGAAGGTTTGAAAGAATCACACACTTAGTGTGAGCGAACAGTGATGCAGTTTTAATAAAATTTGATGCACTCTTAGGCTCCATTAAAAAGCAGATGGGGTTCACACTGGTGAAAGTGACTATCCAGACAGACTGTTTTTAAAGTATTTTGCCGAGATCTGGGGACCTTTTACAGGATCATGGGTAGCTGGAGTGCATTCAGATAAGAGTGATGACTCTGAAGACTGGTTTGGAAACCAGGTCAAAAAAGGAATGGTTAAGGGAAGGGAGGTGGGAGCAGTTAGTGTGGGGAACAGTTCCATGTGGTGGAGATATGATAGCTGTCTCCAGACATGGGAAAGGCCATCACACAGAAGAGAAAATAGACTTTTGCTATGTTACACTGGAGGCAGAATTAGGACCAGTGGGTGGAATTTATAAGAAGCCAGCTTTTGGCTCAATATAGGAATTGTCTTTTTAACATGGAAAGCTATCCAACAATGTAGATGGCAGTAAGCCTATTATTCCTGAGGGAATTTAAGTATAACCTGGAGGACATTTTCTGGAGGACACTTAAGAGGAAAGCCTAGGCTTGGGGAAGGTTTGTGCTCCATAACACCTGTGGTTGTTCCACCTCTGATATATCTACTTGGGTGGCTCCAGGCACTGTGTTAGGCTCTGGGTGAAAGTGAGGGTGAGGTGGGGAATTCAAGGATTAATAAAATACAGTCACTTTTCTATGTTGTGTTTGATCCTGCACTACCTTGGATTTTAATTTAGTTAGCTTTTTGGTCATGCATCATCTTCCCATCAGATTCATTTGATAAAACTGTATTGAGCACATACGTGTTTCAGGCTCTGTGAATACCTTGGTGATTAGAACAGACATGGCCTCTCTTCTTGTAGAGTGTCATCAAGACCTTAAACATGAGAGCAGGAACTGTTACAAAATCTAAAGTCTCACAGAGCATTAGTAAAATGTTGGTCCGTTAGCATAGTTGCATATGGGAGGGTAAAGTAGAATTCAGCACAATTGATGTTCAACCCCAGACACTTTCTGCTGAATCACTTGCCTCCGTCAAAACTACCTCCAGAAGTTTCTGAAGTCAGTTTTCACTAGAGATAGGGGATGACCATCCAAGTTCAATTCCAAATGTTAACTGTGCTATAATAGCTCATAGATTCTTCTAAAAGTAGTTCAACCAAAGATTTTACTCTGGAGACAGGAATAAAAGGCGCTGTCTTCAGACCTCTTTACCAGTAATTCAATTCGGTTTGGTTCAATTCAATTCAATTCAATTCTTAATAGGAGCCTTTAAGGCACTATGCTAAATACTCCAGAGAATTCAGAAATAAATAAGACCTAGTCCCTAGCCTTAGGAGTTTACTGTCTGGTTTGGAGCCCACAGATAAATAACCATAAATTCAAACTAAAGTATCTAAGTGCCTTAGGGGAGAAACAAGGAGACAGAGATTGCACTGGTTTTCTGGGTTCAAGAAGGAAATGCAATTTCACAGGAATTTTGAAGAATGTGCACATTTTTATGGTGATAGGAGGTGAGGAGCAGGATCTTTCGGGAAGATGGATGAGCAAGCCACAGAAATGAGAACCTGTGGGATTTCTTTGGAGGGATTCCTATAACTGGAAAGTTAGTGGGTAGTTGCAGGAAGATGGGGCCGCAGAAGACAGAGGGTTGGATGTCCAGACCAAGGGTTCATTTTAAGTTGAGTAGATAGCAAAGAATCATGGAAGGCCTTCACCCTGAGAAAAGGAATAATCATAGTCATAGCATAGAAAATGTGCCTCTGGCAGTCTTGGATGGATTAGAAGTGGAAGTGACAAGGCAGGAATCTAAGAGGCAGAGAATACTCAGACCAAAGTGTGGACACGTGAAATGGAAAGAAGCAGATGAATCCAAGATGCTGAGGAAGGAGAACCTACAAGCCTTCAGCTTTGGGATAAATGTGGTTGGGAAAGGATAAGGGGAATGGATGAAATGGGGAGGAGGAAGAGCTGGGCAGAGATCAAATAGGAAGGGCTGGGTTTTTGACATTTGTTTTGAGGTGCTGTTAGGACTCCAGGCTGAGAGTCTACTTGGAAGTTGGAAGCAGTGTCTAAATCTTGAGATACGAGTTGGGTAATACCAGGGATTGACAAGTCATGTGGGTAGAAGCCAGTGTTGTATGAAAAGATATAACCATCAAAGGATTGAGTATAGGGGTCCTTGGAAGATTTGGGGGAAATACCTGCATTTGGGGAAAAAGAGACAGAGAGCCGGGTTTGTGATGAAGTCATCACCCATGAGCAGACCATAGAAAGCAGAGGAGACATTTTAAGAGAGGTAGGCTGGTGTCAATAGATCAAAGAGTGTCCAAGGTCAAGGAGGATCAGGAATGAGAAATGGTTTTCCATTTTGGCAGCTCCAGATGTTTTGGTGACCTTTAGAAAGCCGCGTCAGAGGTGGTGGAAGAGGCAGTCAGATGGCCATGGGCAGTTGAGGCTGTGGAGGGAGTGATGTCAGCCACATTTTAAAGGGGATAGGGAAGTGAAGAAACACTTTGAGAGAACAGCAAGGTTGGCAACATATTTTATTAAGACAGGAGAGACAAGAACCTATTTTTA
The DNA here is from genome assembly GCA_028533085.1 of Varecia variegata. Taxonomy (NCBI): domain Eukaryota; kingdom Metazoa; phylum Chordata; class Mammalia; order Primates; family Lemuridae; genus Varecia; species Varecia variegata. Next base: position 21,221,419 of record CM052443.1, read on the forward strand.
GGAAAAGGGGGTAGAAACTAAGAGGCTAAAAGTATAAATAAGAGAAAAGGACCAGAAATCTAGTTGTAAGGTCTCTATTGTATCAACAGTCAGAAATCAGGATTCATAGCTCCAGAAGTTGCCATTTCCCATGTGCAGAAAGCTGGCTTACAAACCTAGTCCTAGAGCCATGCCTTGGCTCACAATGTCACTTGCTTCTGCTTTAGGGATGTTCCTACCCTGTGCCCATCCCACTACCATTGAGAACTGTCTCTAAATGCCCCACCTGGTGGTGATCTCTCTTTCCTCTGGACCCCTGTTGCACTAACAGTTAGAACTACCCAGAATAGCCTGGAATGATTTTCTTTCCTGAGTGTTTGTCTTTCTAACTAGACTCCTGGGGGCTAGGAACAGGTTTTATATTTCCCCTAATTCTCAGTAACCCTTACCAGAATCTGAGCACAACAATATCTTAGAGTCATAGAATTAAGTTCACAAAATCCTAGTACCTCATTTCCCTGATGCGGAAATTGAAGTTTGGAGAGGTTCCTGACTTAGTTTACTCACTTTCTCATTTGTCAAATATTTGCTGAGCATTTATCTGTGGCAGACACTGTGCAAGGTGCTCAGGACCTCAAGGAGACAAAAAGAGTCACAATCTAGTTTGGAAGAGAGATGTTAATAGCTCAGCAAAATACAAAGCATACGGAGTGAAATGGTGGTATGTACAAACTGGAGCAGGAGGAGATGGCATTAATTAAATATGGGAATTGAGGTTAAGCCCAGAAAAGTATCAAGGAGGAAGAACTATTTGTCCTGTACCTTAAAGAAAGATCAAGGACTTCCTGTCTTGTTAATGTCCATGCCAAAGTGTAGGCCAAACCTCCCAGATCCACATGGCTACTCGTCCAACTTGGGTGATGGTTCATTGCATGATTGAGTAACCGAACCGATGGCTCAGTCCCTGGCCACAGTCTCCACTTTCCCCTGGCCAGCAGGTATGTGGACATCTACTGCTGCTTGTTAGATACCTGGGTGAGAGAGGAAGCCACCTCTAGGGAAGGGGAGGAACAGGATGGAAGTGGCAAGGCTGCCTATGATTGGTTTGAGATAGAAATGAAAGAGAAGGGGTTGGGAAGATGTCTTCAAGGATTGCTCACACCACCTGTCCTGCACTTCCTTGATGGTGGTGGTTCAACAGTAGTAGTATTACCTTTGTAAATCTGAGACTTGATTTATTCAAGTGTGCGTGTGTGTGTGTGTGTGTGTGTGTGTGTGTGTGTTCAAGGGTCTCTCTACTTCCAAAACAAAGTGGCTCAGCTCCAACCTAAGTGCTGTATCTTTAGGTTAACTCACAAATGCCGCCTTGTTTGGGATCAGATGCTTTTGGTCGGAGTCCCCTAATCCTCCTGTCTTGCAGTCCTAGAATTCAGTTCTCTAGGTTAGAAGTCTGGATCAGCAAGATGGGTTCAATCCAGGGGGATGGAAGGCAGGGAAGGGAGAGCTAGAGACAATTCCACAATGAAGGCTGAAGTTTTTAGCAGCAAAAGCTCATTCGGCAGCAGAGACATGTTGGCATCTCAAGGAGGGCTTGAGCCTGGGGAGTCTGAAAATGGCTTGTGACCTTGGTTTTGCCTCTATCAGTGCAGTAACCCTGGGAAGCCTCTAGTGCCTTCTGGATTTCTTACTCCTCATCCTTAATGTGAGAGGTGGGGGTGGGAGTGGCAACTGAACAGCCTCTGATATCCCTTCCAACTCTGGTGGTCTCCAGATTTCTAATTGGAACCCCAAGAAGGCAGCAGCTTGTCATTCTCTCTTCTCACCTCAAGAGGAGTCAGAAAATATTTGGCTCTGGCTCTTTAGCATGGGAAGTGGTGGCCCACAGACATCACAGTCGAGATATTAATAGATTATTCCAAATGTTATATTTGCATAGATGCACCACTCATTATGCAGATTGCCAATTATGAATTATTTGTTCTTTCTTCCAGGGGAGAAGCTGTTTATTTGCAAACTGCACGCTGGTGACTTTGGGCAGCCTGGAGACAAGCCCCTCACTCAGCACACCCCTTCGCAGGGCTGTCTGCAATGACCTGTGTTTTGACAGGTTCTTAAAGAGCCAGGTGAGGTCAGCAGCGGGTGCTGGGTAGGGAGGTGAGAGAGGGAAGCCAGCGACAGGATTTCAAGAGAAGGACTAAAATTAGAAGGTCTTGAGGTTGTCGTGATCAGATGGCTAATGTGAAATAGAAATAGTTTTGCTCTAAGTTAGGCGCAACCCACAACGAGCTCATTCCTTTTTAGCCACAGCATTTCTTCCGGGCTAAACCATGCAAGGAAGATCAGATCCCTTCCTCACAAGTCAAAAATCACCAACTTCAACATTAACCTTTAGTAGTAACCACTGATTGAGCACTAACTATGTAGGGGCACTGTCTTTTAAGTCCTTACCTGGGTCGTCTCATTTCATCTCCTAGCTATTAGGAGACACTGAAGCTTAGAGAATTTACATACTGGTCCCATGCTGGGCTGGTATTTGATCACAGGCTGTCTGATCCCAGAGCAGTTAACCACTATACTACACTCTTCCTTAGACACTTAATACTTTGACCGTGGGCCATTTTTCTCAGGGCTGTATATAAACACGAGACTGAGTTCTGTGGGCATGCGGGAACAGGAGCATCTGATATAGTGCTCTGGTCATCCTATTAGACTCTGGTGCTCCACTTATGCCTCTAAATCTGAGAGTAGCCTGAAGTTGGCTCCAGAGGGGGCTTGCGGGTGATTAATGAGTTTTTAAAAGGGGAAAGGAGGGAGGGCTGTAGGAACTGTTTGCTACGGAGAAAAAGAAGAAGGTGAGAGAATGTCTGAGGCAATAACTGCACCTAGGGTTGGAGTGGATAAAATCATAGACTCTTGGAAGGAGGAAGAAGCTTGGAAGTCACCTAATCTAATATACCCCATGCAGCAACCAGGCTAGAGAGATAGCCCCGAGCTGAATGACATAAATGTGTGAAGATAATGGGGCAAGGTGAATTTTCGAGAGGGAAGGGCAAGAAGAAGTTGATCAGTGTGCCCAGACCTGAGCACAGCATCACGGGACACACACAGAAATGAGCCCTGGTTTCAGGGTAGAGCTGGTTTAGTTGGGTTTTAAGACTTCAGGATGAAACAGACTCCACAGAGAGTCTATAAGCAACAGACGTGTGGTCTAGAGCTGTTCTGTTTAATCTGGTAGCCACTAGCCACACGCAGCTATTGAGCATTTGAAATGTGACTGGTCCACATTGTGCTGAAAATTTAGAACTACTGACTAAATGTCAAAGACTTAGAATGAAAAAAGAATGTGAAATATCTAATTGTGTTTTATGCTGATTATATGTTGAAATATTATTACACACTTTTTAGATTAAGTGAATGATATTATTGAAATTAATTTTATCTTTTTTGAAACTTTTTAAAATGTGGTTACTAGAATATTTAAAATTACGTAGGTGGCTTGAGTTATATTTCTCGTAGATGGTGCTGGCCTAGATCCTGACTACCTTAGGCACAGTTCACGGACTATGAGTACAACTCACAAGTGTCACCTGGGCGCTCATTAGAAATACAGAAACTCAGGCCCTGACCTGGGCCTACGGAATTAGAATTTTCGTGTTGACGTTACCCCAGTTGATTTGTATGAACACTAAAGTTTGGGAAACACTGAACTCAACCAGTGACCCCATGTCTCCTTTGTGAGTTGGTCTGTTCTAGTCTTCATACTGAAACAATGCTGGCTCTGGCAGTAACTCCCTGATCAGACCCCTTCCTCGACCAAGAACAAGTCCGTCCTCAGTCTAACCTTAAATTTCCCATCTATCACCAAAAAAGAGCTGCAGATAATCTCCAGGTCTATCTACATGCTATGACCCTATGATTCCAATGTAGAAATTTTATCTGATAAAAATTAATTACTCCTTATAACATTTAATTTTAGAATCTCTAGTTACCAGCCAAGGTCTTATCTGAAAAGGTAATACTCTTCCCATTCTTTTCATGAACAATTGTTAACTCTATACCAGATAACCCTGTTCTATGTCCTTTTAAAAACTTTATCTAGCTATTCATAGTTATCAATGAATTCACTTGTAAAGCAAGTAGTGGAGAGTTTAGTATTTGTGATATAGGCATTTAGTGCAGAAAATGTTCAGACACGAAACCATTAGACACTTACAACTGGCTTTTTGAACTCCTTCTCTGAGCTAGATCTGCACAATGGACACTCATGGATTTCTCTTCATTAGATAGAGAGTAAGCAAACATTACGGGAGGCAGAAAAACACAAGGGTTCAGAGGATGGCTCTGGGGTCAGAAGGACCAAAGTTTCTATCTAGGCTCTGCCTGTCTGTGTAATCTTGGGTACGTAATTTTACCGAGCACAGCCTCAGTTTAGTCCTCTGCAAAAAGGATTTAAATGGGGTCACTGTTTATTCACTCAATACATTGTATAAGGATTAGACTAGTTTAGTATGCTATTAGGGTTCAATAAATGCTGGTTATTACCATTGTTATTTTTATCATTAATGTTATTAATTGAAACTAATATAGTACGGGGCCGGGCATGGTATGGGGGAAAGGAGTCATAGGACAGGGTCTCCTAACTGTAGTTGAACACCACATGGGGGAAGTGGAATTTGAAATGATCTTTGAAATACAACAGGATTTGGAGAATGGGAGATAATCCAGTTTGCTGTACAGAAGGGCAAAGTGGGAATTATGGTTGAAAAGGCTAGTTGGGTGGAAACTGAGGAAGAAGAGATGTTTCAGGACTATAGGACTAAACATTTTCGACTCATGTTGGGAAAATGGGTGTCTTCACCACCAAACCAGGGTGTGCAGTCCCTTTACCTTTGGGGGTGTTGCTCTGTTTTGCCTTGGGGGACAGCAGATTACCCCATCAGCCCCGTCTCCCGGGCCTGTCTTCTCCTAACCGAGGTACTGGCAGTGGGATCGTGCTCCCACGCTGACATTTCCCTGAGACTCATTTCATGCTATTTCTTCACGGGGGCATCTGGGCTGACAATGCAAAGAGACTTTTCCCACATAATTGAAAGGAATTTCTGATTATGCGCGGGGATGTCAGCCATGATGAGGTCTTGGACTCTTTCCAATTCCAGCCGCTCTGATGACAGTGTTCCAACGCCCTCTCCCTCCCCGCCTCCCTGGCATTCTCCCTGTGAACTTTCTGCTCCCTTCTGGGAGTGATTTCTCAAGATAACATGCTGTTTCCAAGCTTCCCCCTCTCCCTCCAGACTGATGGGTCCCGCGTGAAGTGTACTCTTTCTGGGGGCCCCGGCTTAGGAGCGCTGCTATTTCGCAGACCCTCCAAAATCTCCTCAGCGGTTACCCTGTCACGTCGGTATCTGGAACCCTGCGCCTGGCAGGGAAAGGTTGAGCGAACACACATATATTTTGGGTCTTTCTTTAGAGAAGTCCTTTTGAATATGCAGAACAAAGTGAGGGCTGCATTTATCTCTGACCTTTTCCGGGCTCTTTTCTTGCATCTGTTAAGGGAAAAACAGGCCTCTGAGCTCACCAGCCTCGTCTCCCACGGAGCAGATGATAGAGTTGCCTGGATTCACGTCCTCGCCAGCCCTCGCTCCCCAGGCCTGTCGGAATCTTTCCCCAGGGCTGCTTCTCCGCGCAGTTTCTGGGGTCTCTTGGGGAAAAATGAAACAGGGGCTTCGAGGGGTGGTTGAGGTGGGGGCTAAACATTCGTGACCCTGGCTTCTCTGGTGTGATCAGCCTTCACAGCCCCTTTCTATGAAGGGGATTAAACCTGCCGCTGTTCCTTTTGTGCATCCTAGTAGGATCACCTCTGACCTGGGGAAGGGGGCTTAGCAGGAACAGAGGAGGGAAAGGTGGAGAAAGCATCGCCTTGATCCCTCAGTGCTGATGGCTTTGCCTAGAGCCTCCACGGTTCGGACTCTCAGTCGATGGAGTTTCTTCAAGGATCTAATTTGATCTAGGGGTGCCTCTGCGGGGGAAATCACCATTTCTTATAACTTTCTTGGGAAGTAGCTCTAACATAGTAGAAAGAATTTTGGACTTGTTATGAGGATTTGGTTCTGCTAGACCTTTTAGAAGGTGTATGCACTAGACTGTAAAGCTTACCAAAGGGTCACCATGTCTGCTTGGCCTCCCTGGTGCACAGAGGTGTTTTTTTATGAAAATATAATTTAGACAAAGATCTCTTTGAGTGGCTAATTTTGTCTGAACAGAACCAGCCCTGGAATTGCTGTACTTGTTTTCACATCATGAAGAAAACCAGCCACATGGAAAAAAAATCAATACACAGAAGTGAGCAGAGCTGGGAAAATGGAAGAGGAAAAGAGTCGGCACCCTGATCAAACCAAGCCTGAAGGTCACCCTGCTACTAAGCTCTTCATTAATGTGAGCCAATAAATCCCTTTTGTGGTTTCAAAAAAAAAAAAAAAGAAAATATAATTTGGAGCAAGTTCATATATAAAATATGTTTCTGTGTATGTACATATATATATATAAACATACACACAAACAGATCCACCTTTCTCGCAGCTTTGTTTTTGCCATTAAAAGAGATAAAATGAAAGCACCATAGAACAATGCTCTTGGCATAAAACATTTACATATATAAAGTGAATCTTAGTGAATCTTATCCTCTATTTGAATGCTAACCTTCAGTCAACCCACCCGTATATAACGCACCCATCTTGGGTTGCCATTTTGCTACTAAATATACAATATTTCCTTGGATTAAACACTTCATTTTCCTAATAACCTCTTTAAAATGCAAATGCACCTGGGTTGGCCATCACATTAAAACATATATGTGAATTAGTTTGTAAAATGACTTTTCTAAGAAAAATAGAAGATACCAAATACCCTTATTGTTTAGCCCCAGAAAGGAGTGGGGAGGTAGAAAGATACTGGAAGAGAGAGCTGGAAATTGAGTTCCCTTCATCAGAGACTGAGTTGTCCCCATCCTTCTGCTCTAGGCAATGAGGTCCACTTCCTTTTTACATGCTGGGGGGCAGTGATGGGGTGCAAAAAGAGAAGGATGAGCAATGATAGCATTTCTTTGTTTGCTTTTTTCATATTGACCAAGCCTCATACAGAATAATTACCTTCACCTAACAGAAAATCTTAGCCTTTCCCAGGTGACTGGTTGCAATCACCCACTCAATTTAGAACCCCCATGACAACATCCTAACACCCCAAGTTATTGCTCAGCTTCTTCTTGGCTGCCAGGGATGAGAATTCACTGCTTCTGAAGGCCTGCCATTCTACTGTTGAATGGCCAAAAGTTTTACAAAAGACTAATTCAACTGGATGATTAAGAGCTTTGGTATTTATTGGCTATTAGCATTACTTGGAACTCTTCAATATCCAATAGGGCCAATTTCTCATTGGTGTGAGAGGAGCAAAGAGTTAAGCCAATCCAAAGCAAAATTATGAGAAAGTTGAGATTTGTCTTAAGTGCTTTTATCTCCACTTGTTCTTTTTATTTCTCTCTTGTCTGCATGGACTTTCCTCTCTGACCCCAACACTGGAGGCCCCAAACCTTTCTACGTTTGACATTTGCGAAGTTTCATGGATTGTTAAACAGAGATGATAAATCTGACTTCCCAAATGTTTAACAAGGGAAACGACATTATAAAGTCATATGCCCAATGTGGCAGGAAATAGCCTGTGGGTTCTTCCTTAAATCTTGCCATGGAAGCAATCATCAGCTCCACGCACATCTCAGTCCCCAACTTCTAGTGGCTGATACCCAGGGAAAAGCTAACAATGGATCTAAAGAACCAAGGTTTCTGAGTCCTTGGTATGTAAGGATATGGCTGCTATTTTAAGTATTCTGTTTTCCCTTCCATACTTCCACCCTAACTCATGCTGCTTCTGTATATTCTAATATCATGAAACTCAACAGCAACAAGCCAAAGTGTACACTCAAAGGAACCATGTAAGTGTGGGGGTGTTATTCTTTTGGGGGGCCTTGCTCATAAACAGTGCTCAAGACCTGGGGAACATCTTCAGATACCCTTTATGTAGACAAAGGGAAAGCATCAGAGTGTGTCTCTCTGTCTCTCCCGAGTGAAGTCTGCTTGGAGGATGTATCTGCTGTCTTCCATCCTCCTGGATCCCCACAGTAGGAACGACGAACGACTGTGCACAGAACAGCGAAGAGACATGAAGGATCACAGCCATCCAGATGCTCCTATTTCCCATCCAAAGTGTCAACCGATGAGCTCAAGATGTGCCTTTGATTAATCAAAAAGAGCATTAAGCCTTCAGCGCTTCTTTCTCTAGATAAACAGTTGCCACTTTGCTCTGATTACAATTCCTGACCTCGGGAGACGGAAGTAAGTTGAGCCCAGATAGCCTCTGACAGCAGGGTAAATAGAGCCCTTGGGAGGAAAGAAAGCTTATAAACCAGCTCAACAACAAAAAACTCTGATTTGTAGCATTTGCTGATTTCCGTGGTGGAAATACTTGCATCATGGCCAATTTTAAGCTACCCAGCTGAGTTTCCTGAAATTGAAGTTGGGGAAAGATGCACACAGTTGGCTTGGTGTGAGCCAGCGATGGCATGCCACTGGGAGAAAGTGACCTTTGCAAGGTCACAGGGTCACTAAAACATCAAGGCCACAGGTTGACATGATGTTCCAGCCTACTTGCTCATTGATTTGGTCAATGTGTCATTTAAAATGGGAAAATAGTAATTCTTTTTACGCACTAAAAATTTTTTTCATTTACTTTTGTTCTTGGGCATGACAGAGTCAGCTGGTTTCTGAGAACTCGAAAACAAAGTAGAAAGCTCTATTGAGGCAAGGAGGCTCATTCTTCCCATAACCTGTAGGAAACCTTGTTCCATCTTACATGTATAAGATCTTGGTAGTTTTCTCCAAACACATAGGCTACCACCTTGCTATAGGGCTTTGGGCAAGTCATTTTTCCTTCCTGGCTTGCTGTTTTCATAGCTTTACAATGAAAAGGGTGGATTACAAAATTTTCCAAGTGCCTCATACTTCTAACATCCCTCTTATCCCCAACTGAAAACCCGAAAGCTATGGATCCAAAATATAAAACACAAGGGAAAATTTCTGATCAAAGAAACACCTTTTTTTTTGTTTACATGAGGCTGGATAACCAGTTGCCTGGCTCATAGCTAAATGGAACAGTGATGCTGACAGATTTTAATTCTCTCTCCTGGCGCAGGGACTCTGCATACTGTAGGATTTGAAGGGATATTGAGATTCCTTAAACTACTCTTGGTTTGATAGCCTGCCTTTACATGTAAACTCTGCTCCATTTCGAAGTGCATAGACCACTCTAACGAAGCAGATCAAATCTATCCGCAGCCATGAATGCTTCTGTATCAATAAGTACCTCACCAGATACTGGCTGAGCCAGTTCCCTCAATAATGAGAGACACACCCCAAGCAAATGTGGAGGTGAGGAAGTAAGAGACAGATATTCAAGCATGAGTCCTGGTGGGACAGAGGTATGTCTTGGGCAGAAGGCTGTAGCTAGTTTTTCTGAGCAGTCAGAAAGCAGCTAGTGGACAGCTTTTGGGGCTGAGGGGAAGAGGGGAAGGCACCATAAGAAGAAAAAAGATCCTGAAAGTGATGAACAGCTCTCTAGCTCAGTTTGCTAAGGATCCACCTTGCTTATTTCAAACTGTCTTTGCTGTAGGTGGGACTGGCCACAGAGGGGCCCTCAGCCTGAGTTATGTTAGTCCCTTTGTGGCCATGATTGTCCAACCTGCCTTCTGCACCTGGTAGCACCTGGTTGGATGGAGCTCAGAGTCTCTCTTCACCCCAGACCTTTTCTGAGGTTGATCCTGCCAGCGTGTGCTGGGGAGGAGCCTGAAGGGGAGAAGGTCAGGCAAGGAAGGGGACCAGAGAGGAAGTGGGAGGCTGAGCTCAGAAAGGACAGTGGCACTGTGGTCACAGCTGTGGGTAGCCAGCGCAAGCAGGACCCTGCTGAGGAAGCCACGGTGCTTGGTTGAGACACCTGAGGAGGGAGGCAGCTGAGTTCTGTTCTCGGCTTCAGGGCACACTCTGCTCTGTGGTAGTTCCTTTGAAAAAGGAAAACTAAAACTACAGTGGTGCTCACCCTACTCATGCTAGTGGAATTTTTTGATTACAAAAATAAGTTTCCTGAAGTTGATTTTTTTTTTTTTTGGTCCTTTTGCTTTGCTCGGGTGTATGTGCATAGTCTGTTTATGGGATAATCTACCCCAGCTGCAGCCCTAAACTGGCTAATTGGACAATTTATGTGTGCTGAGTGTACAAGAGAGAGCCCATTCACAGTGCTGGAAAAACAATCACAAGTGACGATACTAGTAGTAATAACATAGTGCTTGCTGTGAGCCAGGTGGTGGAGGTGTGATTTGAACACAGGCCTTTTGGCTCTAGAGTCTGTGCTCATGACTACCAGGACAGTTGTCTCCCCTTCCCCAAGAGTGTCACCCAGCTGAGAGGGGGGAAGAGCTTGAGGGAGGAGCTATGGTGACCTGGAACCTCTGTGACTCTGGCCATGACACTAAAGCTCTCTAATCCTCAGTTTCTTCTCAAAATAATAAAAGACCATGACCAAGAAGTCACATTGTTATGTATTTAGTTTTGTGCTTGGTGTCCCTTAATCTCCACAGAGCAGAGATGCACTTCTATTGCATTTATCTCCACGCAGCTAGTGACTGGCACAGAGTAAGTGCTCAATAAACTATTATTAAATAAGCAGATGCATTGATTGTTTAACAAGACCCTTAATTCGCATGATCTTACTGGATTCTGCAGCAACACTGTAGGATACATCAAATATCCTATGGTGAGGTGGGGAGGGGAGATGGAGAGGGGGGAAGGAGGACCCTGCATTCCTCGTTCAATCAGAGAGGACCCTGTGACTTATTTACCCTCCAGTGATTTCTTCTGAAGAGGAGTCTATGGCCCCTAAAAGTTCATGACTCACTCTGTTCCCTGTTCTGTCACTCTGCACATCTGGAGCTACAAATGGTCTTCAAATCACTGTCACCAAGAGAAAAGGAGGTGACTAGAGAATGGTGCTCAAGTTAGTTCTTTTCAATAAAAACTCGCTGGTAAGGCCCTGTGAGTGAGCTCCTGTTAGTAAGAGAGAACCCGTTCCACTCCTGGAAGGACAACTCCACGACAACATTGGTAATAAAAAAGAGTAAAACATACCATGCTTGCTAGGTGCCAAGCACCACTCTAAAAATTGTGCATTGCCTAATCCATGCTGCTTGTAAAACCTGCTGCTGTTTTTCTTTATAATGAGAGACCATCAACATCTTTCCAGAAGAAAACTATTTCCTCTCCTGTGGCAGTTTGTTCTGTTAAGCCACCTCCATTTCACATGTGCACGTATATACATACAGATTTGTGTATACAAGCATATATGCATGTATGTACACATAGTGCATATATGTTCATGTATAAATTAACTCTTCTTGTAATTTGTCCACCTTCAACAAACCACAGAAGACAACTCCCTTGTTCTTCTACCCTCACAGTGATCAAAATAAGTAAACCAACCAACCATTGGAAAGACCCTTTTTGCAGAGTATAGTGAAATTTTGAGTTATTTTAAGAGTTAGAAGAGCTGAGTTCCAGTCTTAGCTTGGGTCAGTCATTTTTCTATTCAAACAATGTTTATCGTTAATAATTCCCTCCTAAGCATAAGGAATGGTAGGGGATACCAGCAGACTATAACGCAGTCCTTGTCCTCCTGGAATTGACCTTCTAGAGCAGAGAATAAAATGTCCACAAGGCAGGGCAGGAGGCAAGGGCTGCCTGGTTGACGGAGTGGCTCAGAGCACTCTGGGACACGGGGAAGATCCTGGGGGCTTAGCCGGGGACTGAGGGAGGCTTCAGGGAGACACTGGCCTTGGAAACCGGCCTGGAAGGATGGATACATTTGTTTATTTATACGTGGCCCCTTCTGGCAAAGCGTTGGAGGGGACTGGATTGTAATGGCGAGACAGGCCGTTCCGGGGAGGCGGGGAGGCCAGGCTGAGGGTTGCGTGCTGAAGCCCCTTCCTCCTTGGAGTCTCACATCCCATCTGTTAAAGGAGAAACGAAGCCCGAGCAGGTGACTTCCCAAGGCCCCCGGAGCCCCGGTGTGTCACCGGGAAGCGGTTTACCCAGGTAGGTTCCATACTCCGCAGCTCCCCGGGGGAGCACGGGCCCTCCCGGTCACGGCCACCTGGCAGAGACCCAGTGTATTGCTTTTGTCTTAATCCATGTCATTCAGGAACAAACCTCGGCGTTTCTCCGTCTCCCACTTCTAAGCGCGGCCTCATTGATATTCAGCAAACTTTCCCGACCCTCTTCTTTTTTAATTCTGTGAGAAGACATTTCAATGAGTCTGAGCTGGGACAATTTAGAGCTGAGACTCCCATCCCTATTCACAGCTTGGGGACATTCTCACAAGATTTGAGTCCGGAGGCTAAGCTGTTAGAGCCCCGGTGGCATTGTCTCCAAGCTTCTCGGGGCCAGGCTGCCAAGTTCATACGAGGTGCTGAGCTCCTTCCTTTCACAGACCTACTTATTAGCAGCTTGCTTGCTTTCTTTTTCTTTTCTTTCTTTCCCCCTTCCAGGCCCATAGATACAATTATTAGAAATTCCTGGTTTTGTGCCCATATTGAAAGAAGGCCTGAATGGGTATGCTAAGGACCCGAACGTGAGCCACTCTCCCTAACTCCAGCCTCTGCGGTTAATTAGATTTGGATGGTTTCAGAGGAGCAGCTGGAGTTTTGAGAAAATGGAAGCGATAAAAAGGGACTATTCAAGGTATTTTGGAGGGGCCGTGTAAAACAATGTAGCTGTGAAATGGGGTTTGGGAAATACAGCACTGTTGATTTGGGTGGGGGTGTGTGCAGGGGAAGGCAGGCAAGGGCAGACGGGAAGGGATGTGAGCAGGCAGAGAAGTGCCAGCCCCGTGGACTGCACCAAGGGGGACGCTGTCGGGCTGGTGCCCCACGGTGAGTCCCCGTCCCCAGGATGGGCAGCTCTGCCCTTGGCTTGGCAGAGCAGATCCACCCAGCGCCCACCCCAGGCAGGTCACCTGGGGTGGATGGGAGTTCAGTATTTATCTTGGAGTTCAAGGCTACTCTCTTTTGGCTGAATCTATCAAATATTTATCAGAAAAAATATTTCTGCAGCCCCGCTGTGCACCTAGCAGAGTGGGTGATACTGGACCCGCTGAGTCTGGATTTCTGGAACAACCTACTCTCCCTGCTTTGGACAGAACATGGCTCTACCTGGAAGTAGCTAATGCCCAAAATTCCCTGGTCTCCCTGGTTTCTCTTAGTGTGATATTTTAAGCTCGTTAAACATGCCAAGACCCTAAAGAGAATGAGTCTTTACAGCCACCGTCTGGTTGTGTGACTTTGGGCAAGTCACCTTGCCCATCTGTAATGTATAGTGAATTTCTTCATCTCTAAGACCAGGGAGTGTGTCCGGATGCTAAGAGCCCTGCTGACTGTCACGTTCAGTCACTCACTCGTGGTGAGGAAGAGCACTGATGCACAGGTTGGGAAGGAGGGCTGGAGTCCAGAAGGTTCCAGTCTCTGGGGAAAGGCAGCTGGTAGCCATGTCTCCCGGCCCACATTCTAACTGCCCGGTGAGCCCCAGTCTAACACGGTTCTGGGGACAGCTGGTAGCCACGTCTCCCGGCCCACATTCTAACTGCCCGGTGAGCCACAGTCTAACACGGTTCTGGGGACAGCTGGTAGCCACGTCTCCTGGCCCACATTCTAACTGCCCGGTGAGCCACGGTCTAACACAGTTCTGAGGATAGCAGTCAAGGGTGCTTCTGGGGAGAAGGGGACATGCAGCAGTGGCATTTTGTTCCATGGAGCAGTCATTAGGAAACTCTGTTGTAACCTAGTGGTTTTTAAGATTTTCTCTTTTTAAAATGATTGGAAGGCTTTCTTCAGGCAAAATCTCACACAGAATCTCAGACTGTGAAGTGGGGAGGAGCAGAGCAGCTCTGGCCGAGGGGAGGTGGCCGCCAGTGGCTCGCTCTGGCTCTTACCCCTGAGATGGCCCCGTGGGTCCAGGCGCAGAGCTCTGGGGCCCTTCGGGGCTACTTCAGGGCCACTGCGTACAATGAAATGGCTTCTGCCAAGCCCAGGAGTTTCAAACTGTCCCATCTGTTGTTCATATTAGGGTGATGTCTGAGATTCCATGCACTAAAACTGTAGAGGTGCCCCTTTCTTCCTTTCTAATCCCAGTAGAGCCCACGTGTGAGACTGTCTGGTTGTGGAGGTGCGAGCTATGTGGGACCGAAACGTGGTTATTAATATCGACATGTCCACGGGCTGTCAAGCCCTGGAGAGAACCATGGTTTCAGATAACAACTCACTTATTCCTTTAAAAGGAGACCACCCCTCTCATGCCAGAAATATTGCATTGTGTCCTGTGGCTGCTGGGGGTGAATGAGACACGGTCTCTTCCGTGAAGGGGTTTATACTCTAATAATGGCTGGAAACCACACACACAATCTACACTGCTATCAAGGAGACGTCATCTGTGCTGTTGGCAGAAGGACACAAAATGCTCTCAGGTCTCAGAGGAAGGAGGGGGACCTTCCCGCTGGGTGGTCTGGCAGGAACGACACAATGTGCTACCCAGTTTCAGGGGACAAGAACAAGCACTGACGGGCACAGATGCTGTCCATGGGGTTCTATTTTAGTGCTTTCAAGGTTTAAATATTGGAAGGGAGGGAGTGAACAGAGAAAAGAAGTGAAGAAATTAGGGGTGGCAGGGAGGGAGGGAGGGAGAGAGACTGCTTTAGACAAGCTTTCAACATTCTGTAACACTACAAAATCTCCCTTTCCTGATATTTTTAAATACTGTCTGCTCTGAGTTCTTGTCTTTTCAATTGCCCTTTGTCACAGTGGCATATTTTTTAAATTGTTGGTCTCTAAAAGACAAGGATGATGGGCATCCTTTATTTTAATAAATCGGTTTGCAATGTAAGCATCGCCTTCTTAGAGACCAGATCACAGGCTGGAGAGCCTTTAGGCAAACAGAACACACACTGAGCACCTACTTCCTATGCTGGCTGGGGAGGGACACCTGAGGGCTCTGTCCTCAGAAACGGACTGTTTGGAGACATAAGACTGGCTTACCAGAAGCATATAGAAAGCGGGGTGTTGCCTGTGGGAGTAAATGACATTGATGATCTGAGTGGCTGGAGAAGATTTCGAGGGGTGGGAGGAGATAAGCTCTGCAGAAGATTCAGCAGTTGGGGGAGATGGGGATTGAATGAGTAGTCTCACTCAGTGCCTACACTCTAGTGCCAGGTACCGTGGGGAACACAGAACAGTAAAAGACCCTTGAGTCGCTCACTTTCTTGTTTGCTTTGGGGACGGATGTATGATACGCCCAGGAAGTCATCATTGCCCAGATGAAGAGACCACATGGATGCACTGTAGGCTTTGTGGTTCCAGCAATTGCAGGGCAGTAAAGGGAGAGACCTGCGTGGGTCTGGGTGGTCGTCAGGGAGGAAGTGGACCTTGATGAAGACAGGAAACTTGGAGAAATGAAATACCGAATGCAGGAGCTTTCACCGAGAAGGGAGGAGGTGGAGGGTAGGTGGGCAGAGGTCCAGAGGCAGGTTCAGCTTATCTGGGCTAAAACGGAGACATCTCTTGACAGGAGTGCAGAGTCTGGGCTGGAGAAGGGCAGGAGAGGAACCCAAGCAAAGATTTGGAGTGGAGGTTGCATGTGAGTTCGGAGATGAGGCGGGCTTGAATTCCAACGTAAGAAATGTGAACTTGATCCTGTAGGAGAAGGAAGCTCTTTTTCAGACCAGAAGGCTGAGCCCCTATCATTTCATCAGTTGGAAAGAAGCCCTCGCCGGTGGCTGGGCAGCAGACCGGTGCCACGCCGGGACACCGGGACACTCTGCTCCGTTCGGTGGCAGTGCAGACATAATGAGCTGGAAGCAGCTCGCCGTAATTGGCGCTCTCCAGGCTGCTGCCTGGTTTGAGAGGAGAGGCGATGTTCCCTCCTCTGCACACTGTGATTGCTGGCCCCAAAATAGCCCTGCACCTGCTCTGAGATGCCTGCGAGATAATTTCGGCTTCCAAGGAAACTGCCCTGATTGGTGTTGATTTTTCATGACCTCCCTTCAGGCGAACACCTGGAGATAAGCACCTGATCACAGGGGTGTGCCCTGGAGAGCCCAGGGCACTCAGGTATGCAGCCCGGGCCAGTCCGAGGAGGCCCACTCCTTGTCTCCCCCCTGCAGAAGGAGGCAGGTTCCTGCACCACCATGGGGTTAGACATTAACTGGCTGAGCAGAGGGCCAGGGAAGCAGGACAGGAGTCAAAGCAGGAGCCGTTGCCCTGGGGATCTGCCTTGGAAGAAATGCTAGACATGCGGGTCTGCTTCCCAGCTCTCTTCACAGTGCGACCCCAAACTCTCCTCCCAGCTTATCTTCCACCTCAGCCCACTCTTCCATTTCAGCTCCAACCAGCCCTATAAAAAGGGGAGCTGAGAGAGATCCAAACAACTGGCTGGGAAACTGGGAGGGATCCCAGCCAGAGCAGTGAATTAGCATCCTCTTTAAGGCATAGGATCGACGCCTGGTGTATTTATAGAGACACTGTAAAGAGTGACATTATCTCATCTGATTCTCTCCAAAACCATAGGTGGCCAGTGTAGGAATCCTTGCTGCCATTTTGCAGATGTTTATTAACTTGCCCACGGCCACGCAACTGGAAGTGTTAGAAGTCGGGTTTGGAATCTGATAGTCGAAGTTCACATTGCTTCCTCTGCATTTAATTAAGGGGAAAGAAAAGCTACATGGACCAGGTCAAGTTTTATGACACAGGGTTTTGTTATACTCCTGCAGCTCTGAGGATTCTTATCCGTATTTCGTCTGTTTTGCTTCCAGAAGGGTGGCCCGACAGAAGTGGCCTGCAGGGGCAGTGAGTGGCCCAAGGGCTCGCCTCTCACAGAAACGAAGGCCCAGCAGCAGGATTGTAAAGTGGGAGAGGCACCGTCTGTCACAACAGCGCCACCAGGCTGAGGTCCAAGCGTCATTCCTCACCAGCCACCTAACCACGGTAGAGAGTACGGCTGCAGGAGTGGTCCGCGCACGTGGTGGACAGGCTTTGGCCAGGGAAATAAGGCTGGTTTCTAGTGTTTCTTCCATCCCAAAGCATACCATTCTCTGCAACTCAGTCCCTCTGGCCAAGTTTTGGAGATTTAATGCAGAACCGTGATTTGGGCATTTTCCTGGGGACAAAGGATAAACAGCTAAACCTTTCTCTCTCTCTCTCTCTCTCTGCCCTTAAGAGAGTTTATTTTTAATTTTTTCTTAAACTGAACACATGCACAATCAACTACCTTGATTGGGGAATTACGTGGCCTTTGCCAGCTCATCTGTACTGATTCATGAACTTTGTCATGTCTCCAAGGAGATTTTTCTTTTCCTTTGTCTTTTCTTTTCTTTTTCTTCTCTTTTCTTTTCTTTCTTTTTTTTTTTTTTTTTTTTTTGGCATCTGTAGTTACCAAAAGCTCCATGTCTCAGAGGTGGGGACACTCTGGAAGTCTCCTAAGATGTGTCAGGGTCTGAGCCGTCTGTCAGCCTCTCTTCCCCTGGGCTGCTGTGGGCCATTGTCCCGCTCTTCCTTGGAGCATCTGGGCCATGAGCCTCCAAGGCCGGGCCCATCTCAGGCCACCTGTGCTTCTCCTCTGTCCTCCAAGTGTAGCTGCAGAGGAGGATCCAGACCCCACACTCAGGGCTGGTCCTATTTTTCCTTCCTCTATTTCCTCCTTCTTCTTCTAATTCCATCATATCTCCCCCTCATGCTCTGTTTTCTTGACCTGTCCTGATAGTGGCACCCTCAGCAGCTCCTCCTTGCTCCTCCCTGCCTCTGTAGCTCTCCCTCTCCTTGTATCTATAGACTCGACCTCCCCAACGTACCCAACGCAAGTCCCTACCCTTCTAGAATGTTCATAAGCCTAATTAAACAAATAAACAATATCCACAGGCCAGTGAAGCCGGCCTCATCGTCCCCCCTGCTGTGTTCCAGTGCCTGGTGTCCCCGCTGTGGTCCAGCTAACTGCCTGGCCCCAGGTCCCCCAGCACTTTACCCTGCAGGGCTGATGGCTTCTTGCACTTGGCTCCACAACCTGGCACAGACTTCTGCTTTGAAGACCTGGCTGGTTGATCATGCTGATCACCTGGGGAACTTTTACAAACATTTGCCCCCAACACTATCCAGAGATTCTGATTCAGTGGGTCTGTAGTTTCGTAAAAGCTCCCGGGCTAATGCTATTAACAGCCAGCCAGGTTTGAGCACCTCTGATCCAGACCACTGGTTATTATATTGATCCTGATCCGTATCTTGATCTTCGGGTTTCCAGACTTTTGGGCTACATTTTATTTACTTTATTTCCTCCAGCTATGACCTTAAGAAGGGCCAGCTTTCTGGTCCCAGATTCAATCACTTCCCACATCTTTCCTGATTCTGTCCCCATATCTCATTATTCCAATTTGTCACTGTCAGTGCTGATGTGACAGTTTTCTTCCATGGCATCTATAAGTGGGATACAATCACACTCTGGGGAAATTCTGTAAATAGGATAAAAGTCTGTTGAGTGGGCTTTGCTGTTTAACTAGAACCCCTATACAGTGATGATTATTGAGAATATAATAATCACAGTTATAATAACAGTAGCCTGTCACAGGAAACAAAGCTGTTCTATGGCCATGATCTCATTTAGTCCCAGTAAAGGCTCTAAAACCCAGCAGTGTCGTTCCTGTTGTACAGATTTATAAACTGAGACTGGGAGAAGGTAAAGGACCTGCTTAGGGATCCTCAGAATCCATCCTTCTGGGTTTTGAGATGCCAAAGGTCACACTACCCTGAGCGAAGTTTTGGTTTTGGTACATGGTAAGACAGTCTGCAACCTGACATGTCCCCAAAGCCCTTGCCAAGTCCCCATCAAAACCATCACAAAAGCTCTTGAGTGCTCACAGGAGTCCTGGGCCACCCCCAGGTGCCTGCTCCGTTAGTCCTAGTTTCCATTGTCCCATCTTCTCTTTGCCTCTGGTCTTCCTGACTCCTGCATTCAGCTTTTGCCTTGCACCCTGGAGAGGATTTATCCCTCTGGGTCTCCTTAATTCTTGCTTCCTAGAGTGGTAAGCCTTCCCTGACTGCCCCCAAACAGCCAAACCTGACAGTGCTCACTTGGAAGCCCACCTGGTGCCCTGAGATGGGTGGGAGCATTCAGACAATAACGTTCAGAGGTTTTGTACCCAGACATTCTGTCTGAAGCCACAGTAAGCCTTATGTAGGCCTTGGCTGTGTAAGCATGGCTCAGGGCTCTTTGTACTCCCTATCCAAAAATGTCTTGCCCCTCCAACTCCCCTGGCAGCCAGGAAAAGATGTTCTCTTACATCTCTAAAGGATTAGAGTCATTATCAGCTCCATAAAGGTTGTCCTTTATTGAACACCTGCTATGTACCAGGTCCTGCGCACTGCATACATTGTTTCTCTGCAAAGAGTGGGTTATGAACATCTGCATTTTATAGACTAAGATATTTGGACTCAAAGATATCAATGGGGAAATCCATGAGCATCTCTCTTTCCCAAGCTATAAAACCAGGAGGTAAAAGATCCCTGTTTTCCCATCTCAAAGGCAGGTCAGCCTCAATTGTCTCTTCCATGATATTATTTTTCCTCAGTTCCATCAATATATGCTCTATTTACGATATCATACTTCTTTTAAAAAAATACCACGGAGTTATCAGTCACTGACACCCTTAAGTGAGTTTCCTTTGTTCATGCTTCCCAATACACACAGCTGAAAAATCCTCTGGGATTTTGAGAGGGGTAATCCAGAGATATTATAATTTGGAGGTTGAGCCAGTTTGTGGAATAGTAGACCCAGCAGAGCACAGGGACAGTGAGGATTTGGGAATTTTAGCACACAACAGGAAATTCTGAAAGCTTCATCTCCTTCCTAGTTTCACCTCATCTGGCCATTTGCATAGAGATCATCCTTGACCAGAGCAGTGGCTTTACCAAGGCATTGACAACCTGACTCCGCCAGATACCTGGGTATCGCCAGAGCCAGCTCCCTGGCTCCACCAGATGGGGCTCAGGGTGCCCCTCTGGGATGTGAGCACCTGCTTCTAGGTGTGTCCTCACATCCACTGAGCTGGGAGCCTCCACAAGTCAAAGCTGTCCCTGGCAGCTTTTCCCAAGTGCTGGTCACCTGGTAGACATTCTCAAGGTGGGTTGTGGTGGTGAGAGGAGGAATGAAACACAGCTTCCTTTGTGACCATCACTAACCCGGACGCCAGTGCATCCGACTCTGCCTACTCCCAAGGTCCCTCAGAAATCAGCCCGCTCCCAAGGTCTAGAAGCTTTGCTGATTGATTCACTGGCGATTCATGCAGCTTATTGATTTGGTAAATAGAATGCTAACAAGTTGGACTGGTGATCCAGAGAACGTCAATAGCTTAGATAAGCTTGAATCAGCGACTTCTCCTGGTTATAGCATAGGCAATTTGTCTTTATATTTACTTAGTATTGATGTTAAAGAGAATAATTATTCATTCACTGTATAACTTACCTCAGCCCTACTCCCTCCCAAAAATTACCTCAAGCACTTGCAATATTTAGAGATAAAGGTAATAGTTTTGCCTCCTTCTCACAATCCAAGGAGACCATTTGAGCACAAATACTTCTCATCATCTCCACCATCGTGCCTTGTTTGGAAGAGTCCCCATCCATCTTGTTCAAAATATTTTTAAGCTCAGAAAAGTGAAAACAATGAGCAACTCATTTGATCTGTCCATTTAATGTAAATCTCTAAGATCTTAGAGTAAAGCGGTAAAGCGAGGCTAAAGCCGTCATAGGTACACTAATATAAAGGCTGGACAATCCAGCTGCCTGTATCTAGTCTTGGAAGGTAGTAAGGCTAAAACCACCAGCCACAGCCTTCACAGGTGTCTACCACACTCAGCCTCCTTCAAGTGCACCCATCGTCTTGGTACCCAGTCCCAGGGCTCTCTCACTCCTAATGGGTGTTCTTCTTACTGTACTGCTGAGGCTTAATAATGTGGTAGAAAGGAAAACCATTCCTGGTCCCACGTCACTAGGGATGATTCATGCATGGGTAATTAAGAGATGACTGCAATTTCCGTCTGTAAATTCTGCCTGAGCCTGCAGGAGAATTGTGCTATACCAGCTCACGTGGACTCAGTCCTAACTATTTTCTTGACTCATAAGATGAACACTAACCTTCCATCTTCCCAAAGAACTGCACAAAATTAGGACTGCACTATTTACAGAAACCTCAGGTCCCCACATTTTGCCACTTTACCACCATTCTTCCCCTGTGTCCCCAGTCATGACTCATGAACCTATTCCAGCTGTTTCCCACTGTTGTGGATGTTTCTTGGAGTTTTCTTTCAGTTCCTCACAAGTACAGTCCTCCCTCCCACTTTTGTTTGTGCTGTTTACTCTTCCTTGAATATCATTTCATATTATTCTCCCTCTCCTGACCTGCTGACCCTCTTCAAGGCCACCCCTTTTGCCTGGTTACTGTTCCTCAACCTTAGAGCTCAGCCCTGGGGAAGTTGGTTCCGTCTCCAGCTCGTATTACAAGTATGTAAATATATACTTGTGCCGTTGTTTGGCTAATGTCTGTCTCCCTGGATGTTCTATAAAGCCACGGACCATCTTTGCACATCGTTATATCTCTAGAACCTCGCTCCAGTGCCTAGGTCCTCAGTAAATCATTCTGAAAGACGGAAGAATAGAAAAAATGAAAGGACAAACGAGAAAAAACAAAGGCATCAACTTTAAACTTTGGTCTATTGCTTTCTTGTGCCCCTTCTTTCTCTTTGGGGGATGGATGGACATGTCATGAGCTACTTTCTCTCCACCTAAAAGAGAGCTCTGGACAGAGCATCATAAGAAAGGATGTGTGTTGTGGGGTGAGGGATGCAAGTTGTTTGTGTGTCCTTCCCTCTCCAGAAGCCCCTTCCCCACATCCTCGCTGCAAATTCAGCTTTAACACAGGACCCAAGTCAGTTTAACGTTTTCTTTGAAGTCTTCCCTGGTGACTGAAGCCCTCATGACTGTGCACCTTCTGCAGACGCCTAAAGCACATATTTGCCACATCAGAGAACTTGGGGCTTGAATGAGGCTGCCCAGTGCAGCAAGTCCCCTAGCACAGTCCTGTCCATGAATTCCTCAAAGTCATTACCTTATTTTTTTAGATGACTCTGTTTAATAGATTGAGTAGGCTTCCTTGCATTGACCTAGTATCTGTCTCCCCAGCGATCCCATGCCCTCAGCCCATTTTTTTCTCCAATGCCCCACCCTGTACCTACCCCTCCTTCCCCCTCACAATCCTTCTAATATTTGAATATGGTTGTTACCCCTGCCCCCTTCCTCACATGCACAGCCCCATCCTAACCCCACAGTGTCTTTTGTATCCTCTGTCTCATGTCCGTCTCATCTCCTCATAAAGATTGCAAGCTCCTAGAGGGAACAATTGCTCTTTTGCCTATTTTATATACTTTTCAAACCCAGTACTTGGCTGGAAGCACAATACAGTAGGTATTAAACAGATGTGCACTGTTGGGGGAATGGACACCCTTGAGGCTCAGTCTCGGGGGGTTGGGAGGGGCATGGGCAATATACTTAACCAGAATGGTTGTACCCCCATAATAAGCTATAATAAATAAAAAAAAAGAAAAAAAAACCAAAATGTATATTTAAACAATATATAAATATATATCAATTCTATATATATATATATATAGAAACAAAAAACCAAAATGGCAAGTTTAATGGCAGGTTATACATAACTAAAGAAAAAAAAATTAGTGAACTGACAAATAGTTCTAAGGAAATTATATAGTATAGAGAAAAGAGAGGCCAAGAGATAAAAAAAAAAAAAGAGTGCATAAGAGGAGTGGAGAAAGGATTGCATGGGGGAAAATAAACAGGAGGTTATTTGGGCTGGAGACCCAGGAAGGATAGGATTTTCTTCCTTTGCCATGCTGTCAAAGTTAAACTTGTCAGTGTCGAGATCTTCCCACCACCTTGTAGGAGGCCCCTTTCTTTCAGTAAAGAAATGCAAAACATTCGGTTGGGAGGTAAAAAGGAGGTTGTTTCCAGCCATTGGTATCAGAATAGAAGACCAAAGAATGCTCTCATCAGAACGGCATAGGAAGTGGGAAGACAAAGACAATTGAGCACAGAGAGGAAATGGCCAGGAAGGAGGAGGAATAGAGCAGGGGACAGTGAGGAGTGAGGAATGCGGTCAGGCCGCGCGCAGGGACTCCTCCAGTACCCTCTGCCTCAGTCCCAGAGGATGCATTAGGTTTAACGCAGAAAATGACTGACAAATTACTAGGTCACTGAGTGTGAAATTTATATTTTTTGCTTCTTGCTCTCTCTCATCCTATAATTGTATCGACCTAAACAGTAAAAATATTGCTATTGTCTTCTTTATTACGGCGCCTCTGAAAAGTGAACCACTGTGTCTCGGTGGATTTTTTTTTTCCTGGATAAATCTTTTTCTTGCGATAAATAAATCTCCTAATAGAGTCTTATTTAAATAACACTGTGCTGGGAGTGAGGCAGAAATCAAAAGATGAACCATTAAGCCCAGTAATAGGAAAGTGATGTGCGTCAGCGGCATTACCGCATCCGGAGAAGCCACATCAATTAGGTACCTAATGTGTGACCCGTCACATAAACCAGTCCGGCCACACACCCCTCATGCTCCCGCTATCGATTGTGGCCCAGATATTTGGAATTAAACTGAGCTTCCTAATTATCTAGCACGCAGAGCTGTGCCGGTCCCGCTGTCAGGAGTCTGAACTGCGGCCTCTTCCCGAGGAATTTCGCTCACTGTGATGAAGGTGCCGTCCCCGTGACCTTGAGCTATGAGTGTGTTTGTTTTATAATCAAGCCTATCTGAGTCTTAGGGGTGTTCTTGGGAACCAGACGAATCAGAAATAGAGACTGTTTAGTGCAAATCAGCGACACATGGTGATTTCTAGGGCTTTCTCCAGGTTGGTTTTTCATGACATTTACTCACTTTGAAGAAAATGCTCTAAATCTGTTTCTCAGACATTTCTCTGGCTATTCGACCCCCTGAGGTCATAGGGAATGCTCCCTGCCCTGAACTCTTTTAGCATATTGTCAGTCTCACTCACAGGACTCTGCTCAAGGGTAGGTGTTTTGTCTTTGTAATTCTATTGTCCTAAAGGGTGAGTGCCATAATGACTTATTTTGCATTTGTCTTAAGTCCTCTCTGCTGCCTAGCATAGGGATTGGAGCACATAGTAGATGCTTAATAAAAAATGGATAACATTGATTCTTTTGACTACTTCTGATTTCTTATACTACTTTAAGCAGCCATTGTTTCCCACCACTGATGCATTGAAATGTTGCCTTTTGCCAAATAACATAGGCACGTAAAATACTTAGAAATGGCTTTCAGGTCCCCTGGCATTTTCATTTTGCTAAGTTATGCCTAGTTAGTTCTCTTAATCTTCCTCTATGTTCCACTTCTTGCCTTTTAATTTTTTACAATCTAGAGATGACAATACCTTGGATAATTCAAGGGAAACATTTGGGGAAATGCCCAGGAGGGGAGAGTGCCGTAACCAAGATGGGTCATGTTTGTGGGGTCTTCCCATTCTCACTGCGTTCACTGCACAACATGTCAGAATTGAAATGCCTGGTGCAACCTGGGGACAACTGTTGCTGCCTGTCTCCGCTTGACCTTTGCTGTGTTCTGGAACGGATGTGCTGGGCTACTGCCTAGGAGGCCCTTTGATATATATTCCATCCCCAGGAGGAGGTTGGAATGTGGCCAGCCAATCAAAACACAGAACAGGGGAAAAAGGAATTGCTGGCAGCAAACTCTTTTTACAAGAGCATCTATTTCTATCACTGCAACATGGTCAATGGGCTCAATAAGGCCCTTTTTGCATACTGCAAAGTTCTCATGTGGCTGCAAAGGAAAGTAGATCTGCCTTGGAATGTATCTACGTACTCCGCATTATGCAACTTTTCTCCCATTTGATAAAACTCCCAGGCTGAATCATGTGTTTTTCAAGTAAAGCTTCCCAGTGAACTGACATTGCTTCCAAATATGATCTGCTGTGTCCAAATGGGCAGAGAACACGATGCACCTTTAAGAAATGAGCACAGAGAAATTGGGCAGAACACAGTGAAACCCCATTACAAACTATCTCAAGATAGCGTGGATTGTACCAGACGCCCAACCCTTTCTTCTGAGTCAATGACAGGTTTATCACCAACACAGGAGGCCAGCAGGAGCCTGAAGCAAGTCAAAACCTCTGACATTAGCATTCTAGTCAATTGCTGCTGAATTCAGAGTATTCTGTGACTGGCCATGTAAAAGGCAGAGCCACCATTTGACCTGCGTGCAAAGGACGGGGGAGACAGAATGACCTAAAAAGCAGGTGCCCGACTTCTAGAACATGAACTGTCAGTCTTTGCTTTTTTACTTCCTACTGCTTGAGGTTTTCTGGGCAAGACACTCAAGCTCTCTGGGCTAATATTTTCCTTATTTATAAATTGGAGCCAATCATTACTGTCCTATCAAACTCCAAGGTTGGTTATGGAGTATATAGAATTGTAGCATTTTGAAGCTAAGAAGAACTTTGTTGAGTCCAACATTCTTCTGTTAGACGAGACAGTTGAGGTCCAAAGGTGTCAAGGTCAAATAGTAGAACTGGACCTTTAGGGGAAACAATAGAGACCAGAGCACAATTCCAGCCACAGGATGTGCGAGCTAGAAGGGACCTGGGATTGATCTGGTACAATGTCTTTATCTTATATTGAGGAAATGGAGTCCCAGAGAAGCAGCGGAATTAGGGAATTAGTGGGAGAACTGGGGTTGCCACTTGAGTGTTTGGACCCCTTGTCACCCAGTCCCAGTGAGACGAGCTAAGCGTGCAGGGGTTTTAAGAAAATTTAAACTTATTTCACATGTGTATATATGGGTAAGAGGACTAAATACTGTTAGTGTACATTTCAAATCTAGTAAGTAATTTCCATAAACATCTCACAACCAGAATTTCTCACTGAAGTCCTATTTATTACCCACTCTGGCTTCCTACAGGCTTTGGGCTAGTGCAACCCAGATTTGGTGGAAGAGTTGGGCAAACTTTTGCAGGAGAAATTCTTCCAGTGCCCCGGATGGTGTGGAAGTACAGAATTCACTGCTGACATGATGGCAAAGAGCTTCAACGTATGAATTCCACCTAGTACCTATTATGTGCCACCCACCCAATGAGAGGTGCCATGGGAATGCACAGATGAGATTTTTTTTTTTTCTTTTCCCAGGGAGCTCACAGATGAGCGGGTATGGAGATATTAGGTTGGGACACCCAAGACAATGGGCTAAGACCCAAGCCAGACTTCAGAATGTGCTACCATAGAGGCACAAGTGCTAAAGGAGCATGGCCATTGAGTACAAGCATTCTGAATGGTCTGTTCCAGAAGCCTGTGTAGCAGTGTGGAAGTTAATAGTGAGTCTTGAAAATTGAGTAGATCGGGAGTGGAAGCTGGACACAGATAAAGAAAAAAGAGAAAGCACAGATTCAAGAGGACTGAAAAGTCAGAATAAAGTGGGATTCACCTCCCAAAATAAAGACTTATTGTAAATCTATACTTATTACACCACATGGCATTAGCATTACACATGGCATTACAACCACATGGCATTAGCACAGGAATAGAAGGAAAACAAGACAAGAGCCAGAAACAGAGCCTTATCCTTTCTGGAATCCTGATCTATGACAGAGGTGACCTGCAGATTTACAGGGGAAGGACGGATTGTCCCATCCTTGGTGTGAAGACAACTGGTTACCCATATGAAAAGAAAATAAAGTGGGATATTGGATCCCTATTTTATATCATGAACATGAATCAATGTCAGGTAGGTTAAAGACCTAAATATGAAAAGAAAACTTTTTTTAAAAAAGAAAATATGATAAAGAATTAAAGTATATAGGAGTTTTCCATATTAATAAATTTATATTAAATTCCAAAACTCCTTCCCATCAGAAGATGCCATTAAAAAGGTGAAAAGAGAATTCAGACTCAGTGACAATATTTGCAATGCATAAAACCAACAGAAGATTGATACTCAAAATTTATTTTTCTAAACTAGTAAATGTGAATAAATAAAAGACAACCTAGTAGAAAAAGGAGACAAAACATATGAAAAGGCAATTCTCAGAAGAGGAACTACAAATCAATGATACATGCGTGAGTAGACATTCAACCCTTTATTATCAGACAATGCAAATTAAACTGTAGTGAGGTACAGTTTCTCACGCATGATATTGGGAAACATTTTAAAACCTGACACTTCCAAGTGTTGACAAGGATGCAGATCAATGGGACCTCTCATTTGTTGTTAGCGGGAGTATGAATTGGTACCAACATTTTGGGAAGCAGCTGGCATTTTCCAGTAAATTTGAAGGTGCTCATTTCCTATGTTCCTGCAATTTTTCATATAAGTATTTCCCCTAGATTAACTCTCACAGGGAGGTCATGAAGACACATATATGAATTGTTGCATAGTGTAAAACTGAAAATAACTCACAGGTCTATCAAAGGAGATTGAGTAAATAGACTGTGGAATGGTTCTACAATGGAGTGGTATGGAGCAGTGCCAACGAACCCAATGAGGCACATAGATCAAGTTCATAATTAAGTTCAGAAGAAAGACCTTGTAGGAGAGGTTTGCCTGAAAACTAGAAACAGCAGAGACAGGGTAATAAAAAAAAGGGAAGACAGTCAGGGTTGTACCTTTGTAGGGAAACTTTTACAGGGCATCTTGTGCATGGTATGATCTGAGCAGGCTTCTGTCCTTAACACCTGCCCTTCAGATGCCTGGGCTGTCATCATTAGAGGGAAGGGGCTCTGCCTTTTTAAAAATAAATCTGTCTCTCTGGCACCTATCAGAGTTCCTGGCATAGAGAAAATTCTCATTAATATATTTCAAAATGAATGAATAATGGCAAGAACCAATTCTACTCTTCTTTGTAGAAAAAAGCTCGGAGTGAATACAGCATGTTCTTTGGGACTATTCTTATTGCATTCATTTCCTGGCTAGACAAGTTTCTCTAATTCTCACTCTTGGTCTTTGCAAAATGAAATTGCTTACTGATTCCATCCTCTTAACAACATTTCTGGGATTTGCTTCTTCCCCCTTGCATCCGAAATATCTGCTTGCCTGAAATCTTCTAGACCTTATCCTAAGTACCTCTTATCTGTATGTTCATTTGCATCCTTATAATAAACTAGTAATTATGAATATAGAGTTTTTCTGAGTTCTGTGAGTTGTTCTAGGAAACTATAGAAACTGAAGAGCTTGTGGGAAGCCTTGAATTTGTAGCTGGCCAACCAGAAGTGCTTGGGGACACCCAGGATTAGTGGCTGGTGTCTGAAGTGGGTTCAGTCTTGTGGGACTGAGCCCTTAGCCTGTGGGGTCTTAGAGAACTTTGCGTAGTGTCAGAACTAAATTGGGTTGTAGGACATCTAGTTGGTGTTGGAGAATTGGTGTGGAAATGCATAGAAGTTAATTAAGTAATCTCCCAAAGAATTGATCTGAATGTATTTATTTAGTAAAGTATATACATAGGAGACTCTGCCAGGCACTGTGGGGCATAGTAGGAGTGATAAAAATATAATAATAACAATGACTGTGACAAATTTTGACTAGTGAATTACACAGAGGGATTTCACATTCTTTGACCCTTTTCATCCTAAAACCAAGATTGGAATACTATAGCTTATGAAACTTATCAGGCCAGCAAATTGTAGCTGCTTTCATGTGCAAATTTCATCATGAATATTTGCTTTCTTAGGAGAGGATGGCCTTATAGGGTGTCCACTCCAGGGACTGTAGTTTCAGGATGCCTGAGGTCTCCTATAATTAGATAATGCTGTCAGACAAAATCTGGTCTTGTCATCACTTCACAAATTATCCCTTCTGGATCCTCTGTGCATTTAGTACTGATGGTGATTTTCGATTTTTCTGATCTCATGGTGCCTGCAATTTCTAAGGCCCTTTGATTACTCAGAAGGAATCACAGGGCCACAGTCTGACCATGTCACGGACTCAGGAATCCTTTCAAAGGCCTCATAAAAGCAAGAGAGAATCCTTTCAGCAGAAATTAAATCATAGCATTTTATTTTTATCAGATACATGCTATAATTTCCCCTTCCTTTGCTGCTATGAAAATTGAGAAACTGGGAATCCAATTACAAAAGCAAGATAAAAAGGAAAGATAGTAAAACATTTTAATTGGATGGTGGAGATGCTTGGTCGTGTCGCTCTGTGCTACAAACTCTCCATGGCACAGCAGCACCATGGGGGGTAATAGGACATAGGAGTAGTGAAACAATACGAGAGAAACAGGGACTGCCACGGAGTGTGCCAGCCTACAAGGGGACCATCCATGCAGCATCCCGGCCCCTGGGCATCGTGACTACCTTTGGACCACCTGAACCAACACACTGACAGGCAGAAGGCAGCCAAAATCAAGAAGACCCGTCTCCTCTGTGGGACTCATTTCCAATGTAGACTCTGAGGGCCGGGAGAGAGACTGGTATTAAAGCCAACTTCAGTAAGTAAAGGTAGCTTTGGGGGGCTTCTCTTGGAGTTGGGTCAGGGCTTTGCTTATGAGAAAAAAAAAAAACAGAATCAAAGAAAGACAAAAGTTTTCAGCAGCACTGAAGGAAAATACTCAACAGGAGTAGCTCACGTAGGAGTGGTAAGGTCATTCTATGATTGGGCTCACTACCCATGCCACCAAGATTTAGGCTCTGAATCCAGTTTTCTTTCTCCCAGGCACTGCCAGACTCAGCAACTCATCAGGATTTCAGAGAACAGGAGCAATGGCTCAGAGCTTGCGATTCAGGTATGGAAGAAAGCCTGACTAAAGGCCTGATGACTGGCTCCATAGGGAGATTGGCAGACCTGGAGGTTCTTGCTCTAGAACTAGTTCTGTATCTAGAAGTAGGTCTAGAAATTCTATATTTCTCCCACACACAAAACTGAAGCTTCAGAGGACCACCAGTCACTGGGATGCATTGTCATGGGAAGGTCTTTGAAATTAGGATCAATTCATGATTACCTTTCCATATTTTGTTCATCACCAAGTCCAGCTCAGCTGACCTCCTAAAAATGTCTTGAATATTGAATCTCTCCATTCTAATCACCAATCTTCTGATGTAAAAGAACACCATCTTTCTGTAGGACATTAGCAATAATATTGTCCTGGCCTCCCCGTATTTACTCTGATTGCCCTGAAACATTTTCTCCACATTTTCAGCCAAATTGACCTCCTCAAAATGTAAATCTGACCCCCTTTTGTTCTCAATTAAAATTCTAGAGGTCCCTGCACGGACTGGCCCGTGTTCACCTCTCTGCCCTTGACTTGAAACCACATTCTCCCTTATTCTTAAGCCCAGCTACACAGATCTGCTGTCTCTCTCTCTTTTCAGAGGAGTCCCCTGCTGTTCCTGCTTCCTAGACACTCTTTCCTGACTTCCCTCCATCTTATCATTCAGATCTCAGCTTAAGCTTTTTTCGTCCAGCAAAGTCTCACCAGTAGACCTCACCTCATACGCACCAGCAACTGTTCACAGCTGCATTCATTTTTTTTTTAGGATTATTTTAGTTAACACAGTTGATTCTCATTACTCACAGTTATTCTGGTCTATAAAGTTCCCATAAACAGTGAATTAGTGAATACTGAACCATTGCTCCTAGGGGAAATGTATGGTTACTTTCCTGCAGGCCTCTGGTCACAATATTTTCTTCAGTGGATCAATACATAACCTTGTTTTATGTGTGCTTCTGTTGCAAGACACCTAGTTTAATATATATCGTTAATTCATTAACATTGAACTCATGTTTAACAGCACTATTATTCCAGCCTGAAAGAAGATTATCTAATACATATTTTCTTTGTAAGGCACATCACAGCCTTCTTGTGCTTAGAAACACCATACAGCACTTCAGCACTATGCTTGGGGCCCATTTTAAAGAGTGGATTCACCAAAAAATGAACAAAATTGAGAAAAATGTTGTACTTAATAGAATATGAAAAAGGCATTTGTTTACAGGACAAGAGTTGAAACAACAAGGCAGTGTTGCCTTGTTAAACCTTAGCTGGGAACCTGCATGTTGGGTAACTCTAATTTTTCACTGCTCCGTGAATGTCTGCAAATGGGGTAACAAATACACTTTAGTGAGTAGGAAAATTCACAAATATGGGCTTGGCAAATAATGAAGATCAACTCTATTTTATTTCTTTATTTTTTAATATATATATTTTTTAAATTTCAGAATATTACTGGGGTACAAATGTTTAGGTTACATATATTGCCTTTGCCCCGCCCAAGTCAAAGCTACAAGCATGTGGTTTTGATTTGCATTTCCCTGATGATTAGAGATGTTGAACATTTTTTCCTATGTTTTTGGCCATAAGTCTATCTTCTTTTGAAAAGTTTCTGTTCGTGTCCTTTGCCAAGATCAACTCTATTTATCCTTCAGTGATTATAAGGTCTATGAGGTGCTTGTTTATTTGTTGCTTTGCGTTTGACACACAGTACCTAACAGTGCCTGGGAAGTGGCAGATACTTAAGAAATAGATGTCTAGAAAATGGATAAATGTGAGGGATGCCTGAGGCTGTATATTGAAAAAAAAGTAGCAATCTTGGTCAGTTGTCTATTCATTTAAAGAAATAGGTCGGGCGTGGTGGCTCACGCCTGTAATCCTAGCACTCTGGGAGGCTGAGGCGGGTGGATCGCTCAAGGTCAGGAGTTTGAGACCAGCCTGAGCAAGAGCGAGACCCTGTCTCTACTAAAAATAGAAAGAAATTATCTGGCCAACTAAAATATATATATACAAAAAATTAGCCGGGCATGGTGACGCATGCCTGTAGTCCCAGCTACTCGGGAGACTGAGGCAGGAGGATCGCTTGAGCCCAGGAGTTTGAGGTTGCTGTGAGCTAGGCTGACGCCACGGCACTCACTCTAGCCCGGGCAACAGAGTGAGACTCTGTCTCAAAAAAAAAAAAAAAGAAATGACCCAAGCCCTTCTGCAACCACCCTTGGGGCCTCTGTCTGAGAGGGAATTCTGGGCTGGATGACAGGGGGTGACTCAGAATAGTTATTCTGATCTTCTCCAACATCGGCGTCACTGTT
This sequence comes from Varecia variegata, assembly GCA_028533085.1. Classification (NCBI taxonomy): domain Eukaryota; kingdom Metazoa; phylum Chordata; class Mammalia; order Primates; family Lemuridae; genus Varecia; species Varecia variegata. Next base: position 21,253,695 of record CM052443.1, read on the forward strand.
ACTATGGGACTGGCCTACCTGAGGTCCAATCCTTCGCTGACTACCTGTGCTCCCAGCTGGGACCCCTCCTTGTGGTTGCAGGTTGTGAAATTTAGCTTCACCCCTATCCATGCTGTGACTGGCCCAAAGGGACACACACAGAGGATCAGAACAGCGACCAGAACTCAAGGATTCTGACTCCCACACCAGTACCCTTCCCCACACCACAGAATTCCCTTTCAGACACACACAGCATTTGTGGTTATGGTTTATATTTGATTACTCTACCAACTAATGCAGGGGAAGGGTGCTTCCAATTCAGAACCTCTGTTCCCCAAAAGACCAAAAAAATTGTATCCTAATTTTTACCACTAAATTACTTTAGGACCCAGAACTCACAAATGAACTGTGAATTACCTCCATTAGTAAGACTTTTCCATTAGCCATTCCACAGTGGACCTTGAGGACTCTGACTTGAATGTCAGTGCTTCTATTTAAGACACTCTACCCTCACAATCAGGGTAACCAATTCCCTGAATTGTCAGGGAACTTCTCACCTCCTTTTATCGTCACAAACTCTGGAATAAAAGTAGGGTGGATACTTGTCCTCTTATTTGACAGATGGGCAGGTCAAGTCCTTCAGGACTATTAGGAGGAATGAGATTACATGTGGAAAAGCCCTCCAGCAGCACACAGTAATATTTCTGGATCTTTGGTCCAAAGAAATAAATTGCGCAAGGTCACATAAGCAAAATGGTGAGGGAGGTGATTTTCTTCCTGTCATGTACTCGCTTCCGGACAAGGCAAAATTTGGGGATGCTAATATGTTTAGGAAGTGCCGCCTGAAAAAGGTAGGATTCCATGCTGGCTATGGGTGAAGAAGTCTGAGATAGTTAATCAAAGTATAGTCAAAGGGAATTTCTTTTCCAGGTAGCCCCTGTGCCCTACCAAGCCACCCAGGAACCTTTGCTGTGCCCAGGTCAGCCAGCTCAGAGGCCATACTCTAGTGTCTGACGGATGGATGAGTCTTCATCAAATGCAGCTTCATCATGTTTTCCCCATGCTTTAATCCAATGACCATAGCTAGGCTGACCGCGGGTCTTGGTTTGCTTAGGACAGTACCAGTTTACCTCTGTTGTCCTGGTGTTATATGAACAGTGCCTCCTTTTATTCTCCAGAGTGACCCCCTTTGGACAATAAATTATGTGGTGACCCTATTCATCAAACCTGCTCAGCCCAGAATACAGTGCATCACCAATCTGCTGAAAACTAACCAACACGACCTGCTTTCTTTTCTCTTCCCACCATCTATTGCTCAGCTGGTGATGCTTTCATTGTCTGCAATCCATGCCGGTTACTCTCCATGTAGTTATATTGTCTGTAATTTGCTTCAAATTGTATTAGCATAGATAGCATAATGCGTGTGTGTGTGTGTGTGTGTGTGTGTGTGTGTGTATTCATTTTCATCTATACCCTAGAGGTGATTGGTGAATGTTTGTATTATAGTTACTTAATAAGGAATATACACTCCAGAGGTGGTTAGTTAGCATTTGAAAGACTCTAATCAGAAACCGTAACTCCAGAGGTACCTACTGCAGGACTTCTGCTTTCTTTATTTCTGGTTACGACCAGTGGCTTTGTTAATTAGAATAATGGATATTAGAAACCATTTTTTCATTGACGGCTAGACATGTAGGATTGGCTTGCCGTGTTGTACAGGCAGTCCTATCCTTGTACAAATAAGGTGCAAGAGTCTAGTGAGAGTAACTTTCTCTTCATTTCGGAATGGCGTCCCCAGGGTTAGGAATCCAATGAGTCCTGTATCTTTGCTTATCCAATCAGGTGGTCCCAGAATCCTGTCACCAGAACGTTGTTGCATCTGCTTCAGTGTATATTTTCACAGAAGGACGGACCCATGTTGCTGACAGCACAGGTTGTGTGATTGTTTTCGTACCTGCCTGCTAATAAACTTGTGTGTGCGTGGCAGAGTTGAGTACTACATGAAAGTGTAACTACCTGGTAAATGGGAACCTGGAAGCAAGCTAGTAGGGAAACAGACATAGAGCCCTCTCTTACCTCTAACTATAGAGGCTGCCAGTACCTACCAAACATAACTAAATAATTGGAATGGGTCAGTTTGCAAAAAGGTCCGTGCCCCTGTGTGTGTTGTTCTCCACTCCACACCCCCACCCCAATCTGTTCCCATCCTTCAAAGCCAAGGTCAAGTGCTTCTCATAGACAAAGGGTCTCCTGACTACTTCAGGCCTTTTGGATTCCTGTTCTGAACTCCTCCACCACTTAGAGCTGGATATACACAACCTAATATGTGGTTATACAATCCAAGGGTTTTTTTTTTTTTTCTCCTCTAAATATTTTTGTATGCATACTTTTAAAAAACTTGGCTATACACATCCTGAGTGTGAAAATGTATTCTCCTTCCCTTGGAGCCCCTTTAATGCCTGACCCAAAGGCAGGCACATGTCATACGCTCAGGAAATACTCGCTGGCCAACAAACTGACATAAGGACCAGAACCGATAGGCCTTGAGCCTCCACAAGGTAAGGTAGAGGCCAGTGGATGAAGGACGCTGAATTCCAGGCTGTGGATGTAGATTTGGTGGTGGAGGAAACTGGGAGCCATCATAGGCAGTTATTGTTACGTTTCCATGTGAAATATGGGGCCAAAGGAACAGTCCCAGAACATCTGTCCAGGGCCGGAGGCCAACGCATATCCTCCAGATGTTACTTGGGGATCTATGAATGCACTCTTCCTGCTCTGCTGGCAATGAGGTAACAGAGGGACGGAGGCAAGATCCAGGGGGAAAACGGATGAAATAAAAGAGACATTATAAGGCACACTGTCCGAGAGCAGTCGATTTATAGGTTCTGAATATTGCTCTATAAATATCAGCATCTGAGAATCTCCGAGTGAGAAAGGGCCCTTAGAGATTATCTGGCCCAGCCTCCTGCCGGTGCAGGGTTATTAACTATGGCAGGCTGATGTTAATAAGAGTCCCCTGCTGCTTCCCCTGGAAAGCTCCTTTTGTCAAGGGTCTCTCCCTCACCTTTCCTATCCGGTTAGGCTACTGCCCAGAGGACAGTCTTCCAAGTTCAAATACCTTTTTGTTTTCTTTTGGATTCACTTATTTTAAATCTGTTTTCCTTACAAATAAGGCAACACAAAAGCAGGCATCCAGGTGGTGTGTGTTGTATCTCCTTCACAGCCCCTCACTTTTCTAATTAATTGGTCCATTTTCAAAGCTAAAGCTGGCAGGCACTCCTTTAGGGTCTTTCTACCCCTGCCAAAAACACCCATGTAAAAAAAAAAAAAAAAAAAAAAAAAAAAACCAACCTATTTTATGACTGGGTTTTCCAAAGTTTCAGCCTCTCTCATTCCAACCAGCTTGGTGGGGAGGAGGCCAAAACACAGATTAAGCCATTTTCTCCTCGTTATCGCCCCATTAAGCTTGCAAAGATGCTGTGGAAGCCCAGGCTTCATCTACCTGTTCTGGCCAGGGAACCAGCAAGAATTTAACACCTTCCTCTGAAAGGAGCCATTTATCCAATGAGTCAGGGAGAGCCTCCTCCTCTCCTGGCTGGAAGAGGACACCCTACAAGTGAAATGCTGTAAAAACCTTGGCTGCTCAGAGCCCTTGGGAATGAATCATTCTGGCAGGGCAAGTTTTCCAAGTAGCTTGGGGTGACTTCTTTAGGCTACAAAATTCAAAATAATTCTAGTGATTTGGGAAGAACTTTTAATAAAGTATATTCTGCACTTTCATGTCTTCTTAAATAGAGAATACTCATCATGAATTGATCTTCTCTTGATTGCTGAGAACTATCTTTATTGACATTGATTCTACCGGCTTAAATAAATGATAGGAAGCATGCAAGACTGATGGTTACACCCAGTATGCGAAATGCTTTGCATTCATATATCTGAATATAATGGCTTTTGTGTTTCCTTCCTCTATAGTAATCTATGAATCTACCTTCAATATGATGTCCTCAAAAAGACATGTCATTTATATACACGACAACTTTGATGAGTCTCAGAATAATTATGCAGAGTAAAAGAAGCCAGATGAAAAAAAGAAAAAAAACAGAGAAAAAAGAAAGGAAAGAAAGAAAAAGTTTCCACACTGTGGGATTCCATTTATAGAAAACTCTGGACAAGGCAAAGTCATCTGCACTGACAGAAGGCTGACCTGCAGCTGCCTGGAGCAGGGGTCAGTGGAGGGGGAGGAGAAGGAAAAAGAAGGATGAGAAGGAGGGATTCCAAACAGGCACAAGATAACTTTTGGGGAAGATGAATATGCTCACTATTTTGATTGTGGTGATGGTCTCAAGGATGTATGAATTTGTCAAAACTCATCAAATTGCTTACTTTAAATAAGTGCCATTTATCTTATATCAAGTATACGTCCACAAAGCCGTTTATGTACATGTGTAAATGAAAACTATACACTTAATCACTCAAGTTCTTGTGGAAGCACTGGTGTGCGAAGCCAGAGGAGAGCACGTAGTGGGAAGGGAGAGGCAGAGGAGGTGGCAGGACACAGGGCTTTCCGGACGGAGCCCTAGGCCAGCAGGGTGGGAGGTGCACCTGCTTTGTGATGTGTGGAGCCCAAAGGAAGGACTAATGTGAGACATAGTCTTTGCCATTTACCAAGCGCTAACTCTGCCCCAGACTTGCTCTCATTTACTCCTCATGACAACCCCTGGTGGTGGAGGTGCAATTTTTTTTAACCTATTTTATGAATAAAAGAAAAGAGAGATCAAGGCAAAGGGAGCTTTAAGAAGTCAAAGGACCTCCAAAAGGTGGTTTCCAGAGTTCTCTGATTTCACAATCCAAGGCAGACTCACAGAACTAAGTGCATTTCTCTGTTATTGTGACCAAAATGCTTAAAGATTTTATTTTTCATTTCAGGAGGTGTAGTGGTACACCTGCTGCTGTAGTGATGGAAGTTGCCAGAAGGTTTAAAAAAAGGACTAATGTACGGGGCAGCTCTCATGGACCGTAAGGGAGGTCCTTTCCCAAATGTCTCCCATGCTTCCTTGCGCTACTGGCGGGTGTCTAAAATGGCTTTAACAGAGAATTAATGGGAAAGTCTCATTCCATAGGAAAAGCAAAATGCAATTGCTCTTTGGACTCCTAGCATGCAGACTTACACTTACAATAAAGGGCGATGACTGTGATTCGCTTTTTATATAGGCTCTTCCATTGTATCACTGATGACATACCAATCCTAGAAGCAAACAATTCAGCATTGACCATGCCTCAGGGGCAAAAGCAACACACGCTACATAGAATAGGACGTGGAGCAAACCAGAAATATTCCCTTTACTTTAAATTATTACTTTTTGTAAGAAGAAATTGAGACTCATGTCAGAACCTATTATGTTATCTTTGTGGCGTATTGTACAGCACTAGGTGCCATAAGCTATATATAGTTCTCATTTTAAAATTGAGGTCAGTCAATCTCAACAGGCATTTTTATTAAGTTAAAGAACCATTTCAAAGATTATTATTAAAAGGTGTCGATGCTGGGTGGGCTTAGTATGTAGCTCAGTGCCTGGCACCCAATAAACACTTAGTAAATTAATGAATAGAGTCATGATTCTGTTGCTCAGAATAAGCACACTCTTTAGCTTACTCTTTTCTTCTTTTTTGACAAGGTGTGTTACAGACTAGTGGGCTATGGGTGGCATAAGCTCCTTTAGACACTGAGCAGGACTGTCTAAATGGAGTGCCTTTGAACTTCCCACCATGCCTAGCACGAGGTGGTGTGCTTCATGAACCTTCAGTGAAGACTCATGGGTTAAGTGGTTGCAATTTCTGACCCCACAATATTTCTCAAGACCAATTCTGAGATGGATCCTCTGTTATTTTCTATGGGTATTGTAAAATATAAATTATACTGTCAATACAAAATAAATGGCATTAAACTATGCTTTGGATTTCAAGAAAATACCTTTAAAATGCCTGTTAGATAGTTTATCCCTGCATTATGCCTCATTCTCAAATATCTCTTCCCTACTGTAATGACTCCTATAGATTTACTCCCAGAGATGGTTGGCCACTGACTCTATTGCATTGTGTATCCACTACAACAAATAAGGACTTTTTTTTGCCACTCTATTTAAATATTTTCATCTTTTAGTTCCAGACTACTCTGTTTGATCCTCTGAGAAGGCAAATAATTTCTTCTGTCAATGGGTATGATTCCCTAGAAGATATTGATGCATTTGGGAGTATAATTTGGCTGAGGAAGGAGATAACCTGAAACCACAAACCACCCTAAACACTCTATTATTAGCAAAGAGAAAAAAAGCCAAATTGAGTTGGAGAAAAGCCTCGCTGAATGATGGATTGCCAGACCTGTGTAGCTCGGGAGGATTCAGCCCATTCATCCCAGCTGCATTTTTATGAATTCTTGAGGAAAGAACTTTAAAATGGAAAGACTGATAGTCAGGATCCAAATGGCTGCATTTGCTCCCAAAGTGGCCTGAATCTTGAGAAATGTGGCTGGGAAATTCACCGTGCACATGTCACCAGACCCAAGCCTTTATGCCGTTCTCATGTAAAACTGCATCATCCACATTGTTGCCAGTAATTCTATTCCAATCTAAGCTCTGGATTTACTTTAGGCATCATAATTCCAGAACTTTCTCTGCAGACCAGGATAGCAGTTGTCAATGTGGATAAAGCCTTTGACTCAACCTTGCAACTTTTTATGCTTCTTTAGGTTTTTAATTTTCTTTGACATATGGTTATGTGTGTATTTGTCTTATTTCCTCACTCCCACTCCTTTAGAAGTCTCTTGAGAAAAGTTTCCACAGCATCCATCCAGGTCTGGGTCCTTGATCATTAGTAGGCACTGTTGTATACAGTAGTCCCTTGGCATCTGTGGGGGATTGGTTCCAGGACCTCCCATGGATACCAAAAACCATGCATGCTCAAGTCCCTTACATAAAATGGCATGGTATTTGCATATAACCCATGCACATCCTCCCATACACTTTAAATCATCTCTAGATTACTTATAATACCTAATACAATGTAAATTCTATGTAAATAGTTGTACTGTATTGTTCAGAGAAAAATGACAAGGAAAAAAGTCTGTATATATTCAGTACAGATGCAATTATTTTTCCAAATTTTTTTGATTCACAGTTGGTTGAATCCACAGATGTGGAACCCCTGAATATAGAGGGCCAACTGTATTTGAAACAGAGAATTTATTGACAAGGAAAAATCTAGAGGGATGAAAACAAAGTAAATCCACCATATTGGTTGATTGCAATGTTATGGCTGCCCTTAACTTCAGAGAGGAAGTTTTAGAGGAGAGGTGAAAGTAGATATGGATTTTGAAGGGGTCAGGATTTATCCTCTACAAATGTTTAAGTTCTTTAGACCCATCCAGCTGCCTCTCATGGGCAGAGACAATGCTTCTCACTGTTAACCTCGCCTACTGTTTGCACAGAGGAAGGTCAAATATGGCCTGAACCCCAATGATTAGAAGAGATCGCTTCATATTTCTGAGTAAAGGATATGATGTCTGTCTGGGATGTGCTTTGAAATATTCCAAAAAAAACAACAAATACTTTGTTTTTTGTGTTTTGGGTGCAGGAAAATAGATGGAACAAGAATACTAGAATGTTGAGGATGGTTCAAGGTGAGTGATGGTACATGGGGGTATATCATCTTTATGTATATTTTTGTGTATATTTGAAGGATTAAAATTTTTAAAAATTAGGTAAAAGGTAAAAAAAGAGAGAGGCTTACTTCCTCATCACCCTTAGAAACTGGCTTAGTGAGAGAAGAGAAGCTTTCTGCTGCTTATCAGAATTTTTATGTAGTTTTTAAATAATTTTGTATTTGTATAAGGGGATATTACAGGGGAAATTAGGTTTTACTTCACTAGGTTTCCAAATCTGAAGACAAAGGGAGTTAGGTGTCCATATATTCTAGAGAGTGATGTCTGAACATCTATCTGTGCAGTACTTGCCAGGAATATGGCTGTTGTGGGCTGAATTGTGTCTTATATATGTCTCTAGTTATTTCATCCAAATGTCTTAGAGAATTTTGGGCACATAAGTATCTATCAATAATTTTAGCTAGTTATGTATTTTTTTATGTTCCTTGGGTTTTATGCTATATCACAATTCTTTTCAATCATATATTTTTTTGAAAATGCATGAAAATGCATGAAGCACTTCCATGTTGGTGTGGGTGTGTGGTATGTGTAATTTTATCCTCCCGACAACCACATAAGTTCAAGAAGGCAGAGATTATTCCAAACTTTTAGCTCAAGAAATGGAGACTCAGAGAGAGAACTTCTGTAGCTAGTAAGTGGCAATGAAAGATTTGATCTATGATCTCCTTATTTCAAACCCAATGCTCTTTTTCTCCAGCACAAGACTTCCTGTAACTGGGAATGTCTTGAGGGAGAGAGCCTTTGGGTGACTGGTAAATGATGACTCTGGTGGGAGAGTAAAGACTTACCTGGCTGCGTCATATCCATGCCCTTACGTCTGTGCACAGAGTTCGAAAAGGATATATGTGTGCTCATGCATGAAGTCCATATCCATGTTCTTGTGTCCTGCTCAGGGTGGGCATCCTGCTCTATCTAGTAAATCCCCCATCACTGAAATACAGGGGCATGGCTGACATTCCATATTCGTCCCTTCTCAGATTCTGGCAGCCGTGCACCATCGTCACTCATACACACAAATGTTTTCCCAGCCTCCCAGCAGAAGACCATGTGCTCTGAAAGGCAGCCTTGAGCCTAGTGATAAATTTTCCCAGAGCAACCCACACTCTTTTGCCTGTGACCAATTGCCTGTGACCAATTTCAAGTCCAGCTGGCTAGGCTTACGGTATGGATGGAAGCCTAAAAAGAGTCTGTCTTGATGCAACACAAACACGCGGAGTCATAATACTGGTCTTGGCCTCCCCAGCCCTTTGCTCGACCCCAGTGAATGAGCTGGCTGTGACATAAGCTCTTCTTGCTTTCAAGGTCTCAACTCATACCTGAAGACTCATCAACCAAGCTGGTTCTGATCCACCTTCAGTCACTAAAGTCCAAAGTCATTTAATTCATGGAGCCTCAGTTTCCTCATTCGTATTAATAGCATGAAATCGTCATTTCCTCTTTACAGAGTTGTTATGAAGATTAAGGGAGGTTGTGTATAGAAAGCACTTGTCACTGTGCCTAGCACAAAGTATAACTTCAATAAATGGTGCCCATGATAATAATAATGATAATGAGTTATAAGTATTACTTATTATATTGCAAACCATCACAGCTTGGAATTTGAACTGGCTATCTGCCTACTTGAGTTTACCTAAGTTTTCTTTGGCTTCTTACAAATTAAAGAGCTGAAGTGCATCACATGTCCCATTCTTCATTTTTTCCTGCCAAATAAACATCTATTTCTAGTCAAGCTCTGTACTGGGCACTGTGGGAATTACAAAGAAGAGAAAGATGCAATTCTAGACTTGTAGGAACATAGTCTCCCAGCAGAGGCAAGGCATATACATATTAACTGTTAGGTAACAAAACAGCCTGGTGGCAGGCTAGCAAAGTGGAAAAAACCTTTCTTCCAGTTCCACTAAATCTTGCCCTGTCCTTAGAAGTTCCCCCAGCTGCCAATCACCAGCTTTGGCCCCAAGAGTTTAAGCATTTTTGTAAATGGAAGCTTCACTGGGACATATAGTCTTTTCTACTTGTAGAGGGAGTTGTAGTTTGCAAATTGAAGGTTATCTGACGATATGTTAGGAAAGAAAAAGGGGATCATTATAGAGGCTTGGGTGCCACCAGCATACACCCATACATGTCCCCAAGCCTCCCCAAGTTCAATCTCCTTGAAATGAGCTTGCTCACCATCTTGCAAAAAATGCATAATTGCATGGCCATTTTCTCCATAGTAATCTGCTCCAGAATACAGAAGAAATGCTACCTCGCCAAAGGAAATAAGACATTGGCAATCAACATGTCTCCTCAGACCTTGTCAAAGAGCCATAACTGGAACAAAATAAACAAAGAGATCATCAAAACACTTCTCTTCCCTTTCCCCTTGCTTGTCTCCTTTTTTCTTTCACTTTGAATGCTCCATTAGAGTGCAGAAGATTTCACAGTTTTCTCCCAGCTCTGGAAAAATCGTTAGGCCCTTCTGCTGGTCGGCTTTGGAAACATTTGGAACAAATTATCTCTACTTTTGGAATCTGAATAAAGGAATGTGAGCCTCACTGGAGAAATGTGCAATCTAGGGCGGGATTTGCAAAATGGTTTAAGGTTTGCTTTTGCACACATACTTTTTTTGAGTTTGTTTGGGTTTGGAACATATTATAAGAAAAATAACAAGACTTACAATTCCTTTGCTTTTCATAAAAACCCATTGACCCCTCCCCCAGCGCTCTGCCATCACCCTGCTGGAGCTCCCATGTTCAGTGTTAAGCATGTGCTTCTTACATAACATGAAATCCACCAGTTAGGGTCAAGGGAGAGGAGGGAGATTTTCTGGGAATCTATTCTTGACCTAATCACAAATTTAAACCTTTTGTTATGCTACCAACTTCATGATATCCAAATACGCCTCCAAGAAGTTGACGTGGCTCCTGAGGAAGTTACCAAGATTTCATGAATCTCAATACTGGGTTGTCTTACCTGAGCCCACAAGCAACTGCGTCAGGGCATAGCCTAAGTGAAACACAAGCCCTGAAAAGGCTCTCTCAGAGTGGCTTTTGTCCTGTGCTGCTTTTCGCAGCTTTGCCCATCATTCCTGCCCTCTGGCCCTGTGGTTGATGTTTAGACACAACAGGGCAGACAGCCTGCCAGGCTGAGGCCGAGAGATCACACAGACCTCCTACCCGGGCCACAAGCAGCTTCCCCTAAGATATTCTTTCTAGGGTCTCTAGGGCCACACTCCCTTCCTGCTACGCAGACACAGCACCTTCAGGACCATGACTTTAAAAGGCACTCACTTCCATACAAGAAGCAGGAATAAAGAGTCAGATAATGAGGTCTGGGAAGAGGAGAGAATGAGGAGGGTCAGGAACAGAGAGTTGTAGAATCTCTGTTCCAGAAGGAAGAAAATTCTTATGGAGCAATGTTTTTGTTTTTTTCCACTTTGTTTTTTCAGTTGCCAAGAGAGCTGTGGTGACCACCCCTCCTTAATTTTCTAGACAGCATATTTCCAACATCCTCTTCAGTTATCCCCATGCAAACATATCTGTCAAATCATGTCCTTCTCATTTTCAGTTCAGAAAAAGGTAGACTCCATGATATTTCCCTTGTTTACAAAGCCTCATTCAGAGGTTCTCTAGGAACTCACCAATCCCTGCCATTTCCTTCCCTCACCACAATGCCGTAAGGTAAATATGCGTCACACTAACCAATGCCATGACAAAAGGTCCTGGGCTAGGCCATCATTCGATGGATAAATGCACAAACAAAATGTGGTATATTCATACAACAGAATGTTATTCAGCTTTAAAAAGGAAGAAAATTCTGACACATGCTACAATATGGTTGAACCTTGACAACATTATAAGAAATGAAATAAACTAGCACAAAAGGAAAAATATTGTATGACTCCACTTATATGAAGTATCTAGAATAGTATAATTCATAGAGACAGAAAGCATAGAGGTTACTAGGGGCTGGAGGGGGTGGGGGAGAGGGAATGGGGTTATTTAATGAGTAGAGGGCTTTTGTTTGTCATGATGAAAAAGGTTTGGAGATGGATAGTAGTGATGGTTGTCCAACATCGTGAATGCACTTAATGCCATTGAACTGTACATTTAAAAATAAGGTGGCAAAATTTGTGTGTATATTTTACCACAATAAAAAAAGTGCCTGGGCTATTGATTATTTACAGATTCTTATTCCTGGAGAAAGAATTGCAAATGCACATTCTTTGGGAGTAAAGAAAAACATTAATTACATTATGGCCACTATCAAGTAGGTGGAATAGCTCATGATAGAAAATTGTGGTGCTTAAAACCTTGCTCGAATCGGGGACTGTGTAACTCTGCACTCCCTCTACTATCAGGAATTTCCTAGTGAGAGCAACGTGTGTGTGAGCACGTATCTCAAATAGAGAAGGGGGAAACCAAGTCCTGCTCTGCCAAGTCCTTGCTGCTGTCAGGAAAGCCAACTCTCTGTGTTCCTGCTCTGCAACCTCATTCCCATGGAAGATCCTCTCCTAAAATCTAGGCTGGGAAATATGTTTTAGGCATGAGGCCTCAGTGAGGCTTCCTACCCCAGGGATTGAGGGGTAGGAAATGCACAGAGCCTGCCCTAGGGCCACTCATCCCAACTGCCCCAGGGAAAGGCGTGCCTGGATAAAGGTCTGCCTTCGTTTCTTAGTGCTTGGGCTCTGGAAGCACAAGAACAAGAGCTGCACCCTTTCACACGGTAACTCTGCTCACTAGTAAAATGTGACCCCATGAAGGCCCTTGCCTCTGGACAATCCAGTAAACACCTCCTTTGTGTGAGTGCCAGGAGAGTGGGGGTGATTTCTAGAAAGGGGTGGTTGGAGGGGCAGAAACGCTTTTGCTCCTCTCCCCAACAAAACTCACTTGCAGCCTGGAGTCCTTTCTCTGCTTCATCAGCACTTTGGGCTACTGATGATATAATCTCAAAATTCAGTGGGGGCCCCTATAGTTTGGAGAAGGTGCCGAGAAGCCAAAGGAGGTGCCACCAAGAGAAAGAGGGAATCCCTACTCATGAGGATCCCAGCTAGATTGTGGGTCTGAGGAGCAAAACCGGTTAAGAACATGCATTCAAGTGGCAACACTCATAATAGAAAATTGTGGTGCTTGAGACTTGACTCACATCAGGTATGTTTTAGATAGAGCATCTCATCATTTGTCCTTCTGGCTGGAAAGAGGAAAACAAATGGTTTAATATAAGCAGTGCCATCTTGGTAGTCTCCTCTTTAATTCACAAAGGTGGTAGGGAAGTATGAAAGGCCACCCAACTAGATATCAGGAGGCCTGGGCTTGAACGCAGGCTCTGCCAGCGTATGTGGCTCTGAGTCAATCAGATCCCTGCTTGAATCATCAGCCTTAATCTGGAGCAGTGGTGTAAACCAGAGTGTGTTTCGGAATCACGTGGAGTGTTTTCTAAAAAGTATTTATGCCTGGGCTTCACCTCCACTTACTGATTCAGACTCTGTATGTGTGCGTTGGTGCAGCAAGAGTTGGGGAGTGTGTTGGGGAGCGTGGCATGGGCACATAGGTTTCAAAACAGTTCCCCTGATAAATCCATATGTATCCCTGATTAGCATTCACTGGTCCAAATTACAGCTTAGGTCAATTTCAGTTCTAGGATTCCTATGATTTTATGAAAAACAGAGACTGAATACCTACTGAGACCATTAAACACAGCTGTTACAAGGATCAAATAAGAAAAGAATGCATGTGGATGTCCTAGAATATAGTGTTGTACAAATGTAAGCGATTGTTAGGGCTTCCATAATTCTGTGCATTATCCAAGTAGTTCATCAAATATTAACCAAACCCTTTTCGATTAGAAATTCTGCAATGTAAGTCTAGGGAATAGGATCTACACTTGGCACTTTTGTTTGAGTTTCCCCCATGGAGAGGATTTACCAGTGTCATAATACCCTTGTTTTCTGATAACCTGAATGCATGTAAGCTACACGAGGACAGTCCAATAAATGTACCCCTTGCCCAGCAAAGGGGAGCCATAGAAAACCTGTTATCAATCTAAAATCTACCCATTTTCCCAGCTCAGAAGCTGTGTATCCTGAAAGTTTCTTGTCATTTGGGTGTGGGTCATTGACACAGTCACCACCCTTTCCCCAGAACCTGAGAGCTACCCCTCTGGCTTGGCTCCTAGAATGGCTCTAGAGATAGTAGAGTCGTTAGCATGCTACAAAGGAGGGAAGCCTTTGCCTAGAAACCTTCGTTTCCACTGAGCTAATGAGAGCGCTGTCACCTAAATTTTCATTGTTTTAAGAGCAAGTGGAGGCTGACAGTTTCCTTTCAAGCTTGAATGATGAAGAGAAAACATCCCACGGCCTCATCTGGCTGGCTTGCTGCGAGGTAATGAGCCCTGCGCAGCACCCATCTTTGCTAGACTGCGATGACCTTATGTCTGGTAATGCATCGGGGAGGAGTGAAAAACGCACTGCAGGTCCCGCCAACAATTCCCCCAGGACGTGCTGAATGTGCCAAACAGTTTAGTAAATAGATCTCGAGTTACCGTGTTGAAACATATTCCAACATATTGCAACAGAGAATGTCTCAATCTAAAGGTCATACTTTACTTTGCAAAGACCTGGTGTGAAGGGGCTTTGGGGTGGGGGTGGGGAGGCTGGAAAGGGAATGTCGTGGAGGTGAGGGTCAGGAGATAAAATATTCATAGCATGTAAAAACGAATTTCACAACCTTCCCTGGCTAATTGCATTCTATTCTCAGTCCAGACAGGGCATTTCACTTGCTGCCAATCTTTGATCCAAGACTTGCTGGAATTTCTTGGGATAGGGTATCAGCCCCAGGGGGCGGGGAGGGCGGAAGGGGAGCTGAGCCTGTCCTGAATAAGCCAGGAGGGTGTGACCTGATGGGGTGAGGCCAGGATGGAGCTCAAAGGCTCCAACTTGCCTGGCTTCTTGTTTTCTTTGCTTTTGGAGTCCTTGGGGAGGAATAAAGAAGGACTTAAGAGATGAGAATCTTGCTTAAAATAATTGAGATCTCTTGGGTGCAGGGAAGAGTAAAAAGATTGAAAAAAGTCGGATTGAGGCTGGTTTTGCCTGTGCAAGGAATCAGAGGCTGCCCCCATGGTATGGTTTGAAAAATACCTGGAGAAGGAGCACCCTGTATCCACCATTATGGCTTCGCTACTGAGGCTCCTTAAAGAAGTGCTCTACTTTGATTCAACATATACCTGTGGACTTGTTGGACAACTATTCTGCTCCTGGTGATGGAGGGTATGCACACCTCGGTACCTGTCTTCGAGGAGCTTACTCCAATTTGATTGTTGGCCATATGTCCCACTAACTCACTAAGCACAGTGTTTTTTGTGCTTTCAAATTATAATGTCTCTTTCACGTTTTCTCTTTTGCCCTCAAATGGAGTTCAACAGTCATCTCTGAGGAGAGCAATGAAAACTGAAGGAAAAAAACCTGCTACTTCTCAATGTCTATTAATGCAAAAGCCCCAGAAACCATGATGTATTTTTTGTGGTGGGAGGTAGAGGAGATGGCTCAGGCTACATACTGGTGTTTGGAACCTGCCTTGGCAAATGAGTCCATTGACATGAGAACCTTAATTTATTTGCATGGCTGCACAGGAAATACCTGGATGCTTGGGGCACCTCAGTTTCTAGAACACATTGACTCAATGCCATTAGGTTGAACCCTGTTAAATTGCTGACATTTGACTGTTTTTGACCTACATGAATGATAATTTTGTAGGGTTCACCCTAATACAAAGCAGAATTTGAAAGCACCAAGCTATAAGCAAACACAATCAGAAGGAGAGGGAAAATACAATTGGAATTAGGAATTTAGACTTCTTAAGTCTCCATTTTCCTCTGCTCTTCCCTTTGCCCTTTCCACACTTGTTAAATCTTTATGGGCAAATGCTTTAAGGGAGGGTATAGCAGCAGGCTGAGAGCAAGAGTCTAAAGGATGAGGCTTAACACAAAGGGGTGGCTTCTGGAGAGAGGCCTGATGAGGAACAGGGAGGGACCACTGGGAAGGACAGTGGACATGGCAAAAGACAAATTTTGCCCTTTTGTAGTTCTGTGAATAATCAGTTCACTGAGGTTATTGTTCCAACAGTCTCCAAGTGTCTGCATTAGTTAGAATGCATTCATGAACATACATAGTATTTATGCAGCAAAATCCCAGCTTGTTCCCATCACTATTTGTTTACCTTGTAAAAATAGCCTTGTGAGGTCCACAGTTGTGAATTACACCCCTCAAGACCACTATGCATTAGGATGCAGCCAGGTGGTATTTTTGCTGCTTTGTTTGTTTTGTGTTTATATTAAGCAGGACCAAAACAAAATTGTTTCAACTTGGCATCCTTTTCCTGTTGTCTCATTTTGTGTTTCAAAATAATTCTTAGAAAAAGGTTTGTGTGATCTCCAGTTTATCAATTCAAGCATTGATGAAAATGGGTTCTGTTGGATGACTTTTAAGGTTTTTCCAACTCTGGGAGCTTCAGGTTCTCTGATGTAGTAGAAAAAGCACTGGTCTGGGAATCAGGTGACCAAGGTTTCAAGCCCACTCTGCAAACAGATAACTGTGTGGGCTTGAGAGGTAGGCTTAAGGGAAACTATTTTGCTAATTCATAATAGAAGAGGATTGGATCAGATATCTCATTATAGTTCAAGCCAAAATTTCTTGAGCGGCTGAAAAGGAAAGAGAATTTCCTAATTGCAAGTGGGAGAAGAGGAGGAAAATGACATTTACTGATCTGATGTGTTATGAATCTACCTGAAAGGTCAAACAAATGTGTAACATTTATCAAATTGATCGGGTTCACTTTGATGGGAAATTCTACGTGTCAGAATGTTATGAAAGTCCCATTCTTCCCTTCTGTGTGGAGTTGATGTCATAAGCCAATTGTCAATGGGTTCACCCTTGGAAATGTTTCTTTAAGCCCTCGATTAGTGTTCACTATTATTCCTTACTTGAAAACAAGAATTAACGTTCTGAGTCAGTATTCTCTCTAAGTGGCCACAACCTTCAAATTCTGGGTTCTAACCACCCTGAATTAACCAACATATGTCCAATGCTAAATTACATGATTTATTCTATCCATGAATATAAAGAGTGACAGTCCCAACCAGGAGGATATTTTTGCAGCTGGATAAAATGAAAGAGATAAAAGCATTTGCCATTTTGGACTACTCCACAATAAGCCTTTGGAGAATAAAGCGTTATTCTGCTTTCTGGAATCGAAATCACCTAAACTCTTAAATACGTGTTCTGCTATCAAAAACATCACTGATAGATCAGAATAATTCTCTTCATTCCCCCACATTCCTCCACCACTGTGTCTCTACTCCATTCTCAACCAAAAACCAAACCAAAATAAAAATGCCAGACTGCCGAAGTTTTCAATGACTCAGTTGATAGGGCATTGTAGAATTAGCCAGACAGAACATGCCAAAACCTCTCCACCTTCATACTGACGGGTGCCCTTAAGGAGTCTCTCCAAATGTCCCTCTGCTCTTTGCAGCAGCTCTAAAAATAGCGGCTGACTGCTCAGTACAGGTGCTGTTTGTGCAAATGTTCTCTTTGCATTTAGCCTGCCTGCCTCCGTGATTAGCGCTCTGCAGACACACAGCATCCCCCGGACTCTGCTGTGTCAGCTCTTCTTCATAATAGCGCGGGCGCTGGAGGATAATTCCGGGACTGCTGTTTATAGGGACTGTCTCTCCCTCGGAACACAGAGCAGGCTTTCTTCTCCTCTCACCCCACCATGAGGGGCTTCACCATCCAGAACAGCCTAGAGGGAACTTCAGGATGAGTCTGCAACTATAGTACCCCACAAAATGGACTAGCTTTTTAAAATCCATCCACTTTCTACATACAACTAGGATGCATGGGTGGGGAGTGAAAAATCAATAGGCTAAAAATGTAGGTCTGTCCTTAGCTGTTGTTTCTTGTGGACATTACAGTAATTATATTCATAAAATCTTTAGACGATTTTCTGGATACAAGCTCAGGGGCCATCTGGTCTCCTGGTTATGGTTGTTGAGTCTTTGTTTGCTCAACAATCACCTAGTAAGCTTGTATCACATGCCGATGTCCATGTCCCACACCTTAATATTCTGATTCAATAGATCTTGGGGAATCCCAGGGATCTTCCTTTATAAACATGGACCCAGATGATTTAGATGTGGTTGGTCCTCAGACCAAATAGTGAGAACCACTTCTCCCAACCAATTCTCCTACATAAACATGAGAAAACAAGCCCAGAATGTGGAAGTAATTCCTTAACTAGGGCTGCAGCTAGAACCCTGGTTCACTATCCTGTTGCCCTGAATTCTTTCCATGTGAAATCACATGGTTTCCACTCAGTTCAAGCCCATGAACACTAGTCATGCAATAGTTATGCGGATGATGTTGTAGTCAAGTTCAAAGGTACTTTCAGATGAGAAGGCAGATTTCCCTCCTGAGAGAAAGTAGGTGGTATAGCCATACGTCCTGACCACTGAATTTGGGAGGTTCTTTTGACCAGCCACTGCACCTCTCTCAGCATCATATTTCAAAACTAGTGTAACAAACCAGCTGCCTTTTCTTACCTAAGGATGGCAATCAATGTAACCTGCCTGACAGCACTTGAGCTGGCTCCTTAACTGGGATGCAACTCAAAGCCTAGGACAACTCAGCCCTGACACTCCCATGGTTTTATACAGACTCAAAAGACCCTGCACCAGGGCCCCTGGACCACAAGGCAAGATCAGCGTGATGCACTGCAAGGTATGAGCAGCCGGTGTCTATGATTTGCAGGGGGAGTAGGAAGACACTCTTGCCAAAATACACAGACGATCGTAACGGTGGGAAATTTCTCCACCAGGGAGTCATGTCTTTGGGGAATAAGCACTTTTGGATTTTCTTTTTTACCAACCTCTGTGCATGAGCTTATGTTTTGTGACTCATGTGACTGGGATGTGTGAGAGTCATTGGCTCCACCTTGGGAAAGAGATCTTGCCCAAGGGTTAAAGGGTACAAAGCTTTGAGCTCAAACCTCTCAGAAACTAAAAGCTATGCCAAAAATTAAAGATCACACAGTCCAGACTCCTTATTAAGAAGAATTCCACCCCCCTACTTAGCTCACAGGTCCAGGAACAAGAAATAAAGCACATGAATAAGTTCCATAATCATTTAAAAGTTTGTACTTGTGAAAGTAATGTTTAATTTTTGAAATAACTATTAAACAAACCAGAAAACTCAAGCCACTTCAGTGAATCTGCCCGAGCTCTCATAATAATTTAATGATGGTGTCTGGTCTCCCGGCTCTTGGAAAGAAAACTTTTTCCAACATGTCACTCACAGATTTTCCAGTTGTGCAAAGTATCAAACCTATCACAAGATAAACTATGTTTCTCCTCTCTCCTTGTATGTAATAGAAAAAAAGCCTATTCGTGGCTGATGTTGTTTGTAGTAGAAGCAAAGGAGAAACCCAGTACTTTTGCAGTAAAACTGTTGTATACCCTACTGAAGCTATTTATCTACAATTACTGCCCCCAGCACAGTGATGTGAGGTGAGCACAGTTTGATGGCGTTGAAACTGTGGGCAATTGCTGATCAAGTGTGCTGGCAGGGGGCCTGGATTGAGAGAACAAAGTGTTTACTGGAATAAGGCATCTGGCCCAGGCAAACTCTGCAGCTGATTTGCTCTTCAGAAGCCCAGACTACCTTGTTCATTCAGTCACCAGTGTTTGCTGAGCCTCTCCTAGGTGTCAGACATGCGCTGTGCAACAGGCTAATGGACAAGAGGGCCATGGCCCCTGTTCTCCTGGTGCTATGGCTTACACGATGGTGCACACCAATAAATAGATGATCCCCATCAGGATGTATGTGTGAGTAGTGTAATGTCGGGGGACAGAGAATGCCTAGCTAACCAAGACTGGGCAGTGTGGGAGAGGTCAGGGACATCTTCCTGCATGAGCCATTATATGTCTGACAGTATGCTAGATGTTAGGACTATAATAGACACAAGGATTAGAGTCAGGAGTCAGAAAGAAGAGCAGGGCACATGGATAGACTGGAGGTCAGGGTCAAGGTGGGCAGAAATCATACGGGTGTGAAGGCTTCCCCCACGTGGGAGCTAGCCTGGGGCTCACCTGGCAGGAGCGAGGAGCATGCTACAGAGACAGGTCTCTGTGTCCTCCACACAGAGTTGGAGCCTCCTGTCCCTTTGATGACTTCCTCATCCCCATGAGCTCAGGAGTGACTCAGAACCTGGTTGCGCATTTGGCCCTTGCTGGCACTCGGCAAGGCCTCCTTGGAAAGAAGCAAGCTGACTGGTGCTGAGTGATGCCCACAGCCTGGGCAGGACCTGCAGAAGGTCCCTCCTGTCCAGGAAACAGGAGTGTGGGGTCACAGTGCAAGGCATAGGCCCCAGGCTGACCAGAGCCAAACCAGGGACATTAGGACATTACTGGCTTGTGGTGCCCTCCCTTCCACCCTAGGTGCCTGGGTGCTGAGGGCAGCTCTCTCAGAGCTTCTCCAGGGCAGCACTGCACAAGCACAGCTTCATTTCCCCAACATCAGACAGAGGCAGCTGGTACAGTGGAAAGGGCACAGTGGTTGTCACCGCACATGCCTGGGTCCAAGTCCTGAAGCTTAAATGGGAAGACATACAAGGTCTGTTTGGAAAGTACCCAACCATGTAATATGTTCTCATGTGATCTCATAGGTGAAGGTCTCAGTGCCCTCCAGGGCATGTACCAGGCCCCATAAATGGTAGCAAATTGTCTCACGTCCTCATCTATACCTTGTCTTGTTCTCCTTGGTTTTCGCAGACAGTTTCTAAAAGGTCTCTCAGCTGTTCTCTAACCAAATAAAGGGTTAATGACTGAAATTGGATTAATGTGTTTTCCATCTTAGGGCTGTTTTAACCCTGAAGTCACCATAACTTCCCTGGAAGGAATAATTCTCTAGTGGTAGATTAGTAACAAACAAGGAAAAGCAATTTTTCACTGAGAGGCCTGTTCTCGACACCTTAAATCTTAGCATCTACACAAAGGACTGGTGAATAACTTCATCACCCCCCTGCCTTCAGAGTAGTGAATCCCAAGACTAGGGCTTGGTGGGGAGCTAACATCTGAATCACTGAGGGTCTCACAGTGTCATTTAGCCACACTTTGAAATTGCCCCCTGCAAGATGGCATCATGGGTCTTAGGACCAGAACTTGCTATAGCTCTCAGGTGGGGCAGAGCCAATGCAGGAGGCAGGTGGTCAGTGATGTCTCTTGGGTAGGGGGCAGACAGAGAATCCCAGCTTAGATTTGCACATTAAATTTAGAGAGCAATGAGGAGGGGCAAAGGCCAGCTAATGCACTCCACACACCAATATTTCCAAACATCCCTTCACTATATCCCTTCTGTATATGAAGGTATTTCTTAAGAATGATACCTATTGTATGCAGAGAACTTTTTCATGGACCTGCTCACTTGGGCTGTACAATAATCATCAGCTGCCCTGAGCCTGTGCCCCTTTCTCCCCATTGAACCTTGTCCCCCAGGAGGGCAGGGGCTGGGACAGATCCCAATGCTGGGAAAGGCATCTCAAACCTGCACCTTCCCTCTCAGGGACTGGGAAGGGCAGGATGCTTTCCCTAAATGTTTCTGGCTGGTTCTCTCCACATCCAGGCTAGATCCCAAGGCTCCCCGCAATATGTCTGTCCCTTGGGCCTTTGTTGCCACCTCCTCGGTGCTGGGAGCCAGCTGCCTCCCACTCCTGGAAGCCTGCCAGCATCGCCCTCCAAAGAGGCGCGTCTCAATCAAGTTATTTATTCACCTAATCAAAAAGGAAATAATGTATACAATTTACAGTCTTTCCCAGGTCCTAGCTCCCGCGGAGGCTGGGGAGGGGAGGGAGACACAAACGAAAGGCTTTCGAGGTGGGGGGCTCTGATCGGAAGATGAACTAGGAGTCGTGTTATCCGTGTGGCCCGGAATCCTCCCCTATGAGCAAAAGGAGGAAATGGACAAAGCAAGAGGCTGAGCTCAGATTGAAGCTGTGGATAACGTCATTAGAAACAAGCCAGGGGTGGAGACAGAAGGGGAGCCATCTGCTGAGCCCAGGGCATTCAGAGTGCGGGGCCCAGGGACTCCAGAACCCCGAAAAGCATGGCAAAGGCTGGAGGCACACAGTCGGCTGCCTTCTTCCTGCCTCGGGGCTCTGACCAGAAATCATCACTCCCCCAGATCCCAACCTCCTCACATTTTGCCAGCTCTTGTTTACCTTTCAAATCTCAGCTAAAATGACACTTTGGAAGGGAGGCCTTCTCTGGCCTTCCCGTCTAAAACAGGTGCACCATTATTCTCTCTCACAACACAACGTTTTACACTGTAAATGACATAGGCATTTGCAAACTTACTTGCTAAAGGACTAATTCCCACAGTAGATTATAAGCTTCATTAGGACAGAGACTGAGATCTCTTTTGAGACCTTTGAGAGCTTAGTATAATGCCTGGCACTTAGTAGATGTTCAATATCTATCAGCTGATATCATGATATACTGTGTGCCTGTGTGTCCCATGTTTTAACTCTCTATTTCAATGCTTAATCTCTCTATCTAGATTTCAAGTTCCCCGAACAAAAGGGGATGTTCATCTCATGGTGCTTCATATTCCTTCAAAGCCTCGCAAGGTAAGTTATAATCTCAGGTGGTTTTAATATCAACACAACAGTGCAACATCAGGGCTGGAAGAAACATGAGAATGCAGTGGTTTGGAGCTTAGACTTTGGTATCAGCCGGACCTAGGTTGCGATGGCTCGGCTTCTTTGTGTCTCGGTTTTCCCATCAGTCACCGGGGGAATGCCCAGCTCATAAGTTGGCTGTGACCGTAAATGAGGAACCCATATAACTGCAGGCCTATTGAGTGGACACTCCTCAGCCGGGGGTTTCTCTAGCTCACTCTCAGAAGGAAAGCACAGAGATTCATGTTGGGTTTTGGAGCTGCCCTCATGGAGCAGTGACCTTGAACTTGTTCTTGAAGGGTGGAAAGGGCTTGGGAGTTGGAAGTGAAGGAAAAGGCGGTTCTGCCCATAGGGAGCCCCATAGGGAGCCCTGCAGGGGAAGAGAGTCGTTCAGGTCACGTGTGTAGTTGGTGACACACAGGGCGGAGCACCCAGCGTATTGCCTGCTCTCCTTGGCACCTCACTTCAGAATTCTCACATTTGTAAATTTTCAAAGGTCCAGGGACGTCCACGCATCATGAAGAGTCTAAATTGAGGCTCTGCCAGATCAAGAAACCCGTAGGAAAAAGAACCCTTTATATTGAATGCCCTCAAGCAATCAGTTTCTTTGGAACATACAATCCAATTTCCTGTGTTAGATTTCAAATTCTAGACAGGCTGATTCATCTAATGAAAGAACGAGCTGTGCGACTTGAGCCACCTCACCTTGCTGCATCTGAGTTCCCCGACTCTGACCTCCGCTTCCCTTGGGTTCATCCCCTGCAGCACCGCAGCGCAGGCAGCCTTGCGGGTCGCTGCCATCAGCTCTGCCTCCAAGGGTCCTTTTGGACTGAGACATCAGGGAGCCCTTCCTTGGGCTTTCTCAGGAAGGAAAGCTGGAGACAGAGCCCACATCCGCCTGCTAAGAGACTGAGGGGTCAGGGGAATTGTCATAAAGACTCTGCCATGCCCTGTCTTGGTGCCTTCCTCCCCCGGGTACTCCTCTGACTCCACAGCCTCCCAAGCCAGGCAAGAGGTAGAAATAGCATGGGGGGTGGTGCACCTGCTCCTCCTGGGATCTCTGCATGCAGACCCCTACTTCTTCCAGATGAGCCAACTCTCAGAGCAGACGAAGAGAGTTTAACAAGCTAAACCACTCCCAAATGCAGATGCCAAATTAATGGAGACCCCTCCTGGAGGGCGCTTGCATTCTCACAGGGTAGCATCTCATGCCAAAGGAGTAATGGAACACGGTTTCCGGAGGCACTGCGTGCTACCTCCTCTTCCCTTCTAACTCTGCATATTTGCCTCTAGAAGAAATCAGCTGCAAATGAACTTCAAGGGACCCTGGATGGGGAGAACTACCATGTGATGCTACTTACTTGAGGACTGTGGAGGGTTTATGGGCTACTATAGATCTCCCCTCCTTCCCTGCCCTCTTTACTGCCAACACACTAGCATCTAGGGAACCCAAGCCCCAGGCAAGGACTTCGTGACTGGGCCAGGGGATGGTTCTGAGTTAGGAAGACGTAATTAGAAAGTGGGTTTTGCCAGGTCCCTTTAAGCCAGGGAAATTCCCAGTCCCGTGTTCTTCCTGTGCAATAAGGCTCGCCTTGTAGTTCCCTGTGTAACCTACAAGCCCTGGCCAAGCAGGGCAGTCATGGAAAAATTCAGATGGTGTCTTCATTCTAAACTCTCTTTCTTTTCTCCCCTCCTGCTGCTGTGCGAGGAACCAAACAACCATCTTCCCAATTCTAGACTGTCAAAGTCTGTCATCACAGCCAAATGATCTTTCCAATTAGACTACAACTGGAGACAGATTCGGAGCGTCCTGCCTTTTCTGGTGCCTTTGATCTTGACACACCTCCTGTCTGGAATCCCTTGTCTCACTCCTCCAGTGATTCAAATTCTTCCTTCCCGGGGCCCCTGTAGGTTCCCTGCTTCCTGAAACGTCCCCTAACTGCTGTGATGTAGGTCCTCTTAGTGTCAGGAAGCCAGTGGGTGTGTTTTCTGGATTTATCTCTCACCTGGTTCTATTTTTGTGTGCTCAACTCCAGATTAACCGCCTTGCAAACTCTAAGCCATATCCAGTCCATGAAACTCAGGAAGTCGGTTACCACATGCTAATGTGAGGTTTGCTTCTGTGGACACTCATAGTATCTTCTCCATCTGTGATGTCCCAGAATGTAGGGACGGTATCTTCCTCCTCTCTGTGCCCCTCTCATAACTCTAGCCTAGTCTCTTGCATGTAGGAAGTGTTCCATAGCTTGTGGTTTCTTTATTGATAACACTATTATAATAATTTTTCCTAGACTGCCTGCCAGTCTGGGAAAGACATTGCAACATTGTGGAAGCATTTTTTTTTTTATTCAGGTTACATGCCCCCACCTAGCACATCACAAAATGTGCCTATTTTCTGCCATTGCCAACAGTCAGTGGAGCAAGTTTGTTAGGACAAACACCCGTTGTTTCATGGCAGGATGGATTGTGTAGTGGAGAGAGGAGAGGACCTCAAGTCAAGAGAAACGAAGTCACACTCCAGTTGCATGATCTTAGGCAAGTCCTTTAACCCTTCGTTATCCTAGTGTCCTGATCTGTAGCATTGGAATGGTCAACACAGTGCTTTACAAACAATTGCAGGATGCTATTTCAATGTCAGGTTGTATTATTAAGGTTATGATCACTACTTATGGGGATTACGGCCTCCCTGAAGACAGGCACAATCTTTGTATCTTCAGTATTAGGTGTCTTAACGAGAATAAGGCAGGGGCTTGCTAAATATTTATACACATCTGGGCAGTGTATCTTGAATAGGGGTAAGGTGGCTTTAGCCTATGCTTTAATGGGTTAAAAAAAGACTGATCTTGTTTTCCTGGAAAAAAAAATAGCAGTCATTCCCAGGATCGAGGGAAGCCCAAAGGGTAAGGAGGTTTCCTTTTCACTTGATTCTTCAGCCTCTGTAGCCTTGAAGACCGCATCTGGCCTCTCCCGTTGAGCTCCCTGGTGTTCCAGCACACAAGCACACGTTTGAGACGCACCATGTGTCAGGCTGTGCTGGCCAATGGGACACGGAGACAAGTAGGGGAAGCTTCCTGCCATCGCAAGCATGTGCACTGATGACTTTAGATCTCCTGCCACTCTCTCAACTAAAAGGGAGCCTCGGGCCTTCCCAAGACTGTAATTCCCCTCTTAAATTTTCAAAAAGAAAAGCAGGATGGATGGAAAAATGGAGGCAAGGGAACCAAACCCTGTTTTCTAGGAAAATAGGAACATCCGATCACACGTACATGCAAATAACCTTATGTTAAGAGGAGGTTGGATATTTAGACTATCCCACTGCTATTTCCTAAGCACTCACTTGATGTCCAGCACTGTTCTGAGCACTGTGCATATGTCAACTAGTTTGATCCTCATAATAACCTTATGGACTGTCTGCTATTGATATGCCCATTTTATAGGTGAGGAAACTGAGGCACTGGGAAAGGTAAGAAGCTTGTGAAATATTGCCTAGCTAGAACCAGGGTTTGAACTCAGGCAGCCTGACTTCAGCATTAGCAATCAAGAAGATAATTTGGTCACTTTATAGACCTGATCAGAAATGGTGTAAATACCCGGAGGGGAATGGGATCTTTGAGTGTGAGGCCCCATCAGGCTACTGATTGCCTCTGTGACCCTGAGCAAGTGACTTCTCTTGGGTCTCAGGCCCTTCAGCCATAAAAATAGAAGGTCAGAGCAGCTTAGTGCCAACGCCTCCTCTGGCTCCACCCCTCAATTTCTGGGGTGGAGCAGGAAGGGATGCCATCCCAGCCTCTCTGGAACCCCCATCCTAGAAGTGGGCATCTCTTCTCCGTCTTTATAAAGATACCTCTACCTCCCTCAAAAGAAGAGGATCCCCTCAGCTCATGGAATTAATCTGTTCAGCGTGGATGCCGTCCAATTCGTTAGCTCTCCGTTTGCCCCAGGGTAAGCTGCCCCATAGGAAACCAAGAGCATCACCAAATGTGACAGCATAAAGCCAGCTGCATGGCACCAGCAGGTGCCCATTTGTCTTGGGCACCAACCCTGGGCACGGGCTGGGTGTGGGTGCACCGTGTGTGTCCTCAGTAAGCATCACTGCCCAGGCCAATGGGCTTCCCTGGGCCTTCGGTCGTAGGGCAGGAGCTCCACACCTGCATGAGCCTGAATCCCACCCCTGTGGTCTGCAGCTCTGGGACATGGCGCTGGGGAGGGGGCAGGGTGAGGCCCAAGAAGAGCCTGAGCTCTCTCTTTGGCTAAGTAGACTGGAAAACGTGAAATTAACACACATTGTTTATTCCCCGCTCTCAGCCTTGCCTGCACAATAGCACAAATTAAATTCTGCACTAACCAGACGAGCAATTAGCCCACAGTGAAGATCATGCTTCCAGCTGATTGCTGAGGCATTCCATTCACACTATTTATGAAGGGAACAAACTTACTGAAAATATTTTTGTAGCGATAATTTTTTCTGATACACATTTTCCCCCAATTTGCTGCATTACCCCACACTTCCTGGTATTTGAGATGATTTGGCTAGGTTTTCTGAAGAGCAGTATGTAGTTCATCAAAGAGAAATTCATCTTGGGTCAATACCCAGTAATTAGCATCATTTTCATTGAAAACCAAGCTGCTGTCATTAAAAAAAAAAAAAAAAAAGGCAGGGATTTTTTTTTTTTCTAGTTTGAAGGTAGCCTGTAGAAGGATCAGAGATCTTGCCACATATAAGACCAAAATTTCTAAATCTTAGTTTATTGTCTCTCACATTGCTCACATACCCATTTTACCTCTCTTACAATAAAAATGATATTATAAGAGATAACATGTATTGAACATGCATTGTAAGAAAAATATTGCTGTCAGAACTGTATATTAATATGTTCTAATCACTCAATGAGGGAGGCTCTATCATTATTTTCATCATATAAATGAGCCAGTCAAAGTACAGAAAGGTTAAGTAACTTTCCCATAGTAACACAGCTTGTGAGTGATGGAGCAAGGATTTGAACCGGAGCCCAATGTCAGTCACTATGGTGGCCTCAACGGCATGAGGATGAGGACTGTCACTTCCTTAGCCTCCCTGCCTTGAAGGCATCCATGGTTCTTTTTTTAGTCCTAGCTGGTCTCTGGCATCAATGGCTTATTTCGTTTCTGTTCACCTGCTCTGACCCAGCCCTCATCCCCTTGTCTCGACTTCTGTTCAACCTGCCTCTCTCCTTACCTCCACTCTCTTGATTTTCTTAGTCCTTGTCAAGCAGCACAACTTCCAGATAAAGCCTCCTAAAATACCGCTTTGGTTGTGATACTCCCTTGCTCAAAAATTCAACTTTGAGAAGGTTGTTGGACTTACGGGAACCCAAATGGCTACCAGCAGCTGACAGCAGTGGCTGATGGCCAAGAGTGTGTGCACATCAGAATTGCCCCAGGAGTCTTTCAGTATTTCAGATGCATCGAATCTGAATGTCCAGGGATGCGACCAGGCATTTGGACATTTTTTTTGAAAGCTGTAAGTCTTTAACTCACCTCTATGTATAATAGGAGCCCCCAGATCCTATAGTGGGGGTAGACTATGGTGGAAAGGAGTGGAACCCTGTAGCCACCCTGCCTGGGTACAAAGCTTGGCTCTGCCACTGGAAAACGGTGAGGTTTGGGGCAAGTCTCCTAACCTCTGCATGCCCAGTTCCCTCATCTGTAACATGGGCAGAACAGTATGCCTATCTCACAGAGCCACTGGGAGGATTAGAAAGGATTGCTTAGAGTGTTCAGTGCCTAGAATATAGCGAGGGCTAAGTATGCTGATGCTGTTACTGGGTGACATTTCTGTGGCTTTGCCCAGCATTCAAGGCTTCACCCCACTGCACTCTGATGCTCCACTTCAGCTTTAGTTGTGGCTACTCCACGCCACAGACTGCCCCATCCTATGTTCACTTATTTTAAATACAGGTGTGGTTTGTATGAAGCCTAGAATGGTTTTTTCTTTCCTTGTTCTTGCTCTCTGACTAGATACCAAGTGTGAAGCAGGGACTGGGTCTCATAGCTATTATCTCTGTACCACCCAGTGTTGAGGCTGGCAGGCACACAGCTGCAGGTATGGGCCTCACCTGTGGCTTCACCTTTGGATCTGACCAGTCGGCCATTGCCCCGGGCCTCCCTATGCCAACAGGCAGTGCCAAGGGTGTCACCACTGCCCTCTCCATGCTATTTCCTATAAACTCCCTCAATGGAAAACATTCTTTGGGAAAACCAATGTTCTGAGTGCCTCCATCACAAAATCCTACCCCACCAGCAGGTGACAGGCTGCAGAAAAAAGAACAGTGGACAAGGGGTGACTTTCCACTGGACTGTTAGGAAGTTAGGGGTTGACCTTGAGACATTGTTTCATCCACTTTGGTGTCAGTTTCCTCATCTGTACAATGGGAATCCTAATGTCTTTCCTATTTACCAGGCGACTGTGAAGATTGAATGAGGTTACAACTCTTAAAGCACTTCTGAGAATTGTGGTTACTCATGGGAAGAGTTAGGGTTAGGAAGAGCCCGGGAGTCCAATGGGAGGGGAAAGATTAGGAAAGTGAGTTTAACAAACAGCCCATCCTATGAGAAGCCTTTGAAGGAATTGCTCACTACGGAATAGGGAAGCTCCCAAACGACATGATCATGGTTTTAAAATCCTGAAGCACCTGCCCATGTCAAGCACTGTATTCTGTGTAGTTCTGGAGGGTAGAACCTGAGGGGAAGTTCAACGGCTTATAGAGGGAGGAAGAACTTCTTAATAAACAAATCTCTCTATCAATGCAGCAGAAACATCCAAAACTTAGGCTGAACTCTGCCCACGAGATACACTGTAGGAAGAATATTACAGAACAGGGAAGGGAGAAGGAGAGA
This sequence comes from Varecia variegata, assembly GCA_028533085.1. Lineage (NCBI taxonomy): Eukaryota > Metazoa > Chordata > Mammalia > Primates > Lemuridae > Varecia > Varecia variegata. The sequence goes on from CM052443.1 coordinate 21,282,975, forward strand.
ACTCTGGGTCCCTTCCAAGCCTGAGCTCCTGTTCAGGGTCCTAGTACGTTCCGAAATGCCTCCTTGTGCTGTCCTGGTCATGACAACCCCAAAATAACCAAGCCACTCGGATGACGTCAAGAACTGATAGGAAACAACAGATGGCCCTGGTGGCACTTTAACGTGTTGTGTTTCTGTTATGTTCAGAACAGGGGGGAGAAAGCCTGAGTCAAAATAATAAATATTAGCTTTGGTTAACCAGTTATTTTTATAATGAAGTTATTATTTGGCCACCTGATGAAATCATACTGTAGCTGGGAAGAAAGGAGGGAGGAGGAACCAACATCTCTAAGGAAAATCACTGCCCAAGTCTCCTCCCTCCTGGCAAACTGTGAATGAGGGAGGGACAGCACATGGCAGAGAACCTCAGGCAGAGACAAAAAGAGTGGCAGCTCCCCAGGATATAAAATACAGCATTTCAGGCAAGATCTTTCAAATAAATTTCTTCTACTTACTGATTCTCCAAATTTTACCATTCTAGAAACAGTATAATTTAAGGGTGACAGTTCTAGGGTTAGGCTGCTAGGGTTCAAATCCCAGTTCTGTCACTTAAGAGGAGATGACCTTGGATAAGTTACTTCTCTTTAAGTCTTGAGTTCTTCCTGTGCACGATGGGGATTTTAAGTGGAAAATACACACATGCACATAGAGCTTGGCAGATAGTAAGCACTCAATAAATGTTGGCTCTTACGTTACATGTTCTCAAGGACTAATTCCTCCAGCTTTACTCTAGTGTTACAAATTTTCACCAGTTGTTCTTATCTTAACACAAATGACCAAATTACACCTTTATCATGAGGGCA
>CM052443.1:21284316-21307452 GCA_028533085.1 Varecia variegata
AGTAGGGGCAGGAGAGGGCTGGGGATGAAGGGGGGCGCAGGGGAAGAGAAGCGTCAGAGAAGCAGGTGAAGAAAAACTTGACAACGAAAGGGACAAGAGCCCCGAGCAGAGGCTTCTGTCCAGGGTCCTGGGATGGGCAGTCCCACCATGAGTGATTCTTTTTCTTTTTTTTTTTTTTTTTTTTGTGAGACAGAGTCTCGCTTTGTTGCCTGGGCTAGAGTGAGTGCCGTGGCGTCAGCCTAGCTCACAGCAACCTCAAACTCCTGGGTTTAAGCGATCCTACTGCCTCAGCCTCCCGGGTAGCTGGGACTACAGGCATGTGCCACCATGCCCAGCTACTTTTTTGTATATATATATATATTTTAGTTGGCCAGATAATTTCTTTCTATTTTTAGTAGAGACAGGGTCTAGCTCTTGCTCAGGCTGGTCTCGAACTCCTGACCTTGAGCGATCCACCCGCCTCAGCCTCCCAGAGTGCTAGGATTACAGGCGTGAGCCACCTCGCCCAGCCCATGAGAGACTCTTGAAAGAGATGACATCCAAGTGCACTACAGTGTTAAGATTTCAGAATCTTGTTTTCATTGATGGACACGTTCAGCTAGAAAGTGGTAAAAACATTAAGCAGATTACTGATTTGACTCACCGTTGGATGCACCCTCAAAGGCTCAGTACTCCTTCCTTAACACACATGTCCATTTTGAGCTGTATTCCAACTCCCAAACAACCAGGCTTTCTGCCCTACCCCTCACCTAGACCTGCTGCTAATCCTGAAATGCTTTGTCCTCGCTGTGCCCATCTCTGTAACTCTCTGTATCCAGATCAGCCTTTTTCCCAACCCGGGTCACAGGTTAGGTTGGAAACAGTCATTTGCAATTGACCACAAACAAGTGCCGTGGAATGACTCTCAGGGGTGGTGTCTGCCTCCCAAATGGCCTCTTGCGGGCTCCCCGAGGGCAAGGAACACATATGTGTTCCCTGACAAGCCATTATTCGAGCCACTAGACAGGACCCATGTGCTAATGAAGGGCTAACCCATGTTCCTACATGAAACAGGGAGTCAGGGCCTTTACTCAGAGGTGGTTTATGGACTTCATGGGCCCCGGAGTCCTTTTTTCTAGCGGTGAAATCAGCACACCCTGAATGTAGTTTACATTTCAGGGCGTCCAGGAGTGGGCTGTGTAATTAGGTTACTCTTTCCTCCTCAGCACTCAGATCTTGTCTCCTCTATTGCTCCCAACACGAGCGATAGCTCTTCCATTCATTGCTTAAAGAATGGTCACGGCCTTCCAACACACCGACCACCTACCACCTGCGGGTCGCATTTTAACAAGTTCCAAAGTCTTAAACTAAATGCTAACTGCGGAGGTGGCCGAAAAGTTTGAAGGGCCTTAGAGCTTTCTTCATGCCACTCAAACCATCTCATTTCAGCTTCTGTTGAAGTACAGTCTGCTCAGCCCTTCTTGAAAACAGCTTAGAAGTACAGACAAAAACAAAACTGCATTGCTGGCTGCAATACAAAGCAGGTCTGGGTCCACCAAGGAGAACCAGTGGATTTGTGGCTCACTTAGACTCACCATTTCCATCTCTCATGCCACGAGAAACCCACAAGCAATAGTCTCTTTTTGTTATTACATTTTTTTGTATTGATTCTTAACATTTTTTGATAGAAAGATCCTTATAAAAATTCAAAAATGTTGCATACCCTCAACTGATAATATTTTGCTATGTGTTTGTGAAGAAAATATAGATGTACATGTGCAATTGAAATCCCCTTGCAATGGCTCTTCAGTCTTCCCAGGGGTCAGCGGTCCATAGGTTAGAAAACTCTGCTTAAGATCATTAAACTTCCTTTGTAGAAAAAAATAAAACCCCCTAAATAATATGATCTCTGAGTCATCTTTTCCATCATTCAGGAGGTCAAGTAATTAGAAAAATGCTTTGGTTGTTAATTAATCACTATGTCTTCTTAAAGCTTCTGCCAATAGCAAGACACCATGCTAGATGCTAGAGGAGGAGGGAGAACACAGCAAGGACAAAACACAGTCCTGCCTTCAGTGGGCTCAGAGTCTAGATGGGACCCCAGCTAGACACACCTGCAACATAAACCAAAGGCGTCTATGGAGCAGGCCCAGGGAGCAGGGCAGAACACAGGCATAATGGAGATTGGGTGAGGCCAGGACTGTTGGACTGAAATATCCGAGAATGATTTCCTGGGGGCTCTCTGGAGAGAATAGGACTTAATGTGCTCAACATATCTTATTCATACTAAAAAAATGGATAAGCAAAAGGAAAATTGCCCATGAACTAAAGAGCTGGGTTTCTTCAACACTCAATTTTCTCACCTTTTAAATTATAATTACAATAGGCCAAATGGTATATGGTTAGCATCTTTTAATAAGTAAGTGTGATTTGTTGCTACAAGTATGCAGAAAACTTTCAAGGACAATGCATATTTCACATGTCTTGTTTACATTGTAAGTGCTTGGGTTTGAATGCATCATTGACTAGTGAAAGCTAACAGCCAAACCTTGCTCCAGCACTGGTGTTCCATGGACTGTCTTGGTATAAAGCTGGAAGCTTGATCTTTTGGTTAAATGAAAGAAGCAACAATAACATGCTGATAATAGCTATTTATTAAAGTAGCACAATATGTTTCAACTGCTCAACTGGCCTGTAAGTTATTTGCCAAAGTGTTTCTGTCATGAACACTATTACGGTATTCCAGACCCATGAATATCAAGAACTCAAGTAATTGTGGGAGAGGCAGAGGTGTCTCCTCACTTGGCATTCTCGGACACATGTCCAGGCTGTGTGGCTATCAACAGAAATGTACATTACGAGGCCTTATCTCTTCCAAGCTCTCCTGGACCTTTTAGTGAAAGTTTGTTAATCAACTGAGACTCAAGACCCTGACTTTGTCATCTAATATGCAAGATGAGCTTTTATCTACAGCTACCCAGCACTGACTTCGACAGGAAGGCTCACCCTGAGGAATTGTTCTGGTGGTTTGGTTGGTTAATGCACTTTGGACATTCATCACTTACCACTTTAATTTTTTTGTTGACATTTTACATGCACATATCCTATCTCCTCACTTATACCATGTATGATCGATACATAAAGACTTTATCTAATATATCTTTGATTTCTCATGGTGGCTTATATTACAACAAGCATATGAGTTTATAATGAATATTATTTTTCTTTCAATAATAGAACCTGAGTGTCCATTGGCTACAAAAGAAGACCCTCACCCAGGACTGATGGACGACTAAAGACATAAAGATCTCTGTTCCTAGGGAACATCAGGAAGCCAGACATTGGATGAGATACTGTGATGGGAAAATAGCCAAAAGTCCAGATAAGAAATCTTAGGGCCTCTGTCCATAACCTTCTGGATGACTTCGGACAAAGTCATTTTCTGTGTTTGGACTTCAAGGTCCTCATATGAAGTCATTGAAAAAGCTGTTCTGGGATGTTCATTCTGGTGCTGACATCTGATAATTCTATGGCTTCCACCAGCTGCCTGTGAGCAGGAGTACAGACCAACCCTTTGCTTCTTCCAACCCTCAGCAGCCAGAGGCATCATCATCTAACAACAGACCTGTTGAAAACCAACTCAAACTATCTCGAGTCAATTCCCCCACCAGCCCCATCAGCAATGACAAATATTGAGGGAGAGCCATGAATTGTGCTACGTTTTTGAAAGGGGTCCCAAGCATAAAATGTGGTCTCTTCCTCTCTGGGGTTTCCAGTATAGATAGAGAGGTGGGAGACATAAACACAGAGGATAATTGTCACAGGGCAGAAAGGGCAAATACCAAGTGGGGTGATCATTGCAAGACCTGCAGGGACCCAACAGAGGGAAGGAGACCTGAGGGCTGGCATTGCAGAGAAAGGTTTCAGAGACAGGTGACTCTGGGGTGGAATTCAGAGAAGGACCTGACTGGAAAAGAGGGGGACAGATTTTTAGGGAGGAATGATAAGCAAAAACACGACAGTGACAATGTTCATGTCCTCACACCTTGCTAGAACAAAAGTTTCCGGAGAGGGTGACAGGAAACTGTTCTGGGTACAAAATCATTCCACCCGACCATTTGACGTTCTGGAGACAAAACAACCTGGTGGATGGATCGCATGTTCCTTTTTCGAAGCTGTTGTTTTGGCTTACAGCTTCACCACACAAACAAACCAGTTTGATTAAATTCAGCGAAAACAAAATTTCTGAAATCAGTCACAAATTCTCTAAGCCAAGTGCAGGCACAAATGTGGGTGTCTGTGATGCCAGCAACCAGTTTTTCTTAGTTTTTCTCGGTGACACCATCTCCAGCAAAAAGGGCAAGATGGAGAGGTGGAGGCCTCAGGACACAGACCTGCAGCGGTTCTGTGAAGGGTGGTAGCCATTGCCTCGCCCAGGTGGGACTCCAGGGACTGCTTCTGCTGCCTCTGGGAGCTCCCAGTTGTCTTTTTCCACTGGTAGTGGTCACCTCCCACCCCAGCATAGAAGCTCAGTGGGGTCAAGACAGGGGACTGGTGCAGAAAGTAATTTGGCTGAGATGGAAGAACCGAGGACCACAGTGTCAGGATTCTAGTCCTGGCTCAACTAGTAACTCCATCATGTGACCTTGGGCAAGTCCCTTATCCTCACTGAGCCTCAGGTCCTAATCTCTAGAGTGGGATAATATTACTCAACCTGCCTACTATAGCAAATTGCAAAAATATTTTATAAATGGCAAAGTGTGTTAGGAACAGTGGTGATCACTGTGCCTCTGGCCCAGCCATCAGGCAGACCATCTGCTTATGTAGGAAGTCACATCACCCCCTTGTCATTGGCCCCAACACTATCTGTCCTTCAAGGCCCAGGTGATAATCTCCCCTCCTTTTGGTCACGCGGTGTCTCCCGTGTTACAGCAGAGATGATCATGACACATCTGCCTCCTTCATCAGGCTGCCAACTCCCGAGGAGAGGAGCCCGGAGGGGAAGGGCACAGACTCTGATCAGATATCGGGGTTCAAATCCAGGGTCTACGTCACAGGAGCTCTGTGATCTTGAGCAGAAAAGACACTTCCTGTCTATGCTTCCATGTCTTCATTTGTAAAATGGGGATAATAATAGTACCTACTTCAGAGATGCTCTGAGAATTAATCATATTCATATATATAAAATGCCTAAAATAGTGCCTGGTTTATAAGATGAAAAAAAAAGGAAAAAATTTGCATATCCCCTATGTCATCTAGCCCAGTGATCTGCACATAATGGATAATGAATGCACTTTTTTTTGATTAAACAAATAAATGAGCACAAAGCAGTATTGTTATTAGTTTCAAATGAAATGAGAAAGAAATTCTGCAGCTTCTTATGACTTTAATTGGGGAGAGTTCAGTGGAACAGCTACAGGTTAATTATAAGGACTAGAAACAGACGCAGCAGGCTCTGCAATTTAACTAGCTGTGTAAACTTGAACCGGTTACTTAACCTCTCTGGGCCTCAGTGTCCTCAGATGTAAAATGAAGGTACACCAGTCCCTAACTCACCAGTCCTGTTGAAAACTGGAAAGAGACGGTAAACACAAAACACAGGAGGCCGCAGCCCCTCGGAGGGCTCCCTACTTCCCACAAGGACAATTGTGATGAAGGACAAAGGGAGGCCACACAGGGTGGCCTTCTATTTCCTTTCATGTCATAGCCTGCGCTTCTGAAATGTGCCTCAGTCACACCTAGGCCTGACCACCAAAAGGACACTAATTAAAGATGTCTGAGAGGCTCCTTCTCTTGCTGCTGAAAATGCACAAGGTGAAACCACAAACCTAATTACCAGCCAAAGAACGAAAAATAATTAAAAGCCAGGAAATCATCCTCCTGTATGTCTTCATCCCAGCCACAAGCATCAGCACCCATGAGGACAGCCTCAGAAGACAGGCCAAGGCATGACAAGTACTGGAAACTGACTCTCCCAGGCCAGGATTTGAGACAATACAGGGGCAGTGCAGGGGACTTTGGTGCCACTGCATTTTTCCTCGGCTGCATTTTACAGTAGGAAGGACATTGTGTGTATGTGTGTGTGTGCCCCTGACCTTTCCTGGGAGCTAACCTACATTGAAGCAGAAGAGCAAAGATCGCAAGAAGACAGTAGGCAAGCTGGCCTGCAAAGTGCTGCTTCTTGCTGATGTTCAGAATGCTGCAACTCTAAAAAATAAAGGGACTCTCATTTAACAATGGCAGCTTGGCCTCCTCAGCAGTTGCCGTGGTGCTTGAATGTAGCCCTCTGGTTTATGGATTAGGAGCTGAGCTATCTTCCGGAGAACATTGCCTCCTCAGAGCCCAGGCTGAATGCTATATCTCTTTTACCGAATTCCTAATATGTGAAAGAATCTAATTTGCAAAACAAAACTACCTTTTAGCTAGAAGACTTGTGATGGGCTTTATCAGTGATTCTGCCGTTTTTCATAGCTGAACAATGGCTTTTCAACCAATGGGTCAAGTAACCCAGCTCCAGATTGTGTCTTTGAAAACACAAAAACTTTTGAGAATTGTTTCTTCCTTGAGAATGAGAAAGATGTCATTGTCATATTAAAAAGCAAGGAATGAAACCAGGTCTTCGGGGGGCATGAGATTCCCCAACTCCTGCCACTGAATTAGGTCACAGAATCCCCTTCCCTTCTTTCCCAGAGAACCACACAGAAACCTGAGTTTAGGAGAGATTTAAAGTGGGTATTTTTATTTAACTTTCAGTTTTCATAATTAAAATGATATTACTATACAATCAAACATTAATCACATTCTGACATGTGCTAACCTCAGTGGAAAGCTGGTAGACAGATGGTCTTTGATCAGGTTTACTAATCTAAACAGGAGGAAGAAAAATTAAGCTATAAAGGTCATGGCTGGGAGTGGAAAGTGGGCTAACGGGCTCAGGAAAAGGAAATTATATTTTGAAATGACCTGATCCGGAGAGAGTAAACAGAGTTCAACATCACACTTCTTGATATTGCCCCGGGATGGGTGTAGCCTAGAAGTGGATTTTTGCATGTCACAAGGTTATATTTGCATCGAGGGGGAAAGACCAAACCAACTACTTTAAATAAATGGGTATTTATTAGCCTTTTCTCTAAGTCACAGCAACAAGCCTTGCCCAGGAAGAACTGCTCCTCTGACATTGTTCCACCAATTACCAGGATGTCTCCTTGGACAAATGGTTCTAGAACACATTTTCCTAAATCTTAAATTATCTCTTTTGCTACTCTATAGGGAACAACGTTAGGAATAAAAGAAATGATGCTGACATCCAGTTAAAGGTAATAAATACTCAGAAGATCTTATATTATGATTCCAGGTTTTTTTAGGGCTCTAACTGTGGCTTGATGACATAAATTTGTCTTTGAAGGAGTGTTCCCCTTACTTTTAAAATGGAGGCACAGACATAAAGTTTAAAATACCTCTTTATCTTTAAAGTGAACTTATGTTGACCTTTTGAGTGAGTGGCTTGTCACATTTTATCTGTCTCCTAAATGGGATTGTAAAGTCTCTCCTTCAGGGTATGTCCATCCCCACAGCCAAGCCATGTGGCCGGTCCCCTGGGCTCGTGCCTGCTCTGTGCAGGAACACCTAGCCTGGCCCCTGAAGAAGACTGCTCGAGATGGGTCTATTTGTCCAGCCAGGGATGGTGTCTCTGGTCATTCAGGAACTGACACTAACCCTTGAGGAACAGTTTAAAGTTGACAACATGTGCCTTCACGCACATTTTCCCATTGGATCTTCCAAATAATGCGGTAGGGTCAACAGAGTGGCTATTTTCACTCTCATTTTGTAGTTTAAGCAACTGAGACCCAGGAAGACAAAGTGACTTCTCCTAAATCCACAGCTAGCAGGTCACAGAGTAGAGAGTAGGACGAGGTAACTTCCAACACGGAGCACCCAGGCCGATGTGCTACCCTGTTCATGATTACCAACAAAACACTCACTCTCATCAGTCCTTAGAGGAGGCGATATTCAAAATGCCGTCCTGGAGAAGAAGCCTGTCAAACAATGCTAATCAAATCTGTCCCAATCTCATGTCAGCTCTGTTATCTCAATTGTGAAACTAAGCTGTAATTAATACATAAAAGATGATGATTACACTGAATTTGACAAGATATTGAGAGAAACCACAGTTTTAGACCTGCTGTTCAACAGTCGCTGCACCTTCAAGAAATACCACCTTCTAACAAGGCATTAGTGGGTTAATAACTAGCTAAAGGTCACCCATGATCTCTCGTATTGATTGTTTATGCCCAGTATCCTTCTTCTTTCATTCTCCAATGAAACAGGTTCCTATTCATCTTCCAACATTCTTTCCTTCCTCCAGCACTGTATTTTTATTGTTTTCTTCCATAAGGGAGCGTGTAACTTTAAATCAAAATAAGAGGCAGAATAATAGAGGGTCTCACATCTGGCTTCCTTACTCGGGATCAAAATATCTTACAAGGCCTCAAAAAGAAGCTATCAAAGAGGCATAAAGGAAACAATAAACATGAAAAGAACAATAGGATATTTGAAAAGGAGAAAAAATATCTCAGCCAGCAGAGACTGGCACTTTTATGATGGTTACCCTGGGAAAAATACATTCAGAAAAGAAGTTGTCATCCATTTCTCCCTGCACTGGGGAGGCGGAGACCACGGCTCTTTGGAAACAAGCTTCCATCACTTGCCCTGAAAACGGAGCCCGGGGAATACCTGCCTCTGTCCGTGGCCTGGGGAGCTGATTGGAGGGGCCGAGCAGGGGAATACAGTTACTTATATCATCACTGATGGAGCCAACAGCAACGTTCGAGAGGGAAGGCTGACTCCCTGATCCAGCATGCAATTTGGGGTGGCCACCTGCAAGGTTAAAAGGACCAAAGACACTGGCTTAGCTGATCCTAAAGTCATTAAGTCCTGGGTGCCAGATGTTGTAACCAGGTTAGCTTCCCATCTGGCTTCTCTATTTAAAGCTACAGAAACACTTCTGTCAATTCGGTGTCAAATTATTTAATATGTACCAACTTACCTTACTACCTGCATACAAAGCTGATGTCTCTGTACGGCATGAAGCTATAAGATCTTTGGAAGACACAGACAATTTTTTGCTACATCTGTACCTATCTCATCCCACACCAGGACTGAACTCTGGGGTCCTCTCCTGCACCATGCTTCCCTTTGGAGGCAGGGTTCCTGTCCTCTTTATTTCCACAGAGCCCTGTGCAAAGCCTTGCATATTATGGGTAGTTAACAAAATTTTACTGATTTATATGTCTGGTGCTCAATGAAGCCTTGTTTAATTCAAATAAAAGGTAAGACTTCAAAATCAATTCCAAACCTGCCTCTGACAGAAATAGCTAAGAAATAATAGGATTACAAAAAAAAGTACCTTATATTCTTTGAGTTCTGAATGCCTGCTAGATCTCCCGTCACTGTCTTCCCTCTGTCATCTTATTTGCTCTCGCAATAGCTCCTTGAGGTCAGTATTAGTTGCTATTCCCATCTTGCAGACGGGCAAACTTAGAGGTTAACTCAGCAGCCCAGGGTGGCACAGCTAAACTCAGGATCTAACAAAGCGTTTCTATGATAAAAGGCACCAGAGAGGAAAAGTGTAAATCTAGTCTTTCACTCACTCCTGCAGTCCTTCAGATAGCTCCCATAGCCAATGCGGTTGATGGTGCAGAAATCAGTTATCAAGGGGAAAAGGCAGGCTTTGGGCAGATAAGACCTGTAAAAATGGACTGGACATGACACGCCTGGCTGGGAGGACCGATGGAAAGGACGGGGCTTGCTGCCGAGAAATGTGCTGATTCTTATCCAGCAGCGACTCTGCTCTGACCTCCTCTAAGGAAACACGTCTAGGAAAACGTTTGTAATGGGCTCTTTCCTACTTCTCCTCTTCAGATGTAGAAAGCTACGGGTTGGGAAGAGGATGGACAGCTACTTGATGACCTTGGGCATCCCATAATAATGCTCATCATGGTCAGAGTTACCACTGAGACTGCAAGTGGAGGGCGGAGGGACTTGCAGGGCTGTGAGCAGCTGCACTTTCCATGAGCATTCCTCTATTCTTAGAAAAGAGACTTTAAAAAAATGTATATTGATTACATTTTAAGGGGATAGCGAGTGGATGGACGATGGGAAACAAGCTGAGAAAATGACCCATTGTTGGCATATATCACAGTCTCCCATTGGTCCAAATCGGAATGGGGGAGGGGCTTGCACCTGTGTGCCAGGTGTGGCCTGGGGACACACCTCCATCTCCACTTACTGCTTTGTTCTGCAAAAACAGGCTTTCTTGTTACCCGCTGCCCTTGAACTGTGGACTTTCAGCACACCACCTGCCCACTGGAGGTAATCAATGTACGTTTGGCGATTGAGTGATGGAATGAAACAATAAGTATTATGTTTCATTAAGGATTCACTTTAACTAAAAAAATGCTTTCCAAGAGTGAAAAACAAATATGTATATTTCAAACATTTTGAAAAAAGCCTTAAGATGAACTGGATTCTTCAAACTGCATTTCACAAATACTGAGACATGTTTCATCAAAAATGGAATTGGAGTGGAGAGAGGCCCATGATCAACTGAGCTTAGGAATGTAGAATTAAACTAAGACAAGTTGCTTCTTTAAAGCAGGATTTCAGGTTTGTAAGATGCTGATAGGTACTGTGTGTCTTCATGAAGTTGTTATATTGTGTAGCCACATATATTTGACCATGGAAATCATTTTCAAGTTATACCTATTAACATTTGCCAAATTCCTCTGCAGAAAACAGCATACCTTAGTAGGCACTTAAGAAAGGTATTAATATATGGCCAAGGCATGCCTTGCTGCATATTATTAATAGTTATCTTTCACACATTCCTTTCAGAAACTTTGACAATATCTATAGAATATAGCTCTAAAAGAAAGTTGAGGGAGATGCAAAACAAATAACTTGTTTCTGTCCTTAAATGTCTTACAAGTGATTAAGAACAGGAACCAGTACACTAATACTAATAGTAGCTAATATTAATTCACAGCTTGTATTGACAAGGACACATAAAGCGCAGGACATTTTCATTAGGAAGTAATTGGATTTACAAGTTAAGAAAAGAAAAATGAATTAGTCCAGGGCCTCTAACATTGCCTGGAAGTTACTTTCTTGAGTAAAAATCTAATACTCGCCTGATGACTGTCTCTATAGATTCCCTCACAAGGGAAAAGCAGGAATAAAACTGGCTATTTGAGATGTTGATACATACTTAGATTTTCAAGAAATGTGAATATTCTCATCCTCTGTGGATAGCATCCTTTGATAAATCAGCACTTGCATAAATGGTAAGCACAATGATCCTTTTAAGATGGCATCTATTTTTTTCCACCAAAGGTGAGGCCAATGGTGAACTCTTCCCTTGATCACAACCACTTTCTTTAAGTTTCGTGGTCCCAGCAAACTCCTCTGGCCTGAGTATCACAATGTCAATGTGGTCTCCTTCTGTGTGAAATATGTTTCCTCCTACTCTCTCTTGACTGGCCTCTCTCCCCCCAGTTCTCAGCCTAAATGGCACTTCTCAGGGGGGCCTTGCCTGACCCCTCCAATCTAAATAGTCACTTGCCTTTACTCTCTCTCATTGTTACTGGTTCCTATGATTGCATACATATATTTTTCTGTATGTCTTCCCTATTAAATCGATGTTCATGAAGAGAGGGGTTGTGCCCGTTCTGTTTACCACTTTACTCTCAGTACTTAGAACACTTCCTGGCATGTGCTTTGCGGATACTCTACAAATATTCAATGAATGAGTACATGAGTGAATGAACGGATGGATGAAAGAAATCAGAATGCCAAACTAAAAATCAACACCTGAGCACACACTATCTCAGTGTTTTGCATGTCAAAAAAGTTCCCCAGGGGAAGTGTCTGCTTACTCTAGTACTGTTAATTATTGTCTAAAATATGTTTAGAGTTTTCCTATTGGAAGGGTCTTTTAAGTCTGATTCAGGGTGTTCTGATTTTGTGGAGCAGTGCAGAAACCGTTGAGGACTGAATCTAGAGAGCGGAGAGGAAATTAAGGCCTATTTTGGGCTGTCAAGCAACAAGGCTTGTCATTTGACTTGGAGGACAATTTCCAAACTGAAAATTCTTGCACATCACGTCATCACGGGGATCATTAAGGAGCCACTGGGGATGTACATGAAAGGGGGTGACACTTACTTCAATATTGATTAAAAATGAGTGTCTTGACTTTAAAGTTTTATTTCCCAACTTACAGGGTTAATGAAACATTAGAACCAAAGTAACTGATGCATCTGGGAAGAAGCCATCCCTATCTCGTCTGTGGTTTTTCACTGCACAGGCAACGTGTAGGCCAGTCTAGCCTGTCCCACCACCAACAGGGTTTCAAGAAGTCATTGTTCCCGGGGAGTCAATTTCCCAGAAGACTTATTGGGGGGACCCTACCGAAGGAGAAAGAATAATAATTGGATGGCATAATGGAGATTCATCTGGTCTGGGTACAATTGCCCCCATAAACCCACTCCTTTCTTGCACCATAATGAGATCATGTGTGAAAGCCTAAATTATGTAAATGAAAAGGCTCCACTAATACCGCTGAAATATTCCTGGAGTGTTACACTTGACAACCTCAAAGTACATTTCACACTGCTAATGACTTCATCACTAACACAACTGCCATGAGTCAAGCAGTTTCCATGGCAACGCCCTAGTACAGCTGTTTACCCATATAAAGTATTGCACCTACTTAGTTACATATACAGACAGATCACTAGATTCCTAGGTACTGAAATTGAAATAATTCAATTTTCAATGTCTCTCTTTATGAAGTGATTCTGCCAGCTATAGGGATTAGCATATCAATGTGACTTTGACAGGGGTTGCTGCAAAAGACATATTTTGCAGGCACTTCATGTCAATTAGAGCCCTAACTGTTTCATGGAATAATCATTCCTGCCAGATTAAGGTCGGCTGCAAGGTAATTTAATTGGTGCCATTATATGGAGAAAAAAAATGCTCTAATAGAGTGCATACACTGTCTCTGCCAGGAAAGGGGAGGGCTGCACAAAGCAAATGACTAAAAAGAATTGCCTTCTTAGCCATTTAGAAAGGATTTAAAAACACCACACACGCCAAGATGGGAACCTCTGAGATGCTATTTCCTGAATCGCCTGGGAGGAGAATTTTGAAGGAGAGAGAGGACGTTGGCCAGTTCGTGGTTTTCTCCAAAGGGTTTTCATTTTGTTTTGTTTTTTTTTCCCCCTGGAGGAACCCAGAATAGCACGACGACAGTTCAATTGATTCATCACCGTGACTCCTATGCAAGCCTCAAACGCTATGGTCGCATTTGCTGAGGGGACATTTGTCCTTGGGCGGGAGGAGGAAAGTTTTCAAAGAAGACTGGGAAGATCTCTAACATGCCAAGGAGTGGTGTTCAGAACTGCTTTCTTCCTCTCCTTGAAGAAGGTCAAGTGCATCCTGCCTTTACTGTCCTTTGCTGCCGGAATGTTCTAGCATAATCCCCCACTGCTCCTGAGGAGGCTGGCATCACCTCTAGCTCCCCACACTTGGGGGTTAGGAGAAAATGGCTGAGGTTCCGAGTAGCCAGGAGCAATGAGTAGCACCACCTAAGTTTCCCAGTCGTGATGAGGAAAAAGTTGGGAGAATATTCCCAGAGGGAAAGATAATGGATGGGAAGGCGTGCTCTGTTCCCAACACCTTTCGCTCACCCACACTCACTCTTCTCTGCGTGTTATGACCATGCAACTATTTATGTGAGGAAGAGAAATAATAATCTCATCTTTATTTCTGTTCTCCCTGTTACTCACCACTAGAAATAGTCCCCCAATTTGAAGTGCTAGAAACCTATTAAAGCCTTACGCAACCTATATTGTGAGAAAACCTAATTTGGCAGTTAATCCCACATGACTTCATATTATTAGTAATTGTTTTGTGTTGCTTCTGTCTTTTTATCCCCAGCATTTCCTGCTTGAGGGCAGGAATTGTGTTTTTCACACCTGTGTAGTGCCTGGATGCCAACGCTAGACCTGCCAGACAGATGTTCCGTATTCAAAACTCTCTAACATGTATTGAGGAGGCTGGGAACCATTTTTAAAATATCAAAGAAGGCAGTGAACCTTAGAGGACATAGTTCATGCACGAAAATTACTGATTGTCAGAGATGCTCTCTAATGCACCTAATTTTCCAAATTAGAGAAGCTCTATCAGTTTGTCTTAGGCAAACCACATGTGAGATTTTTAATTTTCTAGTAGCCACATTAAAAATGTAAAAATAGACAGATGAAATTAATAATATATTTTGTTGAACCCAATATATCCAAAATATTATATATAATTGCAACATGTAGTCAATACAAAAATACTTAACGAGATGTTTTACGTTCTTTTTTAATGTCAAGGCTTCAAAACCCGGTGTGTGTTTTACACTCACAGCAGACCTCAACTGGGACTAGCCATGTCTCCAGTGCTCAGTAGTCACATGGGGCTGGTGGCTATTGCATTGGACAGCACAGGTCTACGTTCTCATTGCCAATTAGTATCAGAGGCAGGAATGGAGCCCACATCCCCTAACCTGCCGGCTGATATTCTTGTCACTACATGAGGGACAAGCAAGAAATTTCTGGAGTGCAGAGCCCCATTCTCCCTCCCTGTCGCCTGCAGCATACGCCAGCCTCAGTCATGAGCAACCCCCAGCAAAAGCCTCTGAAAAGCTCCTAATCACACAACTCCTCTAAGAAGTCTCAGGAGAAATCTAGTTTGTCTTGCTTTAACAATATGTGCTTAAAAATAGTGCAACAAAAACTTTTAAAGGTTTATGGGAGGAGGGAGTTTCAGCTGCAGAAGGGATCTTAGTGGTTGAAGTCCTGTCAAAGTCATTATCAAGAACCAACTGAATTTGTCCATTTTGTCATGGAGGGAGACGCGCCCCAGGTACTATAGTTCCCGTTTTTCAGTGTAAACGACTCATATATCAGGCCACTGAGTGATCTTTTCACGTTTTTCAGGTCTTGCCTCTGACTTTGACAGTAACCATTTAAATGACAAGAAAGGAAAACAAAAAGCCTCCCTTGGGTGACACACTGGCACCTCTTCAAGGAGAGAGGCTCTTTGTGACCTAACATTCCAACCTGAGGGACAGAAATCACCTCCTCCCTGCTCAGCCCAGGGGGAAGGATGCTTTTCGGGAAATAGAAATTCCTGGGCTGGACGGGGGACACTGATGATGCCAGAAAAGGTTTTCATTTGGGTGTATAGATTATATTCCAAAAATCTGGCCAAATTTCCACCTAAAGCAGGACTCCTAGGTGGCCTGGCCAGGGGATGGGGAGAGAGTAAGGAACATTGGCCTGTGGTTCCTTAGAGTTTATCAGCTTTGTGGGGTTTTAAAAAAATAGGACTGTCACCCTTTGGTATTGGTGGGTAGATTGCTGTGCCATGGGAATCCCCACGGGATTTAATGAAGGCATTTGCATTAAATTCCAGCCCCTACAGGGCTCAAAGGACCACCATGGAGGTGACCAGGAGGTGGGGCTAGGTGTCAGCTCCCCTTTGCTTATGTCCTCCAGGACCCTCCTCACTGCCTCTCCCTTGGGCTCTGTGGGGGGTGGGGGGGAAGGGGGAGGGCTCATCTACCAGGTTAAAAGAAAAAGGTAAAAAAGAAGATTAAAAAATATCAGAAATTAAGCAAGATAATGTAATGAAAGAGAGATGTTACAATGATCAAAGCAAAAGATGGGCGGCATGCCAGGTCCCTGCCAGTGCTCCCCATGGAAGAAAATGTGTGTTCTTGTTGAGGCGGCTGGGAATGGCCAGCAAGTGTCCAGGGTCCCTGCTTGCTCAGAGTTGGGGTCTATTCTGGAAGGTCTCCAAAACCTGCTCAGGCAAGCGAGATCCTGGGTTAGCAGCAGCAGGTAAAGAGCCCTGGGAGTCCTGTAGTTATGTGTAACATGAGTTGGTGGGATATGCTATAAGGCAGCATCACCCCCATTAGGAGGATTAGGGACACCTCCAGCCCTGTCACCACAATCCCCTTGGAGGTGAGAGGTGGGAGGTGGGTGGGGGCTGAGAATGGCATGATCAAAAGTGCAAAAGAGGGAAGGTGCTGGGTCGTTTGTACTTGCAGAATGACACTGTGTCAGTTCTTAAGAATTATCTCAATTTACCCTCAGAATGGTTATCAAGAAGGAACTACGATTCTTCCCATTTCTGCAGTTCCCTAATGGACATAGATTTTAGCCTCATCAAACATCTGATCTCTTTTGGGGGTGCTCAGCATGTACTATGGATCTGGCAACATAGGCCACATCCAGAAGCTAGAAATGGTGGGTGAGGATATTCGTGTTTGCCCTCCTTGCCCCCAATCCAGAAGCTGCCTGGGCACCAGAACAGAGGTTCCTACAGGGGCAGGGCCCTGGCTCAGGGACCCTTTCTTAGGCACCCCCAGGTGCATGCTGTCATTGCCATCACCCTGTCCCACCCCACTAGGGTACAGTAAGGAGCTTTGCACAATGTCTGTTCATAGCTCGCGGGCCAGCCAGCCCACACTTCAATGTGGAGAACTGGTCTGGCACACAGAGTTAATCACTTGCAGTGTCATGAGGTTTGGTTTCAATTTTGGTGATGAACTTTCCTCCTAAACCCATCAGAAACCCAAGAAAACATGCCTAAGAAAGACGAGGGTCATTATAACAAATGCCACCGTTTGCCCCAGTGAAGATCTTTGTATCTCCAAGCCTCGTTCTTTTTTTTTTCATCTCATTTTAACCTCACAGCAACCCTGTACAATAAATATTTCTGTATCTAAGGTGGCCACTCTCATAGTGTCCCTGTGGAGAGAGGAGAAATGAGGCACATAGAACTAAAGCAACTTGCTCAAAGCCACTCAGGGGACACAGGGATCTAGCACTGGTGGACAGCTGAACGATGGCAGAGTGGGACTGTCCAGGTGCCCTAGGGTTAAGGCTGCCCAGGGCTGGTTGTGCTAGTGTGGCCCTGTGGGGCTGGGGGAGACCATGTGCTACCCACAGCGCTGGTGTGAGGGCAGAGGGAGAGGATTCGGTTGTCTGGAAGAATGTCAAGGCAGAGGGTGCTTCCCCAGTGGCTCATCAGAGGACCCGGTGGAGAAAGAGGAAGCCCACGTGCAGAGCCAAAGGGCCAGGGAGCCAAGGAGGTGGAAGTGTGCGACAGCCAGTGACGTAGGGGGGCGGGAGGAGGGATGGGGCAAAACTAGGGGTGATCATTCAGTCGTCATGGCCAATGCTTCCCTCCGTGAAATTCTTCAGTGTCAGAACTCGAGACAGCGAAGTCCAGGAGAGAACACCTTCCTCCTCTGTCTCCACCAGCTCCCCCAGGTCTAACCACGAGCTCCCTCGCTGAGGGCCAGGAGTTGTTGCTTGTCACGTGCTTATGTGATGGCTTGCCCTGCAGGGCCTTCACCGGCGTGCTGCTTTCCCAGGACTTGTGCTCCAAACCCCATCAGTCTATTTGTTTCTCCAAGGTGATGTGGGTGATGATCGATATGCTGTTCGTGCAAGTTGCAGTAATTTCTCCCAAAAATATTTACGAGATTCTCCCTCTTTCTAATGAATGCTGGCGGGTAATCCCTCCTCCCACAAGGAAACAATTCCCTCTTCCAAGCAGGTGTGCAGTTATCCTTCATCCCCGACAGCTCAGACACAGGCAAGCAGGAATAACATGCACCACCTTCCAGAGGCTATTCAAGAAAAGGTCTTTCTGTTTTCTTTTAAATCTCTGTGGGGTTGGTTTGTTTGTTTTAAATGAGACAGCGTGCAAATGGCTCTCCTTAGGAGAAGGGAGTTCTAATGAACAAGGCAGGCCCATTTTCCACTGGGTAATGAGTGCATACAGGTAGCTGCTGGGAACAGTGATGTATTCAGTTGTCACCCTGATTTTACACTGGGGCTGGGTGGCCTGTTTAATATATGACCATAAATCCATCACCTGTTTTTACAGGTTCCCATTTTGAAAGCCAAAGCCTTAGAATAATGCATGCTCGGTGTTTGCAAGATTGGCACAGCCTTCCATCATTTCCATAACATCTATGAGCATTTACGGGTATTGTATATTACAGACCCTAACACACACACACACACACAGGCTTATGCATGCATTATAACTGTGAATGTCAATTTTTTTTAACAAAAGAGAAATTTAATAACATTGTAAATGCCCTCAGTCCCTCAACTTCTGAGCGGCAGAGGTATGAGATCAGTGAAGGTAATACTCAACCAACCAAAATTAAAGCAGCCTCCTCTGCTCATTTATAAAATGAGGGTAAATATCGTCTCTTACTCTTTTCCATCACCAACATTTTTGGATTCTAAGATTTGGAACTTAGAATCCATTTGGAACTTCATTTGATTAAGAAATTACAAATGAAGTTTTAATAAAGGAGAAAAGAGAGGCCACCATCAGATGAAAGCTTCGGGCATGTGTGGATGTGTGGCATAACAAGTGGCACTGAGAGAGGTGGCAGAGACTTTGACAGATTACTGAACTCAAGCTTCTCTGAGCATCCAATCTAGGTCATGCCATTACACGAACAAGGATGAAAATAATGAACCATGGCAAAGAGGATATACTCGATTGTAAGCTAACAGGGATATAAGGGCAGCTGAGACACCCCCAGAGGAGAACTTGAGCATTTCCTAGGAAGTTTGGAAGATGTCATGGGAAGCTGGGAAACAGTACTGCAGGAGTCAGCCCCATGGTGACACAGAGCAAGTAGGGAGGGGGCAAGGAATGAGTCTGAAGCCAAAAAGCCAACAACCAACACTGTACCTACAGCTTGTGTAACACTGATTGTGCCCTGTTTCGTCTGATACTCTAAGACAACGCTGTCCAATAGAAATGTAAGGCAAGCCATGAAACATGAACCACATATCTATTTTAAATTTTCTCGTAGTCACATTTAAAAAATAAAAAGGAGTAAATGCAATTAATTTTAATAGTATATTTTATTTTGTCCTATATATCCTAAATATTGCTATTTGAATGTGTCATCAATATTGGCAGGTCTAAGGAGATATTTTACATTTTGTCATATTAAATCTTTGAAATCCAGTGTATGTTTTACACTTACAGCACATCTAAATTTAGACATTTCAAGTTCTCAGTAGCCACTATGGACTAGTAGCTCCCCTACTAGAGGGCACAGTTTTAAGAGTTCCAAGAGATTTCTTACGGTTTCAAGTTTTGGAAGATTGTAAAATTCTTGAGATCAGACAAGAAATCCACCATGGAGCACATCTCCACATCTCAGAGAGACCTCATGTAAGTGAAAGTTTCAACAAATTCTTATTGAACTCAGAACTGAAAGAGGGAGAAGAAAATACAATGAAGATGTGTTGACCATACATCATAGAAGTCTGAGAAAGACAGTGCTATCTATGCCAGATTTAATAACATTTAAAACTATTTCACACATCATATTAAGTAGCTTCAGAATCATGAGCTGTGTTACTGATCGCAGGTTGCTTTTGGATAATGTTGGATGATAATATATTGGTTTTTAATAGCTTCCACTTTTACTAATAAGGAGATTGGAAGTGTTCAGAAACTTCCCTCCTGCGACCTTCTGAGTTGGAGGGAAATTTTTTTAGAGAGGGTCTTGACTCAGTATCTGAGATCACAATGTGGGGTAATGATTCGCTCTGATGGGGGAGGGAAGAGAACGAGATAGGGGCTGTAAGTCGAGACCATGTCCTGCGTCTCTTACTCAGCGATAGGACCCTGAGTATTAATTGTATTGCTGGTCTTCATACCCTATGCATAGTTTACAAATGTTTTTATATTCTTTTGATAGTCAATAAAATCACACATGGCACTCATAAATGTATGCAAAGTTAATGAGAAAGATACAAGAACAGGAAGGAAAAGGTGAAGAAAGAAAGGAAGGGAGGGAGAGAGAAAGTGAAGGAGGGAGGAAGGAAATGAATGAAAGGAAACCAAACAAAAGCACAATACACAAACCAAACAATATACAACTAGTATAGGTTGACCCCACCCAGAGCATGTAAAGCAAAGAGATGCCTTATTGTATTTTGAGATCCCATTTTTATGGTTTGACCACTGTCCAGCTTCACACACCTAGAGTGGGATTCTCCTAAACATGGAGACATGCTTCAGAGTGTATGAGCCTGGCCTTGGCATTGCTCCCTACCCTCTGGCACAGGATTGTCTTTTAGTAATCCTGTGTTCTCAATGAGATAATTCTTTGAAGGCAGACCCTTGGGTTGGCTTTTATGAAAAGAAAGAAAAGCCATATGATTTACAAAGATATGGGATGATGCTGGGTGTTGGTGTGATGGAAGGGTACACCCTAGACTCTAATGCTAGCTGAGCCCACCATAGGCATTCTCCCCGACTCTTGGAATTACTCCAGGCTTGAAGAAAACGATCCACAGAGTTAAGTTGGGTCCAAGTAGCTCTTGAGCACCCCATACTCCTAACCAAAGCACCCCAGCTGCTGGGCCTTCTCTCACCCACAGTGGACTCCTCCCAAGCCATTCCAAAACAACCTTTATTAAAAGAGACATGGTGAACTTTTCTTCTGAAGCCATCACCAGCTCTCACACCCATCTCTGGACTCAGGCCTGGGTGCGATGGCTCAGCACATCATCCTGTCTGTGTTAGCCCACTGAAGACAACTCCATGAGCAAAGGCCCTCACGGTCACAGGGAAGTGAGCTGCTCCAACATGGAACTGGCCAAGACTCGGCATTCCAAGCAAGAATGAACAGCTTGAGGAAGAAGGAAGGCAAATGTACATAGAAGACCCACTGCATGGGAGAGGAGTAGGCAGCAAGCAGGGGCCAGGGCAGAGAGATGCCCGGAGAGCCAGGCCGGTGCCTGGGCTCAGGCAGATCAGAGGCTGAGCCACTGCAGCTCTGGAACGAGGCTGATCTCTGGTCTTGTTTGCTCTTTTGTTTTAGACTCTCGGTTGCATGTTAGTGGTATCATTGGACCTAGAAGTATTTCACATTAACAGAAAGGTGTCACATGTGGGAAGGGACTCCTGCTCCTGACACAGGCAGATAACTTCACCCTCCCTAGCCATCCAGTGGCCTTGTTTCTCCTAAGTTGAGAAAATGATGGGCATGTCTCATTTTTCAAGAAATACTTCTAAATTCCCCCCAGCGCCTGAGCAAGGAGAGAGAATGATGACAACCATTCTCAACATATTTCAACTGACAAAGTCACATAATTAAATTTTGATTAGAAAGGGCCTAAAGAAACAAACAAAAAAAAATCTAAACTTCATTTAGAAGTTAATTCTTTACCCCAACAATTCAAATGGTCTTTGAAAGCAGAAGTGATCTCAGACATTGTGCTGTTCCTGTAACATGGAGACCGATGATAACCCTGCCCGAGGCTGATGGCGGTGGTGGTGTGGCTGAGACATCGCTGAGGTGTCGGTGCACGTGCACGTGTGAGTGTGTGAGTGTGTACATGTATGACCCTAGCAGCATACAAATAAGATGGTTGAGTTGGAGATGTAGTGAGTAAACTCCAAGAATAGCAGGGACACTGTTAACCCCAGAAAAAAAAAATGATTTGGAATTTAAATAGCAAGTGTTCAGAAGCGATAGGCAAAATAAACCTGGAAGACCGTTTGCGATACAGATGGGATCTGATGCTCTCTGAGCAGGGAGAAGTGCTGTCAGTATTTTGACAGACACGGAATGACTGTTTAGACTGATGTTCCGGGGACAGAGCCAAGGAGGGGCTGCTTGGTGGGGCTTGGCGCCCGGGGAGGGAAGTGGAGGGGGCTGGAGACCTCCGTGACAGATTGACAAGCCTGCTCAGGAATTCTTTCCGGAGTGGAGGGAGGGAGAGAGGTGAAGGAAGATAAAGGCACGGCAAGACAGGGATGCCGGGATGCTGGTGCCGGGTCAGGTGAGCAGGGCAGGATTGCATTACCAGGTCTCCCTCTTCAGGGATCATTCAAGAGGAAATGGCAGGGGCCAAAAGCCAGACCACGGGGGGCTAAGCATCACTTCGCAGCACTTTATTTCTCTTCAAAGTTGGTGGCGCCTCAGGCTTGCTCACTGCTCCATGAAGGGAAACTGGGATGACAGTGCCTCCCGGGTGGGCTGAGGGTCGGAGAGCAGAGCTCAGCCAGAGGCAACCACATAGAAAGAGAGTGTCCCTCTTCCAGAACCTGCAGGAATGTCACCCAGAAGAGAAACTAGAGCCTGGAGGAGTATCCAAGCACTGTAAACTGCAGCTTGCCGCTAGGCTGGACACCCCAGTGAGATGGTGGAAATGTCACTCCGCAGTTGTGTGTCCTCAACCTACTCACACCAGCTATCCCCTGCCCCGCCCAGCTGCTCATGGCCCCTCAAAACCCAGTACGCCCCTGAAACTGGGTTGTCGGTCCACCTCTCTGATCCCACCTCTCTGCACTGCGACCTCCTCGGGTGGCTGCGGGGTCCTTGTTCTGATTCCTTAGTGCACATGGCCAAGCCTTGGCACCGGCAGGCGGTGCAGGGGTGTGGCTACTATACCACCGAGGTCAGGAAGGCTCCTTTCAAGTCTCACCTCTGCCTCTCCTTAGCCATGTGCGCCTGAGCAAAGTATTTACTCTCTTGGAGCCTCAGTTTCCTGGCTTGTGGAGTAAACGTTCTACAGCATGAATAGCAGGCTTGTCGAATCTGGATCAGTGGTTCCTAACCAGGGGACATTTGGCAATGTCCAGACATTTTTTGTCATGATAACTTCAGGGCTGGGGGCTGTATTCTGACATCTAGTGAGTAGAGACCAGGGATGCTGCTAAATATCCTAAAAGCACAGGACAGCGCCCCCCACCCCAACAAGAAAGAATTATTTAGCCCCAAATGTGAATAGTGCTGAAGTTACTTATGAAACGTTTTGTGCAGAGGGCATTGTTTATCGAAGTCGGCTTCTATTGTCATGGGCTGCTTTATATTCTTTATGTATGTGATTTTTGGATGGTTATAAGCTCCTTAAGGGCAGGCAGAGGTTGTGCCTAAAACATCTTTTTTGTTTTCATTCAGAACTTTGCACAGAGAAAAGCCTCAAAAAAGTCACCACCTCTTAGTAAAAGAAATCACAGAAGAGACTTTGACACTCTTTG
>CM052443.1:21307952-21464535 GCA_028533085.1 Varecia variegata
ATTTGTGTGCCTGGACATGCCATGCCCTCTCATGTCTGAGTGCTGTTACCTGTCATGTTTATACACCTCGCTTGCTCCCCACCTCTTTGTCTACCTGGGAACCTGCTCAACCTTCACTTCTCAAAGCTGATCTCCTGAAAGTCTTTCTTGATTTTCTCAGATTTCAGAGACTCTTCTATGTTCCCTTTTGCACTGTGTGTACACTTCTGTTATAATAACTGGGTAACTGCATTGAAAATTTTGTATTTCTGTTGGGTCCTTAACAGCATAGCACCTAATCCACATGTGATAGCGAAATTGATGAAGGGATGAATAAATGAAGTATACCCACTATGAAATATCTCCTTACCATAACCTACAATGCTTTGGATGATCTGCCCCAGCTGCCTCACAGACCACATTTACCAACACTCTGTGCCTCACTTCCCTCCAAACCCCCTGTCCACAAACAGCCTTTGCACTTGCTGTTACAACTGTCTGGAGCACTCTTCTCTCAGCTATCTTCCATGGCTCATTCCCTCTCTTGATTTAGATCACTGCTCAAATGTCATCTTTACAAAGAGCTATTTCCTGTCCATGTCATCAAAAACAGCACCTTTCTTCTTTATTCTGTTTTTAATCTACTTTATTTTTCTTTTTAGCACTTATCAAGAACCCACATATTTTACATTTATTTATTTTTAAAATTTTTATCCATCTCCCCCACTGAAATATGAGCTTAATGAAGATAGGGATTCTTATCTCCAAATAAATAAGTAATCACTCAATTAGTAAAAAATAAATGTATATGTTTATTACTATCTTTAATGAAACTAATTCCACTTGTTGGTAGAGAGCAGAACTGGCAGAACTACAGGCATAGTACCTCTAGGGGAAGTCACTTTTTTGGAGCACCTTACATAGTCATACACCATTTTCAGTTCTTTACATACATTATCTCATGTATTGCTCACAATAGCCCTAGCATATAGGTACTATCACCCCCAATTTAAAGAGAAGAAACCATTGTAGTTCTTCCAAATCTCATCCACTTTCTTTTATACCCTGCTATCTTTACACCATCTCATTGTTGCAGGACAAAGAGGAGCAGTGTGTGGAATAAATGAAGGTCAGAGGACTGGCTTGCAAATCTATTCTGTCACCTTTATTCAACAATTCAACCAGCACTTGTTGAATTTATTTTATATGTTTCCATTTTGAAAGATGCATGCAAACATTTGTCTTATAGGAATTGAGAAAATCTGACTCTTCTTGATTATTTTCAAAGTAGTGGACATTTATTTTTTAAAAAACTAGGAGAAAATATACAAATTTGTTTCTTCTTCCTATTCTTTACATATACTTTTTCATTATTACTCCCTTTTATCCAACAATAAAGTGACTACTAATGTGAAACTACCACATATTCTGTGAAACATGAAAAATAGTGCTTTCCATGTCTCCCCCCCCAAAACACTCCTTTCCAAGCCCTAGGTTCTATAATGTTTTGGTTTAGATAAAGTATTGATGATCATAAAATGAAAAAAAAAGATCATAACTAAGGAGAGATCTTAAGAAAGAATCCAATTAATGCACCTCTACAGCTTTTCCCTGAAAGAGGCCTTCAAATGCATTTATCAAACGGAGAGTCAATTCTGGAAAAACCATTCTTGGAATTGCTTTGCTTGAGAAACACACATCTCGGCCGGGCACGGTGGCTCACGCCTGTAATCCTAGCACTCTGGGAGGCCGAGGCGGGTGGATCGCTCAAGGTCAGGAGTTCGAGACCAGCCTGAGCAAGAGCGAGACCCTGTCTCTACTAAAAATAGAAAGAAATTATCTGGCCAACTAAAATATATATATAGAAAAAATTAGCCAGGCATGGTGGCGCATGCGTGTAGTCCCAGCTACCCGGGAGGCTGAGGCGGTAGGATCGCTTGAGCCCAGGAGTTTGGGGTTGCTGTGAGCTAGGCTGACGCCACGGCACTCACTCTAGCCTGGGCAAAGCGAGACTTTGTCTCAAAAAAAAAAAAAAAAAGAATAACATTCTCAAGGGAGCCTGGGATATGTTCAATAAGGAGCAAATGATGTTCAAGAGGACAAATGAATTGAGTTATCAAGGAAGTCACAAAGAATTAAGTGAACCAGACTCCCTTGGGCAAGGCCTAAAATATTACTCAGAAGTAATCATAAATTTGGATCTGAGGACACTGCTCTAACTCTTGAATTCTGGTAGTCCCAACACAGACATCTGTTGACTGGCAGTGTTTTGTCCTGAAAAAATGTTAATTTGCTAGGTCATAGATTTGCTACTCTATGAGTGACTTAAGGAACAAAGACAGCTTAACAAAATGCTGCATTCACATTTGTGGAGAAATCAGACATTTGGAAAACCTGGACCTTGTGAAAGCTCGGAGTACAACTATAAGGAAAGGTAAAAACAGACCTATAGCTGGGTTTCAGCTCTGGCAAACAATAGTCAAGATGTTATTTAACGCCAAAGACTTCCAGAAATAAAATAGAAGGGAAAAAAGAACTTCAGCTTAGCGCATTGTTTAGATTCTGCTATTTAAGCAAGTAGCAGACTGAAGTTTTCTTTTTCAGCCAGATGTTTAGCCTCATTAGCAAGAACAACACACATCTTGCCTGAATTGACCCAGGAAAGGTCAACACAAGTGAAGGACTCTAGCCAAGTCACAGCTGATCAGTTGACTTTGGCCTCCCCACCCCCGTGCACTACAGAGAAGATCAGGGTTGTGGGTGTCACTATTGGTGAAGTTCAGTTGTGCCATCACCAATACAAGAGATTCCTTGCAAGCCCATTATCACATAAATGCAATCCAAAGATATGAGGAAGTAGTGGTGCATTGAATTACATTTTTCTTGCACCTAATTCTCATTAGTCCTGTCTTGGGATAACAAATAAAATTTATTAAACATTAAATGTAACATAAATTTACAGCAGAATGAAATCTTAGTGTGTAGTTCATCTAAATCTTCTTCACTCTTTGATGCCATTTTACAGGTGCTCACATTGAGTCCAGAGAAGAAAAGTGTCTTGCAAATGTCACAGTTAAGTTTTAATATCCAAAAGAGAAGAGAATTTTGTTTCACCCAAAGCACAATCTGTCCTTACAAACTGAATCCAGTTTGTTTCCTGACTTAGCCTACATCTCACCTTCTAGCTCCTGGTCAATGCTTTCCTAATAGACTATTGGATTTTCTTTGCAGACCTAGTTACTCTGTTCACCTGTTTGTGTCTCCCCCTTCTCCTGTTGGCCATCCCTTATTACAAATACACACACATTATCAGGGGAAAAGTTGAGTCTAGAGTATAGTGGTATTTGATGGTTTTTTGTACAGCACTTGTTTCCTCTTCATCTGGTAGGGAAAAACTCATTTCTCCTTGGAAATATTTCCCCTGCCCATTTAAGACTCTGTGGTTTGAGTGTCATCTTGATTTTAGCTCCAATTCCAAAGACAGGAAGACAACTCCATCCTGACCAATCACAGAGTCCCATTGCCCTGGCTACAGTGATTGGTTCAGGGATGAGAATTTGACCCATTCAAAGCCAATGAGGCAGTTACAAGACCTTTGGGACTTCTTGAGAGAGTTGTTCTCTCTTTACTGTTGAACTTACAGCTACTAGGATGTACTCCTGGAACAGCTGGATGATGGTTTCACTTCTGCAATAAATGGAGCCACTGAAAATGAAATCAATACACAGCAGCAAAGCAAAGTGGAAGGATGGAGAAAAACCCATTTGAATGATATTGTTACAACTCCTTGGTCCATCTGAGCTTGAAACCCTTAGACATTTCAGTTACATGAACGAAAAAAAAACACGCTTTTGTTCAAGCAATTGTGTGATTCCTGATGGAAACTGCAGTGTAGAGTTTACCTAATGACCAGGCTCCCTAGAAGGGATTTGGTTTCTGGCTCAGGTAGCTTTTTATCATTGCAAGTTTTGCTGATACTTTTAAAGTCACTTTCCAGCTGCTGCATGTGTTTGCATAATGTCATGAATTACAGTTAACCACCAGCCTGTATTTCCATTCAAGCAGAGAATTTCCTGATTTTTCTAGGATCTAGGCTAGGATGGCCTTTCTAGCTCCTAGAATCACCTCCCAGGGGAAGAGGGAAAAACAACCATTGCTAGAGAGAACTGAAACTAGACTAGCCCAATCACTAAGATGTCTACACAACAGAGGGCATTTCCCTTGGGGAAGTGCTGACAAGAACTACTTGCTCTGACAAGAATTACTTTTCCCTTTGCTCTTGTAACTTGGTTAGGCCCTGCAAATGCAGCTTGATTTTCAAGCGGAGGCATCACCAGCATTCTTTACCTGGAAGTAGGAGCCATTATTTGAGCTGCAGGATAAGCAAGTGTGTGAGAAGCAGAGAGGGGAAATTGCTACAGAATTGTTTTACCTTTCACACACACAAAGGAAGGCATTTTCCTGCTATAAATTAATTACTGCTATCCCTGCTGAAAGCTAAATTTCCATCAATAAGGCTTAAAATCAATAAGGCTTTCTCACCTTTTAAGAGTATTTTTGCATTTACTGGTTTTGTTGAATGAAGCTCAAGGTGTAGTTACGGACTTACCCTGGGCTACAGTCCAGAAACTCCATCTTTTCATCTGTTGCATTACATCATTAGCTAATTATTACCCGAATCTGATTTCTCTTGGTAGGGTCTGGACTTTTCCACCTCTTAGGACCTCATAGAAAGATCTAAGGATGGATGAGACATGGACCAAACATATATCAATTTCAAATCTTAGTCATAGTGGCCTGTGACATTGTTGTTATGGTAAAGATCCAATGAGCATGTCCTTTCTGCCTAAACTCACAACTTATTGGAGGAAATAAGCACATCAGGGTTCTGGTCCAAGTTTGGCTACTGGCTATCCAACTAACCTAGAATGAATCATTTAGCCTCTCAGACTCAGTGCTTAGTCTATGAAATAAAGTTATTGAACCAAATGACTTATAGTTTTGTGGATCTCATCTGAGTAGCATCCATGCAGCATGAGGAGGGGGTCAGGACAGACCTCAACAAAATTGTGAAGGCAGCAAAAAGTGTCTTCTCCACATTCTACCTCTTTCCTTCTTTCCTGTCTTGGTTGAGTTTTCCCAAAAGGAGATATTAAGTCAAGGAGTATAATTTATTTGGGAAGTGGAGCAGTGGCAGCACCAGTAGAAAAGTGGGGAAGGTGATGAGAAGGGAAGGAAGCCAACACAGAGTGCCTTCGTGGCTAGGTTCCTGCTAAGGGCAAGTGAGGTCCAACGCAGCTGGGGGCCCCTGGAAGATCATGTGGATCATGCCTCAGGCTGTTGCACCAAGAGACAAGGATGCTCCACCCACCAACCCCCTGCATCACCAATCACAGTTACTATGGGAACTAACCCCCAGCATTCAGGCAGAGTCTCAGGGACTTGCAAAGGAGGTTGTCAACCTGTACAGGGGATGGTCAGGCTGGGGGACGTGGCACTGGCACTGTCAGCCACACTCTCCATCTGTCAGTGCCTGCCCTCTGCTTCTCATCCTGAATGGAAGGATTTGGAGAACGTCCTCACTAATGTAAGATGGCAGCTAAAACTTTATTGTGTTTTTCTACATAGCATATCCCTTTTTAAAACTAAATCTAATGCCAAAAAAAAAATGTCCTTTTGGCATCAGCCACAAAATAATGAGAAGAGCCTTCCCAGCACATCTGAACTCCTACCCAGGCACTCTGCTTTTGGGTGAGAAGGGCGCTAGTAATGGAAACGAAAGAATGGACTCTGGGGAATGAGGTTCAGGTCATTCTCAGTGTTCTATCTTGATTTGGCAGTATAAAGCCTGGCTCATTCAGGTCTCTTTGGGAAGCAGGAATCATCTTCAGGGTTTCCTTCATTCTGTCAATGATCGTTACTAGTGACCCAAGCCTTCTCATCCCAATTTGTACACATGCCCCCCCAACAGTATAAACAGAGACAAAGTGATGTTGCAGACCCTCCCCACCCAGATCAGACCTCCCCTTGGTGCCTTCTTTGGTCCTTCTACCTTTGCTGCTGTAACCTGATGGACGATGGGCCTTTTCAGTTGCTCTCGTGGTCCATGTGTGACTGTCCAGCCTGACCCATAGTGGTTGCCAGCTCTCTACCCATGTCCATCCAATCAGGTGAAGTGCCAGGGGTCTGGACCTGTTACCACCTGCCCACTGCCCTTAGGGCTGGGACATACTTGCTCACAACGGCATGTGTTATGTGCTTCCAAAGCTGTTGTGTGCCACACATTTAGACTTCAGCTAATCATGTCACTATCTCAAACAGACAGCAGGAAAAAGGAGGAAAAAAACAAATGGGAGCATTAATTTTCACTCCATATAAGACAAAATCTTCTGTCATTTTGAGTCCAGCTGTTTATGAAATAATGAACTCAAGGCAGTTGCACAGATCATAGTGTACCATTTATTTATCATGTATTAGAGATGGATTTTGATCTCTTTTATACTATATGTCATTATTATTATTAGTGCTCAGCATTTCTATTTAACTTTTATATGGACGTTTAACTACTTGTGGCTTCTTTTCTACATCTCCCACACTTTGAGGAAAAGACATATTTACATTCCCCAGATCCTGGAACAGGGCTTAGACAGATATTTGTATTAAATAAACACATAGTTTATCAATATATATTTATTGAGTACTTGGTATTTGCTTCAAGTTTATTCTAGTTACTGTGGGATTTGTAGAATAAAATTTTATGATACTTTCCCTTCCCTGGAGATTACATTTTTTGGGGAAGGGAGAGGAGACAAGATTAATGAGCATAAAACAAATAGAGATGAATGCAAGACATTTCACAGTCAAGTGCTGCGCTGTGGGCAATGGGCTATGTTTGCTATAGGGACATAAAAAACAAACAAAAGTCTGAGAAAATAAAATTCTTATAGTCATGGACTTGAGATGGAAGAACACAAAACAGGCTCATCTTTCAGGCCATGCCAAACTGTTCCCTACAATTTATCTCTTTAGAATTCTGTTTAGTCTCGTCTTGAATGCTGCTCAGGATCCAGTTTCCATCACAGCCATTGGGAAACACCTTTGCAACCTAAGTGTTCTCAGTCTCAGGAAGTTTGGTTTCTTTCCTTTATATTTCCCCTAACAATGCTGATCATATTTCTGTCCAGGAGTGTCCTCCACATTAAATAAATGGTAAGAAAGAATGTGATTCACAAGACCCAGAGTACTTTAGAAACAGTAGTTCTGCTGTTCTTTGACATCAGAATATTGTAATTTCATGGTTATATCTCAGTGCCTAGTACTGGCATGTAGCAAGTGTTTAATAAGTATTGCATAAGGATAATGATCAGTGTTCAATAATGCTTGCCTATGGATGCCTAGACTAGCTCACACTCCTGAAAGTGCCCAGTTCTCCCAACAGTGGCAGCCGTGAATCTGAAAGGGATGAGAGAGAGCATAGTGAAAGGGAGCACAATATCTTTATGATGCTGGGCCAGGAAGAGTACAATGAGGATAACCAGAAGAGAGTTACCTCCAAAAACATTGCAGAGTTATCAAATGAGGCAGTAGAGGATGGAGACTAAGGGTTCTGGACTGGAAGGCAAAATCGGGTTCTCAGCTCCGTCCCCTGCCAGAGGGGGATCAATTCTCAGAGACCCTCTATAATATATCCACCTTCCTCATGTTTGCAAAAATGATCCTACAAGACAGGCCTATGTCCGTATGTGTTGTTAAAATTTTTTGAATTGGATAGTTGGAATATTTGGCAGAACACTAAATACTAAATGTTCCCGAACAAGTTGTCCACGAAGAGGACACAATTACTAGTACAACTGGAGAATCTCCCAGTGCCCATAAAAGCATCCACATTAATGTACACACTGCCTGTTACCCTTCAAATCTGTGTCGTGTTTGAGGAGACCTGGTCGCTGCCCTGACTCCATTCTCTTACTAACTCACAAGGCAATGTTCTCACGTTATAAAAAATACAGGATGTTGGACTGGTACTTGTTTGATCATACACTACACTCCTTACCCTTGACCTGTAGCAAGAATTACTCAAATGACTCAGTTCAGCATTTAGCCTGACAGCCACAGCTATAAAATTATGGATCCTCAGTTGTAACAAAGTTAGCGAATACACAGCTTGTATGTACATTTGGCAATGTGTCTATGCAGGGTGTTTGGTACTCAGGGAACAATCACATACCAACTAATAATCTCTAGTTGATAGTGAGCTTTTCATGGTATTATGGCTCTAAAAGGATATAAGGAAAGTATGAACAACCTGATTTTTTTAAGGGAGTCTAGGTTGAATTCTTCATGAAAATAAAGCCTTGATTAATAGCTATGCAGAGGCCCCAAACTCAGTAAGTTTTAGTTAACTCAGTCTGGACAGAAGTTTAAAGAATGCAAATGAAAAGAGTCAGGACATACAAATAAAGCCAACAACTTGAAACTGCAATTATCATAGCATGGCCAAGACCTGCTTCCCTTGTCAAGTTCTAGTGAGACATGATTGGGAAATGAACCTGTCAGAATGGATATCCAAAATCCTCAAATTCAATGCCATTACATGCACGAACCCAGATGGGATATGGGTGGGCACTTCCTCTCTTAGCTCATTGGCCAGGACTGGTCACATGGCCTCACTGAAGCAGAGGGGACGAGGAAGTATAGTGCTAGCCTGCTCCTCAGGGTGGGGAACCAGCAGTATGGACTTCTATCCCTCCTGTAAGTCTGTGGTCAAAGGATGCCCACCCTGACCTCTTCATTTTACATTACAACCCCCTACCCTGTTGTACCTGATTTTCCCTACCCTGTCTTTTTTTTAAATCAATTTCACAAATCAACTTCAATCTACTATATACTTTAATAAACTACTATGTTGTCTTTCTCTGCCTAGTAGGATGTATACTCTACCATAGCAAGGATTTTTGTCTCTTTTTATAACTGCTCTATCCACAGGACCTAAAACAGTACCCAGCACATATTAAGTGCTTGATAAATATTTGTTGACCTGAAATCAATTCCAGGAACAGGAACAACAGTGAAACTCACTATCTGCTTATAATTTACCTTTATATCCACTTCTTTCCCAAATAATGAGCTTACCTTCTCTTCAGACTAACTCCTGAAGCACCTTTTATTCAGCCAGCAAATATTAAATTACAGCTAAATAATTCATTTTAAAAATTGTTCATTATAATTTTCTCTCCCTCTTAATATGACAGAATTTGTCATTCATGTGAGGGTTTTGCAGTCTCTGATGGTGCTCTATCAAGCCAAGTGCCTTTGACAAGAGTCAAAATAAAATGAAAGAGGAGTCAGACACAAAGCCAAGAATATCTGACTATTAAAAGATGTGTTATAGAACCACAGAAAATCGTATTTCAAAAGGACCTCAGAGCTTTCTAGCCTCTTTCCAGCAATGAGGATTCACAACTGTACAGGATGGCCCCATTCGATTATTGGACTATTCTAAGAATTATAAAGCTCTTCTTTACAGAAATTTGCTTCACTCTAAATTCTACCCATTATGTTGGTTTGGCTGTGTGGAGCCAGTCAGGAAAAAGTCTAATTCCTGTTCCACATGAAAGTCCTTCCCAAGCTTGAAGAGAATTGTGCTGGCTTCACTTCAACTTCTGACCCAGTCTCAATAATCCAAATACTTTGTTGCTGATAGGACATGATGTGTTACATGCCCGGATTGGTAATGGTTGAATGAATATACGAATGCAGCAAAAAGACGGCCCACTCATTGGGTTGATGAATGCTCCTTCTCTAGACTCCTTACCATCTTGGCCACCCTCTTCTGGATTCTTTCTCCTTTGTTGGTGTCACTCATACAATGAAGTCTCTAGAACATACTCTCCAGGAGAGAGATGGCCACCACAGAGAACCGTGTGGCTGGGAGCTAGAGATGAGTTTCTGTTTTTCAAAACTCACAAACCATTCAGTAAGGAATAAGCTAAAAAGAACTGTATACAAATACTATGATATAGTGGGTAAATTTGTTTCTCAAAAGGATGTGGGTTAGTAATTCTGAAACTATTTTATGCCTATCATAGTTTTGAACAAGTACTATATTGTAGATAATAGGAAAAATCGGTTGGAAAAAATCTGCTATTTTTCACTGTTGGAAAATGAATGAGTAAATAATGAATAATGAATTATCAAAATGAATAAAGAACAGTCAAAATACATAAGGAAAATGGGGAGGCTAGTGTGAACTCTGTGGTGTTGGATTAGAATTGAAGGCATCAGTATGAACTCATGGCTGATTGATAGATAAGATAGTTTGTGTATGCAGGGATTAATATCCATTCATATATGTTTAAGCTCTGTCTGCTGAGAGGACTTGGGAGGAATGTCACAGCAGTAGCAATGAGTATACCTAGTGCCCGGATCTTGGTTTCTAAATGCCATTCTTCAATAACAAGAGTCAGGGATCTTTGGAGAAATGGGTGATTCCAAAGCTGGGGTGAGGAAAACACAAGATGAGCCTTAAGGATATTGCCATGCCCCAAAGTAAGGAAGTGCTTTAAAGAGGATGTGGACAAATGAACCAACCTGAAAGAGTTCTCAATGACTCAATCTGTAGCAACAGGATAAAATAAATATCCATGAGTTCATACATATGCATAAACATTTAAATAACACAGTGTAAGACAAAAAACAGCTCTTCCTTCCAGAAGAATTTTACTTAATAAATGTAGAAAAATGAAGGAAATAGAAAAACAGAAAAACCATCATTACAACACCAGTATTAGAATTGGCACAGCCAAGATCCAACAATTTATGCTAAAATTAGTGGGTGAAAGTTTGAGGAGAAATATGATAGTCATATAATCTCAAGATATCTCCTCTAAGGTATTTTTAAATCTCAGAGGAAAAAAGAGGAACTTCCCAGTGGAGCAACTCAAGAAGCACCAACTTAAGTTGGTGATAAAGGTTAGTATCATCAGTAAATAGACATATCAGCATCATGCAACCCTTGACCTTACACCCTGAAAAGAACACATTGGCAAATTTCTTACCAAAGAATGCATAACCGCAATTGAATCATGAGCAAACATCAGACAACCTCATAGTGAGGGACATTCTACAAAATTAATGACCAATAATACTCTTCAAAAGTGTCAAGGTCATGAAAGATGAGGAAAGACTGAGGACTTGTCACAGATGGGAGATTAGGAACCATGAGAACTAAATAAACTGTGAGATCCCGGGTTAGATTCTGAAACAGAAAAAGGACACTAGCGGAAAAACTGTGAAATCCACATAAAGTCTAGAGTTAGTGAATAATATCATACCAACGTTAATCTCTCAGTTTTGATATTTGTGCTAGGGCCATGCAAGATGTCACGTTAGGGGAAGCTGGCGGAAGCGTGTATGGGAATTGTCTGTACTGGTTTTGCAGCTTTTCAGTAAGTCTAAAATGATTTCAAAATAAAAAGTTTGAAGCCATCATAAAGGATTGAGGGGTCAGTCACTCTTTCTGGCTCATGCTGGAGTTGTCTTTGTTCCATCTTGTCCTTGATGTTCAGCCTGTAGCCGAGGTCTCAATTAATGCTGTTGAGCGAAGGAACAATGGTGAGGTAGAAGGAACTCAGGACAGGGCATTGTGCCCTGACTACAAAGCGAGATGGCTTCCCCCAGAGTTGGAAGCTGTGACTAGCAGTAGGGGGAGGTCTTGATTCTATCGAGTTCTGGCTTCACCAAATTGTTGTTTCGTCGTGTTTCACAAGGGGTAGCAGGTACAGTGGCCAAGGGCCCAGGGTCTGGGTTTGTATTGCCTGGTTTCCATTCTAAGTCCATGGCTGGCTGGCTCTGTTGTAATTTCCTAATTTATAGAAATGAGAGTAATGGGAGAACCTACCTCATAAGGTTGTTTAAAGGATTGAAGCAGGTAATACTTGTAAAACTTTTCAAAGTTGCCTTGCAGCCTGGTAAATGCTACGGAGTGTTTGTTCTTAGCATTTAAAGATTTCAGCAAGATCTTTCTTCTTGTTGCTTCATGACATTATTCAGAATACTATGTAACTCTTCTGGGGACAGCGACGTGTGCCTTCCTGACTAAACGGTAGGCTGTTGGAGGGCAGGGACGTGTGTGCCTCGGGCTCTGCCTTCCCGGGCAGGTCCCCGTGTGCGGAGGAGGTGCTCGCTAAACATGCGAGGATGGATCGATTCTTAAGGCCCTGAGCCAATGTTCTCCTACTTCACAATTTTGCTTCAAGCCAACTTGTCATCCGTGTGTATTGAAACAAAACTTGGAAAATAGGAAATTCTGTAGTGTTAGAGCTGGTCTGTCCTGAACTCTGTTGGAGTTTGTTAAGGGACTTGTTAGCTTTTTGACATCCCTTCCTCCCATACTCTCTCCCCTCACCAAAAAGTCATTCTGTCAGCACCACATCTGCGAAGACACACTCAGAAATAACGAGCCCCATGTTTAATCATCGTGATCTGCCCCTCTTGTCTGGGGGACAAAAAAAAAAAAATCCTGCCATCCACTTTCCAGATTATCTCTTTATGTTCTTTTGTTCCTGCTTCCAAGAATACATCTTCAGAGTCAACTCGAGCTTCAGTGCTTGGCAATTATTAAAGAAATAAAATATCACCCTCCTCGTTAAGCATTTTGGCCGCATTCTTCTCAGCGCTTCCATTTTCAATATCTAAAGTGCAGCACGCTCCTTCGCTGCCCTTGAAGACGGACTTGTTTCCTTACTGAATGCATTATTCCATAGAAGAAAAAAAAATACCATCTTTCAATTTATGAATCACCCTTATCTTTACTCTTCACCTTTCCTTCTCTTTGTGTTTTTCCCACTTACATACTTCTAAATTATTTCGGGCCCAACATAAGGCAGCCACATTGGAATCCCAAGTCTGTAGCTATCTTTGTGATCGTTCCTTTGGTACCATTTGTATGAAATGAAGTCCCACAGATTTGGGGCCCACTGCAAACTCCTTTCATTTTTGCAGATAACAGCGATTGTGCCGTGGAGAATTATCCAAATGCTGCACCTCTACCCTGCCCTGGGCTGTCATGTCTCTTCAATGTATTATTTCCTCCTGTTTTGCCTCTATGACTCAATAGTGGAAATAATTTATGATTCTGAGGGACTTTTTTGTTCTCCTGACCCTAAAAATTGTTCCAAAATGATAGGCATCCTTCCCTATTCTCTGCCCAAGAGAAAGCAAAGGGTAGAACTGTAGCACAGAGTCCTCCAAACCTCCCTCCTTCCCCTTCCTGCCTGATGTCTGCCTAGCCGAGACCATGGGCTTCTGTTCTGAGAAGAGCGACTGTGGGAGGTTAGCAGGTGAGGTAGGCTGAGAGCACAGGGGAGCCCCCCGGGAGTGTGCCAGCATGAGCGTGTGTGTGGAGGGGCACACTCCAAGCAGAGTGGCAACTCCTGAATGACACACTCTACTTCTCTGCGGTGATGTGGAGGCCGAGGCAGCAGAGAGAAGCATGTCTGGCTTTGAAGAACCTGTGTGGAGTTCCAGTTCCTCCACCTTCGAACTCTCCTCTATGAGCTTGAGCAAGTCATACCCCTGGTGGTCTTTGGAAAGAGAGAGAGATGGCTCACACCTTCCTCCCTGAGCTGTAGTGAGGAGCGAGGAACTCGGCATTGGTTAAAGCATTTACAAACTGCACAGGCCTATGTGGAGGGTGGTACTCAAAAATAGATTCTACAGCAAAGAATATAAGGGTGGTTATTAACGTGGCCACTCAAATCTATTGATCAATATAATTTGCACTTATTATATCAGGAAGAAGCATCGGAGAAGGTCCTTGCCCACAAGAAGCTTAAAGTTCAGGTGAGGAGACAAAAGTACCCAGCTTATCCAGACACACAGCCGAATCCTTAAGAAGGCCTATAGAATCGGGTGCTGAATTTTGTGCACATTCTGCAACGGTGCTAGTATTTCAGAGGTTTAAATACTTCAGTTAGAAGCAATAATATTGACCGTATGTTCCTACTCCTGATTCCTGGTAATTCTTTAGTGAGACTGCAATGGGGTGATCCCTGAAATGCAGGCACCTCTAGACATCTGTGCTCCTAGCTCAGTGGCAGGCATCTGGCCACTGTGTCCCATCCTTGTCAACCTCCTGCCACAGCAAGAAAAGGTGGGAGCACAATGTAAGAGCAAAGAGGTCAGGCTGTAGAGTCAGTTGGCCTCATGCAAATCACACCTGGCAAAGGTAACAGATGGTGACCTTGGATAAGTGACTTAACACTCTTCATATCTTGGGTGTCATAACTGTAGCCATCTCGTAGGATGGTGAGGAGGATGGAATGGGTATCTAATACATGCCAGGTACTAAGAACAGTGTTTGGCTTTTAATAAGTGCTCAGTAAATGCTCATGATAGTTGGGACTACTGTTGTTGTTATTATTACTAATATTATGATTACTAGCATTATTTCTAAAGTATTTTCAAAAGTGTTTCATTCTGGAGCATTAGGCATGCAAAATATTCCTCTCAGAGAAGGTTCTGTGGTTCAAATATGTGCTACTTGGTACATTTTACATGTAAACAGTGCACATGAGTGTTGAAACTTGGGAGAAATTCTTAAAGAAAGACAATAAACTTTAACCAACCTAGTTTATCTAAGTATACTTGACCGTGAAGCCCTTGGTTCCCACATAACACCAGTGATCTTATACTTCCTCCACAGACTGCATTTTGGGGCATCTACTCCATGGGGGTTGAAGAAATGAAGGAAATCTCCAATTTATAAATATTTTAAGCTCAGTCAAGGGCTCCACGGCAATAGAGAAATCAATTGGAAATAATATTAACTGTATTGTGAGTGATTTTCTAAAACTTGTCAAATAAATGGTTTGCATATTTTTATTTAATTATTAGCTCTTTATTTGATAGATTAAAATTGACTGAAATATTGACTTTTCTCTCTGGCCAATAGCTGACCTGCAATTTTATTAAAAAGAGAGAGAGAGAAAGAGCTAGCTTAAAGATTGGCATATAAAGTCTCAGTAATGGCAGAAGGGAATGCATTGGGAAATACATGTGTTTGACCTGCTGGTAAATGTGAAAGTTAGGTATAACTCCCTAGACAACTTAATTTAGCCTATAATGTGGGGATTTATCTAAAACTCTTCAGCCTCCATCATCCCTGGAACAATTAATTTCATAACTCAAATTGCCACTTTCTAAATTAGGGTCAGTGTATCCAAACGCAGTGATCAGCTTCATGTTCACTTTTATCTCTTTGAAAATGTGTCACCATTGCCAGTCTCTACAGAGGCCCACCTTGACTATGTTGTCACTTTTTCAGAAGACAGGCCCTTCAGAAGAACACCGGTAGAGGTGTCAGGAAAGAAGGCAAAGGTAGCAGGATCTAATAAAATTTAATTTCCGATATTATCTCTAGAGGTGTAAACAAATGTGATTTTTCCACATCAGAGCGTGTGATCTACAGACAAGAACAACACTAGCTCAGGTAAAGGGATAACATTATACGTAGCCACTCCACGGCTTTGACTCGAGCCCCAGGCTTTGTGGGACCTCACGGTGTATATATGATGTTCGGTTGACCTTTCAAGACCTTTCCAGAGCTGACATTCCAAAGTCCTAATTTATGTTATACCTACCATTTAACCCTTTCCCTTTCTTTCCCAAGACAGTTGAGAAAAGATTGTTCTGAGAAGTAAAAGCTGCTGTTAGGTTCTTATTGTAGTCATCAACTGGTGATAGGAAGTTTCCTGTTGGACTTGAACTTCCCAGAGCCTGTCTTAATGACAGTCTATATTTGGTAACATGGCCTTTGTTAAAATGAAATTATTACATCACAAGAGCAGCAGAAACCCATGCTCAGTTAAGATGCCTTCACTTAATTGAGTTGATCGGTTCCTTAGCAGAGGGTAGGGTTACAAGGGAATAAGACACTGGACTTGTAAGAGTCACAGAGAAGGAAAGGCAGGACACAAGGCCACTCTTGGCCCCACCGGACACCCCTGTAGGGCGTTCTCTGGGCATCTGAGAGATCAGAAAAGGCACCAAGTTCCAGTGGAATTCAAAGAGGTGGAAGGGGGTGATTCAAATGGAGATGGTGTGGTCTTATTTTCTCCCCCATGATTTGGCTTTGGACTGGCCCTGTCACTGACATCTCATTCCTACTGAGCAGCCATTGTTTATCTAACTATTCCTGTTCCTTTATTTTAACTCCCAGTGGGGCATCAACAATCCAAACCCTTCAATAAGAATTTATTCCTCTCTCCTCTACTGCCTGAAATCTAACTGGGGAATTTTAGATAAAAGGCCCCACGCGTCTCTTTACTAAGAAAAAATCAAGGGCCGTGGGGGGTAGGGATGGACATTTGTTCAGGCCCCTCCGGCACAGCGAGTCCTGCTACCCAGGAGAGAACTGTCCTCCAGCTCTTCAGTGGGTGAGACCAAACCAGGTGTCAGGAATCAAAAGTGAAATGAATGCCCCAAGTATGAAAGGCTGAAGTCAATTCAAAGGGCTTAGTCTTTTAAGATCTCTGGAAAGCATATGTCTGGGCCTTTCTGAGCTCTCTGGGCTCCCTGTGCCGGCAGGTATCTGAGAGGTAGAGGGCAGAGGATCTGCCCACAAAACTCTGCCAGGGACACCATTGAAGGAGGTGCTGGGGCCGGCGGCGTCTGTGTTTTCTTTTTCAATAGATACATTTTTTTCCTCCTAGTTAAAACCACAAGTATTTGAAATACTCCCAAAGGAATGAAATCTCAGACCTGTGGAATGTCAGTCGTGGAAATTAAATGGCCACCACGTGACCCAGCAAATGCCACTGTGGAAAATAAACATGTGATGCTTTGCAGACCCACTGTTTACCATTTCGAGATGACAGGCAATTGCTTTCCAAAACCATGACCAGAGGTAGAGCTCTCAGAAGGCTTCAATCGAGAGTCTTTTAAAGCAAATTGACTATTCGTCTGTGATTCTCCGGCA
Source organism: Varecia variegata (assembly GCA_028533085.1). Lineage (NCBI taxonomy): Eukaryota > Metazoa > Chordata > Mammalia > Primates > Lemuridae > Varecia > Varecia variegata. Next base: position 21,324,910 of record CM052443.1, read on the forward strand.
AATTAAGGATCTGCTCTTGAATGCTGGACAATGAAGCCCCGGACAAAGCTGCTAAACACACACAAACGTGCTCTTCCTTTCTGGCCACAAAAGACCGCGCTGTTAAGTACCGTCTTGCTCGATCCTGCTTGCAGCTGTGCAAAATCAAGATCTCTCTCTCTCTCTCTAACAGGAACAAGGATGTCAGCTTAACTGTGGTGTGAGGCTAGAGGTGATGTGAGCCACGGGTGGGCAGAGAAAAAACATCAGAGTGCTGGAGGGGACCGAAGGGCAGAGGGAGAGAGGCCGGGTGGTTATAGAGGGAAGCCGAGAAAGTAGAGACAAAGAGACGGATGACACGGTGTGTTGCTGGGGGCGGGGGGCAGATGAGTAGATAAAAAGAGGAGTGAATGAGGGAATAGGAAAAGGAGAGAGAGGGGGAAAGAAGTGGGAAATGGGAGGATGGAGAGAGAATCGGCAAGAACACGTGGGTGCCCTTTCCCCTGGGACAGCATCACTAATGCAGAGGCCGGGCCAGCAGGGCACCGCGCAGCTGGAATTAATCGGAGTGAACGTGGCCGCCGTCCAGGCCTGCCCGGGGGAAGTGGTGGGGAGCCCTTCCCTCTGGTTTGGCAAGGCCCGGCTCCGGCCTGCCAGCATGCCCTGCCTCCTAGGGGCAGCTATGGGAGAGCGAGCAGAACGTGGCCCACCCTGGCCTGCTGCAGACTCAAACCCAGGCCCACGCAGACGTCTCGGGCCCCGTCCCTATTTTCACTGAGAATGCTAGAATTAACAAGACTCCGTGAGGGGCATGTCTCTCCCCAGAGGGAGAGGCAAGGGAGTGTGGATGCTTCCCAGAGAAAAAGCAAAATCCAATCCGCTACCTTCAGGCCTTCAGAGCATTCAAATTGAGGTCCAGTGTTTCACAGTCTACAGAAGCAAAGTCTTCACCAAATTGTGCGGTTGGATGGTTTGTATTGGCACTTCTTTCCTCCTCCTTTCAGGGCCCCTTCCAAACTTTTCAGCATCTCAGTTCATTTCATGGAAATATTTGTGCAGCCTCCACTATGTTAGCTCTGGGCAGGAGATGCTGAGTGACCAGCAAGTGCCCAGGGCCTGTCTTCAGGCTGTTTTCAGGCTCTTCTGTAATATGTTTCCGTGCCTCTACCCCGGGGCGCCAGGACCTGGAGTCAAAGTCAGAGCCAGGACATGGCAATTTACTCTGCTGACAGCACCAGGGTTCTGTTGGTCCTTTGAGGAGGCAACATGGCCAGTGGGCAGGAGTGTCCAGACTGTGAATGAGACAAGCTGGGTGACAGTCCCGGGAGGTACACTGCCCAGATATGCAATCTTGAGCACAAGTCTCCTCCCAGGACCTGGGATTCCCCATCTACAGAGTAAAGCTGCGGGCCTGGCTGACCCCTAGGGTCCCTCCTCGCATTCTGTTCTGCAACTGTGGTCCGAAACCTCCTCACCCCCCTCTCCTGCCCATTGGCACCAATTTCCAACAAGCCTTGGATTCAAATAAGATATGATCTGCCTGGATTTCTTTTTAAGCAAGGAATAGAATTTCCTCACCCATTTAGGCACATGAACATAAGAACTCTACGGATAAAAAAAAAAAAAAAAAAGCTATTCACCATGAAAATTTAATTTAGGAAATAGGAATTAAATCAAATATTTCTTAAATCACTTTAATGAGTTTACAAAATTGAAGTAAATCTATTTGTTCTCTGATGATAAGACTTGGAGCCAGCGGTTCAATTCCATCTTTCAAATGGCTTGGGGTGGGGGTGAAGGAGAGGGAAGTATATTATTCATATCTGAAAATGATTAAATGAAAATTTAATCCTTGATTATCCTCCTAACAGCTGCTGATGGAAAATCATGCATCCTCACCAAATTTTAAAGTGCCTGGGCCCTGTGCTTTCAAATTAAGTTTTTTTTTTTGCAGTCATTTGACTTTTAAAGTTATAACGAATGTCTGTTTTAGAAGCATCCAGCATAATGCAACTATCTAGCAACTATTTTAAGAAGTATTGTGTAAAAGTAATCTGCTCATTTCCGCAAATCTATGGATGTCTCCGCACTGTCTCTGTCTTCCTGCCGTCCACCTGTGCCGTCCACCTCCACACTTTCTCTTTCCTGCCTCTCAACTCTGGGCTGCCTGGATGCTCCACTTATCAGACTGTCAGAGCAAAGGTTCTCAAAGTGTGGCCCTCCAGCCAGCAGCAGTAGCATCACCTGGGAACTCACGAGCAATGCAAATTAGTGACCCCCACACTGACCTGTGGAATCAGAAACTCTGGATGTACTATGGCCCCCCCAATCTGGTTTTAACAAGTCCTCTGGGTGATTCTGACGCACAGGTTCGAGAAAGAGGGATCAAAAAAAGGGATTAGCAGGAAAAGACTGCAGGGTGAAAGGACTCAGCCTTTTTTTATTTCAGCAACCATTGATTTATTTCCTGACCATCCCAACTCCTGTCCTCTTTGAATCACTCTCCTTATATTAGCTGATCTGTAGAAATGTTCAAATATGGTATTTAAATATACGATGGGAGAAAACAGGCATCTTTTGAGACTTTTGTTCTATTTCAGCCCATTAACACTTTTTAACTCCTTTGACCTTTCTTCATTGAGCGCTCTCATCTGTAAAGAAAATTCCACGTCAGCATTGCTTATGAGAATGTTGGCACCGAGGTAAAATCTGAAGTGAAAACATTTAACTTTGATTTTAATGTCTCCCAAATTGAGTTTGTGGAGAATCTGAAATTTCTCAAGTTTGCACTACATCGATCTAGAATAGTGAGGATTTTAAGCACGAGTCAGTACAGCTCCTGATCCACATCTAAGTTCTTCTTGTCAGAATGAGCCCAGGTGTTTAAGTGAACAGAGTTTGCTTTTTGTCTTTTTTGCTTTTGTTTACTTGCTAATAAAGCCAGCTATTTAATTTAAATGATTCTTTTTGGTTTGGATTATAAGCTTTCAAACTTTTTGTTGTTAATATGTCTTTTAATGTCTTTTAATGTTAACATGTTAATGTGTCTTTTAATGTCTATATTTAGCAAAGCAAAAATTGGAAACCCTAGGAGATAACCCTCTTAAAAATTTATTGGTGGCAAAATACAAAAAGTGTAGGAAACACAGATATAGAAAGTTTCTAAGGTCTCTCTCTGTGTGCTTTCAGAATTCTATGGTCTCATCCTCATCTTTCTACTATCCCAATCTTAGGTAAAAATGGATTTCAAATCTTCTCCTATGACAGAATTGATTCCTGGGCTTTTTCATGAATAAAATAAGTCTATGGTTCTGATATATTAATAGATGTCCAGAGGGCAGGGTCTGTCCAACCCAGAACTTGGCGTGAGACTCAGCACACCCTTGGTATAATTCTCAATGCTGGTAACAGTAGGGACCAAGGCTTTCTATGGCAGAAATAGCTTTTGTCAGTAAGAAAGCTTTCTGAGGCAAGATGATGCATTAAAACAAAGAACTCAAGATATACAAGTTTCCTCTGTCATGATTTTAATGTTCTGTAAACTAATGCGTCTCTGTTTCTGCAGACTCCAGACCAGTAGACTCTGCCATCGTGGTTAACTGGTGGCTGATATTTGCATACTCTGTTCACTACATGTTATGGGCTAAATTGTGTGCCCCCAAAATTCCTATGTCTAAGCCTTACACCCAGGACCTCGAAATGTGACTGTATTTGGAGATAGGGTCTTTAAAAAACTAATTAAATTAAAATGAGGTCATTACAGTGAGGTCTAATCCAATCTGACTGTTGTCCTTACAAGAAGAGGATATTAGGACACAGATACATAGGTACAGAGGGAAGCCCATGTTAACACACTGGAGACGACCATCTATAAGCCAAGGAGAGAGGCCTCAGAAGAAACAACCCTACCTACACCCTGATCTTGAACTTTTAGCCTCCAGAATTGGTGGCTTAAATATCTGTTGTTTAAGCTATACAGTATGCAGGGTTTTTGTCATGGCAATCTTGGAAGACTAATACATTATCCATGTTGTGAATGAGAATACACATGCAAGGGAATAGTCCTTTTCTGACAGGGAGGGTAGTTTGGGTTCCTTCAGCACAGTGGAAAAATCTCTCTAAGTTTCCTTTCTAATGTCTGTGACTGAATTATGAGGTTTCCTCAACCTGATTTCAACCCAAAGTTGTGATTTTCTATATATAGACTCACAAACACTCCTTCCTAGAGTGATGGAGCTGAAGAAAGTTAAGAAATCATCTGGTCCACCTGCCTTCCCTACCTTCTGTTTATAGAAAGATAACTGAAGTCCTAAAAGGTTAAGCCATTGTTTGGGGGTTGCTGGCTGGTTACTGGCAGAGACAGAATTTAGTCCAAAGTCTTGAATCCAATCCTAGGTTCGTTAACCGTATCAAGCTGGCTTTGATTCTTTTTCTGCACACATTTATTGAATACCTACTAGGTGCAAGGTGTTGTGATAAAGGCTTTAGGTTAAGGATAATGGCTCATAACCAGGTGTCTACAATAGAAGCACACGCTGAGATTTTTCAAAGTGTGGATGCCAGGCCCTACCCCAGCCCTAATGAGTCCAGGTCTACTGGAGTGTGTTTGACAAATGGAATGTTGAAATTATATGGTAGATATATGTTTATCTTTTTCGGAAGCTACAGAACTACAAATATGCTATTTTGTATTCCTACCAACAGCATATGAGAATTTTAGTTCTTGCATATCTGCACTAACGCTTGGAATGGTCAGTCTTTTTCATTTCAGCCACTTGTCTTGAGACAACAGATATTTTTCATGTCTGCATTTTATTTCATAGTATGTGAATACAATAATTTAATTAACTAGTTCCCTATTGATGAACATTCAGGTGATCTCAACCTTTTGCTATGGTGACAATGTTGCCCATTCCTGTGTATTCACTTTACATGCTGAGCTAGTGAAAATCCCCAGGAACACTAATTCCCACTGTAGTTTATGAAAATGACACCTCAGACCTGTCCATTCCAGCAGCTCAATTTTTAATAAGTAGGAAAAATTTCCTGAAAGTGGAATTACTGGGCCAAAGAGTGTGCACCTTTAACCGCGTCTACACCTGTGCATGGGTTTTTGTCAGAAAGACTAAAGCAGGAGGAAGGGGAGTGGATAAGATCCCAGAGATAATTTGAGAATTTGGAGGATGAGAAGAGAGAATCTATAAAAACAGAACTCTGTGAGATGCCAACGTTTAAGGTACAGACAGAGGAGAAAGGAAAAGCCAGCAAAGATGAATGTCATGAGGGCAAGAGGAGAAAGAGATGTGGAAGGTCAGGGCAGTTAAGTGACTTTCCCAGTCCTGCCCAACTGGAGACCAGCAAAGCAGAGACAGTCCCCGGCAATGTCTCATCAGTCCAGTTTTCTTTCTGGCAGAGTAATTTCTGCAACTCCATCTCCCTTTCTTTTTTACCCCCTTTGCTCCTTTCTCTTTCCATATTTTTCTGCAACATTTATCCTTCTTCCCTTCTCATAAATATTCCCTTCCTGCCTAACTTGTCTGTCTGGAATTAAAAACAGAGATTTCAAGTTTTCCAACATCTCTACTTCCAATAGGCATGAGCCCCATGACCTTGTGAAAGTCACCCACCTCTCTAGCAAATCACTGGAGTTGAGATGTGCTTTGCGGATCAGGTATGAATATCGGTGTCTGGGACACAGAGGTGCTCACAGCCAAGGTGGGGGAAGATGCAGAGAGGGTGCCCCAATATCACTGAAACCATCAGACAGTGGACCCCATGGTGCCCTGAATTGACCAAGCTTGATGATGTGTTGCAGGAGATGATGATGATGATGATCGTGACAACGACACCCCTTCCAACGAAGAAGTCTAGGTTTTGCAGGATTGCTCACCCACAGCGATCTCCCCTTTCTGTGAATATCTAGTACTCTACAAACATTTGTAGCTTTCAGGATTATGAAAACAAATTTTCCATAATGCAAGCAAAGCACCTAAAACAGCGGCTGGTAAGTCACAAGCGGTCACGACGTGCTTGCTAGTATGAACTCTGTTGAATACCAGGATATGCCCTGACTGTAGCAATGGTTTGCTTCAGAGTAGCACACCAGGGGAGAACTATGCCTACAATATAAAAGAAGTATCTGGAGAAATATAATGAGAGAGAACAAGAAGTTTTCTTTGACTACTCTGACTTCATTTTTGGAAGACCACACAGCTTCTGTCTGCGTGCACGTATGGTTTGATAACATCAAGGCAAGTATTAATAAATATCATTCCTAACACCGTCCCACTCATGAACCTGACCTGAAGACACCAAAGAATCCAGAGTTAGAGTTCAGTAGTTTTAGGAAAGAGAGGCGATTATGTCAACCAAGGCTCAGAAACTGGCTCACAGCTGTGTAAATGGGGAGGTGTGTGTGTGTGTGTGTGTGTGTGTGTGTGTGTGTGTGTGAGAGAGAGAGAGAGAGAGAGGGAGGGAGGGAGGGAGGGAGAGGATATGACAACTTGTTTCCCTAATCTCCTGGGACTTGCCATGAAACCTCTCTCTGCAGCCTTCCACTAACTCTTTCAGAGGAGCTGTGAATATTATTTCTAGTGGGGCTTACACATTTTTCCAGTTAACTTGCCTCAGGCATCTCATCTTCAAAGTTTCCAATAATGTTCACAACTGGCTTTCAATTCAGAGAAACAGACCTATAAAGATAGCACTTCTTTCTTCCCCCAAGATGTCTCAGAGCCAAAAAGGCCACTAGCCAGAGGATTCGGTTGTAGGACAAGTTTTCTGTGATAAGTACAGGAGCAGCCAGCCCCTTGGACCTCCTGGGCCATTTCTCAATCCCAGGCCAGCTCCATGCGGTGGGTTTCCCATGGACTGTCCTTAGCTCACCCTATCCACCCCCAGTTCATGCTTTGGAGACAAGGAATGGAAAGGATGTTTAGAAAATAGGAAGAAAGGGAAGTAAGGATAAAGAGTAAAAACTCAAGGTGAGAGAAGAAACAAGAGTCATAGAAAAATGAGAGCAAAGGAAAGAGAGAAAAAAAGAGAAGGAAGAAAAATAAAGGGAAGAAAATAAGGGAAAAAATGAATAAAGGGAGGAAAGAATTTGGCTACCTATGATAATCAAGCATTTTAAAGTCATCATGGAATAAAAACAAGATGAAAATACAAAATGAGGACTTATTAAAAATGTAACCTCAGATGTGTGTGTGCACAAGTGTGTGTAAAAGGTACTTGTGATCTGAAACCCAATGATCCAAGTGGAGCTATTGCTCTGCGCAGAAAAGCATTCCGATAAATGCTCATTAGCACTTCTCTCACTGCCTGTTCTTGATTTCAGTCACTCTAAGTCTCTTTTCCTTTCTTTAAAGCAACCACATTCTCAGTAGTATTATCAGTGCTCATTAGTAAATCATATTGTTTGAATTTCCACGTGTGGGTTTACATTCATTTTCTTCCAGTCTAAAGCCAGGATCTGGCCTTCGTGAGGATCCTTCTTTTCTTCTGGCAGCTATTGGGTCTGTTGGTATTTACTCAACTCTAATTCATGGAATAAATTCGACATTTTCTAAGCTAGTTAGGAAAGTCATTGTTGTCGAGTCCCATAGCAGGAAGGAAGGAGAGAGGCCATTCACCCAACAGAAGAGGAGATAAAACCTCTTCTGAGAGAGGCCAGGTGGTTTGGAAGAGGCTACACACTCGCCAAAACTCAGGCCAGTTACTTAACTTCTCTGAGATCAGGTATATCTTTTCTCAAATGAGTGTTATAATACTCGTTTCAAGGATTTTTGAGAAGATAAGAAACAATGCTTGGAAAGCGAACAGCACAAACCCATAGTGTCTGCTCAGTGCATGTTATACACACATACATGCACATAAACACAGTTAAAAGCCCCTTGCATACATGCAGGGCAGGTTAAAAACTAAGGCTGGAGTGCTGACTGTGACCTTAGTGTCTTTGTCGGGACATTACAAAGGTATAGCTAAGTCCAAATACAAGATAATGGAAGATGTGTGAACGAGTAAGCAAATGAATGAATCAATGAATGAATCAATGAATGAATTGAAGAAAGTTACTTCCCCTCATTTGAAAAAATTTGCAAAAATGTTTTTTATAAAAATCTTTAAACAAGGAAACCTCTCAAAAAATGTACTTATGTAAAATATCTCCTTTTCTATTGCCATCTTATAAACAGAATTATCAGGTGCTCCCCAGTGATATTGCTCACACACATGAGCAGACATGTACATATATATACGGTCCTGTGTTCACTGTCTTGGAGGCAACTCCCAAAGGATGCTAGATCCTTTTTTCTATTTCCTTGAAAAGACACTAAAGGGAATTTAAGAGAGAAAAATTATGGAAAGTGGACAGCAATGAAAATATCATTTCACTCAGGTTCATAAATCATTTAAAAAATTCTTCTCTCATTTCCCGCCACCCAGCAGATTTATTGAAAATTTATTGCCAGTCCTTTCAGGGAAGCTTTCCACCGTTCAAAAGAAAGAGAAAGAGAGAGAGAGAGAGAGGAATTTTGACCTAAATTGCCTAAGAGCTAAGCGAGAATACCGTTGTAGCTCTGTGGCTCCATTTCAAAACTAGCCTGTGTTTTACAGAATTTCAAACATCCAAGTCACTTCCAGTCATAGGAGCTAAAATTGGCCAGGGTGGAACTTGCGGCTGTCAGAACTGATAAACATTTCCTGAATGCCAATTGGTCGGAGAACCATGTCTCTGAATGCCATTAAAAGAATCTGAAGTCTACCTCAACATGTAACCCCAAGTTCCAATTGCTTGTCGGGAAATTGAGACTTTGAACAAACTCAACCGATTTTTTCAGTCCCGCATTCTGTGGTCCCAGGGTCTTATGAGGGCTGAGATCTCGGGGGTGATGGGGGAGGGAACAGGCCAAATCCTCCTGTTTTGCACTGGGATGAGAACAACAAAGCTCAAATCCCTTGCTCCCGGGGATCAGGGTCTGTGTGCATGGACTTGTGTCTTTCACCGGTCTCAGCAGGTCTCAAGAAGAGAAGAAATAAAAATCAAATCAAAGCATCCAGTGTTTGCTATGGTAGGACAAAATGCGTTTGACAATGGCTAAAACCTTTTTCTGTGTTGGAGGAGCTTCCTGCTCTGAGGCAAAGTTTATCCTTGGCAAAACTAGGAGAGAGTGTTTCTTTTTTGCCACTTCCCTACATTTTCTTCCTTTTTCAAGCAGTGACTCCTGCCAGCTAAGCATTTACTGAACACATCTGGACTGTCCGGCTACCATCTTTCCAAGGGATTATTGGCTATAAATCCCCAGAATCTCACTGATAGAAAGAGGTGTTCTTTGTTCACCGTTAACAAATTCAACCTGAGCTAGTATAGGCACACACACAAAAACCTTATTAGCTCAACTGGATTCTGGATGGGCATGGATGTTCTGGGCCTCAGAGACACTTGGAATCAGGAATTATAATTCTACCACCTTCTCCTCTCATCTACACTTCTGTCTGAGTCAACTCTATCCTCTCCTACCATGGACTGGCTTCTTTTATATGGAGGACATGTTACTTATACCTCCAGTGCCTCCATCACATCTCCAGAGAGTTTCTTTTAGAGCCCAAATTCAAAAATGCTGAGGAAGTGCTTTGATTCTGTAAATATAAAAAAAAGGCCCACATTACCAGACTAACCAACTGATGTCAGCAGGGTAAGGTTCTATAATTGGCCCAGCTTGATCAGGGGGTGAGATCTATTAGGAAATAGCAGCTCACATTTGAACTACTGAGGGAGACGGGAGGAGAAGTACTATATTTCTAGGGAAGGGAGGAACGGATGAAATTATACATGTTTATCAGAGACATCCACCACTATTTGTAAAGCAAATCTCTCTCTCACATTTAAACCTTAATACAGATGAGTAACTGAGGTCAGAATCCGAGGATGCTTAGGTCACAGGTTCCAGCCTTCACAATCAACCGAGGGAGGCCATATGCTATTACTCTCCTCATCAATATCATCTGTATCTCTTCTGCATTGTTTGCTCGATTCAAGAAAACGTCTATCTTTATGTACAATGGATGTGTTTATAGAAAATGTGTGTAAATCAATTTTCCCAAGAGAGAATCAAATTTTAAATGTACCAGGCAGTTTACTGTTTAAGCAACCTATAAAATAAAGTGATAGTTCTGCTTACAATGTTGAAATAACCTTAGAATTTACCTTGTGTTTGAATACAGGTTTTATGTTGAATAGACTTAAATTGGAGGAGGCGGGGGTTCAGGACGGGAAACACCTACACATTCAACTTGATGTTCTGCTAATCTGATGTTCTAACAAACATTTTTGCTTGTATGGCGTGTGTTTTCCTATTACTGTAGGTAAGGCAGTCCTTTGTGGTAAAGAGTTCCATTTCCAGTTTCTTCTCTTTCCTGTTGGATGACCTGAGCAAGTCACTTGTCCCTATTAAGCCTCACTTCCCTCCTGTGCAAAATCAGGATTATAATGATAGTTATTTCTACTTTACGATGTTAACAAGAGGTTCAAAATGAGACAAGTCTACAAAAAGATAGTCTAAATTCTACAATACTGTAAGACACTAATTATGTAGACATAATACTGATAATATGTTATATAACATAGGTTATTTAACATTGTAAGTTTCTTACTACTTAGGCCCATGTTATGTTATCCATTCTTATTATCTGTATTGGTCCACTTGGGCTGCCATAACAAAATACCACAGACTGGGTGGCCTAAACTACAGAAACTTATTTTCTCATGACTCTGAAGGCTGGAAGTCCAAGATCAAGGTGTTGGCAGGTGTAGTTTGTCCTGAGGCCTCTGCCCTTGGCTTTTAGACAGCCACCTTGTAGCTGTGCCCTCACATGGCCTTTCCGTGAACAGACTCCTGGTTTCTCTTCCTCTTCTTAAGAGGATACAAGTCCTATTGGATTAGGACTCTTCCCTTATCATCTTATTTAGCCTTAATTATCTCCTTAAAGACCCTACCTCCAAATACAGTCGCAAAACAGATAAATTTTGTGTGTGTGTGGGAGGAGCACAATTCAGTTCATAACACCCTCCATTAATTATCTATGCAGAAGCTGCTCTAGGAACATCGTGACTTACTTTTCAAATCATCTTTTAAAAGAGCAAAACAAGAGTATATGCTCTTGAAGAAAATAATACCAAGACTGAAAGCCTGAAAATTCCACCAGCTTGTAGCTGGGTAGAAGAGGTGTTCAACAGGACTCAACAAATGGGTAAAGGAATGAATGAATAATTAGGAATGGATGATGATGAATGAATGAATAGATGTTTATGAAGGAATGATGAATTAAATTATGTAGAAATGATTTACTCCATACTAAGACTGTTTTCACAGAGCATACTGGTAGGACTTACTGAAAACACCTAATCTTCATCTGCCCTCTACTTGCCCATTTGACAGCCAATAAGGGCCAAGTCAGAGCACGCACATCAATCAAGAGGCATGAAGACAAGACACTCATAAGTCTTCCTGAATTCCCAGATGGCCAAGAGGTTCCCTTTCTCTGAGACCATCTCTGGTGAAATTATATTGCACAGAGCTCTGGCAAATTCAAGTGATGAGATGATTATGGAGTCTGAGGAAGACAAAGTAAGGCAAGGCCCACAGATGTGGTGACAAAGGACAAAAATACATAGTTACTGAAGTGCAGAGAAAACAGTGCAGACCTCTCAGACTCTGGCTGCCCTGAGGTCCTAGGGAAGATCTCCAGCCGCATTATTAAAACTAGTCACACATACAGGCAAGCCGGGGCTATGAAATGATTCCAGGGCTACAGGAATCCTGAGATCCTGAACCTCAAACACCTCTCCCAGCAAGCTCAGAACTTCAATTAGAAGTTCATTCTGCTGCCTATTAGAGCCTCCTTGACTCCCCTGCAGAACGGAGGTACAGGAAAAGGCTAAGGAGCCACAGGGGTTTGAGAGAGGCACCCTTCGTGCCATTGTGTGATGAGTATGTCTGAGCATGGCACATGGCACCAGGCTCTTAGCAAGAAGAGAGCTGGAGTGCCATGCCAAAAGCATTACCACCCTCCACCTGTGCTCCCAGGCTCAACAGTGTTTGGCATGTGACTGATTCTTAGTAGGTATTGATTGGTATGAATAAATGGATGATGGGTAGATGAATGGATGGATGAATAGATGTGGGACAACTGGGTGTTCCTTTGGCAAAAATTTTAGAGAGCGTGTTTGGAACTATTTTTCCTATTTTTTCCTGTGTCTTTCCACCATAACTTCCCTGTAATTTATTCCGTTAGGACCCTGACCACAGCAGGGGACCATATAATCTCTCTCCCTCCAGCATTACCAATGGGCTTGAGGATTTAGGCTTTTCTCATATAGGCATGTCTGTTTATTTTTAAAGTTACTTCCCTTAAAAAAAAAAAAGCACATGAAATAACTTATTCATAAGGCTCATCTAAAGCCAAATGAATAAAATAAATATAATAGTAATGAGAAGACTCAGAATCACTGCAAAAGAAAGCAGGGCATAATAATTTATAAAATATTTTGGAAAAATCAGAATAAATGTGAACCCAGGTATTGAGGAAGGGCCAGATTCCTGGGCTGCCCAGGGGCCTCTGATGCTTGCCTTCCTAACCTTCAGGAGCTTTGCAGCCCAGAATCTGCCTCTCAGCCTTGTAGACTCAAGAACCTGGTTTGGTCACCACCCAAGAATGAGTAGGCTGGCCAATTAACCTCAGAGACACTGTATAAATCAGACTGCTCATTAATTAATTTACTCCAAATACCGTAACACCTGTGCCAATCAGATCGGGCACAGCCAGCACACTTCCGCCTGTGGACAGACATACCTGGGATGCCAAAACCAAACCAGATAGCTGTTTGCTGAGCACAGGATCAGAACGAGGGAATTCTGGCAATTAATGAATTTAGATTCAGATGCCCATAGGACTGAGATGTGCAAAGCCCACGCTATGGCACCCAGACCCTTGGACACTACTGGATGGCCACCCTCTGTACCAGCATCCTTGCTTCTCATTTGCTCTGTGCTTCTGTTGCTGAACAACATTCTTCTAGCTGATCCATTTTTCCTAAAGATGACTTGAAACTCCTAATCCATTTATAATCAAGACCTACTTATTTGGGAATGTTCCTCTCTGCAAGGTGACAGCTGATATCTGTTCTGATATACCATGTGTTTCTAAATAACTCTCAGGGCAATCCTACTTCCCCAGTTTCAAGTGAGCACCTCGCTTTTGTCCCCCCTTGTGACCATTACATCAAGGTGGGAGCTGAGAGTGCTGGTTCCAAGATCACAGAGATATGGTTTCAAGTCCAAGCTGGGAGGGTATGGGCAGGTCACTTAGCTTCTGGGAGCCTGCTTCCTCATCTGTAAAATGGTCATGAAAGTGGCTGAGAAGGCTATTGTGAGGACTAATTACGGTAACGTCTGTGAAGCACTTGGCACACTTGCAAGCTCTCACTCACAGTAAGCAATAATAAACGTGACTATTATTCACGATCTCTCAGTCCTCCATTCAGCCTTCCCTCACTGAGCACCCACTGAATGTGCCTGGCCCCATGCTAGGACAGGAATCCAGCGCAGGATAATTGCTACAACTGAATATTAAATTTAGCTCTTAGCTTCCCGGCTGCCAAGGCCCAAAGGGCCAAATTAATTATTGCTAAGGTTTTTTTTCCTGAGCTCAAGTTTATTCAATTCTATGATACTTATACAAGGAGCTCAGTACAAAAAGGTTCAAGCTCTAAAGGAACGGCTATCTCATTACAGACTTCCAGATACTCAGACAATCGTAAGAGTGTGACATCTCAGTGCTTAGCTCAACAGGCCAAACCCAGTGGTAGCCCAAACCAGTCCATGTTAACAATACGCCATGCTTGCTGCACTTCCAACATAGCCTTAAAAAATATAAACTAAACATGCAGGTGACTGTAGCAACATCTTACTCTTTGAAAATATGATTGGTCCTCCCGGAGGATGAGAAGAATATGCAGGTTTAGGCTAATAGAGATATGACCCTAACAATAAATTATTTCTTTACAATTTCAGACACAGTGCTTCAGAAGTGAATTCACATGGCTAAGACGCATGTATGCATTCATTTAGCCTGATCTTGAGTAATTCACATTAATAAGAAAGACACAGGGCCCCATCTCACACCATATGCCTGCAGTCACTTTACTGGACTCAAGATAGAATCAAAGTAATTGCTCCATAAAGTAAAGCAGTTAGTAATAACCTAAACTCCAAAAGCCCTTTAATTTTCTGATTCATATCTTTAATCAATTTGCAACATGGAGCAATTGAGTTTTCCCTCTAGTTTCCCAATTGTTTGCTCAAAAGGGCTGCTCCGCTGCCTTTGACTGACGTGACATTATTGCATTTATATTGACTTTTACGGCAGTTTTTACAACATTCGAGGTGCATAAGTTACATGAAAATGTAGCACGGGAACATTTCAAGATGAAAGTAAGCCATAAAGAGAGTGCCCAGCTATAATGTCTGCAATTTACAGTATGAGGAAATTACAGATGGAGTTGGGCAAACGGGGCCTGGGCTTGGTGTCATCTGCTTCCAAACCCCCCCCAGCATGGTCCAAGCCGCCTCCTGCAGGACCCGGATCAGGAAAAGACAGAACCTGGTTGCTTTGGGCTTTGCTACTGTGCCTGGAGGTTTTCTGAAACACTGCCCCAGGCATGCAGAACATGGAAACATTTTCCAGTTTGGAAGGCGGGGGCGGAAGGGTGCTGGGAATGGGTGCTGACAGGGCAGGATTGTTTGGAAAGTTGAATCACTTAACAGAGGCCTAGAAGAAGCCAGAGGACTGCTCGAAGATGGTAGCTACTGCTGCCTAATACCTGTTCTCAGGTGGCACCTCTGTCTTCACCATTCACTTCCCGCCTGGGACCCAGTGGTGAAATGGAAACAGATGGAAGGTGGTTTCTCATCTACAGAGGGCCTTCCGTTCCCGTTGTCTCCTCTAACTCAGGAGACCTACCTTATTCAGGCCTTCAGCATCTCCTACCTAACTGGCCTCTGCATCTTCATTCTCTCCCTCGAATTCAGCCTTCCTGTCCTCACTAGAGATATTTCCCTAAGACAGCAGTAGGAGCTTGTCACTCCTTTTCTGAAGACATGTCCAGTGGCTTCCTGCTCCTTCAGATTTAGTCCGCGGCCCTCTACCCAGTGGCCAAGGACTGCCACGCTGCAGCCCCTGCTTCCCCGCCAAAGGTCACCGCCTCTATTCTAGCTTCACCAGGACAGTGTCGCTGTGCTGCACATTTTACCTTTGGGGCTTCGTCACCTCTCCTTTTCCTGTCACCCATCCCTTCTCCACTTACTCAAAGGTTCTGAGGGAGTTAGAGCTAGACTCTAGAGCCAGACTGCCTGGGTTTGAATCCCAGTTTTGCCACTGCCTCCTTCTGACGCCTTAGGAAAATTACTTAACTTTCTATGCCTCAGTTTCCTCATCTGTAAAATGAGTATAATAGCAGTATCCATCTCTAGTTATGAGGATTGATTCATTCAATATATGTGAAGAGCTTAGAATAGCACCTGGCAGAGCAAGGGACATTTAAGTGTTAGCTCCTATTTGAATGTTAGATTTTGCATTTCTTCTTCCTACAATACCTGTCCCATGTTCTCTATTAATCAAAATCCAGTCCTTCATTTATTAGCACAAAAGTTTCCTCCCCAGGGAAGCCATCCTAGATTTTCCTGTCAGAATGAGGCAACCTGCTTGGCCCTCCCCACCCTCTGCATGTGTTTTGACTGAGAACTGTCACTGACACTGTACGACACGTGCCTCTGCCCAGAAGGGCATGGTTTTTGACAGCAGCAGGTCATGTCACAGCAGGCTCCTTGCACTGAGCATCAGCCTGGAGCACCCTCCTTACCCCACAGGTGAGGTGCCAGCTCAGGGACCCTGCCATGGGATGCACACACACAGAGTGCAAAATTAATTTCTGTGAATTTACCTGGATTTAGTTTTGATACATGTCAGGAAAGGCTCAAAGTTCCAGGGAAAATTCAAATCAGCAAAGCTCCCAAAATTTACCCCTGGATCAGCTCTAAGGCACGTGCAGGCCTTCTTCCCGACAGACAGGCGAAGGTAGTGGGATTGGAACAGGGGCCTAAAAAGGGTTGGTTCAACTTTGGCACTTTCCTAATTTGGGGGTTCTGGGGCTGCCTTCCCTCGTGAGGTGGGAGGATCTGAGAGGGGCCGCCCCAGGACCCAAAGAGGCAATTTTCTCTAGAAAGGGAAGAATGGAGTCCTTGGTCAATATTCCTGTTGGGAAACTTTTTTTCCTACATTTGGCCTTTTTGTCTTATATACACCTTTTTAAGACAACACCTCATAATAGTGTCTTTATGTTGTTCTTTCTGATAATGTAGTCAATGTTTCTTTGTCTTCTCTCCTGGGTCATAAATAAGGTCCTTGAGGTTGGGGACAATGCCTTTTAGGTATTTACTTTTGAACATTTTATTTTTAAAATACTAAAACACAAACAAATCACTGCTAATCCGCCTGCTAACATATTATATGAAGTTAAAAACAAGAATGTGCCCCTTTCTACTCTCCCCCAACATTGCCATTTGTTGCGTATATGTTCTTCCTGGAATTCCCCAAGTTTCTCTAGTTGTCTCTCTTTCTCACTTACCTCCTATCTATCGTTTAACTATATATAAATATGTACCTATCTGCTCCCGTCTATTTATCTAAATGCATAATGTATGCATACGATCCCACAAACATGCACATATACAGTTTATCAAAATGAAATTATTGGTCTGCACATTTTTGTCCCTATTGAATGTTGCACCATGATCATGAGTTGGGTCATCTGTACCCGACTCATTTTCATTCATGGCTGCATGCCTAGAGGTGGAGTTCCTGGGACAAGGAGCATGGGCATTTAGGGGTAGTAATCCCTCAAAGTCTTCAGCGACGTCCACTCTAAGTGCGCTCTCAGGTTAGCAAAGACTTGATGTTCCTTAAGCAGAAAGTGCCATTCCATGTGCCTTCAAGCCTTATTAGTTAATGACTAAAGGCATTCACTTTCATCCCCACTCAATGCTCAGTCCAGAGCTGTGCACATGGCAAGTGCTCAATAAAAGCCTGTTATAAGAATGAATGGACATGCAGGAAGCCCGGTATAATACTGCCCGACCAAGACCATGACCATCTGCTAGGCAGACAGCACATGTAGTTCAGGGACTTTCTGTGTTGCTTTCAGGAAGTTACTGAGGTTTTTTTGTTTCCTCAGTTTCCCATTCATCCAGTAAGTCTAGGGATACTGGCTTGTTTCCCTGGAGACCTTGGGTGGAATCTGGTATTTCAAAGTGCTTAATGGTGCTGCTCAGTAAATAAAAGATGTCATTAATATGCATGAAGCTATTTCATCAAGAGGCCAACAGAGCAAATTTAAAAGCTATCTTCAAGGGAAAAGAACTAAACTGCCATTATCATGCATACTACTCACCACAATGGAAGTCTGTAGGAGCCAGGACAATGCACTCCCAGGGGCCCTGCAGACGCTGCTGAAACCTTAAGGTGCCCCTGGTCTCCCTGTCAGTCTCTCAGGGAAGGATCTGGAGAAGGAGAATCATCTTTTACCTCCAGATGCCCAGAAGTGGGACAGGAGTTCTCAGCATTCCAAGGCTGTGCCTAAGGGCCCTTGGATGATGCATCTAATGATTTCCGAGAACTGTCCCTAACAATATGAAAAATTAGATGGGAAGCAGCCAGCGCACGGGCAGGAGAAAGGCTCAGGAGGATTTATGACTTGCCACCACTCCAAGGTCACATTTCCACTCAAAGGCATGAGAAATGGGAGGGTGGTTAAGGCAGCATCATTAGGAGTGAGTTGAGTGTGCTGTGCTGGCTGGAGAAGCAGCAAGGTGCAGGGAAAGGAGTCTTGGGTTCTGCTTAGCCATGTGACCTTGGGCAAAGTCCTCAAGCTCTTTACCTAAAACCTATATCTCATCGCATCCACAGGTGACACTATCCTGGGGACCCTGTATGTTCATATTAGTAGGGGATCTAATGTCTTCCTTGTGAAGCTTCTTCTTTAATTATCTAAGAACTTTTGCCAGTGGGGCCAATCTTCATTCCAAATGTCAGAAGAGAGAGAACTTGGGGGACCGATGTGTCCATTAGTAGAGCCCCAGTCAAGCTGCCTTTGTTTCTTTTATCACCAGATGGAAACAGCCCTACACCACAGTTTCCTAAGTTATGTTTATGACTGAGCTGATGCCTTTTCTGCTCTGGATTCTGTTATTGGCTATATTTGGGACTCCTTCCTTGTGCTCTAGTTACAGGTCAGTGGTTACCTGTAATCTCATATACCCAGCAGCACAATTTCTGGGCTCTCCCCCCAGGAGAGCCTTCCAGGCCCTGAGGTTGAGACCAAACCAACAGATGTTTAAAGTTCTTTCTCCTCAACAGATGTCAGTTGACCCAGCTCAAGCTATCAAAGAAGATCTAAAAGGAGATGTTTCAGTATACGGTTTCCTCAAAAAACTAAAAATAGAACTACAATATGATCCAGTCATCCCACTGATATGTATTTAACCAAAGGAAAGGAAATCAGTATGTTGAAGAGATATCTACACTCCCATGTGTATTGTAGCACTATTGACAATAGCCAAGATGTGGAGTCTACCTAAGCTTCCATTGATGAATGAATGGGTTAAGAAATTAGGATATATATACACAATGGAATATTATTCAGCCATAAAAAAGAGTGAAATCCTATCCTTTGGATGAGCCTGGAGGACATCATTTAAGTGAAATAAGCCAGACACAGAAAGATAAATATACATGTTCTCACTCACATGTAGAAGCTAAAAAGTTGATCTCATAAAAGTAGAGAGTAGACTAGTGGTTACTAGAGGCTGCAAAAGGTAGGGAAAAGAGGGGAATAGGGAGAAGTTTATTAACAATACAAAATTACAACTAGATAGGGGAAATAAATTCCAGTATTCTACAGCACTCGTGACTATAGTCAACAACAACTTATGTATTTTCAAAAAGCTAGAAGAGAGGATTTTTAATGTTCCCAACACTAAGAAATGATAAGTAAGGTGATGGATATGCTAATTACCCTGATTTGATCATTACATATGGTATACTTATTTTGAAATATCACACTGCACCCTATAAATATGTACAATTATGTGTCAATTAAAATAATAAAAAATAATCATTTTACCAAACAAAAAAGGGGAATAGATGTTTAGAATCTGAACGTCCCTTGCCTCTCAGGGGACCCCTTAGCATTTTTGTAAATTTATTCATCTCTTTCCCAACTAAGCGTACTATAGGATCTTGGAAGGATGCAAAGGCTTAACCCCTTTACATCTTGTATTTTCCTAATTAGGAGAGGCCACCCGTTTACTCAGGAAAGAGGCAAACTTGAAGGGTTCCAAAGTGATTTTCTGTGCCCATCTATACAATGAAACAGCAGATAAATTCTCTTCTTAAAAAAATAAGTTCTACCTGTACAGACACTTTGCTATATGTATAATGTGCTTTAAACAGGGGTCCCCAACCTATCTTGAGTTGTTTGATTATTTCATTATGTGTTATAATGAAATAATAATAGAAATAAAGTGCACAATAAATGTAACATACTTGAATGAAACCGTCCCCTCCTCCCCGGTCCGTGGAAAAATTGTCTTCCATGAAAATGGTCCCTGGTGCCAAAAATGTTGGGGACCACTGCTTTACTGACACCTGCTTCATTTATCTCACTGGGATGTTATGAGAACTAAACAAGGTCTTGGATAAATAACATCTATTTTGTAAAGCAAAACCAAAAAAAATCTAAGTAATAAAAACAAGAAAATACTACATAAACAATTCATCTCATTAGAAATAGAGTTTGGTTCTAGAAACTCCGGGGTGACTTCTAGGCAAGTAGGGTTTCCCAACAGGTATAGAGAATAAAAATTAGTTCCCCAAGGAAGATCGGGGACAGAGCATGGTTGATTTGTGGTGCAAATACAGAAGGGGAAGCTGAAATAATTGAATGACTAAAATGAAAATAGTTAGAAGGACAGTATCACTAATTTACATCCACTCTATCCATCTCCCACTTCAATAATAGCTTTACCTCCAAAATTTTAAGTGATAGTTTAGAAGCTCCTTAACCATTTTGAGATTCAGTTTTCTAAATACGAAATAAAGGAGTTAGATTAACATCAATAGTTTTTGAACATTTTTTAGTCATAAAATGCTTTGTACAAAAAAAAGACTTATTGGATACTCAATAAGTAAATCTGTTCAAATAGAGCATTTGTACACTCTAATACTATATACAGTTAGAGATAACAATATCTCTTCCAATAATAATTTTCCAAAATTTGTCCATACCTTACAGAGTTCCTAACAATTTCAACGTAAGTCCTTTGGAGACATGTTAGGGCAATAATCTCTGGTGGCCAAGGTTCCAGGTCCTCAGCAGAGGACTGTAACTGCAATTCCATTGAGCTTGTTGAGTGATCTAACAGTGCGGGGCTGATCAAGAAATTTGGTGATCAGCATTTAATTTTTCCTAATTTTTCAAACAGGGGGAAGAATTGGCTTTGGCTGAAGGTATAATGTAAAGAAATTACCTCTGATAATGCCTGGAAGGCCATAGCAGTCTAGACAGCCCACGTGGCTCTTCTTTATCTAATGTGAAGTCTTCATTCTTCTAATGAGCTAATTTCTCACTTTTCTGATAGGTAGCTCTTAAGTCACCCCTTGCTCGAAAAAAGCAGAGGCCAGTGTGCGGAGTTAAGAAGTACTTCCACTTTTCTTCCTGTAGGCATCGTGATCACTGGCAAATGCTTTTAGGTAGGGGCAGTGGGTGTGGTGGAAAGTGAAGAGCATTTAGGAATAAAGCCAGAAACAGAGAGACAACACCGGCAGGCAATAAGGCCAACAGGTACTTCTCCAAATCAACCCAGCACAGCAAAGGAAGCCAGGATCTTAGTGAGTGGTAGCAGGCATACAGCAATCACAGCTTAACTTTGTTTCTCTTCAGAGCCTCAGAGATCCCTCCTTCTTCATAAACACTTTCATGACACACAGGAGGGACCAACAAAGCAAGGCCATGAAATAGGGGAGTTTTTGTTTGGTTTCTTCCCATGTCTGTGGGTGCTCAGTACTCCTATGTTATACTTTCACCCATATCAAGAGAAAAAGACAACATGGTCATCAGGGCAAAGAATCACATAATCTGCACAGCCGGAGTATTTTGTGGTGGGTCATTCACCCTGAATAACGAGCATTTGATATTATGTTTTTGTTAGTCCTGTGAATATAGACAAGGAGAATGCTGACCTTAAGTGGTCAACTTGTGAAATCTCCCAAATAATACAGAAATCCCTTCTTCAACATTGTGGGAAGATGGTCACCCATGCTTTGTGCGAGCCTCTCCAATGACAGGAACTCACTACCACCCCAATATGCAGAATCCATTGCTGGACCATGCTCAGTGCTAGGGTGAAACTAAGGGAATCCAATATTTCTTTTAAGTTCAAAGACAATCTCATGTAGGCATTTAAGTTAGAGAACAACTGCGGTACGGTAAGTCAGCTTGTACCCTCTCCCCTCATGGCTCTCCTCCTGAACCGCCAGAGCAGTGGTAGCCTGTTCCACACAGCTTGGCACATGATTATATTAACGTATTTTTAATCACATTATCCTTTCGTGGTTTCATGGGTGCACCTCCAAAGTGGGCCTATTAGCTGGTTAACAGCCTCTCCCATGATGTTCAGCCTGCAGTGGGCTACACAGGAGGTGCTCTTTAAAGCCCTGTGACTAAACCAATTAAACTTATAACAGATTATTTAAAAAGTAACCACCTGAAATGTATTAAAATATAGTCTCTTGAGTTGGGTCCCAAAGAGATTGTCTCTGGTGCCAGCCTGGTAGAACGTGTTTGCCAAATGAATCTTCAAAGCTGGAACCAAGTTGGTCAGTTCTTCCACATTTCTAAATAATCACTGGAATGCCAGCGAGAATTAGAACACTGGGTTGAGACATGTCACTATCATGACCTAGTTGATCTTTCTCTTTTTGCTCCCAGAGGTTCAACCCTGGTTCAAGCTGGCCTTATTTTGTGTTTTTATTATTGCAATGAGTCAAAATCCTTTAGCCTGGTTCTCAAGGCATTGTATGGAAGGCTTCCAGCTTCATGAGTTGCTTCTTCCCAGAGCAGCCTGTGTTTCTTCTTTGTTAATACTCTTTGCACATGTATGTATTTATCTGAAGCATTGTTTTCACGACCACACTATAAACACCCCACAAGGGCAGTGAGGGAATCCATAACACTTACAGATGCTCCATCACTACTCATTGAATGAACTACTTAATTCCTCATGTACACCCCATAGCATAGCATAACTGAAGCGTGCACCATTCTCCAAACATGCCCCCCAACTCTCTGGCGCTATTATTGCTCTTGTCATTTGCTCATGTCATTTGCATTATGGCCATATTAGAATATTATGTCAAAGAGAGCGTGATGACACTAAACTGGGAATAATTCAAGTGGTTAATGATGAGAAGAGAAAGGTCAGAGTATCCTGGTTGGAGGCAAGGAAGGATGTTTAGGGTCAAAAGCCGTGAGAAATGGCTAGCTTAATCATCAAGATGCCAAGATTTTATTATTTTAGCTTTTATCTCTGGATTACACTGTGACTTTGGGCAAGTTACTTAACCTCTCTGTGCGTCTGTTCCTCACTCTGCAAAGCTTGAATAGTAACACCACTCTACACCTTGACGTTTCTCAGGGCTGTGGAGGATAATGTAAAAACACCCTGGCCTTTGGCACTCTTGCTGATACACTTTGTCTTTGTTGTTTTGTTACAGATTTACCACATTTGATATCTGGGCTCAAAAAAAAAATTCCTGCCTGAGGTATTAACTCAAAAAAGCATAACAATTCATTCCAATAATTTGCACAAATATTATTAAGAAAATATGTTCTGGAAAACAACAATCAACTCTTCAAAACCCTCCTTGAGTTTTTCTTCCCTGACACTCAGAGCATTGGATTCAGTTCAACAACATTTCCTAAAAACATTTTTTTATGCCAGCCCTCATGGGGAATAGAAGGGCTGCCTTCAAGGACCTCGTGGTATAGAGAATAATGGTCCCCAAAGACGTCCACGTTAAAACCTCTGGAACCTATTAGTATGTTACTGTACATGGATAAAGAGACTTTGCGGATGTGACGAACTTAAGAGTTTTGAGATGGGGAGATTTTCCTGGATTAGCTTGTCCAGGTGGGTGCAGTCTAATTCCATATCTCCTTACAGCTGGAGACTCTTTCCTGGCTGTAATCAGAGAAGGAGGTATGACTACGGAAGAAGAGTTGGAGAGAGGCATCGTCACCCCTTTTGAAAATGAAAGATGGGGACCACAAGCCAAGAAATGCAGGTGGCCTCTAGAAGCCGGAAAAAGCAAGATAATGGATTCTCCGCTAGAGCTTCCAGAAAGGAACACAGCTCTGCCAATACCTCTATTTTAGCCCAGTGAGACCCATTTGGACTTCTAATCTACAGAACTACAGAATAATAAATTTGTGGTGTTTAAGCCACTAAGTTTGTGATAATTTTTTTATGGCAGCAATAGAAAACTAATACAGACCTCATGGGGTAAAAAAGGAGGAACAAGAATAGAAATCATAACAATCTAAGGGCCTCTAGGATTAATTTTGCAAGAGTGGGATCAACCAATAATATTAATGGCAGTGATGATGATTATAATCATAACTTTCAAATAATGCTTAAAATGTGCCAAGCCCTGTCTTGAGCAATCCATACTAATTCATGCAATGCTTGAGATATGTCTTATTATTGATCCCATATTATAGATGGGGAAATCAAGGACCGAGAATTATCTAACTTGCCCAAGGCTATACAACAAGCACATGCAGATCCAGGACTTGAATCCAAGCAGTCTGACTCTGGAACCTACACTTTTAACCATGTTCATTCCGTAGAGTGGAAAGTCCCACCTGGGGACCCAGAAATAACTTCCTGGATTAGACAGGGTTTCTTAACCTTGAACTGGTAAGTAGGATTTTGAGAGAAGAAACTAATAAGACCATATGTGGTGAAAGTAACCTGAATAAATGTCACGGGAACGTCTGTGCTTGGGGGAAGAGGCACAGTGGGAGTTGACATGAGGAGTGACAGAGGAGTTGACATGAGGAGTGACAGAGGAGTTGACATGTGGAGTGACAGAGGGCACACTGGTAGATACAGGTAGGAAGAGTGGGTTCCAAACAATCACATAGGTCTGGTATTGCTAGGCACTCAGGTTCTAATTTGCAGGTAGGTGGGAGCTATAGAAGGTTTCTATGGCAGAACTCATTTATCTCTCATTTGATCTACCAGGAAAACAAGAATTGAAAGGCAGTGGGAGGAAGATTTTTTTTTTTTTTTTAAAGCTTAATCTATAGGAAAAATTGCTGGCTTAATTCTCAGGAAACTTATATCTATTAATTGCTTCTCAAATTTTGAATTTTTCCCTCAATACTTCTTAATTATTAACTCCTGACCTCTAACCCGCTGGAAGGCAGGACCTGGCTTCTACCTGTTTCTATCCTCAGCACCTACAACAGGACCTAACTCAGCACAGGGGCTTACTGGAGAAGAATTCTGCAAATGAATCAACATTTGGGTGAAGTCATGTGTTCCTGAAATTTTTTCATTGAAGTGGTATGCCTTGTCTACTTTCTGAAGAGACTACAGGCCAATAACACACAGTGCATGACATGACAGTCTTTCTCAAAGGTGAAGAGGGTCTTTGGAACCAGACCTGAGCAGTTTCTGTGATTCCCACCCTGGGAGAGGTGGTAAAGATGGTGAGGGGTTGTGTGTGCTGGGGAAGGCCCTAGAAAACACTGGTGAGGTAGACTGGGACACACACTCAGGGGCTGTGTGACTGTAGACAGTCACATGACAGGAGTGTGAGTTTGAAAGGGAAGGCCCCTGGGAAGTGTGACATCTTGGCAGGACAGCTGGAGCCCGGGACAATTAGTTTTCTTAAGGAACATGATGAAGAGTGGTATTTTACATCGGAGTATAATGAGGGTAGAAGGCAGTCCAATGCCAGGGAACAGCTCAAAAGAGGACCCTGTGAGAGACACCCTAAACTTTTGGTTTCCCTGCAATTGAGTAAAAGGTGTCTCCCCTCGCCCCCAGCTAAGAGGAGAGCAGGGAAGGTCCAGAGACCCCCAGGAATTAATCTTCTTCAAAGAGGGACACTGAGGATCTGTGTGCTAAGTTGGTGGCAGTAACCTGACATGACCTCTATGTCACTGAGAGACTAGAATAGCAATGTGGAGGCTGGAAGAACCCAGGAGCCAAAGCAAGACTCACCTACAAAGAAGGACATCCCCACATCAAGGAACAGCCAAGAGAAGACTCCCAGAGTGCACTCCCAAGCCTGTTGGTAATAGCTCCACCTCCAGAAAAGTTTCTGACAATTACATTTACTAAGACTCATCTTTTTCTCTACTAGAACAACTGTCATAGTAACTTGACCATATATTCTTTTCCAATGACCTTAAATATTTTTCCTTTTCTTTTTAACCAAAATATAATTCAACTTTAATGAAAATGTTGTAATGATAATAATAAATTACCCCATATCCTGTCACCTAACACAACCCCTATTGTCATTGTTTCTTATTCATAATTCCCCTAATCAATGACAGATTCTCTCTTGTCTTATAGAAAGGACATTCCCAATGGCAATGAGCAAATGGAAATAGAAGAGGATGAATTCATCCATCCTCTATTTAAAGTGATACAATCTACTTTAAATGGAACACAAAGGGCTTCATATATGAACCTAGAACCTTTTTTTCAGCAATGGAATCCAGCCCTAAGCCTTGGGACAAGTTCTTTGAAATTTACAAATTAAAGCAACTAACACATGCATCTTGTTAAAACTTGGAGCAAGAGAATGAGTGTAGAAACAACAGCACATGCCTGTAAAGATGAAGCTTGGCTCACTGGACTGGTACTTATGTTGCACCACAGTGCAAGCCCCAGTTGGTCTTCCAATCTATTCTCCCATCAGTTCTGCACGTGAACCCCAGATCCAGACCTAGCCTGCCTCACCATCTGCTACAGTCTGAATGTGCCCCCTCCCAGATTCAGGTATTGCCAACGTGATGGTATTAAGAAGTGGGACATTTAAGAAGTGATTAGGCCACAAGGGCTCCTCCCTTGTAATGGGATTCAGGCCCTTTTAAAAGAGGCTTCTTTGGGCTAGGTGGCTGTGTAATGATGCAGCAAGAAGGCCCTCACCAGACCAAATGCAGTCGCCTTGATCTTGGACTTCCCAGCCTCCAGAACTGAGAAATAAATTTCTGGTTTTTATAAGTTACCCAGTCTAGGGTATTCTGTGCAGCACAAAGGAACTGAGACACCATCTTTATATTTGCAACTTTCCCCTCTAACAGATTCCCCTTGTCTCTGACCATCCAATGCCCAGCTCAAATTTTAGTTGTGAAGCACTTGCAAAAAGCCATTCCTGTCCTTCCACTCTAGGGCATGGAGAGATCAATTCTTGCTTTCCATGGCCTGCCTTCTGGGTAGGAAGGCTGTGTGACTCCTTTCTCACCAAATGAGACGTAGAAGTCTGCTCTTGTTAGGGAGAGGTTGGTACTGAAAAACATTTCTTTTTTCCTGCTAGAAGGTGACAGTGCTGGCATCAACCTTACTCCCTTCCTTCCTCCTGCCTTGAATACAGATGCCATGCCTGGAGGTGCACAGCCTTCTTGTGGCAAGGAGGTGATGAATATGAGAGGAAGGGCATGAGAACAGCTTCCGTCACTGAGCTGTCAACTGTGTACCAGTTGCTGCCTATCTCCAGACACTCAGTAGGAGAGAAAAAGAAACTCCTATTTATTTAAGTCACGGTAAGTCAGGTTTTTGTTACTTGCAATCAAAAGTATTCCTAACTGATATAGCCATTCTCATCAGCCTTCCCTAACCAACCCAACCTGAGAGGCAATGCCTATAGTGGATACAAACTTGGGTTCTGAAGCCAACCTCAGTTTTGAATCCCAGGTCTATCACTTACTAGCTGTACAACCTTGGACAAGTTACCTAACTTCCATGAGCTTCATTTTGCTGATCTAAAATATGGGAATAACAGTGGTATGTGCTTCATATAGATGCTAAATGAGATAATGCACTTAAAATACTGAAAACATTGGCTGGCAGATAAGTGTCTAACAACAGCGGTTTTCCTAGCAGAGGCAGTACAATCACCCTTAGCACCCACTGGAGACTGAACTCTTCCTGGCTGCCCTAGCTGGGCCCACTCATCCAGCTCTCAGAGCGCTGTGTTCTGACTCTGTAGCCTGAACAGAGAATCCAGAGCAGTTGTCCCCTTCATCTGCGGTGACCTGCCTGCTGGGAGCCTCCACCCTGCAGCCTGATTGGCCATGATGAGCTTTCATGCTTGCTGTTCTTACTCTCACAGCTGATCTGGGACCTCATCCCATTTTATCCACCAGTTTCTTAAAGGGGGAACTTGTAGCAAAGAGAGGGAAAAAAAGAGAGCTGTGAGTCCATTTTCCATCGCCCTGCTTCCCAGCTGCTGTTGGCCGGGCAGCGGAGAGGCTCTGGCCGTTGCCATGGCAGTGGGCTCTAGGACACCACACGGCAGCCTCTTGGTCTCTCTTGCACTTCAAGGATGGGAAAAATAAATTGTTCAAAGAGTCTCTTTACCCCTTGGGAACTAGGGATTATGCTGAAACTTTATTATTACTTTAAATAAATAAATTACTCCCTTGAGGCCAGATGAAAACATGCTCTTATTAAATTTTTTAAAGGAGAAAAGGAATTGGAGAACAAAATCAAAGGTGCCCAAATGGATTGAAGTGGCTCCTCAGAAGCTGACATAATAGCAATTTGTATTTATATTATGCTTCTCATCAAAGGAACATTTCACAAAGGCGCCGTTTCCCCAGAGCTGCCCCACACTACAGAGTTCAACTTCATCACATAAGAGCCTAGGCACTGGGGGTCTCCCAGCATCCAAAGCCCCACCTCAAGGCTCTGACCAAGGCAGCTGATCTCTGCCTCTGGCCCCCAGGGCTGGCTGAGTCTCAGAGTCCTCAGGAAGCTGGGAGAGGCATGTGTGTTCCATTGGTCGGTGGGAAAGAGAGTGCTGCCTCCCATGTACGGATTCCTAGTGGAGACTGATCATGGAAACCTAGCCCAGAGAGGGGGTGTGCACTTCCCACAGCACGCACACACGCACATGCGTGCGCGTGTGCACGTGCACACACACACACACACGTGTGCGCGCGCGCGCGCACACACACACACACACACACACGCACGCACCACGAACACTAACTATTGGAAAGCGGAGCCTGTCTGGGAATGAGTTTCCTACTCAACTATTAGTAGAGACCAGGATTTCTGACTGTGTTTCATTTTCCCCAAGTGTTTCCAACATTCAGGACAGTAATAAATAACTTTTTCTTTCCTCATATTCTAGGTGGGAGACCAGACATTATATATGTGTGTGTTTGTGTGTGTGTGTGTGAGATACATGTATCACTGGATCCACTTGTCTTTGTTTGCACAGTGCTTGATACATAGTAGGGATTAAATAAGTCTTCTTTAAGGAAAGGACTGCACAAGTGATTTAATGAAGGACAAATTGGATAAATTAAATAAATGGCCAAAGTTTCCAGGCAGAAGTGATCATGCTGTGCCTGGGGAGCTTGATAGGATTTCATTCCTCAAACACAAAAGCAATTAAATAATATAGAAACCATTTATTAAAGGTTTACTCTTTGCACAGTGCTGAGCTATGAATTTGATATAGTCTTTCTCATCGCATCATTTTACAGATGAGGATACTGAAGTTCAGGAAGATCATGACCTGTGCATGGATGGGGTAAGGTCAAGGTTGGAACCCAGCTCTTCCTGGCTCCAAATCCACACTCCTCCTCATGGCCTCCTGCACCCCCAACCTACTCCCAGTCCCACCTCATCTTTCCACCATGATGTTCACATCCGTACTTGGTCCATGGAAATTCCCTACTTGAAACACCTTCTTCCTCTCTCATTTAGTAAAAGTTTTGTATTTTCTTTAGAATCCAACCCTACCCTAAAATCTTCTTGCATTCAGATTTTGTCCCAGCACAACCATCAAGCAACTATTTCATCAGGAAAGGCAGAATAGGGGGTCCCACATCAATTAACCAAGGTTTGGATAGTCCATGTAAATGGTAAGTGGCTCCTACAACCCATGGTTCAGCTGTTTCCCTTCCTGGACCTCCATCATTGTGACTTCAAACATGCAGTGACTGTGAGCTCACTGCCATCAGAGACCGGAGCCTAAGTTCCAGCTTCATTCGTTAGTATCTTTGTGATCTTAGGCAGGTCACTGAACCTCTCTAAGCAATATTTTCCTCCTTTGGAGAAATGGAGATAATAATACTGAGCCCAACAGGACTGTTGGAAGAACTGGATGAAATAATAGCTATAAAGTCTTAACACAGTGTACCTGGCATATAGTCCTGTTGGCCATGATGGTCTGAGCATGATGGTTGAGGTGGCAACTCTTACACCCTCCTTGTGCAGTGTTAGCCTTGATGGGTTGGCTGACGTTCTGTGTAGGTGTTTTCTGTAACCTCAGCTGAGTGTCACTGCGGAATGCGGTGGGTGAAAAAGGGGAGACCATCTTCTATTAATATTATCCAAGCCACATAAATGGCTGCTTTACCTGAGTTGGACCAACTCCTGGGGAGGTTGATCCCTGGCAGGTGACATAAGAAATGTCAAACACTGGGATAAAAATGGCCTGGAATATTTCAAAGACATGGCATGCAGTGGCATCAGAAGGGAAATTGGTGACCTTTGAGGTCCGAGTGCCTCTTCCTGGGATGACCTCTGCCCTTTCCCACCTCTGCATTCTTGTTCACACTCATCCAGCTGGTGCCCAGCCCCCATTCTCCCTCCTTATGTTCGCCTGTGTTAATCACAACCCTCCTCAAAGCCCAGTTGAAATCCCACTTGCTCTGTGAGGCCTTTCTCACCACTGTACTCCAAATGCCTCTCTCCTTCAGCACTGTCTGTACCTCTCACATGTCAGTCTCAGTGTGGTGACCTTGCACTGATATTCCATTGTTCACATTTAAGCCCTGATGATTAGTCTGCAGTTCTTCACAGGCAGGACCTGTGCCAAGGACGGATTTTTACATTCCAAAACCGAGGTCAGTATGGAAGCGAAATGGAGCTGATCACCAGTGTCCAAGCTACATACTTGTTGGGCAGAAGATAAGTAGAAACCAACTGACTTGGCAGGGTTCTAAAAGTTCATACAGTCCAAGTCCTTTATATGAAATAAATGAACAAACTGAGAACCAACAAGCGGATGTTTCTAGCCCAGAGTCACAGTTAATGTCAGAGTCCAGACTAGTGTTTCTCTACTCTGGCTATGGGTAATATTAATCTTTATAAGAGAACCAAAACCAAATCATATTTTCCGTCTTCTCCCCACATATCTTAATGGAAATTCTGAGCTTTGTTGTTTAATTGGGAAAACCGTCAAAAATGTGTGCTCATTTTTGATCCACTGTGAGTCTTCCAAAGTTTGCCTATTTTGAGGACGTGAACTCTCCAGCCTCAACCTTTCTGTTCCACTCCACCATGTTGGACGTCCTACAGTTCCCCCTAAAGCTCCCACACAAGCCTTGGCACATCTTCCCCGTGCCTCACTTCACCTGGCTAGCCCTCCCCTCCTAGGTCTTAGATTTAAGACCTATGTGAAGTCTCTGCTGATCCCCCCAACCCCACAAAGACTCTGCTGGGTGCTCCCATCAGGTGCTGTATATTTTCTGCTGAGGGTTAGCTCACATCACTCTTCAAGGTCCTTATTACATTGCATGGAAACTGTCCTGTTTACTTGATTGTCTTTGACCCCAAAATGATACATTGAGTACCTACTTCGGTCACGCTTCCCCTGGTGGTGAGCTTCCTTGGGAGAACTCCTCTTCCCATCTCACTCATTCTTGAAATACGGCTGCCCTCTTGATAAGACCCACCTCCCTGGCTGCAGTGACACATCTGGTGGCATGCACTGGCTGATTCTGAACCAAAGTGCCTTACTCCCATGCCACACTGATTGGCCCATGGGTGACCACCTGATGCAAGATAGGTCAATCAGAGGCTTTTCCCTAGAGTTTTCAAATCCAAGCTGGGAGGAGGGCACCCCTTTTTCTCTTTAATAATGCACTAAGGACCTGAGGCCAGAGGTGCCTGGAAGCCATGGAGTAGCTGTTTTGGAACAATGAAGCAGACTGAGAGAGAAGAGCAAAGACATTTAGAGGAAGAGTATCTTGAGTGTGTTTGATTCCTCATTCTCCCAGTTCAGCTGTTTCCCTGCCAGTTAGATGGTTTGATCAAATGACACTGCTATGGGCTGAACTCTCCTCCATCCCCAATTCTTATGTTGAAGCTCTAACCCATAGTACCTCAGAATGTGACTGTGGTTGGCTGGCACTTCCTTCCAGGGGTATTTTTCTAATTTCCAAAGCAGCTACTTGCTTACTACCAGGAATGGGCACTTCCTACCTCTGTTATGAATGACTTTACCTGGTAAATATTAATATCATTCTTTTTTTCCTCTAATAATGTTACCCACATTCTATGTTGGACCCCCATTCACTCACCAGATAGCTACTGCATGCCCACGAGCTGTCAGAAAACAAAGTAGCCTGACTACCTTAACTCAGTTTGCTACAGAAAATCTACCATTGAGCTAAGACTTAAAGTCTTAACCTTCTACAAGTGTTAGCCATGGAGACTACTTCTTAAACCTTGAATAGCTTCTGGCCTATTCACACTTGATTTTGTTTGTTGGTTGTTTTTCCTCCTCTGCTGTCTTATTACCCACTTCCCCCACTCCATTGCAGAGATTCTAGTCTTCCTAAAATATAGTTTTTGAATGAATTTTTCTGCTTCCTTTTTCCTCAATAACCCTGTTGTTTGTTTAAAAGTAAACTAAAGGTATTTACTTAGGAAGGTTTGAAAAATAGAGGTTAAAGACAATGAGAAATTTACTAAGCTGGCTGGGTGTGTTGGCACATGCCTGTAATCCCAGCACTCTGGGAGGTCAAGGTGGGAGAATCACTGAGGCCAGGAGTTCAAGACCAGCCTGGGAAACATAATGAGACTCTGCCTCTACAAAAAATTAAAAAAAAAATTTACTAAGTTATGAAAAGTCTTTAATAATTGGTATTTCAGAGTCTCAGAGGCATGAAAACAAGGAACTGATTTTTTGTTTTTTTGGTTCTCTTTGCTCCTTTCCAAATGCATCTTTCTCCGTAAATCTCATATAGCCTTCTAAATATTTTACCTGTGGCTTTGATAACCCTCCCTCCACATTTTCACCTCCATTTGGGAACCCATGGATAATAATCAGTCCTTCATAATGGACATGCTTCTAACAAAGGACTTAACTACCTTTGCTTATTACTTGCTTCACAGAGCAAAAGGCTGTAAGAAAAATTTCACCTAAGCAGCATTTTATTTAAATAACATTGCTATGTCTTCCACAAAAATGCAGACTAAAAATATTAAAAGTGTTTACTACATTGATTTTTCAATGTTCTTTATGTGGACAAGACAAATTCTTCAGTTTAGCTAAGGGATTTTAAAATGAATAACATGAATTCTCTGCCTATGAATCTAAGTTAAGTGACTTTGTCCTAATGATGGGAAAATCAAGGCAAATTTATAGGACTGTGAATCACAACCCACTCAGCTCAGGGCTCTGAGAGAACTCACTTTCTCATTTTATTCAGATGCTCTCACTTTTGTTATCTTCTTAAAGATTTTACCTTGTTTTTAACCTGGCATATTTCAAAGTATTACTGAAATAACAACTAAAAAATAGTTCTGAGTTCAGATGTGTTTGGAAAATGCTAAGTAAAATAAAGTAAGCATTTTCTTTTTAAGGCAGCAAGACTTCCCAGAGATTTTTAAGTGCTGTGTACCGAGAAAACTTGCAAGGTATGCCACCAGAAACAACTCACAAATTGATGTGACCTTCTATGCTCCTTTTGCACAGAGCATCTTTTAGGATCAGCGATCTAGGGCACACCGGTTTGATATCTCTAGCCACTTCAAAGACTTACAAAAGAAAGAAAGTTTAAAGACACAAAATAAAAAAAAAAAAAGCTTTGTTTTTCTTTTAAAAATCCAAGCTATTACTCTACTTGACCTTGGAACTACTATTAACTGCCTCAGAGGAAATGCTATTTCTGGTTGGTATCACATGGCGTATATCCTTTCTAGAAAGGACCATATCCAAACCCTTAAGTAAAATAGTCATATATTTCAATATATAAACAGAATTGAGTCAAAAGAAAGTACCCAGAGATGTATATAGATGCCCATTGGATGGTAACAATCATTTTATCTTCCCTGTAAACTTGAGATGACAGAGAAACAAGTGTGGCATACGCATACGATGAAATATTATTCAGCCTCAAAAAGGAAGGACATTCCAACACATGCTACAATATAGATGAAAGTTGAAGATGTTTTGCTAAGCCACATAAGCCAGACACCAAAGGACAAATATTGTATTATTCCACTTATATACGGTGTTTAGAGTGAAATTCATAGACACGGAAAGAATGGTAGTTGCCAGGGGCCGAGACAAAGAGGAATGCAGAGTGATCATCTAATGAGTATAGAGTTTCACTTCTGGAAGACAAAAAAGTCCTGGAAACGAACGGGTGATGCAGCACAACAATGTGAATGTTCTTAATGCCACTGAACTGTGCACTTAGAAATGGTCAAAATGGTAAATTTTATGTTATGTTTTACCGCAGTAAAAGAAATAACTGGTGAAGACCACCATATGGAAATCCCAGAGGCCAGAAGGTGAGACATTAAGAAGACAAAGGAGAATCTGAGTAACTGGTGTTTGAAGAATATTTAAGACAAATCTCTCTTCAGATTTCTGTTTTGAAAATATTCCTCTGAAATATAGGAGGTAAGGCCACACAGTGGCTTTGAAAGGGAGAGTTAAGAGACAAATACTTTAAAAATCCTAAGTTTTTAACATTTGAAATTCTGAATATATATGAGGGCCTACTGTATATAAGCACAGGGCTGGGTAATATTACAGAGACAAATAGAAAATGTTTTTTATCCCTATCCTCAGATGATTTATAATCTTACAGGGAGACATATCTATGAGTAACTTGGAGATTACAAAGACTGTGTTAAATGTGCATGAGTTATAAAAACAGAGCTTTAGGGATATGGGGAAAGAAGATATAAAGTCTGATTGAGGATCCATTCCCTCTTCTTCATATGTACCCTACTTCTTCCATCTTTGAGGTCCTGGTCAAGCTCCACTGCCTAGGAGATGCCATTCCTCATTGTTCTAACCCACTGCAGTCCAGCTTTTAAACTCTTATTATAAATTACACTCTTGTAACTATGTAGAGTATTGCCCTTTTAATTTAATTAATGGTTTTAGGTAGACATTGTAACATGACTAATATATACATATATGTATACACACACATACATGATGTATTTTAATGTGCTCTCCATATTTGGTTAGAGGCATGTGTTGCTTTGGGAGTGTTTAGGATTGCTAACATAGGAGTGAAAAGGAGGAACATTGGGTTTTGAGTCCATAGAGATAAAGAAGGTTTTGAAAGCCAGGCTTGGTCAAGAGAGAAAGGCTTTTGTAAATTCCAAAGCTCCCCTCTCCAGGTCAGAAGTCAAGTCAGGCAAACTCAGTGGTAGAACTTTACCGTAACTCCTAGTGCAGAGCACACAGACAAGAGGGAAGGTTCTTACCAGATAAGAAGAGGAGAAAGCATTCCCAGGCAAGGAGGAGGAGGATTTTCTGTGCATGTTTCCAGGGTAAGAATATAGTTCATTTCTCTGAGAACCAAAGAGCCTTGGTCAAAGGTGGGAAGTGAGTTGACTGAAACATCAGACTAGATAAAATGAAGTCTTCTAGAACACGTGGGGCTACTGCTGTTCTGCCCCTCTATGTCACAGATGGCTAGAAGCCTTAAACAGGTGTGTCTGAGGGAGAGACCTGATTCCACACGAGATGTGCATTGCATGCAGAATTCCCTTGAGTTCCCATATACCCCAGATTTGGGGGTGAGGGAAACAGGGCTGCTGAGCCCCTGCAACACTGTGTTAGGTGAAAAGGATAAACAATGCAGAGACCTCTCCGACACTGATATATTTTAATGACTATGGGCTTCAGCTATGAGCACCAGGACAACACTCACAAAAACCAGATGAGACCAGCCATTGAGGACAGATACCAGCACAAAGTGTTCAGAAGTCAAACCAGAACAACCTTAGTCTGGTGGCCAGAAATGAGGACAGCACACAGGCACCCCTCTCACCCCCTCATCCTCAAAGAACATGTCGGCTTTCCCTGCACGCATCTGGCCATCTTGGGAAGGGACAGAAAGATGCATCTTGTGAAAGGAAAAATAACTCTGAATGAACACTTATACTTGAAATTCACTGAATATATGGCCAAATTAGACTAAGAAACTATTCTAAAATGAAAAAGGTTAAATTATACTTAATTGGAAATTTTAAATCTACCCTACCACTATTGGTAGGAATGAGGAGAATAGTTATAGAAAAAAAGTTTATTTTTTTATTTTCTAACCCATCTAACTTAGACTGTGTGAATGTTCATCCCTTTTCACATGTTTAACACAAGAAGTACCCATCTCCTGGAGATCTGTAGAATGCTTCATGCTGTATAAGCAATAGGTGTCTCTAAATATGTGCGGTATGGAGAAACAAAAGGAGAAAATACGGATTTCATTTCTTCTCTGCCTCTCATGCCACCAAAATAAAAAAAAAAAACAGATAAAATAGAAGGAATACCATTACAGAAATCACAGAGAGAGTTCTGTACAGAGAACTGGTATTGGGAAACTCATAGGGCTTAGTCTTTAGAATATTAGTAATCCTGGCTACAGACAGTCTTCCTGCAAAGCTTTCTGTCAATAAGCTGAAGCAAATATCTATCTGGACCAGTGAAGTCCCACAAAAGTAATAAGCGAAGTTTTCAATCTTCAAAAATGTTTGAGCATCTCTCTGTTATAGTGGAAAAACCCTAGAACTTCTCATAAATGGATATTTCCCCTGGGGGACTAATATCCTCTCCAGGGTCAAACTTGAGTTCTCCTTATGATGCAGAGAGGCAACATTCACAAGAAAGTCACTTTTTCCCCCTCTTCCTATTCTTTTACCTTTAAATTCACTTTGCCTTAGGAAGTCATTTAATATCTATTTTTTTTCTGATTAGTGTTTTCAACAGGGGAGAAACTAGGACAAATTTTAGACAAAGTAAAAGACAATCTTAAAAGTTGACAACCAGCCCAGGGAAATCTTAATGAGAAAGTTAACAGACTGGCTGACTTTTCCTTGGTGTGCAAGACAGGTGTGCAAGGCTATTAACAATAGAACTCTGCACAAAGCCCTGTGGAAAGCAGGTGAATATTGATTTTTAGTCTTAAACCCATAAATAATTCATAAGGAAATTGTAGCTTAAAGATACAGGCATTGCTTTTATTTTTTCCTGGGACAATGGTATTCAGAAACTCACTATATTCAGTATCCTATAAAAAGAGTCTTCTCATCTTTTAAAAGAAGCCACTCAAATTTCATCTCATTCCTAAAACCTTCTTGGACCATCCAGTCCTCACCAATCACTCCCTTTTCTGAACTCCAAGAGCATTTATTGCCTGTAGCAGTCGCTGGGCATAAGCTATTAGGTATCTTTTTTTTTTTTTTTTAAAGAAGACATGGTCCAATAGATAATAAAACCTTCAAAAGTAGGGATCACATTACATTTCTCTTATTATCCCAATACCTATACTGGAGCCTGGTCCTCAGCCCATAAGTGTTCAATAAATATTTGTTGTTAATGATGATATGTTGTAGATGCATCTGAAACATAATCTGGACAAACACAATACAGGAAAAGTGCAAATCATCATCTAACGAACATGCAAGCCAAGAAATCAATATGAGAGAGCTGTCTGAGCACCAAGTGAAAGACAAAGTAATACACTCTTCCCTGCCCCAAGATCCAACATGGTGATGGATTATGCTACATAAAATTATCGATAAAGACCAATGTAGTCACAATGATTTCTAAGCAGTAGCAAGAAACATTAGATACAAAATGTAACATTATAACAAAGGCAGCAGAACTGAGAGGTCCTAAGTGGAATAATAGATACATTCATCTGATGAAGAACCTCTTTGCAAAGAAGTAACTTCAAGGGTAATGAAAGCATGATGCTTTCCTTTCCTCCTCTATTTCCCCAACCTAGAGACTGTGATTCTGATTTCCCTAAAGACACGTAGAATGCACGTCATTTGCCCCTTAAACAAAGAAGCAGAAAGGCAAACTTGGGCATTCAACCTTTGCCAAAACAAACCCAGCCCTTTCAAATGAGTTAAGTTCTCATGATAAGAGTCAGGTTGAATAAATTCATACAATTCTTAATTACATACACAACAAGGGTAGAACAATCTGCTTATTTCTGGTCCAAATTCCTGTCTTCTTCCATGAGGTTTGGCTTATTAACTCAGCAGCAGAAGATTGGGGTCAAATCTATTCCAACAGTGCACCTCATCTTGCCTTTCTCTGTCACTCTTGTGTACCCTTTTCCTACCTATAGCCTTCCTTTTGTACCAGAAGGTAAGGGACTCTTAGGCAGAAAGCTCTACCATCTTCACTGAACATATAGGTAACATATTCAGCACTACTATTGGTCTGACTAAAGTGAAGCAGTAAAAAATTCAATCAGACCAATCCAAAAGTCCCTGGGCCCTGGCAGAGATCTGGGGCAGGGGTAGGAGAGTGGGGACCACAGGATGATGTTTTTCCCTCAACTTGTAGGTGCCTCATTATTGCATGAGCAGCCTAAATGGGAGAATTAATTTTACTGGTCACTTCAATAGAACATTGATAAGGACTTAACTGATTTTTAATAGCATTTCCTAGTTCTTTGCCCTAATTGACCAGTCAACAAGATCTGAACTAACACACTTACTCCTTACGTTACCCACTTCCATGCTTCTCAGTCACATTTAAAATTTTGAATGGAATAAAGAACTTGCAAAACTAATTAGCTATATAGACATGGCTCTAATGGCCCGGATTTTCGCTGCTATACTTGTATACTTTTGATATATAAAATCCACTAGTTAAAGGAAATGAAGATTGAATTCCATGGGTTAATTTTTGTATAGCAATAACAACTTCTATAACCAGCTTGGCTTCCTTCATGGCCAAAGGATGACCAATACCATCTCAACTCTTTGAGACAATTGGCTCGTGGCATCTTTCTGTGGGTCAAAGTTCTCATTGAAAGAAAGAAAGAATTTTTTTTTTCCTGGAAAAAATATAGAAAATATTCCTTAATTTAGTGAATTCAGGAAGCCATATCATTCTAGTATGTGGAGTTTTCCTTCTAGATCCTAAAGACATGGACTTAGAAATGATTCCTGTACTCACGGTCTTCAGGTCCGGTGGGTGCAGTGGCTTGAGGTGCTCCAAGCCTTTTTCTTGTTTGTAGGGAATATTTCAATGCGATGCATTCATGTCCAGAAAAATCCAGGAAGAAAACTGGAAAGCATCTAAATAGAAATACAGAGGAGCTCATTCAGCGTGATCATTTTGTAGGCTAATGGGGGCAGTCCACAAAATGGTGAGTTGGAGCCATGGCTGGAGCCAGGAGGCACTAAGGGGCAGAAAGTTGAATTCCCCACTAGATGGCACTAGGACACATCTGTGGCATCCATGGGTACTGTTACCATGGCAGAGCAGAGGAACGGGATCAGCTTTTATACCATAGGCAAGGTCCTATATGGAGTACCAATGGATTAAAGTGAGTATATGTGGATATTTCATACCTTCTCAGGTTTGATCCTACATTGAAGGGTATGCTTGGGGTAGCATATGTGTGTGTTCTTATGAGCATGATTACCGGTTTGGATATGAGTATATATACACACATGTGTATACACAGATACACATACATACTTGTATGTTAGATTATATAGATATGGGTCAACATAGATATGGGTATAGATTGGCGACCATTAGCACAATAAATGGAGATCATATTGGAGAAAGGGGATTATCTTCTGTTGAGTGTGTATTGAGTACTAGGCCTTTTCCTGTGCTTTCTCATTTAATCTTCACAATAGCTGTGAAAAGTGGCTATTATCGTCCCATATTTACCAAACTTGATGGACTTCACATAGGTTAAAGAACTTGCCCAAGGTCACACAGGTGGGAAGCTACAGGGCCTGGATTGAAATGCAATTCTGCTGAGCTCTAAAACCATAATGCAGTCACGCCTCACATCATATAGAGTTGCTACAGTTTCTTACAATGTGCAAATTAACTCCAGGGAATTTGGTTTGTGGTATGTTTGCACAAATAATACTGACATGTGCATTATATGAAATGAAAATAAAATATATGAAAAAGTTTGATTTATGTTGGACTACAAACAAACATAAAAAGCTAAATAAATAAAGCATTCCACTTTCCCCTTTTTCACCCCAAGATAATTATTTAAAAAAAACCCACCATAGAAAAATACACAAGAATAATTCCAATATATCATTCTATTAAAATAGGAGTCATTTAGAAGAATATTAAGCTTATTTTAAAGTGGATATATCAAATCCACATGCATACATAATTAAAGTCATTCACTATTTGCCTCAAAATACGTTCACATTAAGGTAACAGTATGACTTTCATTTATGCTGCCTCTTCACATTTGTAGGAAAAGCCATTTCCATTGAGATGGTTCGTGTTTCCCTTAACTCTACCTTGATTTATGACTTTACCTCTAACCCCTGTCTCCCTTAAATGTATAAAACCAAACTGTAACCCAGCCACACTGAGTCCACTTGTTCAAGGCTTCTGGGGCGTGGCTCTGGGTCATGGTCCTCAAATTCGGCTCAGAATAAATATCTTTAAAATTATTTTACAGGCTGGGCGCAGTGGCTCACGCCTGTAATCCTAGCACTCTGGGAGGCCGAGGCAGGTTGATCACTCGAGGTCAGGAGTTCGTGACCAGCCTGAGCAAGAGCTAGACCCTGTCTCTACTAAAAATAGAAAGAAATTATCTGGCTAACTAAAATATATATATAAAAAAAATTAGCCGGGCATGGTGGCGCATGCCTGTAGTCCCAGCTACTTGGGAGGCTGAGGCAGTAGGATCGCTTAAGCCC
Source organism: Varecia variegata (assembly GCA_028533085.1). Taxonomy (NCBI): domain Eukaryota; kingdom Metazoa; phylum Chordata; class Mammalia; order Primates; family Lemuridae; genus Varecia; species Varecia variegata. Next base: position 21,365,226 of record CM052443.1, read on the forward strand.
AGGAGTTTGAGGTTGCCGTGAGCTAGGCTGATGCCACGGCACTCACTCTAGCCCGGGCAACAAGTGAGTTTTTTGAGACTCTGTCTCAAAAAAAAAAAAATTATTTTACAGAGTTTGGCTTTTTGTTCTATTGACAAATAGAAGGAGAGTAAGAAGGTGAGATGAAAGGAGAGGATGAGAAGGGGAGGGAGGTATAATTGTGGAGAGATGAATGTGAAAGTTAATCTGCAGCTCTTTTCTTCTTCTCCCCAGAGGTTCAAAAAAGACATCTGAAACAATATGAGATTTTAAATATCTATCCTGCACCTTGCAGATGAAACTGTTCTTCACCTTAGTCGTTGCAGTTTTCTGTTTTGTCTAAGATGGGTTAGCTTCCCTGAAGGCTACGGAAGAATGTGCTGAGAACTAAGCCCCCAGCTGAGGCAGTGGGATTGAAAGGGGAGAAGGACAAGCAGCATTCCATCAAATTGTACTCTGGCTGCTGGGGAAATATGTTGGTTGTGCTGTTTAAAATTGAGTTTTTGGCTGCATGATAAAAATGAACGCCGGTGCTCCAAAACTGGCTGGAAGTTGTGAAAGCTCCCTCTAGAAAAGTCAAAGCAAAATAGAGGCATTTTCTCTGGTCCTTCAGATCTGTAATGAACACTAACTGCAAAATAATGATGTTTCTGAAAGTCAAGAAGTCACAACTCAGGTGGAAGGAAGAAGAAAAATATTCTCTGTGACTTTTGACAGTAAAATTCTACTTAACAAATTTCCTAAGTAGACTTTTGCCATGTCAGTCCTCAGTCTTTGTGTCTTTCATTTATGTTTAAGAATGTTCAAAATTGAATCGATAACAAAATAGTAGTGATAATAATAAAGGAAAATATTTATTGAGCACTTATTAGATGTACAGCACTGTTTTCCATGTTTTATATCATTTTATACTCAATACAACCCTATAAATTAGGTACTATATTACAGATGAGAAAAATGAGGCTCGGAGAATTTGAATAATTTGGTTAAAGTCACACAAGTAGTAGGTGGCACAGCTAAAACTCAAACCCAGGGGCTGGCTGAAGCCAAAGCCCTTTTTGTAGTCCACCATGCTATACATAGATAACATTCAAAACGCCTATGTCAGTGCCTGGCACACAGTAGGTATATGGTAATACTCACCTTTGCTTTCTTTCAAGTATTGCCCTTGGATTGTTACCTCTCTCAGTAAAGCTCTGTTTCAATCTGTACACGGTTTGGGAGAATGTCATGTGCGGGGAGTGAAACTAACTTCAATCTGAGGATATGAAATATTCATTCTTTCATGGATGTTTCTGTTTTGCAGATCCTAGATATTTGCATAAAAGCCTAGTGTCCTTTCCCAGGCTCAAGAAACCATAAGATATGGGAAACAGTGGGAGGCTGCCTACATGGATATTTGAGGAGGTAAGACATGCATCGGTGAGAAGGAAGACATCTGACTCTGTTGAGTTTTCTTTATCCATCCCATTCGGAGACCTTCCTACTTACATAATCACATAGTACACATAAACTTTTAAAACTAGAGAAAAATCCCAAAGCATGACCTTGTTTCCAGCAGGTGATTTCCTGAGCTATTAGAGGAGAATAACAAATTGGCTCAGGAGCACTGGGCACGGTAGCCACCAAGTAATTACTGCCTCAATAAGAGGACAAGCGCCTCAACCATAGCTTCTGTCAAATGAATAACTGTCTCAATTCTTTCCCTACAGTCTCTCTTTATCTTCTTAATCCCCAAACTAGGATAGCAAGATGAATGAAGAAATTGACACCCAGAGCTGTCCAAGGTTACGCCATTAAATTATAACTGACCTAGAACCTAGGTTTTTTATCTCCGGCTCAAGGAAATCTTTAATTCAAGGCATTTCCACAAATTCTGAAAGATGCCTTGCTGGGGGAAAAAAAGGGTGGGGGGGGGGCGGAAAGAATCCTAATTAGTTAAAAATGTTTAGAAAATACAGCTTTCTCTATCACCCTTTTAGAAATTTAAAATGTACATTTTGCATACACTCTCATAAATCCTGCTATAGATTTTTAAAACTACATTTTGACTGCAGTTTATTTATTTATTTATTTATTTTTTTTTTATTTCAGGATATTATGGGGGTACAAACATTTTGGTTATATGCTATGACTTTGCCTCACCCAAGCCAGGCTTAGAGGTGTGCCCTTTCCCCCATACAATGCTCACTGCGTCCGTTAGTTCTGAGTTTACCCACTCCCATCCCCCTAGCCCCCAATGAATATTACTACTGTGTGAGCACCTTAGTGTTGACCTGTGCCAATTTGATGGCAAGTACATGTGGTGCTTATTCTTTCATTCTTGTGATACCTCACTTCAGAGGTTGGGCTCCAGCTCTATCCAGGAAAATATAAGAGATGGTAGATCACCATTGTTTTTTGTAATTGAGTAGTATTCCATTGTATACATATACCATATTTTATTAATCCACTCATGTATTGATGGGCACTTGGGTTGTTTCCACATCCTTGCAATAGTGAATTGTGCTGCCATAAACATTCGACTGCAGATGTCTTTATTATAGAATGTCTTTTGTTCCTTTGGGTAGATGCCTAATAGTGCTATTGCTGGATCAAATGGTATATCTATTTTTAGTATTTTGAGGTATCTCCAAATTCTTTTCCACAGAATTTGTACTAATTTGCAGTCCCACCAGCAGTGTAAGAGTGTTCCTATCTCTCCACGTCCTCACCAGCATTTGTTGTTTTGGGATTTTTGGATAAAGACCATTCTCGCTGGGGTTAGCTGATATCTCATTGTGGTTTTGATTTGCATTTCCCTAATGATTAGGGGTGTTGAGCATTTTTTCATATGTTTGCTGGCCATTATTCTGTCTTCTTCTGAAAAGTTTCTGTTCATGTCCTTTGCCCATGTATTGATGGGGTTGTTTGAGTTTTTCTTGTTGATTTTTTTGAGGTCCACATAGATTCTTATTATCAGCCCTTTATCAGATATGTAGAAAGCAAATATTTTCTCCCATTCTGTAGGTTGTCTATTCACTCTAATGATAGTTTCCTTGGCTGTGCAAAAGCTTTTTAATTTGATCAGGTCCCATTTATTTTTGTTGCTGTGGTGATTGCTTTAGGGGTCTTCTTCATAAATTCTTTGCCTAGGCTGATGTCTGAAAGAGTCTTCCCTATGTTTTCTTCTAGGATTCTTAAGGTTTCATGTCTTAGGTTTAAGTCTGTTATCCACCATGAGTTGATTTTGTAAGAGGTGAGAGGTGGGGATCCAGTTTCAATCTTCTGCATGTAGTTATCCAGTTTTCCCAGCACCATTTACTGAAAAGAGATTCTTTTCCCAGTGTATATTTTTGTCTTCTTTGTCAAAGATTAGCTGACAATATATGGATGGTTTCATTTCTGGGTTCTTAGTCCTGTCTCAAAGGTCTATATCTCTGTTCTTGTGCCAGTACTATGATGTTTTAGTTACCATAGCCTTGTAGTACAGCTTGAAGTCTGGCAGACTGATACCTCCCAGTTTGTTCTTTTTGCTTAAGATTGCTTTGGCTATACGAGGACTTCTCTGGTTCCATACAAAGCGTAGAATTATTTTTCCTAGATCTATAAAGTTGCTGCAGGGCAACTCAGCCCAGAAAGCAGCTTCTGTCCTTACTCCCCACCTCCAAGGGTGGGGCTTGCCCCATTGCAAAAGACAAACTATCAGGCTGGGGAGGAAAGTCCAGAAAGTGGCTTCTCTTGTTACTTCCCTCCTCCAAAGGTGGGGCCTGCTCTGCCAGGCTGGGGCAGGGGCATTGTCTGAGATGAGACCATTGCCTGAGCTTGCTCTGCTGGGCTGGGGAAGGGGTGGTGCCCAGAACCACAATGTGCCCCAGCATTTCTAGGCTGTGGACCCCCAAAATGGCAGCTGCCCGCCCACAGAGAGCCAGCATTGGAGGCGACTGCGCGGGGGCAGTGGGTGCTGGGTTTGGCAGGCTGTCTCAATGAGCCGTGGGCTATCCCCACTGCTTCCCTGTCCCACTTACTCATGTCAGCCCAGTAGAGGGTCCTACACTCTCTGTCCCACCCTGTGCCAGCCGAACCTTCGGCAGTTTCCAAGGGCAGAGCCTTCCTTTTGGCGTTCACCTCCTTTGTTCTGGTCCTGGTGACCACCAGAGGTGAGGTGCTTGTCTTCAAACTTCCTCCTGCAGACCCAGGAAGTGTCCACTCAGACCAGTCCCTCCCCCACCCAGTGTGGACCTAGCACAGAGCACTGGAGAGTTCAAAATGTTTCCCGCTAATGTCTCTTCTCCACACAGCCTGTCATCCTGTGCCACAACTTCACACTGACTTCAGGCGCTTCCCTGCCTGAGTGGATGAGGAGGTCAGTGGAGGAAGAGTCGTCCTCCTGTGGGTCAGATCACACTTCCCCAGATGGCCAACGGGCACGGCTGTCCCATGCTCTATTCCCTATTGTATATCTTGCACTCTCCAGACTTTGTGGTCAATTCTCCAATTCACCTCTTTTTTTTCCAGCGCTGCTTGTCCCGTGCTGCTTCTCTGCAGATTCACTATTCTGTTCTGGTGGGAGAGCAATCCACTCGTGTGTAGCTGTCCACGTTCTTCACCTCCTACTCTGGGAGCAGAGAGCCAGGAGGTCACCATTGATCCACCATTTTTCCCCCATAAAGCCCAATTTATTTTTTAAAACACCTGCTAATATATTCAGAGGCACTAAGTATTCCTCAAAATCCATTTTAGATCATACATCTCAAAATGATTCAGAACCAGTTCTGGCAATGCTCTTTATTAATCACAATAGTAGAAATAATCATAATCATAATTTCCTTTTACTGGTATTTCTGTTATACCAGCTCACTCCAGAATACTCCCATAGCTTTACAACAGGTCTCCCCAGGCCCCAACTTTTCCCATCTGATTTATGCTCCTGCTAGATTTGCCTTCCCTCAATACCCTCATTCTGCCCCCTTCCTGCCTTTTTATCCACAACGATACCCCACTTTTCTCAGTATAAATTCAACTTCTTGTCTCCTTCTCTTTCTAGATTCTTATTCCACTGGTCTCCAAGGTGAGCCGTTTGGTTTAATTAACCGAGCTCATTCTCTGATCCCTAACTAGGTCACGCACTTTCCTGCACTCCCTGCTTTTAAGGTCTTTCCTTCTCCTGTCTTCCCACATGTGCTGGTGTGGGTTTTTCAACAGATCGTGGCTTCCTCTGAAAGCAGAGGTTGTTACCTGCTTGTCACTGTTTCCCTCTCCACACTCAGACCCATGTCGTGCACCAGGGATGCTATAACAATGAAAGGTGGCCCCCTGTGCTAACTTCACTTCCCATCCTGTATCTCTCAAAAATGAATATCCACAAACATGGCCCTTTTTGATGACCTGAAACTCAGAAACTCATGTGGTTTTATTTTTTAACTTTATGATGACAAAGCTTTATTATTATGGAAATTGGAAATACTTTAAAGAATTGCATTGGAGGAGAACAAGCAATAAATAATTTAGTTCTATATTTTTAAAAAATGTTATTGCAATTCTAGACCTTCAGTTATAGGAGAGAAGCTGTAGGTTGGCCATGGGTGCCCAACTATGAATAAATAAGGCCTATAAAAATATAAACTCCAACCAGTTACATCTTTGCCACAGAAAGGTCACTGCCGAAGACTCAATGGATATGAAGGCAGAGAGGGCAAGATAGGACAATCTACAGTCAAAAGATCTGGCTTCGGGTCCTAGTTTTATGGCTGACTCCTGAGTGATCTTGAGAAAAATCTCCTTAACCTCCTGAGCAGCAGTTCCCTCTGCTGTAAAACAGGAAGTGTAATATTTAAACCCATTGGGTTACTGTGGGAATTAACTGTGGTAATTGCTGTAAATGTCTTGTAATTTATAAGGGGCTCTGCAAATGTGAGTTATTATTAAGAAAACATTCCGGGCATCTCCAGCTTTTTTTTAAATGCAAACAAGAAATGTTTCCAACTGCCCTAAAGAAATACTTTATCATGAGACGTGTGATTCTCCTATGTCTGTGTGATTGCTACGTGTTTAAGCTCTAATTCTGTTCATATTACATTCAGCAGAGTCAACTTCTTAACAAAGCATTCTTCACTTTATTGTTTGGAGGCTGATGTTCAAGCTGGTGTTAGCAACACAGTTAAGTATTATGACTAACATTTCCATTATATTAATAGATGCCGATTCCAACTTTAGACTTTCAACTACACACACACACACACACACACACACACACACAATTAGGCTTATTTTCCCCCTCCACTCTCCTTCTCCTTCCCTTCCCCACCTTCCTTCTATACTTTCCTTCCTTACTTTTCTCCCTTCCCATTCCCTCCCTCCTTCCTTTTCTCCCTTCCACACTTCCCTCTCTCTCTCCTACCTTCCTCATCTCCCCTTCATGCCTCTATCACTTCTTTTCCTCCAACAAGATCCTGGAAACATTCACATCAGAAAATGCCACATGAACCTTTGACGAGAGTGACATATTTTACTTCTCCCCTGCCTGAGTCAGCTTGAAACACTTTCAAAGCCTCGCCATTTTCTCCAGAGCATACAGACAGGCTCTATCTAGTAGGTAAAATGTACCTAACTGTATGTTATTTACCAATTAGGTCCCAGAGCAGATGATAAAGTTAATGCATAATCTACTATGCGGGGTACTCGATTACTGAAGAATGTTCCCCAGACAACTCATGGCCTACAGGGGCAATACATTTTCTACGACATGATGGGAATTATTGACTCACTGGACCAGAATGCTCTCAGAGTCCACATAAAGGCCCTATTTCCACAGTGGATTGAAAAGCCAACAGACTCTGGTTTTCTGCATATTCACAGTTTGCAAATTATTGATCCGCTAATGAATCAACTGAGCATCCTCTGAGGATCCTTAGCCCCTGTGTGTGCAACTCTCCTTCAGGAGGCCCAAGTCTCAGAACTCCACAGACCAGCACCTGCATAGCAGCTGTTAATGACCCTCAATTGCTCAGATTGTTTTTGTCTTTAAAATGTAATATTTCAGCTTTCCCTAAAACATACAAGGTCAGGGAATGTAATATCCCCTAGTAAATAAGAGAAATGCCCAATTATGTTATAAATAAGAAAGGTCTATCAAAACGTAGTCACAGAATTTTCAAACTGGAATGAAATGTAACGAAATTATTTACAACTTATTACACATTAAGGCTAACTGTGCTGAATTATAAACAAGACTCTCTTTTAAACCAAGTGCTTCTGTGTGTGTGTGCATATGTATGTGGGTATATGTGTGTGTACTGATTTTTCTGAAGGGTCATTGTTAGAGCTTGTTTAATTGAATTCACTCATGTCACAAATGAAGAAGGAGAGACCAGGAGGAGTGGGAGGGCTGGGCCTGGAACCTGGTCTTCCAGATTTCTAGGACTGCAGCCTTCCCGTTGCAACAACAGTTTCTTAGGAAAGTATGTTCTCCAGTGACTGACACAAGCTACACAGGCTACATGGAATATTTTGAGAGAAGGGTCAAAACTTGATTTCATCCCCATCTGGTGTACTGGAACAACTGTCTTCTAAATTTCAGAGTAAAGATCAATTCTGTCTTGAAAGACCGCTATCACATATGCAGATGGAACATCGCACTGCTATTTGCAGAGGAACAAATAGCTCCTCTATTTCCATAGTCTCTCCGTTCCCACCAGCCTCTACAAATCATCCTTCCAACTCACACTTCAGTGGACAGCCTTCTGCTTAATGCAGAACTCCAAACTGGAACCAGTGTTCTGCACCATCACTCTTCCTCTTTCTTGGAAATTCCCCGTCTCGTCCCATGTTCCTGTCCTCTCTTGCACTGGAATGGAGGGGGCAGCAGCAGATGCCTTTGTTGAGATCACAGAGATTCACATGTCAAGTGCTCACTCTCAGTTGAATAAAAGAATGAGTGGATTCCAGAATAGGTCCAGCCAGGGACCTGTTCTATTTGGCTTTGCTCTCTGAAGTATCCACATATTCTTCAAGTTTCTCATATTTAAAAGACTGAAAAGATTTCTAAACCCACACAATTGGTTCTCTAGCAATGGAATTTCAGCTTCAGTGCAAGCAGTGAAGTCTTGAGTGGTATGTCTTTGCATTGCACCTACTCGATCCATTTTTCCATCAAGGGCTCATAAGCACCACAACAGCAATGACCTTTTCCTTACTCCTGTGCTTAACCCCCAGTGGTCCTCATTATATTGCTCTGTCCAACAAATGCTGATGTCCAGCTCTTTCTGCTCCTTCCATCCCCAGATAATTTAGAGTCGACACTAATAAAATGTTTTGCAACTTACGGCATGAAGTCATTAAAGATCCTCTGTCAGGTAATTGATAAAAGAACAGTCTAGCCTGTCCTTCACATTCACTGGCTCAAAGTTCATGCAAACTGCACTTGTACAAATCATACCTATGCCACCTTTGGCCTGCCGATTTGAGATTATCATCCATTATCCATCAGGGATATGGTGATGAATGGTGATGTTGATCCCTGGCCTTCTATGCTGCCTGACAGTTGGGCTGCTAGGGAAATTTCCAGGCCCCCACCAATGCTAGGATTCTGGAATGCTGTAACGCCAGAGGAAAGGATCTTGATGGAGAGGTCCCCATGCCCAGCACCAAGTGGAAGCTCCCAGTTCTCATATCATGGCCAGGGGCCATAAGTGTGCCTCAATATCTATATCTTCTATCTAGGTCTTCTGAGCAAAGCTGAGGGACGTGCTCCGCAAGGCAGGTATCTCCTCACTCAGCCAACCCCCCCTTCCCCTCCAATTCCTCTTGGCCTCATGCATGACTTTCTCTCCTCATGCAACATTAGTATAGGTGGAGTGTGAGGCAGAGGATGATTTCTGGCAAGCAACTGGGTAGGTACCTTCCTAGGGAAAGTTTGTTTTTTAAACCTCAAGCATAGGTTTAAAAATCGGAAGCTGCTTTTAATTTATGAAAATGCATTGGTTGAATTTGGCTCCCTAATATAAAATCATGGCTTACATGTCTAATAAATTTTCTCTTGACATCAGCCAGTTAACCTGAATACAATTTAATAATTTGTTAACTAACCTTCTTTTATTGTTAATGCCAATTATCACTTGACTTTTTGGCCATAATAAATTTATAATATCTGCATTATTCTTGAGTGTTATTTATAAGACAAAATTAAAAAAACATGCTCACCATAATTGCCTTTAAACCCACAATTATATGTAGTCTAAACACACCACTGAGCAATGTGCTCAGAGATCATTAAACCCCAACTCTCCATCAGACAAGCCAGAAGTTTCCAAGGTCAACAGGGTACTGCATATGTCAGATCTGCAATCACACAGTGGCGAAGGTGAGGCAGACAATCAGGTAGACCAGAAGGTTTCCATTTAACACTCATGCAGTACACCCAAATAGTTGGAACAGATTTTTGAACTTCCTCCCATGGGCACAGATAGAGCTATAAATATGTCCTCTTGTTTTACTGACAGAAACCTCAAGAGGTTGATATTCACTGTCCCAAATAAACTCCTGCAGGATTCCCTTTAGATTTCTTATTACCACTTTGGAAAAATGTGCAAATAATTTGGTGACAGGCTAACCTTTGTTTGGCTGAACATTATTAAATATACAACAATTATCACATACAGTATATTCTACATGCATACAAGCCCCTCCAGGATAATGCATATTCTCAACCCCTACAGAATAAAGTATGAATTATTAACATTCACTCTTCAAGCTCTGTAAAACTAACTCTCAGATCGTGGCACTGAACACTCACTGCTCTGGCACCTACACAGGCTGGCTGGAGAATTCATGCACTATAGTGTTTGACACACTCATTCTCTCAGGTGAAATACTGCAGGCAAAACTGCATAATTTATTAGGCTGCTACAGCAGGGCTGAATAATTAGATCATCTCTTTATACAAGGCTACATTTTATGATGATTTTGTAAACCCTATAATCTAAATTGGGGTTGCATGGGGATGTGGGGAGGGAATGGAAAGTAAACTAACTGGAAGATGCTGTATGTGAAATAACAGCTGTACCATTCCATGCCACCAAAAGTGTGATCCCCATCCTCAAAAAGTTTGCAAGTCATCTATATTATTGGCTAACAAGCACCTCAGATATCCTAATAATAGAAAAATGATCACATATATGTATATATATACACAACTATACACACATGCAATGTATTTTTATTTTGGTGAGTGGGGAGGAAAATAAAGAGAAGCTTAGAAACCAGTAATTTCTCCCATGAACAAATGTGAAAAGAAGAATTTCCAAATTTCCAAATGTTAGCAAGAGGGGACAAAGTTAGAGAAAGAGCTATGTCTTACCCCACAGTTCCTCCTGAGCCTTGAAGTGATGGTTCTGAAAAGAGTAGCCAATGTCACCAAGAAGACCACATGGAGTAAGAATTTAGGGTCCTTTTCAGAGGGCCACGGCCAAGAAGACAGCCGGCGTGGAAGACATAAGAGTGCCCGAGGATTTGCTCTCCTGGCTCACCCAGTTCTTCCTCACTCTTTCTTAGTCACTCAGCACTAACTAAAGTGGGTGTGTCATCTAGGACATTTGCTTTTGAATTGCCTCCCCTGGACGACTCTCATTAGCATCCCATTCTCCTCCAATGACCAAGCAATACGCAAGGACCAGCTTGTTTTCCCATTGGAGAATTTGCTTCCTATTAAGTAGCCAGAAAACCCATCTCAGGGGCACCTGCTACAACCCTTGGGAGATAATTCTTCCTGGGGCCACTCTGGTTCTGCTTGGCCTCCCCTCTGCTACATGGTTTCCTTCTCTTTTTTTCTTTACACATTACTGAGAGGTTAAATTTTTACAAATCTTATATTGATAAGACATTTCTGTCTTTGAGCTGATGGAAGATAAGGAGAGCTCATACACCTGGCCCTCCCGGGGTGGAAAACTCCATTTGAGAAACCAATTGGCTGTCTTGATTGCTGGTACCTGAGCGTACTTTATCATGAACTTCAGATGGGAGAGATAGGTTCAAAGAAAAGGTCAAGAGAAACCCTTCCCGTAGGATCTGATCGCTTTCTCTCCGAGAGAAGACCAGACTGAAGTCAATTTACACTACCATGGTTATTTCCAAACTGAAGCAACTCAAAACTAGGAGCCAAAAACCCCAATCTTCATCACCTTCATTTGGTTCTCCTCCTCTTCATTCTGTTATCACAAAAAGGGACAAAAATAACATTTTATTCCCCAATGTTATATTTTACAACAGTGAGTAGAATGACTTGCACATATTTGCCTTGAGCATAGAGTAAAAACTGAGGCTATCTTGTATTCAGTGTTTCCTTTGAACATCACATAATTGGTCCCCAGATTTCCCTGAAATCTTAGATTTTATTCTGAAAACCTTACATTAGCTATGACTTTATCCTAAGGATCAACTCCCTTTAAGCCTCAATACCTATTCCTTGCCTTTGGAAATGGAACTCTTTTTCCAAAGACTCAGCATACTGTCTTTTGGGCTTTTGCTATATCTATAGCAACCACTCTGTTGGGGAACCTTACAAATAAAACTAGGCTTTGGAGTCTGGGCACACACAAAAAGATACATTGCAACAATAAACATTTAAGATTCTTTGTTTAAACCAGCAACAATGGCTTATTAATAGTTGCTGATGTGTTGTTGCTATTGGTTCTGATTAAAGAAAGGGTATTTTTTTTTCTTAAAATTTAGTATATCACCAAGTTAATTTTCTCTTGCATTTAAGAAATTGCCATTTGATAATTCAATATTAGATCCATGCTTAGAAGAAATGTATGGTTCTAATTGGCAATTAAGGGTGAAGTCCTGTTACCTGTGCCAAATTTCCTAATTTTCTCCAGGAGTTACAAGTCTCCATTTTAAAAGCCTCCCCTTTAAAGAAATTTAATGGCTTTATGAGGCCATTTACCCTATTCTCCGAATTCCTGTGAAACTGGAGAAAAAGTACCAACTATTTTACAAGGAGGAACGCATAAAGAAAATAATGTCTAGTCATGTTGGATTCAATGCCACATTTTCTTTTAGTCAATAATCAACTTACTAAAAGAAACAAGGGCTCCTAGGAGAAATGGCTTATTCTTGGGTTGGGATAGAAATATACAAAATGAGCCTAGAGATTTTTGCAGTGCCAAAAGGTAAGAAGTGTTTAAACAGACACAGACGCTCTTACACACACAGGTGGTGGGTATGTCAAAGGAATGCAAGACCCAAGAGCTTCCAATGGCAAAAGTTGCAACAATTTGAACAACAAAGTAACTAAAGTAGTAAAATAAATATTCATGAATCCACACTGATATAAGGAAATTATTAAATAAATAAATGGGGAGAAGAGACAAATCTTCCACTCAGAACAATTCCAAATAATTTATGTAGACACTCAGCCCTCAAGAAGGTACAATGCAAGTCCTAAGTGTGGGCTGCTCTCTGTGACTCCCTTCCAAAGAATGTGCACATCACGGACATTGGAGGTACCAGACAGGCACTACCTCGAACATCAAAAATGATGTCATCTTTTTGTATCCTTCGTGTACCCTTGATAGGAAGTGATGAGAATAGCACTTTTCTTCTGTGGGCTTCCTCTAACGAACTAACTAACAAAGTAAATAAATAAATAAATCCACTCTAATCATAATTACAACATCAGACAAATCTACAAAATACCTGAGCTGTAGTGACAAAGCTGTCAAGGTCATTAAAAAATGGCAAGCCTGAGAAACTGTCACAGCCAAGAGGTTCCTAAAGAGACATGATGACTAAATGCAATGTAGTACACCCGGGATGAGCTTCTAGAAGAGAAAAAGATAAAAACTAAGGAAATCTGAATAAAGGTCTAATAATGGGACAAGATTAGTTCATTAATGGTGACCAATATACCATACTGATGGAAGTTGTTAATAATAGGGAAAAAATGAGTATAGGGTATATGGGAAGTTTATCTTTGTAATATTTCTATAAATCTAAGCCTATTCTTTCAAAAGTTTATTTTCCAAAAAATAAAATCTACCCAGACAAAACCTAAGTGCATGGACACAATGGAATTCATCAAATGTTTGTGGAATTTATGAAAATAAAATTTGTTCCTTAGTCTCTGTGAGTTTACCCTAGTGTATCACTTTCTACCCAAGAGTTCTTCTTTTATTCAACACCAAAAATGACTTTGAGGGTAAAAATGGTAAATGAAAAAAACAAATTCTACAGTGGAAGACTCAGAATTAACATCTTAGAATAAAAATAAATATTGACATTACTTATACTCACAGCAGAATTTTCAAATGATAATGCTCACAAGAGACTAAAGTTTATTTCCAAAATATTTTCAGATTTAATTTGTGAGGCCAAATTATGCATTAATGTATCGATAAAGGTAAGGCAGATGTTCTCCATTTCGAACATCAAAATCTTGAGGCAGAGACACATGTAGAATGTGTTTAAGGCACAGATATGCTTAATAATCTTCATATTGGCAATAATTAGGCTGTGGCCAGGGCAAGCTGTTTCAGTTTTCTGGGGTTTAGTTTCCTTGTCTGAAAAATGAAGGATACTCCCATGGTAGAGGAAAGTTCATGTACAACCACTATCACCCAGTTCCAAACACATAAAATATAATACATTTATTTGTATTTTAAAATAAAGAAAGAACTGTACTAAATATTAAGGAAAAAAATTCACTTTGGTAGGCTTAGGCAGGAGAATTGCTTGAGGTCAGGAATTTGAGACCAGCCTGGACAATAAAGCAAGACCCCAACTCTACAAAAAATTAAAAAATGAGCCAGGTGTGGTGGGGTGTACCTGTAGTCCCAGTTACACAGGAGGTTGAGACAGGAGGATCTCTTGAGCCCAGGAATTTGAGGCTGCAGTGAACTATGATGTCACCATTGCACTACAGCCTGGGTTACAGAGCAAGACTCAGTCTCAATAAATAAATAAATAAATAAATAAATAAAATAAAAGCAATTTGGAGTAGGTTTGTTGCCTGGCTTATATCTCCAGTAACTCAAATTTTATGCCTTCAATTTTAAGTATAAAATGAAGACATCTTCAGGCATTTAAAGACTAGGTTTAGTATTGTAGGATCCTTGTTGAAAAAATGATTAAAATATGTAATTCATCAGAAAGAAAAATAAATTCAGAAGTAAGGAGTGGGGTTCAAGAAAGTTGGTGAACAAAGAAACTGGATATTGTGATGAGAAAAATACATAGGCATTTACTGTAAATAATCAAGAAAATAGGCTTCCTTTTATCTTTAAAGTATGTTGGAATTAAAATTCTAGACAGCAGTAGCATGAAAATTGGGAGTGAGGAGATCTAAAGGGTATGAGGAGTACAGAGGTCCTTCTTTGTACACTTTGTTAAAAAAATTAGTAATGGTACAAGAAGCAAGTTACAGAACAAGACTTTGTATATAGCATTGATGCTGATTATGTAAAATTTTAAAATCCCTAATAAAATAATTATAATGCACACACACCCTATATGTGATCAACTATATAGAATGTTTTAAATAGAAAGAATTGAACTTATCAAACTCATAGTGGTTGCACATTGAGCAAGGGTTCTAAGAAGAATTAAACTTCATCTGTAATGTACTAATTATTTGTATATTAAAAAAGAGACAGTACACATATAGCAAGGTATTTCTGCTTATTAATTAGGGGTAATGGAAACACAGGTATTATTAGATTTTTCTTTGCATGCCTTATTTTTTTCTATTTTTAGCAAAAAAAAAAAAAAATATTTAGACTAGCTTTTCCATCTATTTCCCACATTGTATATATCTCTGAATTACCCCAAAGCACCCAGGTAGCTCCAGGCAGAACCAGTGCTAGCAACAAGGTTTCCTAATTTCAAGTCCAAGGTTCTTTTCATCACACCAATATTCTAGGTGTTCTAGTTGTAATCAACGTTAGCTGCTCCCTGGGATCTTTAGAGATGACTTTTGAAAGTTTCCACAAGCCTTGGGTTTTCATCATTTTTCCTTCTACTCTCAATGCCTAGATTGGCACCAATTTACCCTGGAGAGGTTCTTGTGAGCCTTAATTGAGAACCACAAAAGATAGCAAGATCTTTAAGTGAGTAGCTCTGAATAATTTCCCCAAGCAGATCACTCTGTGGAATTTCATTTTCAACATGAATGGTCACACTTCAAGCAATGAATGAGATGCATTGTTCGGGGGGGAAATGACACATTGAATCCTGCAGTGCCGCTCAACAGTCCCAGGTCAACTTTGGAGTGCGTCAGCATTTTCATTACAAACCCACCAGCAGGATGTAAGTGCCCAGAGGCTGCCTCTGAAATCAATTTGCTGAGTCACTGCTGAGCAGGGTTGGCTCAACAGAACACACAAGACGTCACAAACATAAACGTCAACCTCCTCCACAATGCCTTCCCTGACTAGACTGGTCCTCCCCCTGGCCTCTATTTGACCCTGCATTTTTTCCTTGTTCATAGCTTGATTATTATTGGCTCATATGAATAGGCTCTTACTTCTCGTATGGGGTCACACTTTTTCTTGGCAATTGGACAAAATCTGAGGGTAGGTGGAAGGTCTTTCATTTATCATGCAGCTCCTTACAGAGCCAAGTGATTGTTGCACAACGCAGGTTCCTGAGATGGAATAGCTGAATGAGAAAGGTCATCAATAATCTAAAATAGGATTATGCATTTAGACATCATGAAAACTCTCTTTTCACGGCCCTGGACTAACTACCAGATTATAGACTTAGCTGGAATGTGCAATAGTCTATTTTTTCTGGAATGTGCACATGATGGAGTATAAAATGTGTGTGGTATACCCAAATCTATGTCTAATGTGCTTTGACTCTGAAACACCCCTACTTTTTCCTCTGGGTGTCTGAAGGTGGCACATCCTTCATATTTAGTCCAAGATTGGTCTCCAGGTCTACCTCAGAGAATTCTTCCCATTGGCTCATCATCCCTTCTCTGTTGCTTCTGAACTCCTTTTGTGCTTATATTATGCTGTGTGCACCTTAACTCTTATTTATATGTTATCTTGGTCTGTGAGTTATTTCAAGGATATTAGTTCAATTTGCCAAGTAAATGGAAGAGTCCTTAAGAGTAGCCCCTTGTTTCAGGTATGAAAGAGTTTGAAAAGTTTGCTGACAACTTACCATGCACTGGAGAATTAACACCTTAATTGCCATGTGAGTTGTATTTAACTCATGCTAGTTTTGAGCCTGGGGCCTCATGACACATATGTAACTCACATGTCTCTTCACTTTGGGAGCTGCATGAACTATTTTTCAAGTTGCATATAACTCATTCACAGAAAACAATAAAAAATAACAAATCTTTCATTAAATTAGAAAGGATTATTTTGTTTTCAAAGTTTTTATTCTATTTTCATAATAAAACACTGTGACCCCAAAGACAATTTTTTTTTTCTAGTGTGGCCATGAATGTGTTAACTCTGTGTTGATTGACTGCTGTCGAGAGAAGACACCAGCTTCACTCCTCTAGGTTGGGCCTCTGTCAAAGTCGCAGAGTTGGTGGGGGATTGAGTCGGAACACAGAGCACTCTCAGACGGTCTATAGTCACACTTTCCCATTGTTTTGCAAAGGTAGCAATCTGTTTTAAGAAATATTCTTCAATATTACCTTCAGGTTGGCAAACTCAGAGGAGATTTTGACTTAGAGGGAGAACCGAAGGATTCTCAGCAACAACTGTAAACCTTAGCTCAGTGTTTTCTTCCACCACTTTAGAGACTCATAGCTTCATGGAGTGAAAGTCCTTTAACTTAGTACCTTCAAAATTCTTTGACTGTGATCCGCAATAAGAAACATATTTCACATTGCAACCTAGTACATACATGTAATTCAACAAGAGACAAAGAGAATGAGAATGAAAAAGAAAATCTCAGGAAACTCTACTACATATGGTGCATTTAATATTATAGCTCTTTCCCTGTCTCATCCTACCCTGTTCTATCCCATGCTATCCTATCCTACCCGATCCTAAATCATGGAAAAAGAGGTTGGATATGACCAGCTATATTGAATTTATGACTCTGATATAGAAATTACTTTTCCCACATTCCAGATAAGAATTTCTTATTCCCATTATCTGCTTCAACCTTTTTACTGACCAGCAAGACGTACTTCAGCATGTTTGATAAGATCCTCTTTCTCTGTAACTTCTATACCTGATTTATTAAAACTTTTCCTGTTATCCTGGATTGTGGCGAAGACCAAAGTCTCTCCTCACTGCAAAACATTGTGGCCAGACACTCCCTTCAGGGCTATCTGAGAAACCACAAATGGTTCCTCCCTCATTAAGCTACTAGGATCTCTCTTCTCCCTCTTCCCAGATCTAAATAAGAAGGGGCTAGAGTGACCAGTCTCAGCAAGGAGAGGACTGCAGGAAAAACAGACATTTGCCTTTAAGGAAGTACAGTGTTAATAAAGGAAATTTCTCCTTGTTTTGTCCATTCACGCCTGAAGTCAGGTAAGAGAGATCTCCAAGGATATTATTCATAAAGATTTGGAATGTCTGCAAGACATATGCACAGGGAGATGTTACAGGAAAAGAAAACTATAGGCCAATATCCTTTATGAATAAAGATGCAAAAACTATAACACAAATTTAGAAAATTAAAGCTCACAATACATAAAAAAATACAATACTTCATGATCAAGTAGGGTTTACCCTGAGAATGCAAGTTTAGTTTAACACTTGAAAATGATTGTAATTTACCGCATTAAGAAAAACTAAAATCTAAACAAATAAACAAAAATAACCCGCATGATCATTTCGATAGTCTTAGAAAAATCATTTGACAAAATCCAACCTGGTAACATCCAAACCTGATAACTCTCACAAACTAGAAAGAGAAGGGAACTTTTTCAACTTCACAAAGAAAATCTACAGCTAATCTTATACTTATTAGTAAAAGATTTAATGCTTTTCCCCTAAGATCAGGAACAAGGTAAGGTTGTTCACTCTCATCACTTCTATTCAGTATTGTACTGGAGACTTTAGTCAGTATAAGCCAGTAAGAAAAGAAAAGAAAGGCATCCAGATCAAAAAGAAAGAATGGAAACCATCTTTATTCACTGATATGATCATTTATGGAGAAAAATCTGATGGAATCTATAAAAAAACACTACTATGAGGGAGTTGATCAAGGTTGCAGGATACAAAATCAACATTCAGAAATTAACTGTATTTCTATATATTATCAAATAACAATTATAAATTAAAACTTAGAAAACACCATTTATGATAGCATCAAAATATTTAGGGAAAATTTGACAAAATCTGTGAACTGAAAACTATAAAATATTACTGTGAATAACTGAAGACCTAAATAAATGGACAAAGATACCGTAGTCATGGAATAGAAGACTCCATCTTGTCAATATGTTAATCTCCCCAGATTACTCTATAGTAATGTCAATTTTATTTCATTCAAAATTACATCAGGCATATTTGTAGAAATTGGAAAACTGATTCTAAATCTTTTCTGGAAATATAAAGAATGTAGAAGAATCAAAATAACTTCCAAAAAGAAGAACAAAGGTGGATAGCTAACAATACCTGATTTCAAGGCATAATATTATATAAAGATACAGTAATTAAAACAGTGTGCCATTGGCAGAAAAATAGACAAATATATCAACAAACAGAATAGAGAGTCCAGAAATAGATCACTACATATATGGGTAACTTATTCTCTATGAAGGTGCAAAATACTGTGTAGAAAAATGATCTTTTCTACAAAAGATGCTAGAACAATTCAATATGCACATGCTGAAAAAGTAAACTTGGATATATATACTCACCCCATATGCAAATATTAACTTAAAGTAGAGCATAAGCTAAATACAAATCCTAAAACAATAAGACTTCTAGAAGACCACAGAAGAAAAACTTTGTGTCCCTGGGTTAGGTGAGGATTTCTTATATATGACACCAAAAGCATCATTCATAAAATAAAAAATTGATAATTTGACTTCATTGTAATTAAAGACACTGCTCTTCAAAGGACACTGCCAGAGGATGAAAAGACAAGTCCCAGACAGGGAGAAAATATTGGAAAATTATATGTCTGATAAAGTACTTGTGTTCAGCATACATAAAGAACTCTCAAAATGTAATAATAAAACAAGCAACTCAATAAAACTATGAGCAAAAGATTTCAATAGACACTTTGCAAAGAAGATAAAATATGTAAAATAAGTACATGAAAAATGTTCAACATTATTAGTCATTAGGGAAAGGAAAATAAAAATACAATGAGATACCACTACACACCTATTACAGTGGCTAAAATTTTTAAAACTTACCATACTAAATATTCACAAGGATGTGGAGGATCTGAAACTCATGTATACTCCCATAGAGATGTACAATGGTCCAAGCACTTTTAAAAACAATTAAAACAATTTCTTAAAATTTAAACAATTCCTATTATATGATCCAGCCATTCCAATCCTAGGTATTTACTTAAGAGAAATAAAAACATATAGCTACACAAAGATTTGCACATCGATGCTCATGGCAACTCTGTAATAGCCAGGAACTGGAAACAACTCACATGTCTATCAACCAGAAAATGGATAAGCAAATTGTGGTATATCCACACAATGAAATACTACTCAGCCATCAAAAGGAATGGACATTTGATATACACTATAATGTGGATGAATCTTAAAATAATTGTATTGAGTGAAAAAAACAAGACCCCAAAGAGTACATACTATATAATCCATTCACATAAAATAATAGGAAATGCAAATTGATGTATAGTGACAGAGAGCAGATTATTGATTGCCTGAGGATAGGGTGAGGGGAGAAATGATCATAGAAGACAGCAACTGCAAGGGAGCAACAGAAAACTTTTTGGGGTGATGAATATGTTTACCACTTTGATTACAGTGATAGCTTCATGGATATATACATATGTCAAAACATATCAAATTGCATTAAGTATAGGAAGTTTATATGTCAATTATACTTCAATAAAACTGAAAAATAAAGTTTTGAAAATATGCCTGATACTATATCTTCTGATACACTAAAAAAAAAAAAAAGGAAAGAAAAAGAAAAAGGACAAAACCATATTATAGTAAATTTTACTAATCAAAAGTGATAGAATAATTTTAGAATTAGGACAAGGTGTCTGCTGCTACCCTGCAGGGGAGAGGGGTTGAGTGAAGCACAGTTGAAAGTTGAGACAAGAAAAATACAAAGTCATAGCATATGGGTATTCCCATGAGCTGGGATTCCTTTATAGACAAGTGTTTTTTGCACACAGAGATTGTAATTCCTCCTTTGGGGCTACTCCTCCTTCCTCATACCAGTTCATCAAATATACCAGGGCAGCTGTCTGAACTCCTCTTAGATCTCCTCTTGTCCAGAATAAATATCCCCAGTTTCTGCAGAGGCAAGACATGGTTTCCAGATCTACTCATGTTTTCATCACCTTGTTTCTACCTGGTTCCTTCCAATCACTACAAAAATTGCCCAGTGGGTGGGTGGATTCTGTGTGTATGCTTAAAGCTCCCAGGTCTCATGCCAGCAGTGAGGACAAGCTCCCAGAGTCTCAGTGTTGACATGGGAGGTCAGATATGTTTGGATGCAGCCCTGACATTGTACCACAGGACCTAGTTCATGGAGACAAAGAGGGCCCTGACGGAGGTCCCCGAGAAATAGCCAGACCTGGACTTGAGGACTAGGATACATCATTTAATTCAATACTTAAAATGTATGCAATTTCCTTTGGAACATGACTTAGAAATTGTTCCACTATGCAAGGTATTCTACAGCAATTGTTATATGGATGTATACATTTGTATAATTTCCATCTTGGGCATTTTTGTTCTGGAATCCTTGGAAAGGCTGCCAGGTCAGGAGATACCTTACATCAGAGCATGCCTCCCTGATTCAGACACATCTGAGACTCCTTAGTTCATACGCTTTCATTTTCTTATCCTCTCACACAATACATCATTACCGCAAAGTGTGAGTGAGACCGTGCAACACGCATCAGGGCTGGGCTAACAGAGGGGAATTGGGATGAAAATGACCTCAGTGGGTCACAGCCCCTGTCTTCAAGGAGCTGGGTCTATTGGGGAAGAGGATTGGGATCAGACCGGACGCTAGTATAAGGTGTGGCTTGGAGAGAAATGAGCCAAGAGGAGGAAAGCTTGGAGGGTGTGGAGCAGTCTGCCTGCTGGGATAACAGGGAGGTTCCCCTCCTAAATCCCCCATTGGGCCATCAGCCCCTCAGCCCAGAGAACCTATTCTCTTCTTCTGTAATGTGTCAATGACAGCCAAAATGCCCTTCCTGGAGCAAAGGAAATGTGATGCATTTCCCTTCCAAAATAGGCCACTTGGAGTAGCAGAAAACGGACCTGGCTGATAATACTGACCCCGCAGTTCTTAGCTAGGAGGTCTTGAGCAAATTATTTTCCACTTCTGAGTGTTAGTTTTCTAATCTTTAAAACCTGAATAATAACAATACCTTCATTTCTGGATGAAGAATTAAGTGGTATCTCTCAGGGTATGTAATAGTGCCTCACTCTTAGTGGGCATTATACAAACCAAGCTGGTAGGGTGGACTTCCTTTGTGTCATGGGATTGGTAGGAAGGTGTCTGGGTCTCACTGAATGCAATGGGAAGACATTGGTCTGTGCATCAGGAGATGTGGATTCTGTTGAACTTTATGTCACTAACTACCATGGCCCATTTCTATTACAAACCAAAAGGTAGACCAGTTGATCAATTTGGTCATGCTCAGTAGCAGAAATTCCAAAGGAAGTGACCTGAAATGCTGATTCTCAAACCCAGCTGCTTACACTAATAATCTGGGGCACCTGGAAAAAATGCAGACTATTAGACCCATCCTGAGGTTCTCTTTTATTCAGCCTAGCATGGAGGCAGGGAAACTGTATTTTTGATATCTATTCCAGGAGTCTAAAGCTGGATTTGGAAACATGTTCCCCTTTGAGGTCTGTCAGTTTCGACACACAGTGCCAAGACATTTATTTGTGTGTCTCCAGAAAAAGGATTTAAGAACCTTTGTAGTCTGATTTGCTGCTTCTCTGAGCAAGGTCTAAAGGAAGAGTTTATAGAGAAAAGTATTGTATAAACAGGAAAATGTTTAGCCTACGAAAGAAGAAAGGTCAACAAATGGTTCCCCAGTAATTATAAAAGCCACTTTGTATGCAAATAATGCTGCTAAACAGGAGATGTGCTAATTACAACTTATTCTTATCTCACCTGCAAAGCCCTTTCCTGTGTTCAAATGTGGAGTATAGACCTGTGTTCTGCTCAGGACCCAGGCATCCGCTGTACCCTGGGGCAAACCAGGGCCATCACCTCGGACTTTGGACTTTGCACTTTCGGAGATCTTCTGGGGCCGAGAGGTGACATTCTCCAGGGAACTCTGAGAGTCAGGGAAGGGGGAGCTTTCTAAATGTAAACAAGGGACGGATTGCCAGCCTACACACCTTTGGCTCTTTCTTTCTTTGTCAATTGTGATTTTGCCTCTATTATCACTCCAAGCAGAGGTCCTCAGCTCCCCACACTTGGATTACTGGTTCTATTACCTCTCAGTGAGCACTTACTAAACACCAGGCACTGCTTTAGACATTTCACATGCTTTATCTTAACAAATACATAAAGCACACATGATTACATACCTTACAGATGTGGCAAGTCAGGCTCCAAAAGGTTAAATAATACAGCTAATGTCACACAGCTAGTGAGACAACTGAGGTCTAAGTATAAAACCCGGGGTCTTCATCACTGGTCGCTACTTCCTCACACCTCTGCAATAACTCCATGTTATCTATTGATGACAGTTTCTCCATAGGCTAAATTCTCTCGCATTTGGCTGCCAGATTTATTTTCTATCAACAAAAAAGACAACACTTACTGGCACGTAGTAAAGTGCCAGGGACACTTCCAAGTGCTTTTGTGCCTTATCTCATCCAATGCTCATAAAAACACTATAAAGCAGATTGTATTATTGTTCTCATTCAACTGAAAACAAAACAAAAACAAAACAAAACTGACCCTCAGGGCGTTTTGCTGTCAGGATTGTAGAACTCGTATTTCTTGAGTGTGGATTTGAACTCAAGTCTTCTGACTACGAGGCCTGAGCACATAACCCTTGAGCATAACCTTTCCAGCCCTCTACAATATTTGCCAGTATCTTTGATCACACACCACATCCAGTTTGTCACTCACCAGTTTCTTACTGGTTTCTATCTCAGAATAATAGGTTGGGTTTTGTCCAGGAAACTGAGTCACAAACTCCAACCGTAGGAAAAGCATGTAAAGACCTAGTACACTGCACTACATGTAACAGAGCTCAAAGAATATTTGTGGAATCATCTAATAGGAGGCCTGCTGGCAGAGGTGTTCCCACTTTATCTGCTCCTTGGCCTATAGCCAGAGAGCTGATTCATTCCTCATTTCCAACCTTGCCTTTGTTTTGCCTTCTGACACCATGGGGTTTCCTGAACTCCCAATTATCCAAATCACTTTCAATATCTGGCTCTTATTCGATCTCCACATTTTGGGAACTTCCCAGGTCTGGCTGTCCCCACATTCCATCTCAGGCAGGATTGGATGGGTAAGGAAAGAAAGTTTCAAGTCCAGGGGATGAGGTAAACATTCACTGTGGGACTTAACTGTAATTCAAGTTCTGGACAGTGTTTAGGAGCAGGAAAGTCTGGGAGAAGATTAAAGGAAAGACGTTCTGGCTGGGATTTGGGATCTGGGAGGGCCTATGATGGATAATACTAGTTTAAGTAGGCAGCAACTAGGGCCTATGAATTCTAGGACCATGCTAGATGACAGTCCTAGGGAACCCTGGCTTTTAGGTAGGTTACCAAATCAAGGAATTAGACGTAAGAGGAAAAGATGGCCTCCCAGTTACAAGACACAGGATATAAACAAGATCAGGATCAATGGCCAGGATGAATTGGTGAATCATCATTGAGCAGGTGCCCAAAGATTCTGTGAATTCTTCCTGCACTGACTCTCCATCTTCTACCATTTCCAGTTCAAATATCTATCTCTGATTTATAAGGGCCCTTAGATTATAACCACAACCCAATTATTTAATTTCCAACATCCTCTAAATTACACCCTTCCAACTGAGACAATTGATGATCCCAGGATATAAAAGCATTCTGTGAGTCTCACCTTGTCCATGGAGACTGTTCTGAAGATTCACTTGGCATAAAAAGAAAGGACCCTAGGGTGAAGTGACTGCCTATAGCTCCAGCCCCCAACCCCTGGGCTGCAGACCAGTAAGGCCTGTGAGGGACTAGGCTACAGAGCTCCGCAATCTACCCCCTTCCCCCTGATACCCCAGACCCCTGTTCATGGAAACATTGTCTTCCATGAAACTGGGTCATGGTGCCAAAAAGTTTGGGGACTGCTGACCTATAGCATAGACCTGTCTGATGAACAGGTAATGCCCTCTATTAGCACTGAAAGGATGCTTCCTAAGTAGCTACAGAAGCCCTCAAGTCCCAACATAATGTAGGAAAAAATGGAGCTTACTCTCTTCTAAACTCTTTCAGAAACTTTACTAAATTTATAATACCCTCTGGCATAAGATGATTCAAGCTCAGATCAAAAGAATATATTTTCACAAAGACAAATATTTTCTACAGCATTCTCCAAGGATAGAACCCTCCTATCACCAAAACAACTAATTTTTTTATTAGAAGCAGAGATGGGAGAAGGTAGTAGTTATCAGAAGATAGGGAAGGAGTGATCTGAAAATTCTACCTTTGCCCCAAGTCATAGATGAATTTCCATGGGTCACGATCAGGTAGGTGGCTTCATCTTCTTCTTTGGGGCTCTTGGCAACCACCCATTGATTTCATGCAAGTTTTAGATGATCAGAGGATCTCCCAACACCATGGTTCCAAGACTATCTCCTTCCTAGCCTCCAGTAAACAACAATATTTATTTATCCTAAGATGATTAGCCTAGGGAATTCAAATCTTAGTTCACAATTTTAAGTCCCCAAATTTAAATCTTTACTGTTATACAACTTAATTTAATTATAATCCTGAGTCCCATACTGTTGGGGTTGGTGGCAGACACTTAACCTTGTTTGGTTTGGCATTCGTTCTACCCCTTTCTCAAAGGTTGTCTTTAAAATTGGGTTGCATACACATTCCCAAGCATTGGGAAGGTTCCATCTAAACTTTGAGGTTGTCTGTCTACCCAGTCAACCACAGAACTAACCCAAATCTCCTGTGGTCCTCTGTGATTGATCCATACAGGTCATTGCCTAGGCTTTTCGTGTTTCTGCCACAGTTACCAAAGTAGACTAAACATTTTAAGATAAAAGGGAATACAGAATACTCCTGGGTGGGGAGTTAACTTTTAGAACTATTCACGCTTTTTAAAAGAGGGATTCCTTGGGACAGCAGCCCAGGGAGTGCTGTGATGGGCAACAGCGATTTCTGAAAACAGTCTAAGGCCTTCTCCCAAGTGACTGCAGGAGATTGTACTGGCAGAGAAAGTAATTAAGGAGCCATTTGCATCAAGGAAGCTCAGGGAAAAGTAAAAAGAGCCTTGGGGTTATGTGATGGTTATGATGGTTCAGCTAGAGGGGATTGCTACAGTCACGAGAGGATCTTTTTTAGATCTTCACCATGAGAACCTGGTAGAGTTCCTGGATGGAAAGTTCACAAAAGTTTGGAAGCTCTCCCTAAGACTGCAGTCCCTGGGAATTTCTTACTCTCACAGTAGTTTACACACAATCTTCAACAATTCATCACAATTACCAGTTAAGCATTCCTACTAGTTTATGACTACAGTGGCTTCTGCTCTAGTCGAGCAGATCTTAACTATGATTCTCTGGATGCTCTTGTCTCTCCAGATTTTGGGGTGACAGTTTTCCCTGCAACTTTAGTTCTCTGACGGGTCCAAGAAAAGTCCTTGATATTCCATTTTTCTAACTTTTCTTCTGAGGAAGGGACTGAGGACTTCCTAGCTCTTTACATATACCAGCTAAAACTGGAAGTCTCTAAAGGTTTTCCCCTGTTTTCTTCTATAAGTTTTATAGTTTTGGGTCTTACATTTAAGTCTATGATCTATTTTGAGTTAAGTTTTACAGATAGTGTAAGGTATTAATTGAATTTTTTTTTTGCATATGGATATCCAATTGTTTCAGCACCATATTTTGGGGGAAAAAAAACCAAACTATCCTTTCTCCATCTAGTTGTCTTTACACCTTTGTCCAAAATCAGTTGTCCACATACAATTGGTCCTCTGTTTTGTTTGGTGGACCTATGTCTATCTTAAAACCAATCCCATATAATCTTGATTACTGCAGATTTATAGTAAGTATTGAAATCACATAGTGTTGGTCCTCCAATTTTGTTCTCTCTCAAAGTTGTTTTGAATTCTAAGTGCTTTGCATTTTCATATTTTAGAATTTTTAGAATCCTATTGTCAATTCCTACAAAAAAAGCCTGCAGGTATTTTGATTGAGATTGTATTGAATTTAGAGACTAGTATAGAGAGACTTGACATTTTAACAGTATGGAATCTTCCTACATATGAACAATGTATACTGCTCCATCAATTTAGATCTTTCTCTATTTTTTTCATAGCAACATTTTGCAGTCTTCTTTGTATTGGTCTTATGCTCTGATCAGACTTATGCCTAAGTATTTCATATATTTTGACACTATTGTAAGTGGCATTACTTTTTAAAATTTCAGCTTATGATTATTTGTTGCTCCTATGTGGAAGCACAGTTGAATTTTGTATATTGATCTTTTTATCCTGATACTTCTTTAAATTCACTTATTAGTTCTAGTAGCTTTTTTGTAGGTTTCATCTGATTTTTTTTAGGTGGATAATTATATTATCTGCAAGCATAAATAATTTTATTTCTTCCTTTCAAATTCAGGTGCATTTTATTCTTGTCGTATTTCAGTGGCTGGAACTTCTAGTACAATGTCAAACAGAAGTGATAAGGGCAGATATCTTTTTCTTCTTCCTCACCTTAGAGAGATAGCATCCTATGCTTCACCATTAAGGCTGATGTTAGCCATAGGTTTATTGTAGATGCCCTTTATCATATTGCGGATGTTTCCTTCTATTCATCCCGATTCTGGGGCAAAGTCCACTTACTCTCATACCAGAATTCTCTGAGGTAAACATGCCTGGGTAGACTCAGGCCAGCCTCAGCTGGCCACAGTCTGAGAGTACAGCACTGTGTGCTTTTTGCCTTATGCTCTAGGTCTCCCCTGTTGATATTGAGGCATGAGATGCCATGAACCTCATCAATGTGTGCACAACCTGGAAATTTAGGAAAAAAACATCCCCATGCCAAACAATTCTTTGACCAATGAGCAAAGTGGCAAATCAATTCCTCTTTCTCCCTTCCCCAGGAAGGACTGGCTTGAGATACAAATGTTTCTCCAGCCACCAGGTGGATCAAGCCTGAGATGTGAAACAATCAAGGATGCGTGATTTCAAGCAGAGGCCAGCTTGGCGATTGGCTCTCCCTTTGTGGTTGTTTCACTCTCTTTTTCCCTCACTGCTGCTTCCCGTGAATTACACTTTCTAATAAGATAGTAGCACAAAAGCCTCTGCTCTCTAGGGCATCCAAGCTAAGAAGGTCTGCAGATGTGGAGACTGGACCTAGTACATTTATTTTCCCAACATGAGAGGAACTTGTTGAAGAATGAAGCCAACCCATAGAAATGGGTGAAGCTAAAGTAATCACAAAGAAAAGGAACTGAGCCTGCTAGACTAAGTCAAAGTTCTGAAACCTGCTCTACCTCTGGATTCTGGTTCTGTGAAACAGTACAATTTCTTATTGTTTAAATGACTTATAAAGTTGGATTTTGTTAATTGCAGCTGAGAGCATATTACTTATGCCTGTTTAATATTCTAATTATTATGATTTCTTCCATTTCTTCCATTACTTTTATATTTTAAAAGTGGTTTTCCATTGCTAGATTTCCATTGCTACTTTTTTTCTTGGCTTCCCAATGTTTAAAATCGAGATGCTTCATCCATGTGGAATCATTTTGTATGCATGGAGTGAGGTATGGATCTAACTTTATCCCAATTCTAAATAATCAAATACTGTGTCAGTACAAGTCATTCCTTCATCTTTTATTTCTCCCCTGATTTGTGATGACATTTTTATAGTATCTTCTCTATTTATTAAGTTAAATAGGAATCAAGATAAGTTCCAGAGCAAGAGTATGTTAACTAAACCTGCCACCAAGAGGTGACATTAGTGGTCACCTGTGGTCATTTTAATTCATTTACTATATGTACTTGCAGTTTTCATTGCTAAATTTGAGTTATTTTACTAATACCATTAACTTCATCATATCAGATAAATGCAATAGCAGTGTGAATACATAGTAATAAGATAATGACAGAAACAAAGTAGAGATCATTTTTAAGCAGAGTTTTAAATATAGAACATTATAAACAATTGAAAGTACTCAGAAATTGGTAAACATTGCACAAATATGTGGAATGAATAGTCCCACAGTTAGAAATGACTCTGATGAACAAAAGCAAATTGTACAACTAGGGAAGTGCTAAACTCTCCTGTCATAAACAGTAATTCACACTAGCAGTGATAGGTAATGGGAAATTTTTAAGTGTGGGCTAAAGAAACATTATCAACATCAGAAACTCATTTGTTAAATGTTCTGACATGATACGAGTTTGAGAACATAAAAGCTGTATGTAATGTGGGCAGGCTGCTATCTATCCCAGTTCAAGGCCCATTCAAATCAGCACATCAACATGAATAGTGAGATAAGAAGTTATTTCAACCGCTGAAGGTCTCCGAGCTCATACAGAGATCTTCAAGGAGGTTGCTGCCTACCCAGAGAGGCATTACCAGCCTTCATGAAACTGACATGGTTTCCAAAAGGATGAGCCATTGCGTGAGGATGAGCAGAAAGCTGAAGGGTGTGCCTGGATTTACAGCATTGATTTGGTGGGAACGCATTGGGGGAAGCCAGCGTAAACATTACCCTCATAATCACTTGGGTTTATGAACAGATGGACCTAGGAGCTACATTTCCAACTCTAACTGTTCATAATTCTAATCTATACCAGTCTCTGCTTTTGGCCATTTATACTGTTCTAGTCACCAATCTGTCAAGTCTAGCACCAATACCGTACTGTTTTAATTATTCTCTCATGATTTTTATTTAAAAAAAATTTCTTAGCAATCTGTAGCCTTTATTCTTCCAGATAAATTCTAGAATCATTTCATGTTGAATTAACCTATAAATTATAATGAGGAGAACTGTCATATTTATATGTATTTCCCTATGTACAAACATAGCATACTTCTTATGTATTAAGCCATATTTTATGCCGTTCAGTCAGTTTTGTGATTTTCTTCATATGACTACAGCATATTTTATACTCAGTGACTTTATACATTTTGTTGTTGTTGCTTTATATATTTTTGTATTTATTTATTTTTTAAAGGACTTGTTTTTTATAATATTTTCTGTCTGATCCTTCTTGGAATATAGGAAAACTTCTGATATTTACATATCTTCTCTTTATTATAAAATACTCTTGCTGGCCTTAGTAGTTTTAAAATCAACTTTGTCACTAAATACTTTCTCATGTTGGTAAAACATGAGAATTATTTATCTTTTCAAAGTTTGAAATAACATTTTCAAATCAGCTGGGGTCTTTGGAAAATTTTTTTTCAATTATTTTTCTTCTCTTTAAATCCATGTTGAAAGGTACATTTTTCCAAAAAAACAAAAAAAAAAACTACCCATTTCTTTGAATTTATCACTATAGAGTTTTATACAGGATTATGTTACTTTAAAAGCACTATGTATCTATGTTTATATTACCTTTTAAATTTCTTATGCTGCCTTTTTTTGATTAGATTTTCCAAAGGCCATTTATTTTATTGTGACTTTCTTTTTCTAATGTACCAAATATTATTTTTAAATCTGTTTCTCTGGTTTTTCTATTTCATAATTCATTAATTTTTATTTTATATATATTATTTTATTTCCCTTTTTTTGGTTAGTGTGTTAATCCTCTAAAGCTTATTGATGTGGCTGCTTAATTTATTACTTTCATTTCTTATTGCTTAATAAAAAATATATAATAGTATGAATATGCCAATGATTCTCTTTTGGCCACAAACCATACATTTTGGTAAACACTATTCTCATTTCAGGGTACTTTCTAACCAGTTAGTAATTACATTTTTTTTATTTCCTCTTAAACCCAAGCCTTTTTTCAAGAAGTTGCATGGGTTTAAAAAAACAAACTTTTGTTTAAAACATATTAATGCAAATTTGTTAATTATTATATTCAAATTGTCTTAATCTACTTAATACATTAAATAGTCACACAGATACATAAAAACGTCCTGTTTTTCTACAAGTTCCTTTTTATATTTCAAATGGGTTTTAAACATATCTTGATGTTATTGACTGACATATAAATCTGTTTCAAATGACATCTTTTATCAATTAAAAATGATCCATTGTCTTATTTTATGCAGTTTTTATTTTAATTTTACTTTGTCTGAAATTAATATTGTCATTTGTCCTTTTCTTACACTTGAATGTGCTTTATACTGTTCTATATTTATCTTGAAGTTTTACAAACAGAGAGAGAGAGTGTTATAAAAGAGGATTTAGGAGAATCTCTATTCATTCTTGTCTGCCATTTTGTTTTGGTCCTCTGAGGAGCCACAGTGCCTGCCTCACCCACAACGCCCTTCTGAGACTTTGTAGCTCTGCCACCCTGGGCAGAGACAATAGGACCAGGAACTCTTGTTCTTCAGTGCCAGTAATGTGTACTTTCATTCTGCCCCTGTTTTCTTGCACTTGTTTGTTATCTTACCCATCTCTCATCTCGTCCATTCATGTTTTTATCTCATTACTCTCTCTCTGAATGACTGTCAGTTACCCTTTAATGGAGACTGGACCCTAGTGCTTCTTATTAAGAATGCAAAACTATTTTCAAATTTTCTTTTGGTTTCCATATTAAATGATTTTTCATAGCTGTTCACTTTTATTACATTTTGATGTGCAATATTGAAATTGCTTTAAGTGTTTTGCTTAAGTATTTATGAATCCCAAGAGTAAATGGATTGCTTCTTCTTCCTGAAAGAGAAGGCATGGGGCCCAATGCTCTGCCTGTCCACAGACAGTCTGTGTTGTTTGCCTGCGGCTCTTCTCTCTGACTTATTGAGTGTGGCTCCAATTTCTTTCTTGGGTTTGTAGCTGCATATTGGACTATAGCTCTCAAAATCTGGAAGAATTTTTTTTTTCTGATACACTGCTTCTTCATCACCTATAATTTGGGATTTGATACCATAAATAGATGAAATACATGAAAAACCAGAGGCTATCTTGATACCAGTGCCCTCACTCTGCCTTCATCTACAAATCTTTACTTTGGGTTACCCCCTTTCATTTATTCATTCATGAAAATAAGCATTTGATAACTATGAATTGCATGTCTACTATATGATAAGCCCTGGGATAAACTACTAACAAAATATACTTGATATTATCCCTCAAGAAGTGCCCACAAACAATCTCACAGATATATAATTGTGAATTATTGAATACTATGAGGAGAAAGAGGACTAGTGTGAATTTAATTTCCAGAACAGAGACAAATCCAGTCTTGGGAGTGATTGAGGAAAACTTCTTTGGCACTGAAATTAACACTGGTAATTCAAGGGTGCATGGGAGCTGTTCAAAGAATGGGAGGGAGAGCATGCTAGATGGGGGAAAGAGTACATGCAAATACGTTGGGGTAGGACCCAAAGAAAATCTGTGGCTGGAGCACAAAGTGCAAGAGGGAGCTTGGAATGCAATGCAGTAGAAAAGTAGCCTGTAGCTAGCTCAGGTAGGACCCCCCTAAGGTCTTATTTAGGACATTAATCTTTATTCTAAAAGCAATGTAATGCCATTATCCAGGTTTTAAGTAGTGTAGTGATATGCAAGAATTGGTCTTTAGAAGATCTTCCTGGTTGGAGAATAGAGAATTAATTAGAGAGTCAATTATGACACAGTGAAACCAGCTAGGGGCTGGTGGCTTGGATAAAAGAGGATGGCAGCTTCTAGCAGGGTAGTTTGGGTAGGGATGGTAGGACACGGGTAGACTGAAGAGATATATAGAGAGCAAACATGACCAAATATGGTGGAAGAATGGAATAGCAGGAGAAAGAGGGGTCAGTGATGCCCCTTAGGTCCTGGTTTGTGTAACTTGAGTGGTTTTCATTGAAATAAGTTTAAAAATAGCTTTGGAAAGAAAAAGCACGAGGTTATTTTTGGTAATGGTTGCAATTAGAGGAGTCATGAAGACGTCCAAGTAGAAATGTCGAAAGGCAGTTATAACACAGATCTGGAGCTCAAAATAAAGGTTTAGGCTTAATTTTGGAGGCTTGTGAGTGTTTGACAAATAGACCCATGCTTTGGGTGTCCATGGGAGCTCCAAGAAAGAGAAATTAACTTGTGTAGAGAAGTGGTTAGGACTGAGCCTTGTGAAACTCCACATTCGCTGGCTAAGGGAGCAGTGTGTACCAGTGAATCAGACCGAGTGGGAGAGGTCCACCATGGAGAAAGAAAATCAGGACAGTGTGTGTGAATGCAGCTGAAGGAAAAGAGAGTTTCCACAAGGAGCAATGGGAAACAATGCCAAATAAGAAGTTTTGTCACCCTTAGCCTTTCTTTCCTATTTTTCTAGCAGGATTATAAAAATCTTATTCTGGGGGTTTCCAACTGTGAGTGGATATAGAAATGGAAGTACTCATTGGGGAGGGTGGGAGGCGAAGAAAAAGAAATCCATGCTAGACAATTATTACCAATTTTGTGGAAGTTTCTGTAGGGTGCGAATTTTGTTTCTCAACCAGGGAAGGGCCGTGGGATAGGGACAGAAGGATTACATGGACTCAGGAGTTAGACTGCCTAGATTCAAACCCCTCCTCGGCTTCTTCACTAAATAAAGAGACTTGAGCGAGTTTTCTGTGCACACTTTTTCATCTATCAAATGGGAATAAAAATATTACATTTCATACATTGTGGTTGTGAGGATTCAGTGAATCAACGTTTGCAAAGTATTCCTGATGGTACCTGGTGCTTAAGAACATCGGTATTAGCTGTGATGACGACTTCAGGTGGGCAAGCTCATTCTCTTCCCAGGAGCTAGCAGAGCTGGAAAGCCAGTGTAGACATCAGTGCAGCCTCCCTGGCCGTCTTCCCATTGGCGCTATTTTACCTGGTTGCCAAGATAGATTATCTATTCTGTTTCTTCACATGAGTTTTACCGGGAGGAAATAGAAGGTTGTTAGCCTCTAGCAAACTAGCGCATGCTATAGTTTTAAAATTTTATTTTACCAGATACTTGAAGAAGTAATCAGCCCCTCATAATAGACAGTGCTACTTGTCACATAGACTGCCAATTAAGGGCTCAGTAGGCCGATAAGACCCTTATGTTTTACTCCCCTGAACAAATAGTGACCCCTTTCAAAAGTATGCTGTCAGCACCCTTCACAGCAGGCTCGGCAAGGTTGCTGACCCCGTGGCCCAACCATAAGTCAACACCGCAGAATATTCCACCATGTAGTGACCCATCATAACGAACAGCTTGCCGTGTGACTTGCTGAACCTGAGTCTTACTCCTTCCTGCCTGTCACCTTAGAAAACAGCTTATTCAAGAGCTTAAGCCTGTGGTCCTATTTTCCATGGAACACGATCCATTCAAAAGTCACAAAAGTTAAACTGTACACAGAGTGAAGAGACGCATTTCCCCTTTCCCACCTGCCCAGTTGTCACTCAGTCACGCAACGGCCTCGGCACTGCCACCTGCGACTGAAGCCATCAGCTTCTGCACCTTCCAGAGATTTTTTTAATTGCTCCCTCACCCCCATTTTTCAAATCACCAAATGTACTATATTATCACCCTGACATTTTCCACCTTCCTTTTTTTTTTAAAAAATGTAATATATCTTGGGGATCTTTCTATATTGGTATATAGAAAGCTCCCTTCTTTTTAAAGATGAATAGTATTTAATTGTGTGGATATATGATGATTTATTTTAAAGGCCCTCATGACAGACTTCTGGTTTGCTTCCAATCTTTTTCTATTACAAACAAGGCTGCAATTAACAACCTTGTAGGTATATCATTTTGCACCTGTGCAAGTAATATCTGTGGAATAAATTCCCAGAAGTGGGATTACTGGGTCAAAGGGTATTTGCATTTGTAATTTTGACAGATATCACCAAATTGGCCTCCATAGGGGTTGTACTCATTGAAATTCCCACCAGCAATGTAGGAAAAGGGCCTGTTTCCCCACAACCTTGAAAACAGGGTTTGCTTTTGATCTTGTGGATTTTTGCCAATCTGATAAGTAAAAAAAAAAAAAAAAATGGGATTGCAGTGCAATTTCCATTTCTCTTATTATGTATGAGCTTGCACATCTTTTAATTTAAGAGACTTTTGCATTTCCCTTTCTGTTACTGTCTGTTCATATGCACGATCCACCCATCTATTGGGTTGTTCCTTTCCTCAGCTATTTTAAACACGGGTGGCCCTGCCCCTGCCTAATTTTTAATATACCACCCTGGTACCCAGTTGTTGTATTTGGACAGGACCATTTCTTGCCTGAATTCTCTATTTATAAACACGTGAGTGTGTGTGTGCACAAAAGGGGACACAGGAGACTATTATTAGAAGGGGAATGAAGCAGGGAGGGCTGGCAATTTAGGACTGACATTCAAACTCTGCCTTTTTTTTTTTTTTGAAGTAGTGATTCTGGCAGACTCTCTCCACTTTAGCAGGGTTTCATTTCTTCCCCCTTCTGAAAGAAATGTGCAAATTAGAGAATATGTACAACCTCTTTAGAGTGGCCCCCGGAACAGCTACTCTCAAGACAGTAGTTAGGAAAATGGTGAAGCAAAGCATAGGATTTGGGGGAAACTGTCAAAGAAGAATTACCCTTACAACCACCTGCCAGTCACCTGGAAATCCACTGGTGAAGAAGGAAAGTGGCCACGACTCTGTTATCTCTAGGGGGAGGGAAGGCAGAGTGTCATTCTTAATTGAGATGCTGACATGGTGGGAGAGATCTGCTGTGACATGCTCCCTGCCAGGAAGGAAGCTCATTCCCTAGGTGTACGTATCTGATCTACCCCAAGCTTTAAAAATAGAAAGAGTGAGCCCAGTCCAGGGGCTGCTCCGGGGTGGAAGGGAAGCGTAATTAAATGCAAACATTGACCTAGTAACACAGACTCTCATAAGGTAATGGCTTACTCCATAAATACTCCTTAAGGTGAAACTCAGAAAATGGTTTGAAATATGACCACCAACCCAATAAAAATAAAACCAAGAGAATTTGATTTTTATCTATGCCATGTCACTTATTAGCTGTGTGTCCTGAGACAAACTGTTGAGCTACTGCTGGGCTCAGTTTCCTCTTCTGTAAAATGGAGGCGTGGATTGTGGCATTTCAGAATCCTTTTTGGACTGAGGATTCTCTGCAACAACACTGGACCAGCATGCAAACAAACGGGGCCATGCATTTAGTTTTCAAGCATATAAAGAAAATTTATACTTAAAAGGTAGTTATCACTAATGGAAAAATAATTGAAAATTCTGTGTGGTCCTCTGTTCATGCTTTAAGTTGGCAGGTCAAGTTCTAAACCTTCCCTGCTGCCACTGATAAAGTCTTTGGCCTCTTCTCCAGCCTGCCAGCTCCCAAAATCCTGGGCTCACAGCACATCTGGCCTTTCTTAGGGTATTTTACTAAGTTATCGTTCCATTTCCATTCACTAAGTTTTGCCTTGGTTTTCATTTCTATAGACACTTTCTCAGGAAATCTGCTTTGCTTTTGACACTTCAGCTCTCACTTGCATGCTAATGAAAGGAAAAACACAATTAAATTGACATTGGCCTTCCATATTTGAGCAGGTACTATTATTAGGCATCCTCTTTAATGCCTCATTATTGTTGTTATTGTCTTTGCTTCTAGATTTAAATGACCACTTAAGGGTATTCCTTTTGTATAATACTTCCTATTTCTGATCATGGATGCTTAGAGATGGAGGAAACTTTAAAAATATCATCCAGCTCCATCTCCCATCTACTATTTCAAAATTCCTCATGCAGCATCCCTGCCAAAGGATCATCAAGTTGCTTAACACTCCTGCTAATAAGGAACTCAGTACCTCACAGGCGACTGATCACACAGGTATCTCAACTATGGCAGTATGTGCCGTCCCATTTTAGCCTCTTAGAAGCAGTGTGACATTCATCCATTGTTGTTTATGCCTTAAGTCATCCTAAATCAGGAGGAAGCATTTGGGAGTTGATAGTATCAATTTAATGTATATTTAATAGTAAAAGTGCCGAATACTAGCTGTAATGTTTAGTGGCTGTTCTGTTTTGGGGACACAATTCCGATGATTAC
Source organism: Varecia variegata (assembly GCA_028533085.1). Lineage (NCBI taxonomy): Eukaryota > Metazoa > Chordata > Mammalia > Primates > Lemuridae > Varecia > Varecia variegata. The sequence continues at coordinate 21,401,711 of CM052443.1, forward strand.
ATTTTTTGAAGTCATTTCCGTCAGGGCTGAGACAACCTATGGACAAGTAAGGATGGGAAGACTAGAGAACTGGGATTTTGTCACAGTTTACTCATAAGTGGTGACTTTAGGGAAAGTCACTTCTCTTTCTGGTTCTCAGTTTCCTAATAGTATGTAAAATAAAGGGAAAAGAATACATCATTTTTAACCACCACTCTTCCCCAGCTATAACTTCTAATGAGATCAGGCAATGCTTTGCAAAACACTGATAAATAAGTGAATGAATAAATTAGTGATTAAATGAATTTCTATGACCAAATATATATATATACACATACACACACACACACACACACACACACACACACACGGTAGAAAGCCATCCACAAGACATGGGCTCAGGGTTGCTATAAAAGTTCCAGTTACTACCAGTATTCAGGAACATTAAGATAAAACATGATTTTGACATCCTTGGTGACTTCTGAGATGACTTTTCCACTTAGACCCTTCATTATTTTATTGCATTAATGATTCTGGCTCCTAATAAATGTTATTACACCTAGAAAGGGAACACTGCATTAATCGTATAAATTATTAGGCTCTTTTCAATAAATTGTGTTGATGACGGCTGAATGTATCTGTTGGCTTAGGAAGGCAAGCAGGTCACAGGAGCCCAATCCCTAGTGCCAGTTTAGTGTAACAGCCCCGGAGGGGAGTGCAAGACAAAGGTTAGGGAGGGGTCAAGTAACGAAGGGAATAATCCTTTGAGTGAAGTCAAGTCTTATTTACATGCTCAATCCAGGCCAGTCACTGCTTACGACATTGATACACATGGAAGATTATTTTCTGGCACAAATCTGCATGTGGAGAATTTTGTTGTCTGTGGAAAATAACAACCACCAGGACTCTGAAGGAAAACTGCCTCCCTAAACTTTGTAGGATTTGCCCCACTGAAAGCTCATGAAAGAATCAGGGCCTTAGAGAAATCGGAACACCCAAGAAAGGTTTCCAAAGCTGTTCAAGGCCATTGGAGTGATTCATGGTGGAATTTAGCAAAAAATTTCATTACTTAGCTTTCACCACCGTCCCAGTAGATTGTTGGCTTGGCCCATTGTTCATTTGAGACTACTAGTTTGAGAAATAAGAAAACTGTAAGTAGCATGGTGAAGTGGAAGAGCACTGACCTGAGAATTAGGAGAATAGGGTTCTGGTCCCAGATCTGTTACTTTGGCCTATGCTTTCTTCATCTGTAAACGAGGGGAGAGATGACTGCTAAGATTTCTTCCAGCATTAATTGTCCATGAACTTTTATTTATGAGACATGAAGATCATATCTACCTAACTTTCATATCTTCAACCCACAGATCATTGGACCCATCAGTTTTAAATTTCCATGTGATTAGCTTTTACATAAGCTTTCCATTCCAGATTACCTATTTTACTCACCCTCCCTTTTAAACATTATATGCTTTCCTTTTTCCTCTAAAGATTCCATTTTTTCTAAAGGCTTTCACATCCATGAATCTATGGGATAAGGTAGACTTTTGTTTTTAAAGTCTCCCCTGACTAGAGCTGCCAGATAAAATGCAGGGCATCCTCTTTACACCCCCTTTACATTTCTTTACATTTGAATTTCAGATAAACAATAATGTTTTAGTATAAGTATGTCATGGACACGTGAATGCTAACAATTATTTGTTGTTTACCTGAAATTCAGCTTTTACTGAGCATCCTGTTTTTTGATTTGCTAACTCCAACAACCTTGTCTTTGAGCAGAGTTCTCTTTCCCACTTCCGAAATCCCACGATCTCTGTTGGAGTCATTCTATGTGCACTGACATTAGTAGTCATCATTTGGGAGTCTGTGTCCTTCTGATTTTCCTAACTAGATTATAAACCCGATGAGAGACACAACTAAATGTTACACATTTTGCATCTTCTCCTACCCCCAATGGTGCTTTTCATCATTTTGTAATTGGTAGATTTCTTTAAGACTCCTTCACAACTCATGCAGTTGCTCCCAATGATTAAAACACAGACTGCTTCTTCCTCAAGCAGACTGAGATAACATACTCAGGCCACATTTGCCTAGAACCACAAGAAAATAGGTTGAGACTCAATGAAAATTAACACTGGGGTCCATAGCAGTTGATCAGTGTTACCAGTGACAATAAAAAAAAAATATAAATTAATCTAATTATTTCTAGTGAATTTGAAAGTACTAAAATGTCACTTGCAGGGCTGAATTGTTGGCTTGCCAATTTTGTCCTAGCTATCCTTCAACCTACAATCTCCTTCATGCAGGGCACTGAACCAACTCCTCATGTATCTGAAAAGTCTTATAAGGCATTGAGTTCCTTTTGTTTCCATTCAGTGCTGTGTATTTCCAAGGGCACCAACCCACCTTTCTCCTCAAAATAAAGTCCTTTACTTTAACTTCCTTTCCATGCTGAGTATATATTTTTCTTTCAAGTCTTACCACCTTCTACAGATTACTCACCATTTTCCAAACACACCTTGAGCATGTGCTTGCCCTTCTGCCTCTGTCTCTGATGTGCCTCATCTCTGCCTCTCCACATCCTACTCATTCATAGTCACGGGTTTGTGAAAGCGTAGAGTAAAAGGCACCCTAGAAATCTACTCTGACACTTTCACTTTAAATAAGAAGAAACAATGAACCTCAGATCTGCTCAACAATACTCTGCAGCAGAGTGACACAGCCATGACTCAGAAATGTTCCCAAAGTCTTTTATTTGTTCCCTTTCCACATTTCCTCTTCAAGAATCACCTTCGGCTACCACCTCTTTTGGAAAGACTTTCCTCATCATTGCAGTCAGAAATTTTTTCTCTGTCTCCTTTAACCCCAAGTGGCATTTTGTTTGTAGCTCTCTTGAGGCACTCAGTCCTTTTTAGGTTGTGTTTTTGTTGTTGGCAAGGTTCCAAGAGAAAACTATTCCCTGTGCTGAGAGCAAGGAGGAGACAGGGTGGCCCCTGGAGTCCTGTTTTCCTGATGGCCTGATAGTTCAATTGGGAAGAATAATGAGTGGATGGTGTTGCCCGGCAGCTGAATCTCACACGACTGCCTTAACACTCTGGGCAGTGTTCAAGATAGAGAAGCAACTCCGGGAAAAGGGAGCAGGATGCCTGGAGTATTCCAGGGTCACAGTGTATGATGTGTGGTGGGGAAGAAATGGTCTTGAGCAGAACTTCATCATGTCTTATTGTATGCAACCTAAGCCCAGGATAACTTGCCATAAATTGATTAAGAGAGATACATGAAATAAGTATAATTATGCTAGGGGCACTCCAAAAAAACCAATGTAACTGTGAATCTGTTATCAGAACCTTATCCAAAGCTCTGGATTCTCCAGTGGGAGAATCTTAGAAGAGGAATCAGTTGGCAAGGGGCGGGAGAATGCCAAGTGAGATCAGGGGGTGTCAGTGTCAGCATCCGGCCAACTGCAGAGCGGTCCCTTATGTGCACACGTGACAGCCTCAGGTCTCCATGCCACAGTGAACTGGTTCATCAAATGTTTTGACAAAAACTCCATACAACAGTGGATTACACTTGATCAAATTTACGAAAAAATTGTAATTCATATGGGAAGTTTAGCATCGACAATCTACCTTGTGGAAAATAATTGACTTTAAAGGACATGGCTTTTTTATCAATACCATTTTCTTTGAAAACTCTTTTTTTCCCCAAAAAATGTTGAAATAAGAGGAATGTATGTAAAGAATACAACCACACATGGTTAATTTCTCCGAGAGTCAAACTTTCAGACCCCTGCCCTGACTGGTCATGTAACCGGTCAACAGACATCCATGGGTTGCTTCCTGGGGAGCAGAGCCGGGCCCCCCACACAGCAGTAAATGTAACAGGTGCGACCTCTGTCCTCAATGAACTTGCTTTCATGATCCAAAGCCATAAAAACACCTGCTATACATACTTTGGCACAGGAATTAAAATATCTAATAAGTTTTAATATGTTTGGAGCAGCAGGTTTTATGCTGAAAACCCATTTTTTCATTTTTAGGACTGTTTCATCATCAGATGTGAGCATCATGTTTAAGGCACTGACTGCCTCATAAAAAGGAAGATCTTTTTTTCCACTAAAACAATGCTCTGATTTGAATGCTTCATCAAAAGAGGAGGATTTCTCAGGATCAGCCGTATTCCAAACACTTAGATCACAATATAGTAAATTTTCAAAAGGAAGTCACTTTTGCCAAGATTTAAGGGCTCATATATGTAAATTCTATACTTCGAATATAAGTACATCTCAGAATATTATTAAAAGCTATCATTTACAGGGTGTTTCTTATATGTCTGATACTGTTCTAACCTTTTTTGTTTGTGTTTGAATTTAATCTACACACAACTCCAAGGGGTAGTCACCACTCTTATTATTTTTATTTTGCAGATGAGGAAACTGAGGCACTCAGTTTTTTACATAGACATAAACTAGTATGTGGTTCAGCCAACATTCAAATCCAAATGTGTGGCTCCAAAACCCATCTGCTCTTGGTTATACAAACTGGGAAGTAGTCTGCCCTCACCATAAATATAAATGTCAGACGACAAATCATGTTAGTATTCCCCCGCCCCCTCTGCCCCCGGAGAAATCTAAAGTGGTCATTCAAAGCAGCTCATCTTTTTGCCAATTATGTACTACCTTAAAACAAAGTTGCAAGAAATGAGAAAGATAAGGCTTGACCAGGATAACACTGTCACAAACCATATGAGTACAAAAGAGAACTATTCAGCATTATTAGTATGAAGTTGTAGATCCAGGGCAACATCAAGACACCAAGCTGTTCAAAAGCTGGCTCTTTGTTGAGTTAGCCATGCTGAGTAGAGGTGGACCTGCAGAGATGCCCTAACCAGGCTCACACTTAAATTATACAAGTGGCAAAACAGCAAAACAGCACAAAGAATATATGAGCTTAAGTCAGGTCATGACCTGATAGCAACAGAACTTCACTGGGAAATGACAAATGCTTATGTCTCCAGTATTGCCTCAATTGGTTTCTCATGCAGAGAACTCAAATAACATCCTATCTGGTATTAAACCAGACAACAACTGAGGACAAGGACCGACTGGGTAGCACAGTTGCTGCCATCAGGTAGGTAGATTGATTACCTGTATCACCTTGAGTGAAAGGTAAGACTTGGGAGTTCCCAAGCCAGAAACCACTCCTTGATTGCTCACTCGCAGACTGGTCTATTCCGGGAAACAGGGATAACAGGTGAATTTATAAATATGTCTTACCACCTCTATAAAAGTGTTGATAAGGGAGACTGCACAACTCAAGCCAGTTTGTAGCCACAATGGTTGGCACGGTCTGAGTGTAATCAACGTTTGTCAGTTCTGTTTTATCCGTGACTTCCTGTTGGAATTTACAGGAGGAAAACATTAGCCCCCAAATGCTTGGTTTACCTTTTTTGTGGTTGTGGTCTGCTGTTAAGAGACATGATCCACGGCTTGGGCTGGGGATGTGACATCCAGGACGCACCGAGGCTTGATGTTGGCCCAGCTGCACATAAAAACCAACGAGAATACTGATATCACTCAGTAGTACATGGTGTGCCGTAAAAAAGGAACCGTCAGTACGTTTGAAAGTCATTCCTTCCCACACTGTCGAAATAAAATCTTTCAAGTGGCCTATGGAAGCAAGAACCTCTCTTTGTGGGAGAGTGGGGAGCAAAGATAAGGATGTTCTCTGTGCCATCGTCACAAAGCAGGACCAGATGTGGCTAGCTGAGTTTTTCTTCACTGACCATAACACCCCCCTAAGATCCCTGACGGGCAGCCCCAAGTCCGAACGCACCACACCAAGGGGGTGATGAGGCCAGACCAGAGAGCCACCGAACCTCACGGAGTCAGCCAGGCTGGTGCTGCCCTCTGTGGGCCTCTCGCCAAACCAGCGCAGAGACAGGGCCGAGGCCTGAGACCTCAGAGAGCAGGACAAGTAACCACATTCCAGTCCAAGGGGAATGGGAGTAACATTTAATGGGCGCGTTTTGCAAATGAGTCTCCAGACGGGGTGCCCCGCAATGCGTGGGCTCCTTCATTCTTCCCATTGTTGTGGGACATCAGTATTGTTATCCTTGCAGGGACTGTGGCACAGATGGGGCTTCTGTGAACTGCGGATGCCAGGAGCCTAGTGAGTCGTGAGAATGGAATTTGGCCTCTGTCTGTGGATATCAGAGCAGATCAGCGTCTTTACCGGGTCCAGCCATTTAAACCCAGAAGTGAATCTGAGTCAGGGCCGAGGAAGATCTTGAGGACAATGTGTTTATGCTGAGCAGTGCTTGTTACAGCATGTCACATTTTAAAATACAGTTTACAAAAAAGGAAGAAAATAATTATAAAATAAAACCTGATTGTATACTGTGAGTCAGATCATAAATTCTATCACTTTCATGTTTAAGGGAACCTTCTCGTCAGACATGAGCATTCTAACAGAAACTTGACCTTCTGTAGAGCAGGTTTCAATAACGATAAGAGCATCCACCCACGCCAGAGCCGTCACGCCAAATCCGCTCTTGGATTAGATTGTACAGTGTTTTGAACTTCTTAGGCAAGTCCATAAAGACCTCCCAAAGCATATATTCTCCCCTGCTTCAAGAAACTAGTGGAGTTAGTCTGACGATTCATTTACCTTGACTTCCAGGGTAATGTTTAGATGCTTTCTAGGCATATGTATCATCAAATGCTTTGTAGTCCTAAAGACATTTTTCCAGCTGACCCAGATGATGACTCTAGACAGAAACTGCTCAACACACTTTGTGGTTTCGAGAATTTGGAGCACTGTGTTCTCAGGAGCAAACCCAGTGATTGTCTATTTTACCTTCTCTGCAACTCGATGAAGGAGGTCAGTGTCCTACTCAAATTCCCAGATGTGGCTCTGTCCTACTTCATCTCTGGAATCTTCCTTAAAATACAGAAGTACAGAATGAGAAACAGCTAGACTCAGAAAAGAATGATGAGCCAGTGTTGTAGCAAGCCTGCTGGCAAGCATTCTATAAGACCTTCAACTTTCCTTTCAGGCCGGGCCCGGTGGCTCACGCCTGTAATCCTAGCACTTTGGGAGGCCGAGGCGGGTGGATCGCTCGAGGTCAGGAGTTCGAGACCAGTCTGAGCGAGACCCCGTCTCTACTAAAAATAGAAAGAAGTTATCTGACCAACTAAAAATATATATAGAAAAAAATTAGCTGGGCATGGTGGCGCATGCCTATAATCCCAGCTACTCGGGAGGCTGAGGCAGTAGGATCCCTTAAGCCCAGGAGTTTGAGGTTGCTGTGAGCTAGGCTGACGCCACGGCAGTCACTCTAGCCCAGGCAACAAAGCGAGACTCTGTCTCAAAAAAAAAAAAACAAAAAAAAACTTTCCTTTCAGTCGAATGGTTCCCCCATTTTATTATAATTCCCTCTTCTCCTTTTTATGAAAATGTATTAACAGCTGGCTTGGCATAAAATACAAATCCTCCAGACACAGGCTGCCCTGTCATACCTTCCACATGTTCCATTTCCACTTTGTGTCTGCTTGGCCCCCCTCTGGCTTTGGGACCTACCCCTGTGTGTTCATGCTCGCACTGAGCAGGGTTAGGAGGAGAGAGAAGGGACAATCTTCTTGGTCCTCAGTTTCCAACTTCCCACAGGAGTGACCAGGTGAGGGTGTGGGTCAGCAAGGGGGGAAAGGGCTGAGTGTGTGCAATGTGCAGGCTGGACAGACCCCAAAACCCTCTATTCAACCCCATTTCCTAAGGAAAGCAGATCATTGGTTGTGCCCACTGGAGTATCAGCAGTTTGCTTCAGAGAGTTTATTCTGTAAATAACAGGACTAAGAAAGTGTGTTTATATGACTTTATAGTAGGCAAAAAGAATTGTTAAAAAATTGTTAATGAACGGTATCTATTTCATTACAAAATAACTGAAGCTTATCAATAATTAGCTATAAATACTGTCCAGTGGGGTTCTAATGTCACCTCCTAGTTTTGCCCCATAAAGGACATGTTGTTCACATTTTCCTAAGGTCACCAACAACATTGTCCTCTGCTCTGGTACACACTGCAATGTCCCTTCTCCTCCATCCCATGTCTGTTGACTTTTCATAGCCTTTCTTCAAGGGACTGACTGTTTTCTGTTCCGGGGCTCTTCTTGATGATTTTTGTTCTTTCCACCTGCAGATGCCCAAACTTCAATGTGGAGAGAGCCCTGACTTCCCTTCCTAGGTTGTGTGAAATGCTAGCTGCCTGCTTTTCTTGTCAATTTTAGAAATGTCTTTGATGTGTCTACAGTTCTGTCTCCAGCCTCAGCATCCTGCTCTGCCTGTATTCTCTCTCTCTCTCTCTCTTTCTCTCCCCTTTGCTGTGGAGAAGGCAGGGAATCCACGTCCTGATTTGAAACAGAGCTCAAACCACCAAGCATCCTCCCAGAAGCCATCGATGGAGCAAACATCTCCATCCTATCGTATCCATAGCATGAGCTGAATATCAACAGAATAGTGAGATTTCCAGAAGCCACATGTTAGTGTTGTTATTAATGACTTCCTTCAATATTGTATTGTGCGAAAACATTTTAGCCTTTTCTAATTAATTCCACACATATTATTTCATTACTTTAAATTAAAATACTGACCTAGTCAGGAACCAGTATTCTTCTCCTTTTGTAAATAGGAAAACTAGGTCTCGGAGAGGTGCATTACACGTTCAAGTTCAAAACCAGTGTCAGCAAAACAAGAATTATTGTCTCCTAAAACTTAGTTCATGATTCTTCTTGCCAGATGTGCTTGTGGAAGACGATTGTGTGACATGATATTGGCAAATAAAATCAGTCTGCCCAGGGGAAACAGGCTCTTTAAAGGAGTCCCACTGGGAATCATTTTGGGAAGTTAAATATTCTCTAATGCATCCATTTCACAAACCTGGATTTTCAAGTGATACATATCTGCTCAAAGTGGGGTACCCGCGAGCCTGCGCATTTCAGCCACTGAATCAGCCTCCGTGTCTCTCCTGACCCAAGGGAGCTGCAGGCTGGCTGAGCCTGTGACGTGCATAAACGGCAGCCGCAGGGGCGCAGAAGGAGCCTCCGACAGACGCTTGCACAAATCCAGCCCTGGCTGTGGCCACTGGTCAGCTGTTTTCCATCATCTTCCCAGGAAACTATTCCTACCAGGACTGGAGGGTGGAATACCTGGGCCCAGGCCAGCACACTGTGTCTGCCAGTTACCCCTGTGCCAGACCCTGTCTCACCTCTGTCTCCTGACCTGATGCCACACTCCCAACCCCAGTTGAGGGTTTTGCTTTTTAATTTCACTGTCATTTCTGGCAACTTTTGACCATCTTTGCTTCCTCTTTTCTACACCCTGAGCTGAACTTAGGGCTTTTCTGGATGTGTAGTCGCTGCCAAATCCTTTCTATGCAAAGGTGTCAAGGATTCTCAGCTCTGCCCCTGCGTGAGAATCACATGTGAATCATGTGTGAAGTCAGGTGCATAGCCTCTGTCCTGGAAATTCTGATACAGTTGAAACAGGAGGTACACAGTTACCTGTAAAAAAAAAAAAAAAAAAAGAAAGAAAGAAAAAGACAGAAAAAACAAACAAACAAAAACAACTCAGCAAAGAAGAAGAGGAGAAAACCCACAAATGATTCTCCTGCATGAGCAAGGATGAGAAGCATTTAATTAAACATTAAATCATGGTTTCCTTAGGCCTGCCCCTTTCTATTATTGCATAAGTCTCAAATTGTATTTGCCCATAACAGTGTGGCAAAGAGAAAGAGGAGGCCATATGTCCCCAGATACCAGTTTATGGGACCACTACAAAGACTAAAGTCTTTGCAAGTTTTAGTGCAGAGGCAACATCTGTAGGAAGAAAGGATGCAGACATCTTATGTTTCCATCCGTCTCCACTGATTATATCCCTGATGATCATTAGGAGGTTTGGGGTGAGAGTTAAAACATAACCCTAATTATAACACAAAACTGTTTGGAAATTCAGTTAAAATGTTTAGTATTGTGAATTGTTGTAAAGGTCATGGAACATGAACATTGTTGGAAATCAGGTGCTTTACATGAAATCTTGAGATTCAAAGCTGTAAGCTTTCAGGAAAAAAACAAAAACTAGTGCTGGTCATCAGGGTGCCTTCAGTGGGGAACATGATCCAAGCACAAGAAGCCACAGTGACCTGGGGCTTTGGGCCACGTCTCCACCAAGCACCGGTAATCTCTTCTGCTGCCACTTCCCTTTGGTGTGGCTCTTTAATCTCTGAAGTGTGCTGACATTCTTCATTATTCCAGACACCAACACTATTCAATCGGTTTCTACAGGGATGTCCATTTTGTGAAGCTGAATGTAAATAAAAGACCTTGGTGTAAGTAGTGCACTTATCAAACCAAGACTTTACCATGTTATTCATTAGGCAAATAAATTAATGTCAGGCCTCCTTATCTACTGAGCCATCAAGGGACAGACCAGCTCCTTGACAGGATTCTTTTATGAACAGTTATTTGTGTGAGAGAGAAAATCTCAGTGAAAGCCTGAAGGGAAGTGCCAAGGAATTAGAGTATTTTCTGCAGAGCAGCTGCAGTGTGAACAGGGAACGGGGGGCTGTGTTGTGAGATCTAACATTTCATGTGCTGCCTTGATGTCTTTGAGCCTCACAGGACCACAGCACCCTACCTGTGAGTTCCCCTGCTCTCTCCAGATGTGTCTCCCACCCAGCAGATAGGCTTCCCATCTGGCTAGTTCTACTAGCAGCCAGGCCAGCTGCACCCCTACAAGTTCCCAACCTAACAGGTTTCACCTCCTTGCCAGTATCAGGATTATTCAAACAAACCAGTCATATCATCCTTGCCCTCTTGTTCCTACAAAGCCTGCCTCCCCCAGTCCCTGCTTGTTCAGTTTATCCTGAGTGCAACCCCAGGGGGCCATACACGGTGTGTGGTGTCCTCTCTCTTCCCTCACTCCCGGGACTGTGAGAATATATGACTAATAAACTGCTGTCAGTCTCCTCTGTGTGGTCTCAGGTGCTCAGCCATCTAGGCCTCTGTTTTCCTATCTGGAAAATAGACATAATAACACTGACCTCTACTTGCTTGATAAATGTTTATTATATCTAATAATGGTGCTTTAGAACATTAGAGACACTAAAAATCTGTACAGCTATTCTATAATTACTGCATTCAGTTTTTAGAATAGTTTTCTTCATTTAGTCTAGGATAAAATGGGCAGTTCCTTTTTAGCGACCTGGAGCATTCTTCCTCAACCTTCCTACGTCTTCCCCTAAAATGTTACCAGAAGAAGGAAAAAGGAGAGAAATAGGAAAAGAAAGAAGAGGAAGAGGAGAAGGAGGGAGGACAGTGGAATCATTTGAATGCAGCAGAAGTGACAGAATTTTTCTTTGCAATATTCTAAGACAAATGCCCCTAATTGTACCACCATATCTCTGCATGGAGAACCCTGTTTGGGTACAAGGTGCAGGCATGGGAGAGACCAAGAGTCAGGAATTAGATCTGCTCCTGCCTAAAAGCAATATTATGATGTGACTTGGGTGACAAACAGCTTTAAGTGTCTAATAAAACAACATACAACCAAGCAAAAATTGAAATATCTTTTTCTCTCTCCTTTTTCTAAACTCCTTTATCTCTCGAATTTCTACTGCTACATAAAAAATCTTCCCTGAAGCTCCCTTCCTTAATGATTGCACACATTGGTAGAAGCCTGGGATTGACACAGACTTTAAAGGTCAGTTATGTCAACACAAATCTCTCTCTTTCAAATTGCATGGTGTGGAGATGTTAAAATAAAGCTGGTCTGGGGTGAGAATAAAACCCTATATCTGGGGGCATGGCAGTGGGGAGAGAAGGTCATGGGATGGGTCCCTGGGGGGACTTGCCATATGAAAGAAGGGGCAAAGAAGGCTTGAGGGAGAGGGAAGATCACTCTTTAAGTAAAGAGAGGAAGGGAAAGCATAGGATACTTGCCCAATGACAAGGTCAGGAGATCTGGAGGGGGAAGCCCACGTGAAAGGGAGCCTGAAGGTCAGGTGGAATGGTGGCTGATCCTGGAATATTTTATTCCTTTTTTAAAAAGTTTGATTTCATATTGAAGTGATGGAGAAGCGTTAAAAGATTTTAAATGGTCAATGTGTGCGTGTGTGTGTGTTATCATCAGAACTGTACTTTAAAATAAAGCTCACTATGGCAGTAAGTAGAATGGAGACTGCACTAGCATATTGAAAGCTAGGGAAGACTATTACACGACTCGAAGTGAGAAATGAGGAGGAACCAATCTATAGCTGTAGCCACAATGAAGGGAAGAAGGGGATTTGGTTCATGTACCCTTTGTGTAAAGGTAGAATTCAGTGTATACAGTGTATAGGGCAATGGGCTCCAACTCTTCCACTTGTAGCTGGGTGACCTAGGACAAGTTTTTCTCTTTCTCTAAGACTCCTTTTTCTCCTCTGTAAAATGAGAGGGTTGGATTAGATGTACTGTGATCCCTTCCAGCTCGTAACACTCTGTAATACTATGTTTCTGGTACAATTTGAATGGCATCCGAGGAAATTTGGTTAGAGAAATTCCCAAAAGGCCTCATTATAAAGTGGTCCCATAGATGAGAGTCCTAGGACAGTTATGGCAAGACTTAAGAAGACTATTACTAAAGATAATAACTGTGTTTTGTTTTTACACAACACTTTCATGCCTATAATCACCTATAATCTGTGTTAATCTTCACTCTATCATTGTGAAGCTAAGAGGTATAATGATCATTATCTACATTTTTAAAGAGGAAGAATTGAGTCTTGAAAGCTCAAAAAACCTGCCCAAGGTCCCAAACAAGTTGCATTGGAGTCTGGACTGGCTTCCAGTACCCCTGAGCCTGTAACACAGAGCTCTTCACCTTACCTGGGGCTGTCTCCAGTCTAACCTGGACCTTCCAGGGGCATGCCTGATGAGGACCTCACCCTGTTCCCCCCAATGAGCCCAGGGGTCAAAAGTCACCAGGGTCAACTTCAGCTTGGGTTGCTAGGTTAGCAGGAATGACTCTGAGTATTTACAACCTGCTCATGATAGAGATATATTCCTGGGAAGAGGCTCCAAGTAGTTTCCTTTCGAGAAGAAAGGAGCCCTTAGGATGACTACATGCAAACAAAATCTGAAATTCTCTCATTTGCTATGTGAATTGCAAGTCAAAATGCAACTTCTTGGTATTTTTCCAAGAGGCTCAGAGAGCTTACCAGTTTATTTTCAACTGAGTGACCTTGCCCGGTAAACGAGATTTTGTAGGACAGCCAGTTGTGGGTAGTCTTAAGAGGGCAAAGATCCTTTTTTGCCCTTTCTTCTGTTCCTCCGTCATATTGTTGGAAGGCCCCATTAAGGATCTGTGATGAAAGGAGAGAATAAATTCCTCCTAGAATTCTTATTCCTTAACAAATCCGCAAGGTCGTCACAGATTGTCTTCTTGCCCCATCAACTCTGGATCCAGACGAATTTACCGCTCACTCCACTTCCTCCATCCCTGTCTCATGTCCCACATGGATTAGTTAGTGATTGATTGATTGTTATGGAAGAAAGAGGGAAGGAGAAGAGGTGTTCATGTATTCATGATATTTAATGAGTACCTATGGGGTCCCAGGCATTGTGCTGCTACTTTATGCATGTTATCTTTTTCATCCTCACTATAATCCTATGAAGTAAAGGACACTATTACCATTTTAGAGATTAAATCAAAGAAGTGAAATAAGTTACTTAAGTTCACATAGTTAAAAAAAAGAAAGTGAGAATTTGAACCCAGGAATGTATGACTCCAAATCCTTTCTAGCTCACCATACTACCTTCCAATTGCAATGATCAGCTGAGTGCTGACCTTGAAAGTTTATCTGAGCAGATGACTTCAGTTTTGCATAGTACGGCTAAAATCTCAGCAGCATAAAGGATAGTAAGACAAGAACAAAGTGAAGGTTAGGTAAGAATATGACTAATATTCACACAGATTTGTCCATGTTCTTCAAACAACCTTATCTATAGTTCCCACCTGTTATGTCTGATGAGAAAACTGAGGCTGATAAAAGTTATGTGCAATGAAGCCAGTAAATTTCAGAGTCAGGATTTGAATTCAAATATTCTGGCTCTCATGCAGGGGCTGGTTGCACTTCATCATGCACTTATCTCCCATAACTCTTTATCTATCCACGGTCAAGAGACAGTGATGGTGGCAAATACGTGCTTTTTCAACATGTTAATGGTTCCACTAATACCGCTATTTTGTTTTATTACGACCTCTATAAGCACTGTCCTTGAAGTTCCCCATGATAAACATAACAGCTCCACAGACCAAGCAGCAAAAGTGCAGTGATTGGCAGTTTTACCAGTTTTCTTCTTGTTCCAGAACTGTTCAAATATTATAGGATTAAGAAATGTGTTTTTAGGGTGCTTTGGTCCAGAAAGTTCCAAAAGGAAATTATAAGAAATGGTTTCCACACTTCAAGATTAAAAATACTCATCTTACTCACTTTAAAAGGAAGTGAGGAAATGGCAGAAGGAGCTGTAAAAGTCTTCATGAAAAAGACTCAATCCCTTGTAATTAATGGGAACCTCTAAAATCAGAAGCCGAGGCCATTAATCATTCAGCCAACTCTTCATGAGGTTGGCATCATGCACTCACCCACACCTGTAATGACTCAATTCACAATGGGCAAACTAGAACTGCGGAATGGTCCTCAGAACAGCATTTTAAAACTGCTGCTAGTGGAACATGAATGCTCTCATTAAATCAATGAGTTTGTTCTCTTTCTAGCCCATAAATGTGGCTTAAAGAATGTTTTTAAGGCTGGGCTTGGGGGTGTCACAATTGTTTCCAGGATTAGAAGTGATAGGCAGGGAAATTTTAATCTCAATATATGGTAGGAATTCTTGGGGTATCTTATCAGACTGTGAACTTGATTATGCCTGAGTGCCCAGGGGAGGTTGAGGAAAAGAGTTCAGAAGAAATAGTACCTACATTGGGTGAGAGATAGAATTAGATTTCCATCCAGTTCAAAAGCATTTGTGTTCTTTTCTCAGATATTTCTTGGAGTGATAAAATTAATTGAGAGACACAAGTGGATCAAACTCCTCGAGGGAGTTCCAGATGGATTGTAAGAGCACAGAGAAAACTGTGCTCTTCCTAGAGAAAACTTGCAGCAATAATGGTAGTTTCAAACGACATGACTTCCCAAGCCCTTACCCACCTAGCCCAAGGTATTCTGTGCAGAGGTGACCACCAATCTTCTGGTGGAGGGAAAAATGTCTTCTATCTATTTCATCCTAATTCTCCTGAGTTCTTCATTAAACTTTAGTATGCTAGAGTTTGTTTAACTGAAATGTTTAATTACATGGATCGTACTACATTGACTGATCATTTGAATTTTACCAGAAAAGAGAAGAAAAACATTCTAGATGAAAACATTTTTTAAAACATAGGTTGTCTGGAAGTCAGTACAGACTCAGTCTCTTCTGTTTCCAGCAGGCATTTATATAGAACATGAACCACAAAATAGGATTTGTGGTAGGTGCTTTACAGATACATGGTTTATCATTGTTCTATGTCTCTTGCATGTGTATTTTACATAGTAAACTTTGAACTCCTTGAGGTCAAGGACCATTTATTATACTATTTCAGCACTATATACCATATAGTCAGGCCTAGAGAAGATTCCAATAGATGTTTCTTAACTTGAATAGAATGCTTCTCAGAAGGCATTTGCCCAATGTCCTAAAGGTACCTCTGCAATAGCACTTGGTTCTTGAGAAAAGCACTTGGTCACATGGTCTTAGGAATACACCAATCTTTGCTCATCCGTCTGGGAGTAAGAGGGCACCAGCTCCCTACCAAGAAGTAATTCTATCCTACTTAGGGTCTTCACTGTTAGCGCTGGCTTCCAAACAGAAGCAGCCTATCTTGAATACATTCTTCGGAAATTTTCTTTATCCCTTTCTTTCTGTCCATGACCAATTCCATCTTTAAGGCCGCATAGAAAGGTATGAGGAATCATTGTGGAATTAGGCCTTACAGAATCCAAGAATAATAACTTATATATGTCATGAAAGGTTTAGGTGTAACATAAATGACATAAGCTCCAGGCATATTTATGGAGTTCAGAAAAGCAATGTTATTTTATACAAATATGTGTGTCCATATATTATATTCTATTTTATATATATATAAATAGCATACATGTGTGTGTGTGTGTGTGTGTGTGTGTGTGTGTGTGTGTGTGTGTAAAGTAAGAATGAATGGAGGCTCTCAGCAGTTTTCATGCCCAAGGTACCTGGGGTTATGTGCTAACAAGTGGAAGTTTGGGAATGGACTCCCAGTCTATCTAACTCTTGATCCAGGATTTTTCTTTCTCCCATCACAGCAGCTGTGCCTTGGAGCATGAGGGGAATGTGGTCCTGCAAAACACCATCAAAGGTTACTACTTAAACATTTCCTTCAGCCATATATGAAAGCTAAATCAGATAAAGACTCCAGGAAGTGTTCAACAGGTAAGGCATCTTGGAGAGTTAAAAATAAATTCTTCTAATCGTCCTTTAGAAAGTTAAAAGAAGAGATCATATCACAGCCAGGTAAAAATTCAATAATATCTTCCCCACCAGCTAAGGAAAGGAAAATGATCAAGAAATTCAGCTCTGATCCAACCCACAGGCAATTGCAGCGATTCTCAAAAGAACCCTGTCTTCCCAAAAATAAATGTCTGCTCCACTTCAGTTAAAATTAGACACATATCAATTCTGGCTGTTGACACAGAAGCCTCTAGCAAACAGGGTGGAATCCAGGACCTTCTACAGAAATGACCAATCTCTGCAGACATCCCCTAAGATACCCAAGGCTGAAGAATTAAAGTGTCTCACTATTTCTTCATCACCAGCATCCTCTGTCCCTGCCTCATGACCAGCTACACTTTAGCAAGCCCCAGGGCATGAACAAAAATTGTCTCTCTTTGTGACCAGGCCTCTAAAATGGAATAGCACAAAAATGAGATGGTTTTATTTTTTTATAATATTCTTAATTCGTGGAATCTATAAAATTGCCTTGGCAACATAATATTCATTATCTCCTTTATCCATTCTTTGGACAAATATTAATATTTATTGATCATCTACTACCACATTGTGCTAAGTATTGGGGCATAAGACAAGATCCTAGTCCTCAGTGGCCCCATGACTGAAACATGGAAAATATTATTACCCCTCCTTGAATAAGAAAAGACATTCAGAGAAGTAAATGACTTCCAATGTTAGCGTTGGAGCAGGAAAAATGCCCATTGTCTCAGAGATGTGACTTCCTTTCTATCCTCATTTCCATCAAGACAGAAAAACCTCATGGCAACTCCTGCCTTATTCATGCCTCTATTATAGTTTTCCCAAGAATATTAGATATTCTTGGGAATATTTAATCACTGAATATTTAATTACTCACTTCCTATGTGAGTAATCATAGGAAGGACATTTATATTTGGACTTGGGAAAATAATTTTGTGTGTGATAAGGAAAGGAAGAAGTAGAACTCATTTCAAATTTTTTTTCTGCATGAGTTATTTTGATATGAAAAATTACCTACTGAGACAATCTTTTTGGTTTGTACTTGTTTGCTATGATCCTGGTCCTCATCATTCCAGGCCTGTATTCTCATAGCAGCTTCAGAACTGGTCTTGTCCCCATAACTTTTTATCTAAACCTAACCATCAAAGCATTAATATTCATAGAAAAGATTTTCTATTTAACTCACTTGCTCAAGGGACTTAACTTATTTTTTGTAGAGCAAAGTCCTCCTTTAGGATGGAGGTCAAACTCCTTCGGGATCATTTCAGTAATCAAGTCTAATCTCCCTATCAGTTCAACAAATACTCATTGAGAATTTAGGCTTGGGATACAACAGTGTAAAATCCAGAGTCTTTGGAAATCCTGGTTTGGCAGGGTAGGAGAGGAAAGGGAAACCAATCAGTAAGCAAATAATCACAACACAGTCTGAAAATTCCCTAGTAGGAGCTACTAGTAGGCAGAGGGATAACTCTTCAGGAGAACTGATTAACTCAGTCTGAAGATGTGCGAACAAGAAAGGCCTGAAGGAAGCGATGCTTGAACTCTTCTCCAACAAGAGTCCTCCTTTTCAGCCAAGCCAGTCTTCTTAGTATGAAAATGTGCCAACTACATACATTTGTGCCTCCTATTTTGGCTTAATTCAATGCGTTTTATTTATTGAGAATTTCTTATATTCTAGACAATGTGTTAAGGGTACAGTTTTATCACATCATCGTGGGAGAACTTATTTTCTATATTTCCCATGCATTTACTCAATATATTTAGGTCAGTAAATATGAAATATCAGATTTTGATTCAAAAGTGTAGTTTATTATATCTCAAACAAGAAGTAGTGCAATTAGTCAAAGTTTGTGCCTAAACTAGTGACATAGTTTTGCCATCTAAACAGTAGCTTGTTCACATCAGCAGCAAAAAAACCTTGAAAGTGAGTGGCGATGAAATCATGAAAGGTGTTTTCCACAACTTGTTGAAAATTGAATATTTTTCCTCGCAAGAAGTGGTCCAACGTCTGGAAGAAGTGGTAGAGTTGGTGCAAGGTCTGGTGAATATGGTGGATGACAGAGAGTTTCCAAGTCCAGCCTCAGTAGTTTGAGCAGCATTGTTTGTGAGACATGTGGTCCAGCGTTGTCTTGCAAGAGGATTGGCCTGTCTCTATTGACCAATCTCAGCTGCTTAATCACAAGCATCCTCATCATCTCATCCATTGGTTGCAGCAGACATCTTCTGTAATCGATTGACCAGGTTTTATGAAGCTGCAGTGGATAACAGCAATGCTGGACCACCAAACAAACACCATTAGCTTTTTTTGATGAATATTCGGTTTCGGACTGTGTTTTGGCACTTCATCTTTATCCAACCATTGTGCCAAATGCTTGCGATTGTCAAAAGAATCCATTTTTCATCACATGTAGCAATACAGTGTAGAAATGGTTCACCTTTATGTCATGGCAACAAAGAAAAGCGAGCTTCAAGGTGATTTCTCTTCTGACATTCTTTTAATTCATGTGGAACCCATCTATCTGGTTTCTTGACCTTGCCAATTTATTTCAAATGGTCCAATATTGTTGGAATAGTAACCTCAAACCTTGCTGCTAATTCACACATAGGTTGAGATGGATTTGCTTCCACTACAACTTTCAGCTCATCATTATCCACCTTGGTCTCAGGCCGCCCACGTGGCTCATTTTCAAGACTAAAATCACCAGAATGGAACTTCTCAAACCATCGACATACTGTGCGTTCATTAGCCACACCCTTCCCAAACACTTCGTTAATATTCCAAGCTCTCTGCACTGAATTGGTTCCACAATGGAATTCATATTCGAAAATAACACAAATTTTGACTTATCCATGGTTTCACAAAAATTGCTCTAAAAGAAAATTTGAAAGATAATCACAAGCCAAAACTTGCTTTTGCAAGACTAAGGATGTACCTTCATAATAAAAATAAAACAAAAAGTGTCAAAGTGAAATGTCAGAGACATCAACTGTCGACCTTAGTACTTAAGGAAATTGGACATTTCATACTTAATAACCTAAATATTAATATTTAAAAGACTTAAAAATATTGATGTTTGACATCATCATTTCCTTTGTCCAAACTTTCAACTCTAAGGACATGTCCTCTATGAATTCATTCTATAATCTCCCAGGACTCAGAAACACTCTTACATGTCTGGTGCCCTCAATATATACTGTTTTGTTCCCCTATAGTGTTATCCATATAGATTATGTTTTTATGTAGTATCATTGGCCAATGTTTCATAAGAAAAATACTCTAAGGACTATGTGCTATGTCACTACCCAAATGATTCTGTAAAGGATACTGTTTATTCTTTTACTCAGGGTCCTCTTTATAATGGTCTATAGGAGACAGTCCTAGCAAGTGTTAGTGTTAGGACAGTTCTGAGTCTACTGAGCAATTCTTCTATTTTAACCTGATAAGACACTATATAATTTGCCTAATTCATCAGGTTTTCCTCTTCAAGGGAAACTAAATTATATCTTATAGCCAAATTTGTGGCCATCTCACAGGAAGTATTTGTGGAATATTGGGCCCCATTTCTCTCTCTCTCTCTCTCTTTTTCTCTCTCTCTCTGTTTCCATTTTGCTATTTTTTGCATATCCTGGTAAGCCACCTTAAGTCCCTTCTAGACCAAAAAAAATCCCTTCTAAATAGATAAAAATAATATTTGCACTGTTCTTTAATTATCCAAGGCTGTAGCACAGGGATAGCCCGGGACTAGGGTCTCACTACAACTTCAAGGGTTGGATATTCTGGGAAATATTTGGCTGTTTTACTATCCTGTGGTTTATTATCCTATGAATGGTGAGAAATGTAGGCAGAGTCCCCTGAAGGAACACAGGAGTAAAACTCTTATTTTGCTTCATGAACAGAGCAAATTAAAACGAAGCTAAGATGTAAATTTCAAATACCAATCCTGGAGTCATAGAGCCTGAGGAGCAAAAAGATCATTTCAGGCCTTGAAGTTCTCACCTAGTAGGAGAAGACAGGAAATGGAGAAATCTGACCCTTATTAATGCCTCTGATTTGCCAAGCTGTAATGATATTCCTTTCCTTAAACTTTATTGATTTTGCTAAACTCTGAACTCTGTCTTGCTTTAGGGAAAGCCACAGAGGCATAGATTTTTATGTCAAAAAATTTGTAGGATCAACATTTGTTCTTTGCTGAAGGCCTGTGGAGGATATGGAGAACAGGCTTATTGGAAAAAAGCTTCAGTGACTAGCATGCAGAGAAGCACTGGGAGCCACCGATAGGCTGCAGGCAGCTGAAATCAGGCCTGGTCTCTGTGACCTCTTCTGTAAAATACATTCCAGCCAGTTAAAACTCCCAGGCTAGCCCCCAAGCAATGTGATAATGCTGTCCCTGCCCAGATTTTGCCCTCCATTTTTTCAGACTACCTAGTGAGTTGTTGATCTAGCATCCAGCTATCCTTAGCCTATAGCCTACATTGAATCAAGTTGACCTTCTAGGCCAGCTGTTACATGACTTTGTAGGGAAGATAGGTAATAGCAGAGATTGGAGGGTTCCTTGAAATAGTCCCTCTTTGTCTCCCATACCTTCTAAAGACTATCTCCTCTAATAATCTGTGGAGACATGATATTTTATCATAAAGAATTGATTCTTTGGATTCGACTATTTCTGTCATCCTATGTCTCTGTCTGTATAAATGAATTTCTCTAGAGTGTTTCATCCTAACAGCTTCCCTTCCTAAAACTAGAGGAGAATTGCCTTGTTACTAAGGAGATGATAGGTCAAGCAGGGTGGGCAGGGGGAGAAAGAGGAACAGAGATAGGAGAGAGAAAGAGTGCCCAGCTCCAATAAGACAGATTAATGTATGGATGTACATCCCAATTTTGAGTCAAAGAAACTGCAAACCATGCAAGAATTGATTTGAAGGGATTCTGTGCTGGTAGTGATCCAGCAGAAGAAATGCAATCTTTTTCTGGAGAAAAATATATTTAACCTGAGACTTGGGGAACTTACACAAATAAATTTTCATGAGAAATGACCAGCCCACAGTCAATATAAACAGAAATACAAACAAGCAAATGTGTCCACAAACTAGCAGAAACAACAGACAGCAAAAAATGTACTCACAAAGACTTCATGTTGTATAAATATCACACAAGTACTGTAAAGTAACTGTGTTTACTACATCTATGTTTAAAAACATTAAAAGCTCTAGAAAATATATTCAGTCAGGGAAGAAGAGACCAAACAATAGGTTGGTAAATTAAACAACAATGACAGATAACTGACTTCTGCTTAGGATGTAGAAAACACAAAAGAAAATTATTCTTACTCTCAGAACAATAAAAAGGGGATAACCTATGAAAACATAATTTTTCTTAAAGCTATTGGAGAGCTGAGGTTGTAGGACAACTGGCTAGCCTGAAATCTACAAAAAGAGAAACGTCTCCAAGGAAACATAGCACACAA
Organism: Varecia variegata; assembly: GCA_028533085.1. Classification (NCBI taxonomy): domain Eukaryota; kingdom Metazoa; phylum Chordata; class Mammalia; order Primates; family Lemuridae; genus Varecia; species Varecia variegata. The sequence goes on from CM052443.1 coordinate 21,423,745, forward strand.
GCCCTTGCTTTTCTGGGGGAGGTGCTAATCCTTATATAAGCCAGTAAAAAGTACTCCCCTAAAATTTGTAATAATTTCTAAAGAATAATCATTGTTAAAAATTGTGTGAGAATATAGAAATGCTGGGAACCACAGGCACAAGGGAAATTAGTGTCAACTCTCAGACTCTCTTTCATGGGACCATACTGGTGACTCACAGGAAAGCTGAGGGCAAGGTGAGAGAGATGAGGGAAAGCCTTCCATGTGCTGCAGGTCTGGGAGCAGCAACCACTATAGGAAAGGCAAAAAGTCCCACCTGTACTACTACTATGTAAAGTAGACTTAAAATAAGGAATATTGCTAAAGATACAGAGGGATATAACATAATGGTAAGGGGATCAATTAAAAAATATTTAATAATACTAAAGTTATATGCAGCTAAAAACAGAGCTTTAAAATACATGAAGCAATAATTAATAGAGCTAAAAAGAGAAATAAACAAATACAGAATAGTTGGAGAGTTTAATACCCCTCGCTCAGTTATCAATAGAACAAGCAGACAGAAATCAGTAAGAGTATAGAAGAACTGAACAACACTACCAACAACTTGATTTAATTAATATTTACAAAATACTTGATCCAATAGCATACATATACACAGCTTTTAAAGAAACTGAATTTGTAGTTTAAAGCTTTCAAACAAAGGTATCTCCAGGCCTAATCCTTTCATTGCCAAAGATTTCTTAGGTGACACCAAAAAGATAATTTCCTATATTTCAGGCAGAAGAAAAATTATTCCTGATGGCAGGTATCAGATGCAAGAAAAGAATGGTGAATACAAAGGGGAAAATATATGGGCAAATCTAAGCAACTGTTAACTCTATAGAACAATTAACATATCTAATTACAGGGAAAACAGGCTAAAACATACAACAAGGAACAATGGAATTTGAGTTGAGAAGGAGTGATCATATTTAAAATATTCTGAGGCTCTTGTATTGTCTAGAAAGTTGGTAAAAAAATTTATTGTCTTTGGACTTTGAAACGAATGCTTATTCAAATAGCTATAGTTAGCACGTGTACACATATACTTTTTATAAGTATACTGAAAAAATGAAATGATAAAGTTAAAAAAAGGGAAAAAATCTATCCAACAGAAGACTAGAAAGGAGAAAAAACTGAAGCAAACACAAGACAAATAGACAATCATGATCAGATGATATGAATAAGTCCAGATTCATCTCAAATGACAAAAATTTCAGGTTCACTAAACTTTCCAGTTAAAAGACAAGGATAGTAAGACTCGATTTTAAAAAAATATAACCTGACAATAACCATGTCAGGTTATTGGTTATATAAAAGAGCTATACCTTAATAAAGATATAGAAAATCTGAAAGATAAGAGTAGGAGAAATAAGGAGATATGTCAGGCAATTAGTAGCTTAAAGAAAGCTGGTGTGACAATATTGATAGTAAACACAATAGACTCTAAAACAAAGAGTATTATTACAAATAAAGTTGGTCAGGATAAAAAAAAGATTCAATCCACCAGGAGGATGTAAAAATTCTAAATTCATAGGTGTTCAATAATATAGCTTGAAAATCTATAAAACAAAAATTTGATAATACTACAGGAGAATTGACATCCAAACAGTGCAAAGTTTCAACACATCTCTCTCAGTAATAATTTATCAGATGATAAAATTATCAGTAAGGATGTTTGCACATTACAATTCATAACTTTGATCTCATGGATACATAGCATGTATCACATCCTGAAACTGAAAAATACACATACTTTTTACCCATTCTGTTTTAACTCTCTCTTGCTGTTTAATTGTAATAGTCTGCTTTGTGGGTGTCTACCCGACTAGTTGTGGATTCCTTGAGGGTGGAGATCATATCCTACTCAACTATGTGTTCCGACTTACAGTCTCTACAAAAAAAAAGCATATGGTAGGCACTCAGGAAATTCTGGTAGAAAATATATTGTGTAAATGAATGAATGAAAATGGCAGTCCACATTTCTAGGGACCCTGGTCTCAGTGCGGAAGAGTCACACATTAGCCAACATTGATTCTCCCTCGTGGGAATGCCACATAAAACCGGAGAGGGGCACTAGATGGGCAGATGGCAGCTTATCCTAGTGTTAACATTTTTAATGTGTCGTACCTTAGCATGACTTTGGCACTTCCCCTCTTCTCTCTGAACCACCTCTTGCCTTGTGCCAGCTCTGAAGTCTGGCTTCCAGCCTCAAAGGCTCTAAAGCCTCCTGGGCAGCTTCAAGATGCTGAGCCCAGTGATCCACACTCACCTGTTCTTCCTGTCACCTTTAGGAATCAAAGTTCCTGCTGTGCTTCTGCCTCCACATCCTAGGAGGCTCCCTAGGAGCAGAGCCTTTCCCCTCACTCGCACTCAGTTGTGATGTCCTGCCTGAGCACGTTCCTCCATGTCTCCCCAGCACTTTTGGATGGATTGTGTTGATCCTTTTCAGCTTACAACATCATTACACCACAGTAACCAGTCCTGACAATTTGAATCCTGAGCCACAAGAATACTCTAAAGAGACCAACCAAGGATTAGGGGAAGCACAGCATCCCAACAAGTTTTAATTATGATGAGATAATATGTAAGTATAACATGGGACAAACAGTAATTTTGCCATTCAATTTTGCCAGGCTGTGCCTGGAGCAGTCAGTGAGGCATGTTTTTTATTTATAATTGGTATGTGCTGTTGTCAAGGGTGGACGGCTGCAGCCCCACAACACATCACACTGCGAGTCCCTGACATGCCCTTCCCTCTGGCTTCTCTGGACTGGAAGGAAGCTGTTTATTCTTCTTCTTATTGATATTGTTTTTCTCTGCCTTTGCTTTCAACTGCTTCATTGGCATTAATTAAAGGGTCCTGGGCTTACAAAACAGGCCGACATCCCAGTCACAGGCAAGGAAGCACGCAGGCCCCAGGCTCTCTGATGGTACAAAAGCAGGGGTTCGAATGACGAGACATCAAACATCATTGTTCTAATACATAAATACAGGGAACGCTTTGGGGACGTCACTTGAGGACCCACCAGGACTGGGAACACCGGGGTTTTCAGCAGGTCAGGATGTTCAGCTGCTACAGTCAAAGCAGCCTGCAATATAACTAGCAAAGTAAGGGCTACAAGCTCAGACTGGCAGCAGCCGGGATGTGGGGTGGTCTTAGGCTTCAGAGAAATAAAAGATTAAGAATAAAACCCTATTAACCAGAGGAGAGAAAGGGTTTCTTATAGGATGTCTGAAGGTGAAGAAATGAGACTAAACGCTCAGAAAAGAAATCAGAATGTAAAATCGAAATTGCCCTTCACAAGAAACACCTTAGGGTCATGAACTAGTTTTCTGGGAGTGAGTTCATCAGGGTTCAAATCCAGGCTTTCTGCTCACCTCTGTGTCATGGAGCAATCTCCTTCCTCCCCTCTTCATCCGTAAAATTAAAAGTTTGTAACACAGTTCTCACTCTTTTCTCACAAGCTACCATGCTGCTCTACTGATTCAATACAGTCCTAAAACCCTTCTCTTTCTAGTGCCTTTGGAGCTCATTTGCATACGCGGCTATATGTGCGCGCTCTCGCGCATGTGCACGCGCACACGCGCGCGCGCACAAACACCCCCCCCCCCCACAAATGAGGCAATTATTTCAGAGTTATATTTTGTATATTTGTAACTCAAATGATATTTCTAAGTCTCACCATTCACCTTATTTCCATCTTGGCTTCAAGTGGCTTTTAATTTAAAAAAAAAAATTAAATCAGATACGGAATCAAATAGCTTTTATTGAAATGCTTACACCAATATTCTGCCAGGAAGTTTCAATTATGTATGCTTTGATTATTCTCATATTATTAAAGACAGATGAGACCAACAATATTATCTCCATTTAATAGAGGAGGAAAACAAGGTTTAGTAATTTCTCAAAATTACAGAACTACAAGGGGTAAGTATATTTAAAATTATATTTTTAATTAAAAATTAAAGAATAAAGATTACTGATCTTTTATCAAAATCTTAGAAATATTTTAATGCCCATCTGCAATTTCCTGTCCAGTATGACATTCTACCTGTCTATTCTGGCCTCTCCTTCCTCAGAAGTGATTATTCTACTCACTGGGAATTTCACATAGAGTCTTCTATCACCTCACCATCTGGTACATGATTCGTACTCAGACATGAGCTTCTTGAGGGCAGAAACTACATCTTACAGCCTGTCCTGGAGTTTCTTGCACAAATCATAAAGCCAAGAAAATTAGAGATACCCAATAAAAAGGAAATAAATAATCATAACTATTTGAGTAGCCTAGTTGAAGTCACAGTTGTAAACTCAAATTCTATTGTTTCTCTCGTGTGCTTAGCATCCTTCTATGAAAGCTATAAGAGAAAGTAGAAGTTTCAACATATTCACGGCAAAAGCACGAGAGAAGGTATAAAGGGCGAAGATTCCGAGTGTCTCTTTCTTTCTCTCCGTTAATGGGGTGGTGAAGGACAGAGCACAACGTACTGTACTTAATGCAGATTCTGTTCAGTGAAACAATGATTACAATCAATTTGACTACTAATGTGACTTATCTTGTAAATTGCTGGGTCATTAACTTCAACAACATCAATGTGCTGTCACTATCCAATTCCACCAAATTAGTGTCCGAGGTAATAGGAGAACGAATGTATTAGTGCATTATTGGTGGCTAATAGAGACAGCAAGTTTTTAATGTGCTGCAAAGAGCAGCTGAGGCACCAGGGACCGAGGCAACAAGGCTAAGAGGGTGGATGGAGAGATCAGGATCCACGACACGGTGGCACATTAGGGCTGCCGCGGGCACTTACCTGGCCTTTTTTGCCTTGGTGCCTCAGATGTCACAAGAGGTGGGTACCGGGGAGATCTCAACCTGTGGCAGAGAGAATGCACATTCTCACCTGGGGCAAAAGTACCAAAAGCATAGCACTGGCTCATCCAAGATTAATGGGCCTATTTTAAGTCCAGGTTTTGAAGCAGGGCTTTTTCCTGCCAGCCGCTCCTTCACTGAATACAGACGAGCGCATGCTCATTCTGCACACACAACAGTGCCGCCTTCATAACCGGGATCTAAAGTCGTCACAATCCCAAGTCCTATCCTGAAATTTACTTAGCAAACTGCATTCATATTCAACTTGAAAATTCCTCCGATGCTTATTTTTGAGAAAAAAAAATCTAAAATATTGTGTTTGTGTTCTAGAGATGCTCATGGTGCCATCCCAACCCATCCTTTCTTGTGCAGAAACTGCGACACTCCCAGCCGGGCAGCAGCAGCACCCACCACATGAGCCCACACTCCGCCACACTTCCCTGAAGAAGAGATGAAAGCTTCACCGAGGTGGGTCATATTCACTCTCTCAAGAGTGTGGAATGGAGGTGTGAAAACTGAGGCAGTTGGAGAGTGTCAGTCACCAGTGCTGTAGCTCCTCCAAGGTGGAGTTGGTGCCAGGACACCAGAGCCACTTTAAAGCCAATATTATAAGGGAACAAAAATCTAAGAGTCTTGCAGAAAATGTTCTAATGCAGAAAGGAGAATGAAAAACTTCAGTGAAGTGCAGAGAGAAGCCTACTCTCTGAGAGATGGAGAAATAACAGCCACTTGACAGCTTTCCAGGTGGTGAGCATAAAACCTACTGAATATCCACAACTGGGTTCTACCTACTTCTCCCATATATATCTTTTTGCTAAACTACTTTCAGTGGGTTTCTATTTTGTGCAGCCAAACAACTCCTATGGTAATCTACTTTCTTCCTGATTGTCAACAAGCATTTATTGATTACTTGCTGTGAGTAGCGCGCTAAACCCTGCCAGAGACACACAAAACTGAAAGAGGAGGTTATAGCTTTTCAGGGAATTATAATTGAGTTGGAGAGATTTTTCCTATTGAACAGACTTGTATCTTTCTTTGCTGAAAGTGGAATTTGTGGGAGCCCAGGGTCTGTGATCTGTATAGTGTCCTTCCTATGGCTTAGAGCCAAGGTGGAAAATGTAAAAGGAGAACATGTGAGACATACTGCATGGGCCGGGGATGAAACCATCATGAGAACACCACCACTGGCTGCCATTGCCTGTGGGCCCCTAGGAAGCTGGCCATGGGCCTCTGTGCTCCTCACAGCTTCTGCATGGGTAAGTTAATATGAATATACCTGTTTTCAAAAAAGCAAACATGGCACAGTTAGCAAACAACAGAATATGGTATTGAAACCCAACAAGTCTGTCTGCAGTCTACTGTCAGTCATTTTCCCTCCCTTTTCCATGTCTACCTCTCTCTTCAGAGGCCACATACCCTGTTCCCTTCTCAGGTGACCCTTGGCCTTTGTAATCGAATCTATAATCATTATCATGCCTCATATCAATAACCTAACTATATGTCTGATTTCTGCATCTGAAAGGAGGTATATTGTCCCCTAGTTATAAAAGTTTAGGTGACAAGAAAAGGGTAGGGAAAGACAGCATCTTTCATGAAAATCCTGAAGCACAACCTTGCCCTTCCTGCAAATAAAGATAACTCTAAAAGTTTGTGTGTGGAACGAGCGCTTTAGGAATGGCTTTAGAACTTCCTTGAATTCATGTGTTTTCCCTTACCGTTATTATTAAGTTGGGCAGAAAAACATCTTTGTTGATACTCTTTAGGTTTTAGTTATTTTACTTTGGAATATACTATCTTCCCTTCCCTAAAGAAAAGGTGAATTAGAATGATGACGTTGAACATATGGCAGATATCACTCAACATAATCAATGTGGATCTACCATGAACAACTGTCTCTTGCCAAGACCTATTCTACACAAGGTATGTAGGGAAATGTGAAGACAGCCATCACGAATTCTATCACTTCTGGTCCTTGAGGGTGACAGATATATCCATTACATGTCTGTGGCTTTGGGCTTAAACTTGATCCTTAATAGATTTTCCACATCCTAGCAGAGAATTACCACCACAGAGGCTGCCACCAAGTGACAGACATGGCTGCACATAGATACTTGACACAATGGATTAGATATATTGAAATTATAACACATACACACACAAAATTTTAAAAAACTTTGGTGCAGATTCACCAAAGCCTGAAAAGAAATGTACACGGCAGCCCAGTGCACCATTCCCCCAATGTAAACAGCTTATGCAACTGTAGTACAATATTAAAACCAGGAATTTGACTTTAGCAAAATCCATAGAGCTTATTCAAATTTCACCAGTTATATAGGCCTTCATTAGTGTGTGTATTGTGGGGTGTATGTGTATCGTTCTGTGAAATATTATTGCACGCGTAGTCTTGCATAAAACCACCACCACAATCCAGATACTCGGCTGTACCATCACAACAAAGATTCTCTTATGCTATCCCTTTACAGCCACGGTCGCCCTGTCCTTAGCCTCCCCAACATTCCTAATCCCTGGAAACCACTAATCTCTTCTCCATCTCCACAATTATGTCATTGCACGAAAGTTACATAAATGGAATCATGCAGTATGTATCCTTTTGAAATTGGCTTTTTTCACTCAGCATAATTTCCTTGAGGTTCATCCAAGATTTGTGTGTATCAATAGTTTGTTCCTTTTTCTTGCTAAATGGTATTCCATGGTATGGATAACCACAGTTTATTTAACTATGCACCCATTCAAGGACATATGGGTGGTTTCCAGTTTGAGGTTATTACAAGTAAAGCTGCTAGGAACATTTGTGTGCATGAAAATAAGACTTTATTTCTCTGAAATAGATACTCAAGACTGAAATTTCTGGGTTGTATGTTAAGTAGATTTTCAGTTTTGAAAGAAACTGCCAAACTATTCTGAAGTAGCTGTATCAGTTTACATTCCCAGTGATGTATGAGTGATCTAGTTTCTTTGCGTCCTTGCCAACATTTTTCCTTTGCCATTATTTTCCATGTTAGCCATTCTCATAGGTGTGTAGTGATATCTGATTATGATTTAAATTTACATTTCTCTAATGGCTAATGATGTTGAACATTTTTTCATATGTTCATTTTCCACCTATATATCATTTTCAGTGCAATTTCTGTGCATGATTTTGCACATTTTCTAGTTGGATTTTTTTAATATTGAGTTTTGAGCTACACAAGACTTTTGTGTGCATTTACTGCAAAGGTTTATTTGGAAGATAATTTTTAAAAATATTTATATGTTACATTCTTGATACAGTTTGATCTTGATTAGTTATTCTGCAAAAAGTAATGCACAGTAATAGACACTCGGCTGTTTTTCTTTGCATTCACTTAATAACACCTAATGAGTACTCTGCCTACTTTTATAAATTAATCAATCATGTACTCTAAATTATCTTTTAAGTCTCTAATTAATTAGTATGCTCCTCTGCAATATACCTTCTTGTGCTTCTCCAGCTTTATCTTTCATTATTCTACCCACTGAATCCCATGCTCAATTACCCTCAACTTCCAACCCCTCCTCAAACACTCCATGTCTTTCTTGACTCCATGCATTTAGATAAGCTTTTTTTCTCAGGCTGGAATGTCTTTTCCCCCTTTCTGTAGAAAACTCCTACTCAAACTTCAAGATCCAGTTCGAATACCATCACCTCCATGAAGTCTTCTCTAACTGCACCAGCCTTTCAGTCACTTCTTTCTCTAAATTTCTGCTCCATTTTGCTTGACCTTAGGTTACAGCACTTACTACCTTAGCGATTTTCTTGACTTGTCAAATGACTAATATTTCAAATTCACCTATGGTTTCCTTCCCCTATAAAACAGCTGGCAGGGCACACGGAATGTGTGAGGCCGGAGTTCTCTGCCTGGAACACTTGCATAATTTTGTTCCCCCCAGCACTTGAGTGACACCCTTCCTAATAATCAACTATGTTTGTTTCCAACTTGAGAGTAGAACTTTTCATTGTAATTATGTAATTAAATCATATATTATTTAAACTGATGAAATAGAGGTGTGAAATAAACTGGTTTTTTTAATTAAGTTAATTGGTTTGGGAAAACTTGATAAAAGCAAGTCAAATTAGATATGGGTGAAAAGTTGTAAAGAGTAGAGGTAAAAATCATAAAATTCTAGAGGTTCAGAGCTCAGTGTGTTTTGATCCAAGTGTTTTTAACTTTTCATTCTTCTTCAAAACAAAAGGAAAATAAAATTAGAAATTTTATATAATGCATTATGGATGTAGTTTATGTAAGAAAGACTATGTGAAACTCCAGCCATTGAACCCATATACAGAAGTCCTTGGCCTTACATTAAAATTGATTAACTAATGATCATTTTAAGCTAAATATATAGTATTTATAGCATTAGCATTTTTTACAATTCTTCTCTTTAACTCTCTCCATAAATAAAATACTGGTTTGAATTTTATCAGTCTAGTCTACAAGGCTTCTATTATGTTTTCCATTGGAGCTTATCTTTCAAAAAACCTTTTTATTTACATGATTTCTCACTAGATTGAGAGCTCCTTGATGTCAGGAACCTGGCATTTTGCCTGACACATCATGAGTACTCAATAAATTATTGTTGAATGAATAGAAAGAAATCTGTAAAGCAAATTTATAAAAATCAAAAGAAAATTGTATCTTATGATCTTGATGCAATTATTTAATTCAATTCATTCAAAGAAGTTATCAGTCTCAAATATCAATAGTCAGTTCAGAGGAGTTCATTCTCTGTCTTCCTTACACAACTCCATATGCCCAACAGAATTTGGATCTATTTGATGGTGTGAGTCTTGCTAAATATGTGTGTGTGCATGTGTACTTGTGTGTGTGTGTGTGTATGTATGCATATAAAATATGGTCCCATAAATGTAACTAGATCTCTGTGGAAAAAATCAGCCTTTCGGCATGGAAATGTTTCTTAAATATTATTATTATTTTTCTACATACCTTCTGTAACATGGTCATGATGTAGTTTAAGATAACCTAGATATCTAAAATGAAACATTTTTAAAGGCAAGCCTAAATTAAGCCCTACGAATTTCATCCAGAGTATAGTGTATTACATATAAACCAATTTTTAATCTAGACAGTTGCTCTGGGCAGCATCCATAGAATCCACGTGAAATCCAACTTGCTAGACGAGATGTTTTGCATCAGCTTTTTACCAAGTGACCAAGAGACCTCCAAGATTTGAAGAATCCCCTCAGCCCCACCCTTGGTCCAATTGACGCAGGATGGAAAATTGGGAGTGCACTTCTTAGCACTGCCTCTGCCATTAAATAATTTTATTGGTCAAAGATTTTTAGGGACTTATTCAGCAATTTACAAAAAGAAATGAAAAGAATGAATCAGGTCATATATTGTCGATTACCTTTGGCTTAGCTCCTGTTCCTACTTTCTCACTTTGGAGAACACAATCTACCTTGGTGTGAGTGTCAAGCATCTTGTCTTTCAGCTGGAAAGCTAGAAGTGACAGCTTGTTATATTAAGAGGTCTCTGCTTGAATAAATTGATGTCAAGTTTGATTACATATAGGCCAAGCTAAGAGGCACAAGACAACCACTCAACAACTATGTATTAAACAACCAAATGGTGTACAGCAGAATTGGAAGCTCTTGAAATAAAGATAGAGACAGGCAAAGTCTGTGTTTTCTAGAAGACTGAAGTCCACCAAATGAAAACGCACAATAATCACAGACCAAGATATATAGATCCTTATGGTGGTGAAAGGAACCACTCTCTTGTCTCTATGGGCAAGGTTATTCAAAGAGATGCCTCCCAGAGGCACTAAGACTTTATGGAGATTTAAGGAAACAGAGAGCTGAAATAGGGTAAACACCCTGAGAGAAGGGGTTCATACTCATAACTTAGTTTAAGAAAGAAAGAAATGAGATAAAGAATGATTTTTTAAATAAAAATCATTCCTTAGAATGGCAAAACAAAAAGATATAAATTAATACCACTAGCAGTTTTTAAATTTCCAGTAACTCTTTTTTTTTTTTTTTTTTTTTTTGAGACAAGGTCTCACTCTGTCACCCAGGGTAGCGTGCATGCAGCAGCATCATCATAGCTCACTGCAACCTTAAACTCCTGGGCTCAAGTGATCCTCCTTCCTTAGCCTCCCGAGTAGTTTGGACTACAGGTGTGCCACAATATCCAGCTCATTTTTGTATTTTTTGTGGAGACAGGGTCTCATTCTTGCTCAGAAATGCCTAGTCACTCTTATCAGATTCTAAAAGAGTATTCTTCAGATTAAGGGTTGCAATCCAATAGAGAATTGCAAGATTATGAATTTTTTAAATGAAATAGAATAGAAAACATTGGAATATCTCTGATACTGTAAAGGTAGGTATTTATTTGTTTCATTTTATTTGTTTCAATTATTACCAGGTGTTGGGTCAGAGTATAAAAATGTATTACCTATTGTGCATTGTAGCAAAAGAAATTTAAAATATTGCTCTAGAAAGTTCTTTTCAAATTTGGCTAACAATCAAAATTATCTAAAAGTTGTAAAAAAATATATGAGTTTCCAGGTTTCATCCAAAGAAGAGGGGGCCAGGGTCCCGTGGAGAATGCCTCAGAAAAAGCTACAGACAGTCCATGAGTCATTTACTCTAATTAGAATGAGCAAGAAGAACAGTGAGAAAATTCACAATAGTGAGAGTGTGATACAGCCTAAGCATCAGGACCCACAAGCAGAATTGAAAAGTCATGACTGTGGGAAGTTCATCACAGAAGACCTTTAGAGGAGATTTATTGAGCACCTGCTATGAGTAGGATTTTAAGGTACCTGTATTAGTCCATTTTGCATTGCTGTCAAGGAAATACCTGAGGCTAGGTAATTTATTTTAAAAAGAGGTTTATCTGGCACACAGCTCTGCAGACTGTACGAGAAGCATCCCACCAGCATCTGCTCCTGCTGAGGGCTTCAGGGAGCTTCCAATGGGAGCAGAAGGTGAGGGGAGAGCAGGCATGTCACATGGCGAGAGAAGAGAGAGAGGAGGAGGAGGTGTCAGGCTCTTTCAAACAACCAGCTCTTATGTGAACTAATAAAGTAGAACTCACTGATTATCGTGGGAAAGGCACCAAGCCATTCGTACGGGATCTGCCCCCATGATCCACACACCTCCCACTCATCCCCGCCTCCAACCGTGGGGATCAAATTTCAACATGAGATCTGGAGGGGCCAAACATCCAAACCATATCCGTGCCTACGGCCTTGCAATTTGAGGGAGAAGAGATAAAACACATACAAAAAGCTTGATGCTTCAAGGTACTATGAATGTCATAAGTACCATTATGTGAAGAAAAAGAGGATTTTAGGATAGAGTCCACCAGAGAAAAACTCATGGAGGAAGTAAGACCTGCTTTGGTTCAACCATGAAGAACGATTCAGCCAAAGGCATCTTGAGGGAAGACAGTGTCTTCCTCACATTGTGCACCAATTGCTGAGAATAGGGTAAGCATCTATTGAGTAGGGAAAGTTACTGGAAGGAAGGTTAGTGGAAGGATAATGAACCAGAGAAGTAGGTATGGATGGTAAATTTGAACATGAGATAAGCCCCAACTCCTTATATTTCAGAGGTAAAAGAGAATTAGAATCAGGAAAATTAACAAAAACCTCACAAAACTTTCCATCCCTTCTCTTAATCTCTATGGCAAAGTTATACAGAATGTAAAGGGAGAGATCCAAAGATTTTCTCCAAAATACTTGGCTGGAAGAGACTTGGGGCTCAGGTTTAACCAATAGATTTGAAAAAGAGATTCTGTTTTAAGGTCATAAGAAAAGGCATGCATATGGATTTGCAGTATTATTAATAGTTTTTATATCTTCCATTGTAGCCATGAGTCTTGACCTAGGAGAACTTGGGAGCTTTGCTGCTGAGGCTCCTCCCCAAGGAAACGAAATGAAATTAGAGTTACTGGGTGTGGGTTGGGAGTATTTGTGCTGTTGAAAAATGCCACCAGCAACTCTTAAAGTGCAACCAGGGTTAAGAACCATTGAAATGTGAATCCTAAAATTCATACTGCTACTGCAGAGCAGAGTTTATGCTCTCTTTCTTGCTTTTCTACAGAAGAAATCAGACTGACATTTATTGTTTTTCCAACCTTGCCCCAGGCCATAGCCACAATAGAACCATGGACAGCAATGATTCTTTTCCTGAACTCTGTAGGCAAAACCAAAGATGAGCTTTTATGCTGAAGCTCCTGACAGCTGCTTCTGCTCAGTGCCAATTATACTAACCTAGACATCCTCCCCTTCCCAGCTCTGTGGCATACCGTTGCCAGGCTTTCATATTCAGAAATCTTCAGTGGCCCTCAATTGTTTAAAGGCAAAGCCCAAGCTCTTCATCTGGGCATTCCTGGCCCTCTGTGATCTGGCTTCAAACACTTGTTCATGCTGTGGTCTCAGAATTCTGTCTATTGAGTTACCTTGCTATTCTCATAAATGACACATCTTTCCTCTTTCTTTCTCTTGCTCTTGCTCATTGACTACATCGGCAATGACAACCGTTCTATTTTTATGCTCACTTCATCCATGTGTTTCTACTCAATGTCAAAGTCCAGTTTAAGTCCCTACTTGACTCTCAATAGCCCAACAACCTGCAGTTTCCATGAAGCACCTTCCCACTATTCTGAGCACTGGGAAAGATGTCAGATTTAATGGTACAAACAGAACCGCAGTTGTTCAGTGAAGACAATTCATTGTATTTGGATCATTTATTCAGCATTATGACTTTATGGTCTGGCTGCCTGAAATCAAACCCTACTTCTTTAACTAGTTCATCATATGACCTCTCTAAGCACTGATTTCTTCGCATGTAAAGTATGGAAAATAATAGTCCTACCTCGGAGGTGAGGATTAAATCAGACAATGCAAGAAAATTCTTTAGCGTAGTGCCTGGCCTCTGGTGACTCTTCAGTACATTCTAGCTGTTTTTGTTTGTCTATGTGTTCATTTTCTGATGACTCTATCTTGTTTCCAGTAAACCTGTAAAAATGCTTAAGCACAGATCTACTTTGTAAGCCGTAGCACCTAAATCAGAACAACACAGTTTGACATCAGAGCATCTAATTTCAAGTTTCAGCTCAGCCACTTATTTCTTGTGTGATTTTGTTTGAACCTCGATTCCCTGATATCTAAAATGGGAATTATAATAATAATGATATTTCTCATATTCTGGAGATTGAAGAAAATAACATACCAGAAAGTTCTTTGTTATCTCTCAAGTACTATTCAATAAAACATAGTCATAGTTATGGTAGATAGCCTATATGTGTACTGAAGTTGTCCACAACATCCAAGTTTGAGATTACACACTAACAAATACATTTACTTACTGAAAGTATTGGCTCTTTGTGTAATTGTCAATTTAAAAATAAAAAAGTGGCTATAAAATCTATGTCTTGATTTCTTTAATTGTAATATAATAGAACCAAATAAGAAGATCTTTGAGATCTTTTCTAGGTTCTAGATTTTTGGAAAGTGCCCATGTTTTTATATGCGTTGAAAAATAAAAATAAATAAATCTATGTATAAATAAATGAACATATATATTCATCTTAGAAAGTTCTCCAAATTTTTTCCTTATATGTATATTCTACATGGGAAAATAGGAAAAAAAGGTACATGTTATTAGGGTTATCTCTGGATGGATGGTTGACTTAAATATTTAAATATATATTTCTGCTTTATATTTCAAATGTTCTACAGTGAGGTTATAGTAACTTCAGATTTTTATGAATTTACTATTTTAAAAAATAGTTCTTGAGACATAAAATTCCATCGTAAATATTCGCATTGTTATGTCTGTGCACGTGTGTACAGAAACATAAACATCTCTTAGGACACACAACTAGCAGCATGCTATGACCGCGCCTCGCTCCCAAACATGTATCTTCATTGATTGCTTGTTATATTTAAAAAACTGAAGGGACAGAATGAATAGAGTAGGGCATAAAGTCTTATTTGATGTTTTCTAACGAGATGATTACCATCTCATAGATAAAAATTTGAAACCACACACCAAAAATACAACGTTTAAAACTTTACCCAGGCCAGACATGGTGGCTCACACCTGTAATCCTAGCACTCTGGGAGGCCGAGGCAGGTGGATTGCTCAAGGTCAGGGGTTTGAGACCAGCCTGAGCAAGAGTGAGACCCCGTCTCTACTAAAAATAGAAAGAAAATATCTGGCCAACTAAAAATATATGTAGAAAAAATTAACTGGGCATGGTGGTGCATGCCTGTAGTCCCAACAACTCAGGAGGCTGAGGCAGTAGGATCACTTAAGCCCAGGAGTTTGAGGTTGCTGTGAGCTAGGCTGATGCCACAGCACTCACTCTAGCCCGGGCAACAGAGCGAGACTCTGTCTAAAAAAAAAAAAAAAAAAAAAAAAAAACTTTACCCGGAGAAACCTAGCATCGTACAGTGACCCCACCGGCAGGACGTGGCACAGTAACCAAGTTCCCTCAAACATTAGAACTCATAGGTCTGGTGACTTTACAACTGGGTGTTAAGGAGGCCAAAAGGAACTCCAGGACAAAAGACTTAAGGTTATACTTGAAAGTACTAAAAACTACAGATTTACTTCAAAAGTAGTTATTATGCTTTTATAGAAAATATTTAATTATTTTTTCCTGAAAGGGGAACACATCTCCCCCTTTAAAATGCTAGCTATAGAAAATAGGGTTTTCTCTGTGGAAATAAACTTTATAGACATTTTAGTTGATAGCAAATGTCAGGTACAGAACATAATATCTACATATTGTTGCTTATCTGGTTTAATTTAGGGACCTTTGAATATCATAATAATTCTTTAATGTGGATGTGTGGGTTTTCACATTTAGATGAACATGAGGTAGGAAGGGGTCAGGAATTCTTAATTGGTGATTTGGAATACACTATAGGGGGTGAGTTATATCCTAAAACATAAGGTAAAACTTTTCTGGAGAAAGAAACTACAGTTTTCATCCTTTCCCCAAGAAGTTTATGACCCAAAATGGGTAGCCAGGACTGTCCTGATTTATGTCTATTTATCTGGTATAACTTTTATTAGTGTCCCCTTTCACTCTCAGAATTGTCCCAGCCTAGATGACAAACTATATGGTCACTCTATTTAAGGCCTGGGGGCCAAAGCATTGTTTTTCTCTTTTTGTGGATGACAACATCAATAAGTGAGTCAGGACTAAAATTGGCAAAGGGAGTAGGTTTGAGAGAAGTTTCATGAAATTCTCTGAACACAAATGACACATTATACCAACTCTGGTTTAAATTCCTTGATTTTATATTCCACTTAAATGTGGAAAACACTTTACCTTAGGAATGGTGCATCCACCACTCCAAAACGCTTCTGTTCATTTTTTTCTTCCTTGCATTGCTTCTGGTTAGATACTAGAATTGTCAGGTAAAGAAATATTTGATAGTTTTTGTGCATTCATTCATGTAGCATTATTATTATTATTATTTTTTTTTTTTTTTGAGACACAGTCTCACTCTGTTGCGCGGACTAGAGTGCTGTAGAGTCAGCCTAGCTCACAGCAACCTCAAACTCCTGGGCTCAAGTGATCCTACTGCCTCAGCCTCCCGAGTAGCTGGGACTACAGGCATGCGCCACCATGCCTGGCTAATTTTTTCTATATATATTTTTTTAGCTGTCCATATAATTTCTTTCTATTTTTAGTAGAGACTGGGTCTCGCTCTTGCTCAGGCTGGTCTCCAACTCCTGAGCTCAAACAATCCGCTTGCCTCGGGCTCCCAGAGTGCTAGGATTACAGGCGTGAGCCACCGCACCCGGCCCATGTAGCATTATTAAGTACCCATTTAATAATATTTCTGTGGTAGCGGACAGGGAAAAAATGTGAAATCAGGTCTTATTTCTCCCATAGCTTACCATCTGTTGGAGGAGATATGGCACACATTTGTTAGAAAACAAGACATCTAATGAATGGTAGGCAGATAATTAGAGATCTAAGAGTATGACAATAGAGCTCTCTGTAAGTCAGAAAGGTTACAAGGACTGGTTGAGATGAGTTTTTGTGGAAAGATTATCCTCTAGGCAATGGAATACACTTGGACATTTTTGAGCACAAGTTAGAATGTACGAACATAACTTGAGAAATGACTCCAAGGCATGGCTTCCTGAAAATAAATTAATTCCTTAGTTTTCCTGAAGGCATTCACAAAAATTATCAGGCATTATAGAGCCTTCCATGCTCCATAACACTTGTCTCATTGCAAAATCTCTCCAGTTTTGGTTTCTGTTGTAAGTTATTAAATATCTAGGTATATTTTAAATCCACATTGACTTGTTCCTAGTTTTCCTGTCTTTCTTCCTAGAGAAAGCCTCTCAAGGCCAGGGACAATTTCTAATTCTATCGTGCTTCTCTACATGGTATCTCCTGTCTCGCTGTATCTGTCTTTCTCTTTTTCTCTCTCTCTCTCTCTCTCTCACACACACACACACACACACACACACACATCCCAAATAGAAGCCAGTCTTGAGCCTTCGTGCAAGCGTGGATGGTGGTGGATGAAGGCCTTGGTTTCATTTCCGTGGTCATTTGTCATATTCAGATGAGCAGGAATGCCTCTTGATGGGAGCCACAGTTGCATATGGGGAGAAAACGTTGCCTGTGTCACAGTGGGCATTCTAAATAAAATCCCTTATTGCATAGACTTTTCATCATCATTTGACAGAGCTGATCAGTCCCTTCTCACCATCCTGACTTCTAAATGCTAGAGAGCTCCAGGGCTTAGTTTTTGGTCATCTTCTTTACCTACTTGCTCTTGTCTGGTGAACTGATTCAGTCTCATGGCTTTAAATACCATCTGTATGCTGGTGGTGCCCAAATTAGTATCACTACCTTTGACCTCTGGCTGATCTCCAGAGGCATAGCTATAACTTCCTACTCCACACCCCTACTTGCAGGTCTGACAGGCAACTCAAGCTTTACACATTTGAAATAGGACTCTTGGTTGAAGCCTCTCACCAAAGTCCTCATGCTCTCACTATATTCCAGATTTCACAAATGGCATCTGCATTCTACCAGTTAGTTGCTCAAATAAAAGAAAAAAAACTTCGAGTCTCCTTACTATGAGTCATCCTTGACATCTGTCTTTCTGTGATGCCACATATACAACCCATCAGCACCGTCTGTCAGCTCAGCCTTGGAAATGTATGCAGATTTCCAGACCATTCCTTTTCACTTCCACTGCTGCTTCCCTAATCTGAAGCCATTCATTTTCTCCCAAATTCTTTAAATTGCATCCAAACTGGTCTCTCTGCTTCCAGCCTTGCCTTCATACAGTGTATTCTCCGCAATGCAGCAGAGCGAACCTTCGGGATACAAGTCAGATCACGGTGCGCCTCCACTCAAAACCCTACAGTGATTCTCATCTCACTCAGAGTAAAATCCCAAACACCTACCTTTTTATAAAATGTTGTAATATCTGGTCTCACCACTGCTCTGACCTCATTTCCTAACTTTCCTCTTCATTCTCTTGGCTCCATGCATTTGGTTTTCTTAGTTGTTCCTCACACATACCAGGTACATTTGAAATATGAATAGCACCTTTCCTTCTCCTAACTCTGTGTTCGTTATCCTGTTTTATTCTTTTTCAGATTTCTTAGCCTACCTCATACATTACCTATTTATTAGTTATCTGTCACTATTAGAATATTGGAACATAAGTTCTATGGAAGCCAAGATTTTTATCTATTTCGTGTATAGCTGTATCCCTAGTGCAACAGTTCTTGATGCTCAATTGATATTTGTTGAGCAAAGAAGTGAATATGTAAATGAAGAGATGAATAAATACACAAGCAAATAAACCATTAAACTTCTGTCTTACTCATCCATGGAGTTTCTATCTTTGTCACAGCAGAGTTCTAAAAGTTGCCACATGAGAGACTTAAGTCTGTTAACATATAAATAACTGCTCAGGTTTTTGTTTATTTGTTTGTTTGATTTTTTTTTTATTTTCAGAAAAGTGTAAGAGTTGGCACGCTTCCTCTCACCACTTCCTCCATATCCTCCTATAACTTACTGATTTTATGCATGATTTGTTCCAATGAGAAGGATCACTATAGACCATTTAGTCCAGATTATCATTTCAGGAGAGAGAAAAACAGAGGCTTGGGTTCATGAAATGACTTGCCCAAACTTACAGAGCTAGTACAAAGCAGAGTTAGAATTTGATTTCAGGTCTCTAAATTTTTATGTCCACTTCTTTTCTACCACGACAAAGATAAGGAATCTTTCTCTCTCTCTCTCTCATATATTGTCCTTGCTACCACTGTCGGTGATCACAATTCAGTAACAGCGGTCTTTAAAAAGAGAGCCAGATTTGCAAGTGCTTTGGAAGCTCAGCGATGACTTTCTCAGAGTGGGAGCGGCCGGTGATGAGGTCCCCCTCACTTTCACAGAACAGAAGAGGCAGGGATTCATCTGTGGGCATTGGCAGTGCTGGTGCTTACTGACAAGCCCTGAGAATGGAAATATCCTGCTTGTCCTTTTAACAGGATTTCAGCCAGAGATTTGAGGGAAAAGTACTGCAGCCTAGTGGGCTGTGAATATGAGTGGAAATGTCAGAGCTATGAATCAGTTAACACATTTTTATTTAGCATCTTCCTGTGAAGGAGGATGAGAAGACATTGCTCCTGTGCTTAAAATCCTCATCCTTTCAGGGTGGAGTCAAGAATAGTCTCAGACCCTGTTAGATCTTAGAGGCTCTAGCACTTAGGACTTGGGAAGCATGACCTGGATGGCAAGAACAGGGGTGGTTTTCATGGAGGACAAAATGCTTAATCTTGTCGTGTAGGGTGGCTGGGATTTAAGTAGGTGGAGGGGATTGTACCGACTGCATTGCTTGTTCCTGTTCTGTCTGGACTCAAGAAATACATTCACATTCTTCAGCTCATGGAGCCCTCAAACTCTACCTAGAAGGTAGAAAGGCCAGACAGTGTATTTCGCATGTCGCACAAAGAAACTGAGACTCCAACCTGTGAAGTAACCCATGTTCTCCCATCAGAGCCAAAGTTCCCCAGATTCCTTCCTAGCACACCTTCTAGAATGCCCTGTGGAAGATTGCTCCTTTGTATATTTCTCCACATTCTGAAGATGCACTTACTAACCCAATCCTGAAAACTCTCAGAGAGATCAAACTTGGCTCCTGCCTTAAGTTCTATGATATAATTTTAAAAAGAAAAAAAAAAAGTTCAAAACATCCCAAGGTGTCAGTTTCCTCTTTGCTGTTCATAACCAAAATGTTTTAACAGCCCTGAGGAGCCATCTACCCCTGGGGCCCCGACTCTTTGAGGCCTATCTGTGGAGGGTGTGCAGTTGACCTGGCCGTGCTGATGAGAAAGGCACAGATGTCTACCATCTGGTCAGGGGTCCTTGTGCCTGTGCCAATTTCCTGTCACTGACAGCCAACACTTGATTGATGGAATTTGGTACTCCCCCATTTTTTTTTTCTTAGTACAATATAACCTCATGAATTCAGATGGCACTTAGCCAAAACGAGAGAATTTGAACTTGGGCAGGGTAAAGTTTACCATCAATAAAATGAGGGTCTGTTAAATAAATTACCAATGTAAACAGGATTGTAAAAGGGACAATTTAATCTACTTACAAGAATAAATTGTTTTCAAGCACTTAAGTTGCATAAATTTACATACAGTGTGCTAATTACAAATGATTGATAGCCAGTCTTTCAAACACATCTGGTAGGAGCCCTGTTCTCTAACACTTTGTTAGACACTAGATAGCATTACTTGAAGTATTTGAAAATAGTACAAATATAGCTTTTATAGATGTGTATTCACACACATTTATATAAAAGACAGTCCTTGCTTTTTATCAAGCCATGTTCTTGGAAACCACACCATAAAGAAGATTATCAAACACAGATCACTGAAAGCCAAATTCTGTTTTTAGATAGGAACAATGTTATAATTGGGACTGGTGTGCCAGACCCAGCGATCACACCAACTAAATCATAGATTCAATCAGCATATGTCAGAACAACCTAAACTACAACTACCATGACTGGAGAAAACAGCTAATATTTATTGAGCAGTTGCTACATCCGAGTGCTTTACATATATTATCTCAGTCACCAGTATGTGACCAGTGGGGAGCTACTGCCACCATTTTATGGGAGATGACACAGAAACTCCAAGAGATTAAGTAATTTGCTCTTGATCACATAGTTGTAATCAGTAGAGTTAGAAATTAAATCTTGGTCTGATTCCAAATCCCATGTCTCCTTTTAGAACTATAGCATCTATAATCCTTCAAAACTGTTAAATTGTGCATAGCTATATAACTTATGAAATGGGAATAAATATGCTGCCATTTTCTATGACCTGGATGGAATTTTAGTCCTTTAAGAAACCTTGCTGTTAAAGCAAATTCTCTCTTTTTACACAAATATCTTTTCCAAACTGTGAAACTATTCAAATATAAGACACCAATTTAAACACAGTTGTAGTATCTTTGACAGTATCACTTTATACATTTTTTTCAATTGTTGGTGTACATGTCTTATCTTTCCTAATAAGTATTAAGCTCATTAAAAGTAGAGACTAAAATCACTAATCTTTGCACACACCACCCTCATTTATTTTACTACCCAGAATAAAGTCTTCACCATTAGGTGCTTAAATGTCTTCATTGCATAAATTAGCCAATGAATGAATTTTATCTTATCATAAATGACTATATGTCATAAATTTAAAATCAATATATGGCTAAGATAAATATTAGAGTGTAATCTTTAAAATTACTTTAAATTTTAGAAAATGATTGGTGGTGGTAATGGGGAGACGAGGTATTAGAGAATGATTTGGATATCTAGGGATTTTGAAGTAAACTTTTTCCTATAGCTAGCAAATTAGTCAGTATTAACCCCTTGACTTCAGAGTTAACATTCAAAGTAAAAATTTAAAAATTGTAGTAATGCACACCTAACTTAAAATTGACCATTTTAACCATTTTTAAGTATACAAGTCAGTGACGTTAAGTATATTCACATTGTTGTGCAACCATCACCAGCCTTCATCTGTAGAATTTTTTCATCATCTCAAACAGAAACTCTGTACCCTTTAAACGATAACTTCCCCCTGCCCCTTCTACCTAGCCCCTGTAACCGCTATTATACTTTGTGTCTGAAGAAATTTGCCTACTCTAGGCACATCATATAAGTGGAATCATACAATGTATTTTTTTATTTCAGCTTATTATGGAGGTACAAAAGTTTAGATTATGTATATTGCCCATATCCCCCCACCCCCCGAGTCAGAGCTTCAAGCGTGTCCATTACAATATTTTTTATAACTGCATTTATATCATCTAAATATTTAAAAACCTCATCATCAACTTCCAAACTGATAAACTGGGGGAGAGAAATATCTTAACTCTAGTCTTTTTATTCTTTTTATTTGTTTTCTTCTCTCCTTATATTTGATAATATAAAAGACAGGCTTGCTGATAAAGGTTCAACAAAGGGAAGCAGAGAGAAGGCTCTATGTCCCAATAGGGACAGTGGTCTTCGTGTCAGTTGTTCAGGGCGATGTTCATATTCATCAGTGATTATTGCACGTGTCTGACAGCCAATTTAGCATTCACCTTTCTCCCCCAGTCCCTGCCTCTTGTCTTTTCCTTCCCTTATCTAGTCATTATTAAAAACCATCAAGTGAACAGATAAAAGTGACAAAATGGGGTGTATTCAATAGTGAGCATTGCATACATAAAACAGCAAAATGGATACCAGTGTGCTGGGGAATCCTCAACATTTCTACTTATTCTGATATTCTTTCATACTAGTTCAACTAAATCCAAACTAAAAGGGGCTGAGTGAACCATTAAAATCACTCAGTGTACTCAGAGTGGGTCACCAGCCACAAGAACAGAGAATGGAACTCAGCCGTCAGTTCTAGTCATAAAGCGCCATCTTGCTTCCATGCGTCCACGTCAAGGAGTCTCCATTTTAAGAGAAGCCTCTGCGTTATCTGTTCTCCCTGTTGAGAAAACGTTCTCTTTGTTAATGTCATCCCATTACTTCTCATCACTTCTCCGTGTACTGGGTTGAATAATTCCTTTGCCTCCTTAGAAGTTAAACACTTCAAATATTTATAGGCTGTAACTTGAAAAGTTTTGGGCTAATGGATCATATTTCTACCTGAGGGACTCCTTTATTTTCCAAAATTACTGTAGGTGCATAATCTTTAATCCTCCATTATTTCTGATTTCTCCAGGTTAAGCATCTGTGGGTGGCAGCGAATTTAACTGACACCTCCAAGCTGCCTTTTTAAGATAAAGACTTTTCTTCCTTACGTTCAAACATTTGAGCTTTCAAGAGAACAAATTGGCTCTGTACTTTCTAGCATAGGAAATCTGATTTGGCCAAACAAAACATTAAGACTGAAGAGATGCAGCTGGTTCTTGAACCGGAATACAGGTAACTCTTATTACAAAATATTGCTACAGCTTTACATTATTCAGTGAATGAGCAGCTGTAAATCGTCACATGAGGTCATATCTATGAAAAGGATTTATAAAATATAATAAAAATAAAACATAGTAGTAGGAATATAAATTGTGTCAGGTTGTTTGGATATTTGAAGTTTTATTTAGTTTATACTAAAATTTAAAAAGCAGTAGTGTTGGATAGATATAAAATTTACAGAATTTATCCTTTTATCTCTAACATAAGGCCATCACAATGAACCTCATTATTGTAATAAGAGTAGCTCGCATTTATTGAAGGTTTGTTTATTCCGTGTCAGTACATGAGGCTAAGTGTTGTGCAAAGATTCTATCAATCCTTACAATATCTCTCAGAAATGTCTCTAATGGACAAGGAAGCAATTTGGGGCTTACAAAGGCTATTAGCAAAAGCTACTCTACTAATGTGAACTTGAACCCAAATCAGTTCAATGACAATGTCTAGGTTCTTATAATACTTTCCTCTTCCATGATATTATGATGCTTTTCAGTGACTGAAATGCACCGACAACTTTCCCCCTAACTAAATGCGTGCAGCTTCCAGGTTTTGCATTCTTTGGAGAGTTTTGTCTTTCTCCTTCACTGTCAACTATGAGATACTCCAATTTCCTCCTGTCTCAGTGGTGGCAGTCCCCCCGCTCCCCTAATCTGGTGCTGAGGTCCCCTAAAGACTTGGAAAGCAGATGAACATGTTAAAACTGTGCAGTGAATGAAAGTCACTATACATTGGGAGTGGGACTGAGAAGGCTGCTTGAGCAAAACAGGCTGCTGCACAAAGCTGTTGTTTTAAGCAGAAGCAGCTATGGGAATGTGGAAGCGGGTGAGGGAGCTGCATTAAGTGAAAAGTAGAAGAGAGGCTTTCTGTGAGCCTCTCCGTTTGGGCATTTTGTAAATCCATGAATGAAATTCTTATAAACCTATCAGAATGAACTATTTGTTCACTGATTCATTAATTCCTTAGTTCAACACACTTTACTGGAAACCTCTTCTGAGCCGGTCACTGTCCTGCCAGCCACACGTTCAGCAGGGAGCAGGAGAGAAAGGGCCCCTTCCCTCCAAAGAGCATGCTCATGGCAAACGGAGGGCTCAGACCACAAACACACAATCAAGATAGTTGCTGGAGACAAATGCAATCTAGGGACGTCATGGAGCACGATGGGTCACAGAAATTGCTCTGAGGAGATGACATTGGAACTGAGTCTTGAATGACAAGCAGCAGCAAAGATCTGAAGGAAGAGCTGTTCAGACTATTCCCTCAAAGAAAAACAGAATGTGAAAAGGTCCCAAGGCAGAACAGGCTGGGCTTCTGTACCAGACAGAAAGGTCAGTGTGACTGGAGCTTGGAGAGGGAGAAGAAGAAGATGGAAACCAGATCACAGGGTGCTTCTAGTGCAACCTTCAGGCAACGGGAAGACATTGGAGGCTTTTAAGCTGCAAAGAGGCATGACATGATTCACGTTTTTAGAAGATAAGTTTGACTGCTATATGGAAAATAGTTTTCTTTCTTTTTCTTTTCTCTTTGTTGCCATATACAGCTTTCTATGATTGTAAGTAACTTTGTCAAACTAAACGTTGATCAGGCCAATCACCTTATTTGCCTTTAAATTTAAAAGAAAAAAAAATCTTAAAAGAATGAATACCTCAGGGAGTGTCTTTTTCTCTTATTTTCATGAAGTCCCTTTATGTAACCCCCTGTCCCTCTGGGCTTGGTAATAACCACATCTCCAATGGACCTAGATTCAGCATAGAATGTTCGGTTCTCAACAATCTTGTCTTCTCAATCCCTCAAGGATTCAACTGGGGTGAATCACTCCAGGGATGCATAGAGACTTTTCTCCCTCACTCTGAGTGGCAGCTGGATCCTCCTGCATTTACTCTCTAATGCTGGAACTATGACCTTTGGAATTTTGTTTCTTTAGCTCGAGGTTTAGATCCTTTGTTAAAACGCAGGTATCTCTAAGGGGAGCAAACCCTAGCTTATCATCACTGATTACTATCACCTCAAATTGAGGTTTTATTGGGAACTGAGGGTTAGTGGCAAGAATGAGAAGAACCTCAGGGAGCTCTGGACGTTACCACGGCTGGGACAAGATCAGATGCAGTGAGCAGGAGCATCCAAAATAAAAGCCTCTGAACTGAGCAATGGCCCAGGGCTGCCGTTCCTTTTCTGCTTCGTTTCAGCCTTTTCTTCTGGCTAAATGTTATTTGTTTGAGTGAGCAATAGCCTCTTTTACTTTGAGAAAGAATTAAAGAGAAACTTGATAATGCTTGTGCCTGAAACCAAGGTAGAGGGACAGAGTTGAAGCTCCAGGTAGAAGCTCCAGAGAGCTTCCTAGAACATCTCAATTGGTAGTCAACGCTCAGTGCAGCAAGGAACCGTGTACTTCTGGAGTGAGGAATAGCAGAAAAAGACTAATTACCTCTTCAGAGAAACAATTTGGTACAGTAGGAGGAGCACAGGAAGGGGCATTTGGAGACCTGTTCTAGACCTGCTCTAGCATTCACCCCTGAGGGACCTTGCTAGAAGGGTAGGCTATTTCAAGGAATTCACAGTAAGGAGTCGATGACTAGTGAATTAACCCTCACAGGAACCCTCCATCAACCAAATAAATCTCCAATAGACTATTTGGCAGTAGGGAGGAAAATCTCTAAATCTCTACCCTCTAATCACACAAAACTAACTCTGGCCACATGAATTAAACCTCAATCATATATGTGCTTGTGTATGTATGTGTGTGCATAGTTATACACGTGTATATTTATAAGCAAACTGGTATTCATGTAGATAGGTAGATATGTATACAGTCCCATGTGTGTGCATATCCACACACACAAATAAATCTATATGCATGTATGCACATGTATACACATATATGTGTGTGAGTATGCAAGTAAACCTGAATTTTATGCATGTGTATAAATGAATTTGAACTTACATTTAGTAGAAAGACTCCATCCATGATAAAATAACTGGTACTAGACTCAGCTGCCCACCAAACAACTACAAAACCTGGATAAATCATATTGAATCCATTTGTGGATATTGGAGAGCAACCGAATGAAACATTGGGTTCCTTAAGAGAAAGAAGGCATAGGAGATAATACCCACATTTACTCAGACTTTCCACCCAAGGACTTTTTCTGGGCTTTGATACAGAGAAGAGGAGCTCAAGCAATGGATAGTGATTTTTATGGCCAAAGGAAGCAAAACCAGAGTTTGGGTCTGGTAAGGTAACTGGGATTTTGCAAGCATGTTGTCAGAAAAGCAGCAACTCAAAAAACCTGGGTGGAAATACGCCTCAGGTCTTAGGCCAACTCCTAGACTATGCAAATGCAGCATGACACTATAGGAAGCTTAGAAACAGCAGATGCTGAGAGGTTGAGAGTTGATCAGGGGTTGCAGAGGTCCTACAGAGGGCAGCCAGAATAGAGGTAACTTGAGCAACACCCTGGAAAATTAGAGATCCTAAAAAGGCCATACTTTAGGAGGAAGGACCATGCTAGAGAATAAAAATAAAATTAAAAAAAACCGTAAATAGATCTGCCCTAACAAAGTTTTGACTAAGCTTGAAAATAATTAAAGGGCTTCACCCTTTAATTAATTTAATTAACTGCCAGCCAAAATAAAACCCAATTCATTTTAGAAGATGATAACCTAATCTAGAGCCTCTCCAAAGCATTGTTGAAAATGTCCAACATACTATCAAAATTTACTAGACATAAAATGAAACAAAAAAGTGACATCATAAAGAGATAAGACAGTTAGCAGAAGCAAATCGAGAGACAATCTAGATGCTGGAGTTAAACAAGGATTTCAAAAAACTATGTTAAAGAAAATAGAGGGAAAATGGATGTAATGAATAAAAAGATAAAATATTTCAGCAGAAAATGAGAATCTATTAAAAAGGAATTAAATGAAGATTTTAAAAGTACAAAATACAACATTTGAAATTGGATAGATTTAATAGCAGAGTGGACACAACAGAAGACAGGATTATTGAACCTCATAAGAGCATATGAGAAAATACCCAAACCAAAACAAGGGAGGAACAAAAGAATAAAAAGAACAAAACAGAAGGAAATATGTGAGATGAATTATGAATTAAACTAGTATGTATATAACTGCAATCCTAGGAGAGGAGAAGGAATAGGAAAGAAATAGTACTTGGGGTGAAAATAAAGGTCAAGAACTTTCCAATACTGATGAAAGACACCAACCCACAGATTTAAGAAACGCAGTGAACTCTAAGTGGAAAAAAATGCAAAAATGTTACATACAGGCACTATAGAGTCAAGCTTCTGGAAGCACAACTAAAGAGAAAATTTCCATAGAGAGAAATACTGGCATGAGGGAGGAAGTTTGATTTCTTTAAATAGCCTTTATATGCTGCTTTGCTGAGAATCTTTGGCAAATCCTTTGACAATCTTTAAATGCTTGTTATGATAAAATGAGAGAGCATATTATATGCCCCTTTGGAAGTTACTCAATACCTGCCTCAATTTCACTTCCCCTATAATGTCTTATCCAACCACTCCAGCTCCCCTGAGAGCTGGACCAGAGCCAGGTGTCTCTTTATTCTTGTTCTCTTGGTGTTTTATGTCTGTATAGATCATGCCTCTCCATCTCAGTGCTCAGCTCCTTAAGGATGCAGGCTCTCTCATGAACATTTCACATAGCTCCTTCAAAGCTTGGCACAATGCTAGAACAAATTATACTCCCTATGAAATTTTGCTACATTGAATTAATTAAAGTGTATTAGTCCTCGTAACACAAGAGAGTGTAAAGTTTGCAGATTTTTTTTGCTCATGTAATCCCTGCATTCTTTCAATCAGTACTTCCTATTCCCCTTCTGTGTGTGAAGTTCTTGTATCTAAAAAACAATTACCATTGTTCCATAAATTTTCAAAATGTACCTAAAATAGGCCAAATAAATACCAAATTTAGTATCCTGTTAAACATTATTATCCATTTACAATATCTATTACCCTTTTAAAATTTCAATACCTAAGACTTCTATAATCAATTGCAATTGCATGAATACACAATAACTTTTTTATTAAATCTGAGTTTAAATATTTGTTGTAGAGCCTTCATTTAAAATCTGGCCCTCTTCTGAATGGAATGCCTTTATGAAATTTAATAAAACATGAAGGTCATAAAATGTATTAAACTATTGTACTTTCCATTTTTAATTCTGAGCAGGCAAGATTCAGAGGAAGCAGCTTGCTTTTTTACAGCAAGACAAGGCAAATTGGAAGAGAGGATGATTTCTCTTCTTCCAAGCCCTCACCCTTAGGAAGATTTCTATCAACTAGTATGGAAAAGGCTGGGTACAAAAAGACAGGGGACATACCCTATGACCTTCCCAGGACCTTCAGCCTGAAGGTTCCATAATACATTCTCTTCTTGTGCAAATGTGCCCAGAAAATTTTAACCAGTGGGGAGACCCCAGCTGCCTGTGGTTAAAAGACCATCAACACCATATGAAAGATTCCTCAGAAACAAATACTTCAACTGGAGCAAAAGGACCTCCTCAGAGCACAACTGACCTGTTTTTGAGATGCTGGATTTTTGGGAGTGGACTTGAGAAGGAAAAAAAGAAAACATTATTAGTTTTACCCTTTAAACTAGTGTCTATTCTTTTTTTTAATATCCTCTCTAGCTGATTGTTTACGGTACCAGGGAACTGGACAGTTAATAAGTACTAATTGAAGGAACAGATACGCAGTTCTCTTCTGCCACATTTTCTCATGAATATAATTCAAATCTGAAGTGCTTCTGACAACAATTTTGGTCACTTGAAAAACAGTGTTCTTTTTTGTCTTTTTTTTTTTTTCCAACATCTTATAAAGAGGTTTGCTGAATAGCGTGGTTCTCAAACTTTGGTCCTGACTCAAATTAAAATTGCTGATACTCTATAAAATGGCTTGGAAGCATCCCCAGAAAAAGAAACACTTTACCCTCCCTGTTCCCAGCCTCGAGGCCAACTGCAAAAGGGCAAGGAACATGGAGTCTTCACCGGAGGAAATCCTATTCTAGAATGTTCTCCACTCACACCTCCCAGACTGTGATGAGGGGTGGAGAAGGGCACAACACTTCTTTTATTAGACACCACCCACAGCCCGCAGTCGGCCGCCAATGCCATCTTCGCTTCTGGCCCAAGGTCTTGGAGACAGGAGAGCAGAAAGGAAAAGAAGGAAAGGGTATTAATACGTTTTTTTTATTGCTCGTTTATGATGTGACAGGCATTGTTCTATGAGCTGTAAAGATGAATAAAATACTGCTGTCACTGACTTGAAGGAATTTCTTATTATGTGGCAGAGACCTGTGCTGGAGAGCTTCCCTTCGTCCTCCCTGATTCACCATCCACCCTCTTCGCTGCCCTAGAAGTTGAACCGTATGGACTGTATCAACAGGCTCTTCTGCCCTCTGCTTTCTGATGGGTTCAGTTAGTGGAGCACTTTGCAAAGAGAAAGTGAGAGTGGAGTGAGAGTGGAGAGAATTGGAGCATATTTATTGCTCTGGCTGCCTCCCTGCCCAGTCACCTGGGTTGTCTCCATCCCTCAGATGAATCACGGTTCCTGCTCTCGACTTTTTCTCTCCTTGTGCTTCTGTAACCACCACCCTCCCTTCGCTTCTTCAGGCTTAGAATGGTCACACCATTTCTGCCACCAGATTCAGGATGTTGTATTACCCACTGTGGTTCACTCCATCCTGCCAACGCTTTGAGAATACTTCTTTTATCAGACTACCCTGAAATTATCAAATTTTATCCTGGCATCTCTGGCTGACACAAGGACATTTTTTTACTTGCAATGTGACCCTGGCCAAGTTATCCAACCTCTTTATGCCTCACTTTCTTGACTTGTAACATAGAGACAATAATGTATATCTTGTATGTCTGTTTTGAAGATTAGAAAAGGACAAAGCACCTGAGACATGGTAACACTCAGTTGCTTTATTCAGGCATTGGACTTATATTTGAGTATATGGGATTAGTCAAAATAGAGAGAGAAAGATCAACATTAAGCTACATAATCTGGTGATTCTGTAGCTCATTCTCTTTAATGAGTGTCTGTTCCAAACTGATCTCAGTTCTCATGTGACCTTTATTTTATGATAATTTTCCCATTAACCAGGATTTTGGTGTTTGGAGTTTTGTTTATTTGTTTGCTTTCTGTTTACATGGCCCCTAAACAAAAGCCAACCACCTTCGCTGGTGCTTAGTCAAGAAACAGCTCTCTGGTGGAAAAACTGGCTGAGTTAGACTTATTGAAAAACTGTGAGTTAGTCCTCATTGTGGTATTTTCTAAGATATTTCAAGATAATTTTTATTTCAAATCATATTTCCTGGCTTTAGAAACCACTCCTCAGAAAGGCTGGCTCTCCCATGTAAGTGTTCAACCACAGGGATCTTTCTGTCTGTCTTTCCTACCACCAGAGTCTTGTCCCTTCTGTGTCCTTATAGATCTAATTTCTAGCATAGGTCCTTGCACAAAATAGATACTGAATACATATTTACTGCACAAATGAGTGACTACATGAGAGAGTAGAGCCAGAACATAAAATGCTTTACAAGATCATCACAATCCCTAGCGAATGTTTCTTTTCTCTCTTTCCCCCTGCTCCCAGTGGAGAGCTGGAATGCATAGTGGGTCAAGAAAAGCCAGTGGTTTATTGGATACTCACTTAAAGTCAACATATGGAAGTTCAGTTCATTGGAGCTCATGGATGTGAATAAGAAGTTTGAGGGATTCACCGATATGAATGAGAAGTTTTTCTGTGGCTGTTCTACTATATACACTAACCAGATTTCATAAGACTAAAGTAGTTAGCCTCATGAATCCTTGATTTGTTATTTTTTAAGTGGAAGACACTGTGCCACTTTTGTCCTGTTTATTGTTAGTGTCTTTAAAGAAGCCTGAGGGTGAGTATTGCAATGTTGGCACAGCCAAGGTGATATGAAAAGCTACCAATATAGCTCTGGGTCCAGCTCGCACTTCCTCCATCTCTTTGACAGTGACCTTCCACTTGCAGGGGTATTTTTTCTTGGATTAGAGCAGTCTGAATACCATCCCTATCTTGGAGCAAAGTGCACATTTTCTCAACATCCCTTTTGATTCTTTCTAGCCCCCTGGTGTCATCCCCTAGGGTGGCATGCAGCTCTAAAGTGCCTGCAGTTTGTAAACATGACAGAAGAGATTTTTAATTCATTTTCTTGACTTATTTACAGGGTTCTCCTCCTCCCTGTGTTTGTTGCTAGCTGACTGACATGCTATGTTATCCAAGTGGGTCTGATAAGCCTTCTGTGTTAAGTGGCAATGATGACAGACAATACTCTGCTCTGAAAATGGATAATTGGGCAATCAACTTGGTCTCTCAGTGACATTGAGACTTTGGGACATAAATCTTTGAATAAGTTGATCCTTCAGCAATCTTATTTAATTGATGTGAGTTCCATCTACCTAGAAAAATAACTCGTGCTTCACGCGACCAGCCTTTAAAAAAAGAAAGAAAGAAAGAAAAACAACTCAAACTACTTAAATCACTTTAGTTAAATTTCTGGCTGTCACATGTCATTCATTCATTCATTCATTCATTCAACAAAGATTAATTAAATTCTGCTATGTGTCAGGCCCCACTTTAGGTACTGAAGATACAGCAGAGAATAAAACAAATAAGCTAGCAAAAGTCCTTGTCCTTATAGAGTTTATATTCTATGTGGAGGAGATTAAAAATGAACAACACAAATAAAAAATCATGCAACATATTGAAAGATATTAATTGCTATGGTGCCAAATAAACGGAGAAAGGAATAAGACTTGGGCAGAAGCTTTGAGCTTAAAAGAGGCAGCACAGGCAATGTCTCCCAGGTGAGGTGTGGCTGGCATCTTCACTGCACAACAAGGAGGCCAGTGTGGTATAAGAAGCGTGAGCGAGAGAGATCAGAGAGGTTATGGGATCAGTCGTGTGGGTCAATGGGTCTTTCTAAGGTAACTTTGGCTTTGACTCTCAGTAAAATAAAGACACTGAAGAGTTTTAAACAAATGAGTGACATGATTTGATTTATGTTTTAACAGAATCATGCTGTTGAGGATAGCATGCAGAGTCCAGGTTTAGAAATAGTGGGAGTTAGGCAAGCCCTACCATACTCTGGACTTGAGACGAAGAGATTTTAGTGGTTGAAATCAGGAGGTAGCAGTGCAAGTGGTGAGAAGTGGACATGCGAACCAACAAGATTTGCTGATGGATAGGATGTGGGTAAGATGACGCTGAGGTGTTGAGCCTGAACCATCGCCAGAATGATGCTGTCACTAACCAAGACAGAGACCCCTGCAGAGGAGTCAGTTTGGGTGGAAAGGTCAGGGGTTCAGTTTTGACATATCAGTACCTTCCTAGTGGGTCCAGTGCTGGGCTGAGAAGGGATCCTTGGGAGGGCCAAAGTCAGGGGTTCTAAACCCCGAATGAGCAGTCATTTGGTCAGTTGACTCCCCTATCCAAAAATATTTGTTGAACACCTACTGTGTGCCAGGCAGTGTTCCAGGCTCTAAGGCTATAACAGTGACTAAGACAGGCAGATCCTCTTTCCTTAAGGGCTTATATTTTTGTGAGGGGATACGAAGGTAAACACTGGACAGATGGATGGATGAACAGATGAATGGATAGGCAGATGGATGGATGGATTAGTAGATGCTTGAATGGATAGAGATAAAGGAAGATGATAGATATCCATGAGATAACTGCAGAAAGTGATAAGTCTTGTGGAGAAAATGTGTCTTTCCTGAGAGGTGAAGGAAGTTAAACTGTTTATAACAAAAGGTGGGGATTCCTGGCTTTGAATTCTGTTCGGTCATGGCCATTAGGCAGGTTTTTGACTTGTGCTGGACTGTTGCCCAGCATTAAGAACATTATACCAAAGTCCAGAAAACTGGTAATTAACCCCACAGGACTGTGGTCTCCAACCCCGGTACCGGTCTGTGGCCTGTTAGGACCCAGGGCGCACAGCAGGAGGTGAGCGGAGGGCCAGGGAGTGAAGCTTCTTCTGTATTTATAGCTGCTCCCCATCGCTCACGTCACTGCATAAGCTCCGCCTCCTCTCAGATCAGTGGCAGCATTAGATTCTCATAGGAGTGTGAGAACCCTACTGTAAACTGCACATGAGCGATATGGGTTGCACGCTCCTTATGAGAATCTAACGCTTGAGGATCTGAGGTGGAGCTGAGGCAGTGATGCTAGCGCTGGGGAGTGTCTTCAAATACAAATTATCATTAGCAGAGAAGTTTGACTGCACAATAAATGTAATGCATTTGAATCATCCTGAAACCATCTCCCAACACACCAGTCTGTGGAAAAATAGTCTTCCATGAAACTGGTCCCTGGTGCCAAAAAGGTTGGGGACCACTTCCACAGGAGATGACAGGAACACACTTGCCATTCATCCAGCACATGCTATTTAAAAGCCTGTTGTGAGCATGTGAGTGCACTTGGGCTAAGAGCTCATGGGCTAGGTGGAACAGAAGCTGCATAGTCTGCCAGTGCCCCATCAGCCCATGCCCAGGTTGAATATCCCAGGTAACTACTCTACATTGGCCAAGTTGCACCAGATACCTTTTAGCCCCAGAGATTCCCTACCATCCCACTTTTTGGAGGCACCAATACTGAGCTCAAAATGTGTTCAGTTCATTCCATGCAGTATACCATGTGTACCTTCAACAGCTAAACTGGCATTTGTTAAGGTAACATAAGAATGCAGCAAATAGATGGGAAGCATGCACTTCGGGTCATTGAATCCGAACTGTTCTTTCACTCCAGCCTGTTTTCTGCACAGCAGGCTTTGGCTCTAATGACTCTGTTTCTCACTGAACTCCTAAAATAGCAGCAGTCTCAGTTTCTTTTAGTGTCTTTCCTGTCTCTCCTTGGGGGAAAATTGGCCTCTTGCGCTTTTCTCATTCTAATGGAATGAGCCTCTAAGAGTTGGCCTACCAATTTCTTTGGGAGTAAATGCATCTTGTAGATATTAAGACACAGTACAGTCACCTAGATGGGAAAGAAGCACAGAAATGTACTGTGGTGTTGAGAGTGATTTGATTTACTTCAATGAGCATATTTACAGAGCACCTAGGCATGTGTTGGGGCCAAGGGCAGCTAAAATTCTTTGAGACCTTACTACATCCTGAGCACCAGGGCTGGAGCATCATGTGGGCCAGCTCAGTATACCCTCACCACTTTGTGAGGACACAATACTGTCTGCATTTTAGACATAAGAAATGGAGAGGCTCAGCAACTTGCCCAAGTCATGCAGCTGGAGAAGTCTTGAAAGCCAGGATCTTCTGTCTATGTCAAAGCCTGAGCTCACCCCACTTTTCCAGTGTGCCTCCTGATGCTGAAAATGCACAGGAAAGATGCAAGTCAAATCAATAAGTAATGAATGTGGGTAACATAATTCAACAGGAAGAAAGGATCATAGCATCTCAGCAGGAGTCTTAAGAGGCATAAAAGTGAGAGAGGAGGGTCCTCAGTTCAAGGCTCAGTCCTGCCACTCTGTTGTTCTCCTACAAAGCTAGATGGTGGATGTGGCTCTGAGTACTCTGTTAGCTGTCCCCACTCTCATGTAGTCTCCACCCCATGAGGCCAAATATCACCCGCACTTGAGGCTCCACAGACTGTTTGCCTATCTCCCCTGAGAAGCTTCACCAATGCTTAAATTTTTCACTTAATTCAGCAAGCATTTATTAAACTCCTACTATTTGCATTATATGCATGCTTCCTGCTTATAAACACAATTCAATGTCAGAGATATTATTTGCATGTGTGAAATAAAATATATATCAGATTATTCATTATAGCATTGTCTTAATAACAAAAAAGGGAATTGGTTAAATAAATTGTAGTACCTCAATACAAGTGACTATTCTGCAGCTATTTAAAAAAAAATTTAGAAAAAAAATCTCCAGTGGAAACTAAAAGAGATCAGGCATAGCCATTCTCATATTAGATAAAATTGACTTAAATCAACAAAGGTAAAGAAAAACAAACAGAATCATGATATAATGGTAAAGGGAGCGATTCAACAAGAAGACAACAATCCAAAATATATTTGCACCTAACACAGCAACTCCCAGACACATAAAGAAAATTTTACTAGAGCTAAGCAAAGAAATAAATAGCAACCTAGTAATTGCTGGGGACTTCAACACCCCACTGTCAGAGCTAGAGAAATCATCAAAGCAGAAAATAAATAAAGAAACACTGGACCTAAACCAGACTCTAAATCAAATGGCCCTAACAGACATTTACAGAACATTCTACTCCAAAACTACTGAATTTACATGCTTCTTGGCAGCACATGGGACATTCTCCAAGATTGATCATATCTTAGGCCACAAAACAGGCCTCAACAAATTTAAAAAAATTGAAATCATATCATGTATCCTCTCAGACCACAGTAGAATAAAATTAGAAATCAATCACAAGGGAAACATACGAACCTATACAAACCCATGGAAATTAAACAAACTGATGTTGAACAATTATTGGGTCAGGAATGAAATTAAGGTGAAAATCAAAAGATTCTTTGAACTGAACAACAAAGGGGACACAAACTATCAAAAATCTGTGGGGCTCAGCAAAAGCATTCCTCGGGAAAATTCATAGCCTTAAATGCCTACATCAAAAAGACAAAAAGATCACAAATTAACAACCTAATGTCAGGTCTCAAAGAACTAGAATGAAGCTTTTCAAAAGAAGATAGACAAATGGCCAATAAACATGAAAAAATGCTCCACGTCACTAATCATCAGGGAAATGCAAATTAAAAACACAATGAGATATCACTTTACCCCAGTTAGAATGGCTCTTATTAAAAAGTTCAAAAAACAATAGATGCTGATGTGGAGGCAGAAAGAAAGGAATGTTTATATACTTTTGGTGGGACTACAAATCAGTAATGACCCCATACTTTTTCTTCATATAAAAAAAAATTTTAAACCCTAAAAAAACCCCAAGGCATAATGTGAAATGAAAAAGCAAGATACAGAACATTTAGTATGCTATCAATTGTGTGTGTATTTGTGTGTGCAATACACACACACACATATACATGCCTGTTTGTAAGCTATGCAGGGATATAGAAGAAACCAATAACATTTGTTGCCTCCAAGAGGGAATTGGATGGCTAAGGAATAAGAACAGGAGGAAGATTTTTACCATCCAGTAGTGCTTTACAAACTATCTCCGTCCGGGAAAGACCTATAATATTTTCCCCACCTCGGCCATTGCAGACCAGGATGTGGTCCTATTGTGCATGTTTCTATGCAGCCTACTCTATGTACCACTTGCCACATGAGTTTGACAACATTCAAACTCATTTATTCCCTCTTCCTGGACTGGAGCCCACTGGTTTCATGCTGGGATGTTGAAACAGTGTCATGTTAGCATAGGTGTTTCTAACTCTTTAATTCTTACTCAATTTCTGTTGTGTACCCATAACAAAGAGCTCATAGACAGGCACTGTCATACCCCCTTCTGTACTTTTGACTTCGGACCTTTCCAAGGAAATTTGTTTTTTCAAAAAAATGCCAGTGACCCACCCTTAGCAGGAGTGAGGATAGACTTGGCTATTTTGAGTTCCCTTGGGTGCTCTCTTCCAGCATCAGCTCTCAGCAAAGTGTGAGGTTGTTCAAATCTATCTTTGGCTCTTTCACCTCGAGCTTCCCCTATCATTCTCCCTCCTCTCTGAAGCAACGTCCCCATAGTCCCTCCACCTGTCCTCTCTGACACTTATTGTGGCTGCCAACTCACTCTTACGCAGATGTGCAGTCCTAATAAAAACTTAAAGTATTTCCCTTCCCATGTCAACAGAGGAGTTGAAAAGATGGTTTTCCAGACTGAAGGAAACAAGGCATCAGATGATGGATATCAGACATGAGTGTCTTTAGTTGGCCACCACTTACTGCTGGTCAGCTCTAAGGGAGGGTGCATGAAAAATCTGGGAATGCGGTCAGGAGACAGGGCATCTATAGACTGTTCTTGGCAGAGGAGGCACAGGGTCCCTAGGGAGGAGACTCACATTAAGGGAAACGAGACTGGCCTTTTTAGGTTCATGTAGTTCAATCAAGTAGTGACCAGAACTAAACCAGGCTGACATCTTAAAGATCCAAACAGTTGCCAGGTCAAAGAAAAATCAGGCTGAACATTTTAACCTGTCTAAAGAGAGAGAATGTCTATCAGAAGCACAAAACTGTGGAGTCCCAGGGGCAGATGTTGGCAGTGTCCATTCAAGCCATGACCCAGGGAGATGGGTCCAGACCTGAGAATAGAACACACCAGGTCCCGGTGGCAGAGATACCCCTACTGCAGAGATGGTAGCATCAGCCTGAACCTACCACTCGCCAGCACGGAGCTCGTCCTCATTGTTGTCGTAACATATGGATCCAGCAATCTGTTAATACAGGTTGCATCACCATGTGTCTTTGCCTACAGGGAGAGAACGTGTTGGCTCTTCTGTTGTATGTCTTATTATAAATTACGAAGCTGGCTCTGTGGTTTATATTCCAGGCTCTTGTAAACCCAGATAATGTGAATCTACTCTGGGAATACGGATCCACTTTTGGTCACTAGGAAAACTCAAGCGTAGGAGTACAGAAGGCTGAAGAACTGACCATGGGTGGGAATGTTCCAACATGGCAAAGCTCCCCTGAGCCCTTGTGGCAGCCAGACAGCTAAAGACTGAGGAGCCAGCATCCCAATGACTTTCTCTCAAATTTCTCAAGCTCTTTTGGTCAAAGCAGAAGCTCTGGACATAATCCTCAGGCTTCTGTACTGGTTTTGATTTGGCATGGCTCAGCCATGGAATGAGTGTGTCTGACATGCAATTACACAGTTGCAATAGCTGTATACTAAAGACCATGTAAAAATGCCCCATGTCAAAACAGTCAAGACAAAAACTCACATATTTTTAAAACCCTGTTTTAAATTAAAAAAAAATTAAGAGATAATACGTTTCCAATATTAACATGTATTTTAAAAGGACAATGAGAAGTCTTCCTCTCTTGCTCTATTTGCCCAGTTTACATTTCTCCCAACAAGTAATCCCTGTGATTAATTTACTGCACACTCTTGTAAATAGTTTAGCACATACAATCCAATATGTTTTTATTTTTTCCTTCCTTTTTTTTCACCCAAAGTAGCATACTCTATGCTTTTTTCTGTATATCTTGGTGATCTTTTAATCAGCTTATGTTGGGTGATTTTTCTATTTTTTTAAAAAATATGGGATGCTTCACAAATTTGCATGTCATCCTTGTGCAGGGGCCATGCTAATCTTCTCTGTATCATTCCAATTTTAGTAAATGTGCTGCCAAAGCGAGCATGATTTTTCTCTATCAGTACAAAAAGTCACTTCTTCAAGGAAGTCATAGCACTCTCCTAGCAAACAAGGTAAGGACACAGGATTTGG
This sequence comes from Varecia variegata, assembly GCA_028533085.1. Classification (NCBI taxonomy): domain Eukaryota; kingdom Metazoa; phylum Chordata; class Mammalia; order Primates; family Lemuridae; genus Varecia; species Varecia variegata. The sequence continues at coordinate 21,462,649 of CM052443.1, forward strand.
CATCAGACAGGCACAGCCTCATAACTTATGATTTATGTGCCTTGGGTGGGTTTCTTAATTTTAGTAAATTTTAAAATTCACATCTTTAAAATGGGGGACAAAAATACCCAGTTTACAAGGTTTTAATTAGGTCTAAATGTATATGTGGCTCCCTTAACATGTTGTCAGGCATATGACTGTCGGAAAGGAGGAGAAGATGGAAGAAAGAAAGTGGAAGAAGAAGATGAGGGAGGAGGAGCAGGATTCTGCGTTAGCTTAATTTCCAGGTTCCTGCAGTTTCACCAACTGGGCACTGGATACATAAGTTTCCCGCCCCATTCCCAGTGGACTTTAGATTCTTATTTCTAAGTGAGAAGAAAATTAGACTGGATGATTTATGAAGCGTTGTTGATATAATTGTTAGAATTTAATGCCCGCAAAAAATTCACTAAGTTTTCCACTTTTAAATATTTATTTAATGTGCATTTATTATGTGCCTGCTTTGTGCAAGACAGTTAGAGGAAAAAAAGTGAATGAGACATGTCTCCTCTCTTCAGAATAATTTTTGTTAGATATAGGCAGGAAAAATAAAAAAGAGGGGGCCGAGAAAAAGGAGAGAGAAGAAAAGTTTTTCCTAAAGTCTTCATTTGAAAGAGACAGAAAATTCCATCAGGAGCAATGGGGTTGGCTGTGAAACCTGTCCCAGTGACACGGTCAATGTCAGTTAATCCCCATGGGTTTGCTGGCAGAAGAGAAGCCCTGGTGAGTGACTTCATTCTTGACTTTCACCTCAGGGGTGTGGTGGGTGGAAGGGAACGCTCTCTTGGAGGTGAGGCACCACAGGCAGTAACACAGGTGCTGAGAAAAATTGGCTCAGTTCATCTTTGAACTCACAGTTCAACTCAATCCCAGCTGATTTGCCTGTATTAAGCACCTGTACATGATAGCTATGGAAATTCGGGTGAGTCACCTTCAACCTCCTCACCTGTAAAATGGGAACAGTGATAGAAGCCTACCTCGTAGGACTGTTGATGAGATTAAATCAGTTAATATGTGAAAAGCACTTGGAATAGTATTCGGCACATAAAAAGTCCCGTATGAATATTTGTTATCATTGTTATTGTTGTTCGGACCCGGGAACAGTGCTCATGGCTACAGGAGATATGAAGATCGATAACACAGCGTTTTTGTTCTCAAAAGGAAAAATCCATAGGAAGCCTGAAGATGCTATTTTTGGGCTTTACATAAGTTATATAGGGCTGGGTCCACTTAGGTTCTCCAAGATAAACTTCCTTTGACTTCTCTAGACAACCTAGGTGATTAATCTCTCTCTATTGTGACTTCAGACTAACTTAAATCTTTAGCATTGTAGTCAGTCCACTATTGCCCGAGAGGTAGAGAAAGCTGATCAACACTTTGTAAATAGGCTGCAGAGCCACTAGTGAAAATGATGAGATGTTCTGGATTCAATGCCAAAATGTTACTATTGCACCTTTACTGAGTAGTCTAGGAAGATAGAACACTCAGCATATTCTTTCCAGGATGACAGAACCCACACCAAGAAGAGCACCAGCCCACGTCTACAGTTTTAGGTCATTGGTACATACCACTCCAGGAGATTGAATGGTGTGGTGGCTATTGTTCCTGGGGGAACTCTTGGTGGATTCTTCCTTGTGGTTGAAATAAAATCTCTTGTCTGGGCAACTCCAAGACAAATGGCCAATATCTCAACTTACAGAGGTTTTTTTTTTTTTTCTTTTTTCTTCTTTTTTTCCTATCCTTAGGCATTTTTCCTAAAAAGAAACAACAAGAAAAGTGGATAATTATGCATGTTATTCCTTTTCTGGCCTTCTCCCATCTCTGTTGCCCTCCCCTCCCCAAAGCATCAGAAACACACACACACACACA
>CM052443.1:21465035-21512982 GCA_028533085.1 Varecia variegata
AAAGAACAAGTGACATAAGGAAAAGAAAATTAGATTATAATTAGGTTTTTTTCCAAAGCAGCATTTCATGCCAGATGAGAATGAAGGAACCTATTTAAAATACTCAAGGAAAGAACGTGTGAGCCAAGGATTTTATATTCAGCCAATGGACTTTCAAGTATAAAGGGTACAACTCTTATTAACATGCAGGAACTCAGGAAGTTTTATTCCCATGAGCCCTTTCTTAGGGATTTACTTGAGAATGAGCTTCAGGCAGCCAACATGACTAGAGACATTGACGTAAGTCTGGTGGTAAGCACTAAGCAGTCAGTTACTTTTAGAACTAAGATTAAATGTGTGTTGAAAGGGAGCAAGTAGATATGCATTTTATGTTCTGAAAATGTAGAAATACAACAACTATTAAAATGGAGAAGGAGGAAAACATGAGCTATGTTTTTCATGTTTTCAGTAATCATATTGATGGTATTAATAGTATTATGGTTGTTTCACTGAGACTCTTGTGTGTATGATGTGTAATAAATAAACCAGAGGATAATTATGGTATTTTTCCTAATATTTTTAGAAGATACAGATGTAAGTTTTAGTAAAAACTCATCTAATCCAAATTCAAAAATTTGAAATAAATTTAAATTGGAAATATCAGTATGAATACATACACATAACAAGTTCATATTGATATTTCTAATTCAAATTTATTTCAGATTATATCTATATGTACCAATCTATCTCTATCTATTACCTATCTACATTTCATCTATCTATCTATCTATCCCTAGTATCCAAATTGTGGTCTTGAAATATCATTTCCCACTTAAAAATAAAACAAGCATTCTTGGAGAAGTGGCTTCTTTCAGGTCTGAACAGAAAAAATGAGCTTAGAACATCTTGTCACACCATATAGCCAAGAAGCTTATCAAAGCCTACTAGTTTATAGATACCGCTGGGGTTAAGTAAAAAGGACTCAGGAACCAACTTGAAGAGACTCAAACTGGCCACACATAGGCCATTTTGATCTTCAATAATGATAATAATTGCAGTGGATTGAAACCCTTCAAATATGTTTAAGTTCATGAACTCAAAATGAGACTTAAAAAAAAAGTCTAATTGGTCATCTTTGGCAGATGATGGAGAAGAAATTCATTATGCTGAAAATTAAAGGAGGGATCAAATATTTATCCTGTTCTTCTTATATGAACTGTACCATGAGGTAACCAAAGTATGGATAAAGGAAAGTATCTTTTTATAAACGCCTGCCAATTAATCAATTAAAAACTAATGACAGTGTTAAAACATTATCACTTTGCAATCCATAATAAATTAATAGATCCAGGCATTAAGCATCAATGGCTGTTAATATCACACAGAGACAACCAGACCCATGTGCTTCTTGATGGAAGGACACAGTGCCACCTATAATCTTGCCAAAGGTATCAAACCTGAGCTAGATTGTGTCTGTAGATCCAGCTGCCAATTTTCAGGTAATTCTGAGGACAGAAGAATATATTTAATTACACCATGAGTGTGCATTCAGCAGCATTCACACTGTGGGCAATTCCACAGGTCAAATCATCCAGGTTCTTCAACAGCTACATGTAAAGAAAAGTAAGGAATGGAGGAGACACATGTAGATTTAAAGAGACTTAAAAGATGTATCAAATTTTAAAAATAGGTAAGACTAAACATTGATGTCTAGGGTTGCACTTGGATGACAGACTATAATCATTAAAAAATGCATGGAAATCAGTAAAAGTCAAGAGAGTGCCTGCCTTTGGAGAGAGGGCTGAGCTGGGTTGGGATGAGGCACTTGGAGAAGCTTCTGGGGTCATTTGATAGGTTCTATGTTTTGACTTGGGTGGTGCTCATTGAAGGTTTACCTTGCAATAATTTATGAAGCCATATTTTGTGTGGTTTATGCATTGATGTTTTGTTTTACAGTCTAAAATTTTTAAAATAGAGTGAAATGTCCTCAAAGACCCAAAGAGCCCTTTTGGGGGCTTCACGATTCTTTCTCAACATGCACATTTCTCTGGGTCACTATGAACAGAGCAATGTATATAACATGTGCCCTCCTAAGCCAAAAGGTTTGGCTCTGCCAGCGAGAAGCAGCCCCTTTTCCCTGGCTATGTCATCACCACCCTAACCCAGCCGGGATCTAGATGTGTGTTTGCCTGGATGTGTGTGAGAAGGTGGGAGAGGTGGTGGTGGTGATGGAGGTCACAGTGAAAAGTATGTATGTGCATAAATTGCTGAACTGAGAAAGAAGTATATTTTAGAGGTTTGAGTCAGGGTGACAGTCAGCTCTTAGTCATAAACAACCCTTATTAAGATTGTCACAGATATTTCAGGGAAATAAATAACATATGTGTTTTGGGGTTCGGTGATAACATTCACAAGGCGTCAGCAGCCCCCTGTACCCTTGCTGGTGAAACCTCCAAGGCTTTCATTCATGGTGACCACTTGCCACATCACCTCCATTGGCACCACTTGCTTTCTGCTGTGCTTCTTCACTTTCCTTCACCTTCTCCAAGGGAAAGAGCTCCTTCCTGAGCTCCCAAGTCATTATCCTTCCTTTCCTTCAACCCCTTAGGACATGTGCATGCTTGACACGGTAGGATTTGAGAACCGAGAAAGTGTGGTAGAGCAGGGAAAGGATCAGACGGGGAGTCCAAGCCTTGAACTCTAGGCTGGGGTCCTCCAGTAATGGATAAACCATGTGAGTTATGACAGAATCACCTCATCTTCTTATGCCTCAGTTTTATCAATTGTAAATTGAGGGACTTTAGCCATAAGCTTTCTAAAGTTCCTTCCAGACTCATAGTCTGTTAGTTGAAAAACTCTTTGGCACAGAAAGGGGAAAAAAATTAGCAAACATGTTGTTACTGAGATTATTATCCCACTGGAGAAAAGTATTTGACTAAAAGAATGCACTGAGTCTAATCCCAGCCCTGTCCTTAATAGGTGTGTATTTCAAAAACAAGTCACTTTATCTTGCTACCTGTTCTCGCATGCTAACGTGAATAACACCCATGTTTCAGGGGTATTTTAAAACTTTAAATGGAAAGGGAAAGACAAATTATAGACTGGAATTAAATATTTGCAAGTCACATATTCAACAAAGGCCCTGTATCTATGATATAGAAAGAATTCCCAAAATGCAGCATTAAAAACCGAATAATCCTGTTAGAGAATGAGCAAAACACACACAGAGCCATTTCACTGTAGGTGATACATGGAAGGGGGAAAAAAAACACATGAAAAGATGTTCAGCATCACTGGCCATTACAGAAATTCAAATTTAAACTATGTGAGTTGGCTGAGCCTGGTGGCTCACACCTGTAATCCTAGCACTCTGGGAGGACGAGGCCGGAGGATCACTTCAGGACAGGTGTTCAAGACCAGCCTGAGCAAGAGCAAGACCCCATCTCTACTAAAAATAGAAAAATTAACCAGGCGTGGTGGCACATGCCTGTAGTCCCAGCTACTCGGGAGGCTGAAGCTACAAGGAGGATCACTTGAGCCCAGGGGTTTGAAGTTGTTGTAAGCTAGGCTGATGCCATGGCACTCTAGCCCGGGTAACAGAGCAAGACTCTGTCTCTAAATAAATAAATAAATAAACTAGGTGAGTTATCATTACTACTATGGTCTAAGTGGTTGTGTTTCCCCTCCCCACCCCATCCCCATTTCCAAATTTATGTTAAAATACTAACCCCTAAAATGATGGTTTTAGGAGGAAGGACCTTGTGGGAAGCCATTAGGTCATGAGGGTAGAGCCCTTAAGAATGGGATTAGCACCCTTATAAACAGGCACAAGGGAGCTAATTCATCCCTTCCACCATGTGCGGACACAGAGAGAAGGTGCCATCTATGAACCAGAAAGCAGGCCCTCACCAGACACTGAACTGGCCAGTGCCTTAATCTTGGACTTTCCTACTTCCAGAACTGTGGGAAACAAATTTGTTATTTATAATCCATCCAGTTTGTGCTATTGTAGTATAGCAACCTGAATCAACTAATACAACTAGATGCCTATCAGAATGACTAAAATGAAAAAGAATGATAACATCAACGGTGAGGATGCGGAGAAACTTGATCATTTATACATAGCTGGTAGGAATGTAAAATGGTATAACTACTCTGGAAAATAGTTTGGCAGTTCCCTTCAAAACTAAAAATAGGCTGACCGTATACCCCAGCAACTGCAGTTCAGGGTAAATTTCCAGGGAAATGAAAATTTGTGTTCACATAGGCATTTATATATGAATGTTCATAGCAGCTTTATTTACAATAACACCAAACTGAAAACTTCCCAGATGTCCTTCAGGGGATGAATAGTTGAACAAACCGTGGTACATCCATGCTATGGAATATTACTCAGCAATAAAAAGAAACAAACTATTGGTACACACAACAACTTGGATGAACCTCCAGGAATTATGCTAAGTGAGAAAAGGATAGGCATGTATCAACTATTCTGATACTGCTATACTGGAATTAAACAATTAAGTAAATGAATTTCAGATAGTGAAAACTAGTCTTTTCACTGTCGAGTCAGATGTTACAGATAGGCAAAGAGAGGAGGCTAGAATGATCCATGTGGTACTAGATTAGAGTTAAAAGTATTAGTTTAGACTCTGGTTACACATGTAGATATTTATAGATTTGTGCATATACATGGTTTAGTATACATGCATATATTTCTTTGTTCTGTGAACTGAGAGAGCCTAGGAGCAACAACACTCCAGCAGCAACAAGCACACCTAGCACCGAGGTCTTGGTTTCTAATACCATTCTCCAATAAAAGGAACCAAAGATCTTTGGAGAAATGACTAATTCTAGGGCCGTAACAAGAAACACACCAGATGAGCTTGGAGCATCTTGTAGGATGATAAAGTAAAAAAGTACTCAAAAAAGAAAGAAAAAACCACAATGATAAGAATATGGACAGAGGGACATGAGCCAATGGAAAGAGCTCCCAATGGTCATAGCTCTAGTAACTTCAGCAACAAAATAAGGTGGTGTTGGAATGTAACCCAACATATAAAACAGGTATCCATGAGTTCATACTGATATAAATAAACAATTGAGTAAATGAACAAATGAAGGATAAAAGACAAATCTCCTAAAAGATAAATCCTACATGATTCCACTTATATGAAGTATCTGAAGGAGTCAAACTCATGGAGGCAGAAGTAGGATGATGGGTACCAAGGGCTGGGGAAGGGGAAATGGGGAGTTGTTTAGGGTATGGAGTGTCAGTTTTACAAGAAGAAAAAGTCCTGGGTATTAGTTGCACAATACTTAATACTACTGAACCATAAACTTAAGATCGTTAAGATGATACATTTTTATATTATATTATTTTAGTACAAGTAAAAAATTTAAAAAAATATTTTTAAATGGCATAATTGGAAAAAGTAATGAAATACATTCTGAAGTTAGGCTAATGGTATTGCACCAAAGTTAATTTCTTAGTTTTAATCATTGGACTATGGTTACATAATGTGTTAACATCAGAGGATCTGGGTGAAGGCATTAAATAAAACTCTGTACTGCTTTTGCCACTTTTCTGTAAGTCTAAAATTATTTCAAAATCAAAAGTGTTAAAAAAAAACCCAGATCTCCTGTGCATAAGAATTCCAAATAATTTATGTAAATACTCAGCCCTTGAGGAGGTGGAGCATAACTCCACACTTCTTAAGTGTGGGCTCCCTGTAGTGACTTCTTTCCAAAGAGCACAGTATGAAAAATGAGAAAGAAAGAGTAATCTTACAGTGGAGAAACTGGACAGACACTATCTCAGCCAGTGGTCAAGGTTAGCATTGACAATGACACTTCATGTTGATAGTATATATCATGTTAGGATGTGACCAGAATCACACTTGACCTCTATGATCTTCCTCCCCAAAGGATGGGTAGAATTTGGATAGGCAGAGACTTGGGAGACGATATTCATGACAGGTTTGCTTGACTAATACTCAATGAGGCCTTGTCTTCTTGCTCATTTTTACACATACACATCTTTGGCACCTGGCAATGTGCAAGCAGGATAGGAAGAAAGGAAGGAAGGAAGGCAGAGAGGGAAGGAGGAAGGAAGGAAGGATTTGTTTATATGTCGTCACTCTATTTCTTTCATTAACTTCTTCCATACTTTTGCATTGTATTAGGATAAGATAGAGTATACCAAGGTAGCAACCCCAGAATGTCACTGGCTTTACACAATGGTGGGGAACAAAGTTGGAAATTAAAGGTAGGACCTGTTTGGAAGGAACAAAAATGACAGAATTGGAGACTCTTAGACTCAAAGAACACTACACACATCATTGAGAGTTTGGCCTCCCATTTCATAAAGTAGGCAAGTGAGACTCAAAGAAGTTCTTCTTCCTGTAGGGGGACAGAGTTCTTTAGTAGCCAAGTAGAAACAAACATACCCCAGGTCTCATGACTCTTAAACCAGTGCTCTGTCTGCTAAAAAGTAGAGAATTAAGCTTTAAAATATCAAACTTAATAATGACATAATATGTGTGGTTTCTAACTCTTTTGTGGTTTTAACATTTCTCATCTGTTACTTCCCAGTTTTACTTTATGTGAATGTGAATAACTCTTTGGAACTAGCTTTTATCTTTAATCCTGGAAAGAAAAGCCCTTGCCCTTGTGATACTTTAGAAGGAGTGCATTGCCACAGCTTTATAATAATTAAACATCTGGATATTGGCATTTCCCATGAAAGTGAAAGTGTTAGTAATAAACAATGGAAATACACACCTCTTTTATACACCACTGTTTTCCACCTTCCCAATCCCTTTCAACCCATTCTTTATTTCATCCGACCTATAAAGAGCCTTCTATAACCTTGGGCAAATCCTTTAGCTCCTCACATCCCATCATCCTCAGTCTCTAAGGCATGTGTGACTTAAAATTGTTGACATGGCAACTGATTTCCAACATCCTCAGTCTTCTGTTAGTCACCTCTCTACAGTCCAAGTAGCTGGGCTGGTTTAGGCTCATCCCGCAGGGTATGTATCTGACAGCAGAAATCAAGGGGAAAGATTAAAAAGACTTTCTTTCTAGCTTTGAGTTTCAAATGCCTGGAAACTAGAGAAATAGAAATGAATTGGGCAGAGAGAAATGATTTGGAAGAGAGTTGGAACAAGACTTTCTCTAGGACTGCTCCTTCCTTCTCCTTGAGGCTAGAAAAATGACTCTCTGGCTCTGGAACTAAGATTCTGCTGTGCTGCTGGAATGGGGTCTTAAAAATTAATAAAATTGGGCTGGAGAAAAATTAAAAAACATATATCCCTTCCCCAGTCTATTTGAAGACTGCGATTCCTATCAGCTCCATGTGTGGACATGGACACCTCTGACTTCCTTGAGAATCTTGGTCAGCACATGGCTACCCTATGGATGGATGAAAAACCCTGAAGTTGAGTCAATCATTTCTGAGGCACCAGCTTTGTCCCTGCATGAGAAGCTGGTAGGAAGAGATTAAGAGCTCCCTCAGAAGTCATTGCTGATTCCAGAAATACCACCAGACTAATGAGTCCACGGTAGAAAGAAGACAATATAATGTTTCAAGTTTTCCTAGTTCAGCATAAGACAGTCAGCAGAGGAGAGGAAAAAAAGGGCAAATTCTACTCTATTAGAGGTTGCTGACCAAATTCTCTGAGTCTCAGGAGACTACCTGGGGCACAAATGCTCCACCCATCCCAAGCCTGCCCTAATAGACTGCCCAGAAGACTTCCATTCATGCACCCAACTTTGGTTATTCCACTGTGGATGCTGCAAATACCGAAAGTCACAGTAATTGTCTGAGTGGGTCACACTGATGCTTAGGGACAGGGGGATGCTCATAACATTTCCTGCCTATCTTGTTGGCTGTTGGAAGAGGCACATCGGAAGATAAGACAAAGAAACAAGGCAAGAAATACATAAACATACGTATGTTTACGTGTCCTTAAAGTGAAACGTCCGAAGTACACTTTAAAACAGGCTTTTGAAATCCTCTCATAAATAGAAACTAAAAATTGGAACAGAAAGGGTGGGAAGTGCAGGCAAGGAGATAGTGGGGAACTCCACACTTTTGGGGGACGCCATTACTCTTTCACCACTGGCCATATTCTGCTTAGAACTGCTAGTTCATTTTTTCAAATGTTGGCATTGTTAAGTCCCTTCAGAGCAAGAACTCTCAGCATAGGCACTGGGTAGGGAATCAGTAACCGTCTGTCGTTTATTAAGTAGTCCTTCCTATCACCCAGTAAAACTTTAAGTGCAGGCGGGGATCCATCCTTCAGATGTCAGACATCATGGGCTATTTAGTAAGAAAGCTTAATCTCTATCCATAATGCTCTTCTAAAAATTTAGGACAGGATGGTCTTCAACCTTTAATAGCTTTCAGCAGAAGTGTGACTGGTTCTATGAATCACCCCTGGCTTCATGTCCAGGTAGTGCAATCTTCTCTGAACCGTAACCCAGTAATTCAGACTCAAATCTTGCCCACGATGTACTTCCCAGTATCATACAAAAGACAGACGTTTGGTTAGAATTTTCTCAATGATTCTGTATCCAGTTGGTGTGAGCAAAGACCCCCAAATGCTATTATACTCCTTAGTGATGTGAACCAGATGGAAAATAAAACAAAAGAATTCACAACTCATGTTAGACTGAATTGAATGTCTTTAATTTCACACAATGAATAACATATGAATAGGATTAACTTTTTTTTTTTAATAGTTAAGTGCTCTATACTGTGCTAACCTGATCTGGTAGCGAAAAAGACTGAGCTTTCTTTTAGAAAAAAATGTTTAAAACCCAACATCTAAGACCATGGAGGAGCATGACAGTCAGCATGCCAGATGTATCTACGCCTCAAATAACAGCAAGTCCATGTTCATTTTAAATGTACAAAAATGCTTTATGAATAAAAACTGTTACAAAAAGAACATTTCAAACAATGTACAATTTTTCTTGCCTCTATATTCAATAAAATACAAATACATTTTTTGTTCTAAAATATGTTTACATACAATCAAAGTAGAACATGCAAATTACACTTTAAAAAAGGCTTTTAAAAACCACTTATGAATACAAACTAAAAATTAGCCAGCACGACTTGTAAGACAATCTTGTGCCCCATTTTTTCTTTTGAAATATATATGTACATATTTAACACATCATGTGCATTTATTATTATTTAAGAAATAGATTTTTTTTTTAAAAAAAGGAAGAAAAAGAAAGACACCAACCTAGGGTGGAACTGCCCTTCCATGGTGACAGTTGGCAGTTCTTTTCAATTTTCCCCCTTTAGTGTTTATTATACCTGGGCAAGTGGGCAATAGATATCCAGGAAGTTTCTTCCTTGGTTGATATGTGCTTCTAAGACTGTTCCCCAAATGACTGAGTCCAACAGGGAAGGAAGACTCATCAGCGGGGTGAACTCTCCAAGAAACAAGAGGCAGAGGGAGCTTTGTATTGTGGAAAGAAACTTTTTAAGAAACACCAAGAAAATGCTACGGTATATTACAGTTCGAGTTTCTAGGCACTGTGATGACATTATCTGTAAGCTCTGGCATTTAGACCATTGTGATACTATAGGGTACTGTTGTGAATAATGTCTATATTTATCTACTTTTACATAACGAGGACTGAAAATCCTGCAACGTAACACTTAAATGGCTTTTGAGGCATTTCAGCTTCTGCCACCCCCCTCCCTCTCCATGTTACAGTTGGTATTTAAAGGCTTTGGAAATATATATAGAGACTTTAGACAGTTTCCAGGTAAATCTTTCTAGTGATAGGGAGAAATATTCTCTAAAAGCTCATTATCTGAATATTGTTTGGTAATAAGCTAGGAGTGGGATTTTCTACTTAAGTCTTAAAACCAAATCCTTTATGATCTGCGTGTAGTACATCACCTTATACTATAATTCTGTCACCACTTGCTTATCATATTTATAGACCCAGCAATGTGCAGAACACAAATTCTGACTGCCATTGAACATGGCCCCCCACTCCAGCCAGCGGCCAAGTTAACATGCTAATCTTCTGCCAGCCCTTAGTCACCTTCTTTGGGCTGTCAGAGGCTGCTGAGTCCTGGTCCTGCCAAGTCACAAACCAGCCCCTGACGTGCTCTTCTTCCCTTTGAACTTTCTTCCTTGGGTTTTAGCCAGAGCTGGACTATTTGAGGAAGTTAAACTTCTGTTACTCTCATTTGAGATGAGGGGTTGAAAAGCAATGGCTCCGCCAGACACTTAGTAAGGTAGACTAAAGATTCATCATCACCTTCAAGGAGGTTTTTATATCTAGATTTCATCCGTTTCTCATCATTAATCAGACTCCTTATAAGTGGGTCCACATCTGCTTGCTGAAGGTAAGTATTCCGGAAAAAGAAAAATAAACAAAAATCAAGGGGTTTCTCTTAGTATGAAACATTTTGTGGAACTGTATATGGAATTTCGTGCATCCCAAATGACCTCCTCTCAAAAAGAAAAAAATGCAGGGCCATTAGGCAGTGCTGAGAGGGTAGACACCTGTACAACCTGGGTTGGGAGAGCTGGGATTTCTTTCTGGCTCTGTAACCAACTAGATGTGAAACTACATTGGCCCACTGTTGAGCTTGGACAGGAAAGGAGAAGCTATAGGAATTCGGGCAGTTAGAGAATAAGGAAATAGTTATACTGATGAGAAGAGTTAGGTTAATGAAAAGCAGAAGAAAAAAAAGAAAGTAATGTGATACTGAGGGAGGGACTGGGTGTTGGGGAGAGGAAGCTGTGTAGGTGACTTGCTTCCACCTCCGAGCAGCTGTGCAGCATGCCTCGATTTTAGTCCTCTGCCGTTTTCCAATCTATTCCTACGGTCATTCACCTAGAGCAGGCAGCAGTCCCCAGCCTTTCTGGCACCAGGGACTGGTTTCATGGAAGACAGTTTTTCCATGGACCAGGGGCGGGGGTGGTTTCAGGGTGATTCAAGAGCGTTACATTACATTTATTGTGTAGTCAGACCTCTCTGCTAATGATAATCTGTGTTTGCAGCTGCCCCCCAGTGCTAGCATCACTGCCTCAGCTCCACCTCAGACCATCAGGCATTAGATTCTCATAAGGAGCACGCAACCTAGATCCCTCACATGTGCAGTTTACAGTAGGGCTCACGCTCCTGTGCAAATCTAATGTCCTGCTGATCTGACAGGAGGCGGAGCTTATATGATGATGTGAGCAATGGGGGAGCGGCTGTAAATACAGATGAAGCTTTGCTTGCTGCCTGCCGCTCACCTCCTGCTGTGTGACCTGGTTCCTAACAGGCTATGGACAGGTACCAGTCTGTGGTGGTCAGGGAGCTGGGGACCACAGTTGTAGAGGATTTGCATTTAACCCATATGGCAACTGAAGACCAGACTTCATGTGTAAGTTGCAACTCTGCTGTTAACTCTCTCCTTGAATATCTTTCATTGGTTTGGAAATTCTAACATACCCCAAAGTTATTTGGAATTTCTCACCTGCTAGATATTAATGCCAATTAAACTTTGGGTCCTCCTTTAAGAAGTTTATCTAGCACCAGCTTGTCCTTCTGTGCAAGAAGACCTAGTCTGCTTACGGGCTCAGTTAGGGAGATGGTACAACACAGAAAGAAGGAAGGGCAAAAGAAAGAAAGAAATGATTTCAAAATCCAGGAAGAAGAGAAACCTCTTTATGGCTTAATTGGAATGAAAATGGTTGCTGTTTCGCAGTGATTGTGGGGTGAGAGGGGCTAATTTAAACCTTCCTTTCAGGTGACTTTGGAAGTATCAGACATGGCTTGAGAATGATAAATTAGAAATGGCTGCTTTGATTTTGCTGTTCAACTTGTGTGAAATGTCAAAGGTCAACTCAGGTCACAAAGTGAGTATCTAGAATATAAGCTTTAAAGTACAGGGGAATGCAGTCCTTTAAACTTACATATTGCTAGGATTAAATGCAACTGACCTAGTGGGCAGCAAATGATGCAAAGTCCACGGTGACAGTGCAGAATAGGATGACCATGTGGGTAATTGCAACCAACTGTGGGTGCCATGACAGAGCAGTGATGCTTGCAAGCATATTAACCTGGGATTTTAAAATTTACTCCCATAGATACCCCATCATTTAGTCTCTTATGTTGCCAACAAAAATCCATCTCTCTCTCTCTCTCTCTCAGGAAAAATATTGTGTTCTGAAATGATAATACAATTTCCAGCTGGTCCCAACTTACTGTAAAGAAACTTAATTTGGAGGTAAATCAGATATTCTAATTCCCATTAGAAAATTTAATTCTCTCTGTCAGAAAAACTCTTTTTTTATAATCTGCCATGCCAGGTGTTTGATGTCTTGGGCAAGGGAAGGGGAGGAGTGAGGGAGGAAATTGAAAATACTTATTTGAAATTTTCACATCTGACTTTTAGAAAACATCTACGAAAATGGAATATCTTCATATTCATTCTGAGTCTTCTTAACATATTTTACTTGGGCTGTGGAAATGAATAATAGAGATGGAATATCTGTCCACGCTAAACCAATGGCTAGAATACAACTTGGATGAGAAATGTACAGTTGAAATTGACCATTTAAAAGACGATTTGTCACACACAGTTTGCATCCATGCAGACTGATAGATTTATAATTACATTATGTACAAAAATGTTTTAGTTTATTAAGGCAACCACAATTTGGATACTTTGTCCAAGGTGGCTTGATATAATTGGAGTGGTGATACCCTTTGAGCATTTTCCTTTCCTTTTTTTTTTTCCCCCAGATAAGAACACTTACTTCCATTTGCTTTTAAGAAATAATTATCAGGAGATAATGGACTTCTTATATTGTCTTTTTGTTTCCTTTTTTCAACAACTTAGGACAATTATTTGTATGAAAGAGATCAGGTACCAAGGCATTGCTAGATACTTGTCTTTCTGGTGGGTCTAGAGTTTCAGTTTTTGGCGATTTGTCAGTTATTCCATTTGCTGTGGGATATTAAAATCATTTTATTCTGCCTATGCTCGCAGATATGTTTTAAGTATAAAAATAACGTGGTTGACACCTGGGTCAACATATCCTTGGCTGCTCTGAGTTACTTATTAAAAAGGCTCTATCAATACTGAGTATGTTTCACAATGATTGGGATTCAAAGCCAGGTTCTTGGGACAGCATGCCAAGGGTGAACTTTACACGACAGGTAAGGGTTACATTATTTAGATGTGTACCAAGGAAAAGAAGGCAGTAAGTAAGTTAATGAAAAGGTATATGGAAGTACAATGGGCAAAGGAAAAGTAGGAACAGACGATGCTAAAAGTCAGTGTATGTGCGATAGAGGAGGCATACAGAAGAATACGGATGCAAGTCTAAGGTTGCCTGTCACTAGAATTCTACCTTCTGATCACACAATTCCATCTGAGAAATTGAACTGTTAAGGGAGAGATTCAGGTCACCTGAAGATGATGTTGGTACCCCAAAGCCTAACAGAGCTTGAAAACCGAAATAAATAAAAACCAATTAAATGGAAGTGGGTTATAGCAATGCCAGTCGAGCAGTTTGCAACTTTTCTCCCCTTGGAATGTTTCCTAATTGAGGGTGTTTCCCTTTCGATTTTCCTGGCCACCAAATGAAATGGGAATGGAGGGGGCACCTTGGCTGTGAAAGGTCAGGTGGCCTTCAGAGAGCACCACCAGCTTCGCCCTCCTGCATGGGGTTCCCTCTCGTCTGTAAAGGATCTAGCCACACTTGGTTGGGAACTGCTGTAAAGCACAGAGAAGCTTCTTTTGAAGGCGACCCCCTGCTTTGCTTTCCCCAGAGCTCCGATGGCTCAAGCCCTGTCATCTGGCCCGGTTCTGCCCGCCCACTGCCGGAGAGAAGGGCGTCGGTGTCCCCCGCAGCGGGGGCTCCGCCCCCACCCCGGCTCACTGCACTTCCAAGGTGTCAGTTCCCCCAGCCCCAGGTGCAGACGCCCAGACCCACCCTAGGGAAGGACATCGCTCTCGCTCCCTCGGGACTTCCTCTGCCTTTTGGCTTTCACCTCCTCTTCCTGGGGAAGGGGCTGCTGCTGCGGGGGCTGGGCGGGAGGCTGGGGTTTGTGTTTCCTCTTCCCGCCTCGCGGGGCCTTGGGCAGAGGCGGGGGCGGGGGCGGCGGCGGCGGTGGCGGCGGCGGGAGGGGCGGCGGCGGCGGCGGGGGCAGCGGCGGCGCCTCCCGGGCCATGTGGATGACAGCTTCGATGGTGGCCATGACGGTGTCTTGGCTGGCGGCGGGCTCCAGCGCGAGCGGGCTCAGGCTGGGCTTCTGACCCCTTTTGCTGGGCAGGTCGATGCATTTTTCCAGCACGGGCATTTGGTCTCTGGAGTCCTCATCGAATGGGGTGGGCTGCTTGCGGGGACGCCCCCGCCTCTTCTTGACGAAGTTGTTGCCTGTCTTTGATTGTCTCTGCAGCCGCTTGGCCTTCAGGATCTTGTTCACGTGGTCCAGATTCTTCTTGGTGGACAGGATCTTGGTGTAGTTGCACATCTTCCGCACTTCGCACTGGATGGCTTCGATCTCCCGCCGCTTGAAGCGCTTCTTCAGGGAGGAGCTGGCTGCAGGAGGGGAAGAGAGAAGAAACTGAGCACAGGATGCGAGCTGCCTTACACCTAGCCTTTTCCCTGACACCTAGCATTATATTTAGCTATAAAGGTGATGCACAATTAGTGGCTGTGGATGTGACTCAGTACCCAGTATTTATTCTTTCTTCTTATTTATTAAAATTAAAAATAATACAAATAAACATTGGTCAGATATCTATTATATTGCAAAGTATATGCAATACTGTTGTTCCCATTTTCAAGATGTGGAAACTGAGGCTTATGCTGTTGATGTGACCTGCCTTGGAGCTATGGAGTCAATGGTGGAATCACAATATAAATTTTCCCATTATTTTTCTTATTAAGAATTTCCTTTTTTAAATTCAGCCCTTTAATGTTTGATCCTATTCAACTTAGCATTAGATTATATGTTTTCTTTTTTTTGTAGACGTTGGATGAATAAAAACGCATGCAGTTCTCCATATCAAGCAATTGGGATAAACCAGATGTACCATCAACCTCATACAAGAGATGCCTTATGTAACTGAACTATTTCATTCCTACCCCTCCTCCACTGACAGAGGGAGGACTATTTCCTGGAATATTCTAGTTGGCATGGCTCTGTCTCTCTACATTTTTTTCTCCCCGATGTTCTGGACTTGTCAAGTTGCCTGGTGGTGTCCAATTAACCAAGTCCTTCTTACTCAGTTCATCTGCTGGGAACCTCAAGGGAAATATCAGCCAGGTGTTTCTGAGTCAATTACACTCCCCCTACCAGGCTGTTGTTTGCAAAAATCTCTTTTCATGTCCTGGTGGCCAGATGCGCCTCTATTTTATGAGCCGAACGTCTCAGGAAGTCCTGTACGGCCGCCACTAAATGGCCTTCGGAACTGCTTCGTTTTGAAGTTCAGACACCATAAAGTGTGAATGGCTTCAAGACATAGCCAACCATTCCTCCTTAAGGTCATTCTTTCTCCTTGTGTTGTTTATGAGCAGGCACATACATACCTGTGTGCACACACACACTAGCACAGATCCCACGTCCCCACCTTCACCGTGGCCACTCCCTCTGGCCATTTATACACTTAAGAAGTGTGTCCTCACTGAGTTCTTTGCTGCTGTCATTTACCCTACATGTTCTACCCCAAAGAAGCCCACATAGAAGACCTAGCCATAGAGACGAAGGTGTTTTGGTTTAGCATCTCGATTTGTTCTGCCCTTTCATTGTTTTTTTCATCTACTAGTACAAAAGCAGAATATATATTCATATCTTAATGGAGAGCAAGAAAAATATGTTGAAAACGTAGATACCATTCTCATTTCTTCTTGGGTATCCCTACTTCATTCTTTCCTCTGCTTTGCCCCACTTCTCCCTCACGCTGTGCCCATCACAGACTGCCAGGAGGGTTTTATTTGAAGTTATTTACAATGCTGGCTTCCTGGAGTGGGAAGGGCTGAGTCCCGCAGGCCAGGTCAAAATACTACTGCTTTTGGCCAAAGGTCAGCAACACTGACTGAGCAATGAATACCTACTGAACGATTTTTTCAAATAAGTTATAAAGATCAAAATAGAAAAAAAAAAAAAAAACCAGAGTGAGCTTCTGACCATAAAAATAAAATTTTTGTAGTTAGTTTTGTAAAAGAAAAAGGTTGCCTGATTGTAAGTTCTCAGATGCAGGAACCAATTCTTGTCTGTTCTCTGTGTCCCTCACAGGGCCTAGCAGGGTGCCTCGCTTATAAAAGGGACTTAAGAATTGTTTCTGGACTGACGAATGAGACTAATCGTTGCTGTCTTGTAGTCATATTCTCTGCAAGAGTTCTAGTTTGGATTTTCAAAACCACCATTGCAAATATAGTGACACTAAGAGTTAGCAGGCTCCCATGTCAGAGACAAGTAATTTGCCTTGTCCACATAGTTCATGAGTAAATGGAAACTAGTCAGAAATACTCCACAAAACTGGCCTTATTCCAAGCACAGTTTCCATTTACAGTTTATCCTCTCCTTAGTTTATATCATCCATAGAAGAAGAAAATGCTATGCGATATATACTATAGTATGCAACTATAAAGTAAATCATTTTGCTGACATATAATATAGCATGCAAGTATAAAGTAAATCAGTTAGTTGGCAATCCTGCATTTGATTGAATAAAGCTTGATTGAAATACTCAGTGAGCTGTAGATTGTTTGGGGCAAATATTAACATATCCAAGGGATTGTCTCTCTTAAGCATTTTCTTTTTAGAGTGAAATGCAAAAATCACAACAAAACAAAAAAAACCCCCAAAAACCAAACCCCACAAAAACCAAAATCAAAAAATAAACAAAAACCTAGTCAATAATCCTATATTCAAAAAGTTGTTATATGCTGTATAATTTTTTATTAAGTTCTTGTATTAAAAATGATTATGAAATAAAAATTCTGATACTGTAAACTCACTAAACAGTACCAAGAATGACATAACCAACTTCCTTGCACCCACTTAACAAATGTTAACTTTTTGTCATATTTGCTTTTTTTTTTAAGGAAGAAAACAGGGCAGATTGAGCTAAGTCATTGTTCCCTCTCCATTCCCTACCCTTACCTTTTTATGCTTCTATTTATACTTTTATTACATATATGTGAACTCATAACGGTAAAAATCTATCTAATGGTGGTAATGATGTAAGGAACTGGGAACACTTGCACGTCGTTGGTGGGAGTGTAAATTGGAATAATCACTTTGGACGACTGGGCAGCTGCTAGGGGTGAAGGTGTACATGTTCAATGCCCCAGCAATCCCATGGCAAGATTGCCTCCTTTACTCATTTGTTAACAGGAGGCAAAAGTCACGCAAGGATGTTCCTTGAAGCTCAGTGTATGGTACAGAAATCGGAAAACAATCTAAATGTTAATTAACAGGGTAATGAATCAACTGTGATACACTGAACAATGGGATATTATATGCCTATTAAATGAATAAACTACATATAAATATATCAACACAGTTAAATCTTAAAAAAAAGTTGAGCAAAAAAGGAAATCATGAAAGTATTTGTAAGTATACCACTTATGTAAATTTAGAAGCACATAGATGCTTGAATTTTTATTTCATCTTTCGTGTCCAGTTGTGGAGGTTGAAAGTGAATACTGGGTGGTGATCAGCTGTGGGCCAAAGACTTGGTGCCTGAGATTTCAACATCTACTTCCCTCCCAAGTGGCCTCATAGAACTCCGGAGTAGAGCTGTCCAACCGAATTTCCTGCAATGGTGGAAATATTCTATATCTGGGCTGCCCCATAGGCTAGCCACTAGCCACATGTGGCTGCAGGGCACTTGAAATGTGGCCAGTGTGACTGAGAAACTGAATTCTTAAGTTCATTTAATTTTAATAAATAGCCACATGTGGCTAGTGGCTACCACACACGGGGCAGCACAGCTCTAGACCTCACCACCTCGAAATAGAGAGGACACAGGACACACAGGGATTCATTCAGTAAAACGTAGACTGTGGGAAACTCTAGGCAAACAACTTGGTGTCTTCAACAAATAAATTGCAGGGTAGGGGAGAGAGAAACCAAATTTAAAAAGACTGAAGAGATAAAATGACCTTTTTGGATGTCAATTTAAATAAACTGTAAAGGAGATCGTGAAACACATGAAAATTTGAACCACTGGGCATTGCATAATATTATATGATGATAGTTCATTTTAATAGATGTAATAATTGCATTGTGATCTTTTTTGAGTACTTATCTTTTAGAAATGTGTAGCAAGATATTTATAGATGAAATCATACTATATCTCTGGGATTGGTTTCAAAATACTAAGGAAGGGATGAAGCAGGTGAAGATATTGCTGAAACAAGATTGGCTGTGAGCTGATATTGTTGAAGTTGATATTGATGGGTACATGAGGTTTATTAATGCTGTTCTGCCTGCTTCGGTATATGTTTGACATTTTCCATAATGCAAGGTTAAAAAATTATCAATGAGTGGCAATAAAACATCTTAGAATCTTAGGACTTGAGAGTTCTCTGGTTTTTACCTCTTGAGGCTCTATTTCACCAAATAATTTTGGAAGGATAAAGGATGTTCTCAGTGAAGGGCATGCATCCACCATCTCCCTAGAAAGCACACGTTGATAGCTGCTCTCCTGGCTTAATGGCTTGGGAGAATAAATGCATTCTCTGTTTTATGCTGCAACCAATTGCATAAATACAGGTCATGAGCCAACCTTCGTTGATGGCAGAAGGTGTCATGACTTAGTATCCCTCTTTCGTTTGTACATGATAATCTTTGAGGTTTTTCACATCTACTAAACATCTGAATTTTATTTTGTCCTTATGCTTATTATCCAAACTTTAAGTTCAGCTTCATTATCCCTGCATGTGAACAACAGCAGAGTACAGTGTAGCAGAACGGACTCTGCACTGGGGGGCAGGGAAGGAAGGTGGACTGGAATGAATCCTTAGCCCCTCTGGGTCTCTTTATCCTCATCTGTCACATTGGATGGCTGAACCAGCTGCTCTCAAAGTTCCCTTCCAGATTTAAAGATTGCTATAATTCTTTCCTATGCTCATTATCAATTGCCTCCCCCAAATGTGGGGTGGCTTTCTAAAACATTTATTTCACCTAATAATTCTGAAATCCTAGTGTGGAGGGAGGAGGACTGTGGACTTGGCAAGGTTTGATATTCACAAATCTTTCTCCTTATTGCTTATGATTTCACTGTCCCTCTAAATGTTTACAGATTTTTCTCTTTTCAAATTGTTTCATTATTGGACAGTAATCTCTGGGCTCTTGCTGCAAGATTGATTCCATATTTGCTCTCCTTCCTATAATTGTCCTATATCTTGCCTGCTCTTTGTTAGTTTTTTAAGAATAATTATGAGTGGCCCAGGCAAAATGCAAATTCATTTCTTCATAACTCTGCAATACAAATTATCTTTTTAGACCCCGTCTGTATTTAAAATTGCCATGCAAATGATTGAGCTGGTTTGGGTCCAGATCTAGATTTTCTATCTTTTCACTCCCATTATCAGAGGGTTGGCTCATCAGCATTCTGTTGATTTTGTCACGTCTTTTATGATAATTGAAGAATGGGCTTAGCAGTGCTTTTTGTACGCAAACTTTATAGATGTAGCACAGGCACCATGAGCCAAGACAAGGGCTAACAAGGCTTAGTTATATGGAAGGTTCCCAAGAAATAGGCACTCATGTTTGTAGATTGTACTTTGCCCATGTGCAAGACACATCTAGTTTTACATGAAAGCTTTGGGTGGGTTAGGGAGGGAGGCAAAATTATCTCTAGACTCCTTAGGAGTTTTTCTTGCCATTTGAATGTTCCTAAGGGGAGGTGGGGAGATGCTGCAGAAGGCTGAACTGCCTGCATTTCAGGGTTCAGTTAAGCTGCATTCAGGGTGGATAGGGCTGGAACACCATCTGCCTCTACTGAGGCAGAGCTGCAGTGTGAATTGCTTTTTGTGCTCATATATGCTAGAAGATTCTTTGAAGGCAAAGGCCACATCTTTTCTCTACTTTTATTGTTCCCAGCACAAGCCCCTTCACACATGATCTGGTGCATACTATGTGGTCAGCAAATACAAGGGAATTCAATTGTCTCATGTTCTCCAATGCAAATTGTACAGGGTTTTTTTTTTGTACTTCTACTTGTCTTGGTAATGGTCCTTTATTTTTCTAATGCTGCTTTTTATTTCTTAATGGGAAGTATGAGGCAACCTGCCTTGGCATGCAAACTTTCTTCCTCCATTCTTAGAATTTAAATTAACTTTCTATAGTCCTGGTCTTAAAAGCTCTTTTGAAAAAGATGGCAAGTTGCCCCCGCAAGGTAGGGGGCATCTGAGTTGCTGCTGGTTATCAACACAAGTGCTAGAGGCCTGCTCTCTAAGTTTAAAGCAGTAATTCAGAATTAAGAGTTAGCAGATGTTGGGGCCTTGTTATGATACGAAGGTGTTTCCATTCTGTTCTTAATGTCATCTTAGTATACTTCGGGGATTCTTTGAAACTGTCACTAGTTTTGTTTGAAGCATAGTAACCACTTGACTGTTCAAACAACAGTTTCCTTTGAGAGGTTTACTGTGAAAGAACTCTCTATCTTAGCTGCAATGGCTTGGGGGACCCTGGTCTTTGTTGTGCTCCTATTTCACGTTTTTCCCTGGGACAAGGTAGGAGGGGAGGTGGGCAGACTGGCTGATGCAGACAGAGGTGAAGCAGTGGGGTGTGTAGGTGTAAGCAGGTTTATGTATGTGATCTCTGAAACGGGAAAGGCCACCAAACAGAAAGTGCCCCGGGGCGTCTCCCTAGATCTTCTGATCAATAGTGTTGGATTTAGAAACTTGCCCAGCACTCTCCTCCTCTGCAAACCTTGCCGACACTGTTCACCTCCTCTCTGCCTCTCCAAATTAAACCCACAGCTTCCCAAGTGGGAGTGGGTGCACATTTCCCAGGAGTAAGCAAGCCTATTTATGGGGTTGCAGGAAGAACCTATTAATCATTTATGTTTGTATTATTTATATTTTATCTAAAAAACAAGGACTAAAGCATTCTAATGCTTAATATATAGAACAACAGTGATGCCCTTACTTGGGCTGCCCATCAGATGATGTGTCACCTGTCACACCTGGGCATGACGCTCCAGGGAGAAGGAGAGGTCACGTGCATTCAAAGGGCTGGCGGGGCATCTCATCAGTTTGTTGCTTTCAGGGTGCTGTCAATGTTCTATATTCTAAATGCTACAGCAGGTCAGCCCACATGGTTAATTTTAGAAAAACAAGACTTTAAATAGAAAAAAAAAATTCAAAATACTATGTAATGAGATGAAGAATATTCATGAAATATTTTATATACCACACAGAGTTCTGTTGATTATCTCACAGCAAACTGTAGAAAAGAGTTGTCGTTTTCAAAGACAAACTTGGCAATTTTCTTGTGCAAAAAGACAAAGGTTCTTAAGGTTCTCACCTTTTCTGTTTGTGCTGTCAATGGGCTGTCAGTAAGGTTACCTGGCAGTTGGTAAAAGACCAAACACCTGATGTCCCTTTAGGGTAAAGTGGGCCAGAAAGTAACTGCTTTTAGAAAGAAACTCATGCTATGGAAAGAGCATTTTTGGAAATCGATTGCAAATATTTCCACTGTTTTTGGCAATTTTGTTGCTGAAAATAATGTATTATAGCCTACACAATCCCGTAAATGTGCAAATTTGAAAATCTTGTAAACAGAGCTAACTTCAAATGAAGAGTTTCAGAGCTATGAATTCAAAAAATGCAATATCTTCTGATTTGCAAGCCAAGTTTCAACAAAAATCTCAATTGATAGATGACATGGAAAAAAATGATAATATGATTTAAGCACAGTCAATAAGGCACTTTCTTTTTTGAATCTGTATCTATGTGAAATATCCTTTTAACCTACGGCATCTACTAACAGTAAGTGTCGTAGAATTCAGAGTCAGATCTTGAAATTATTTATCACCAGTGTTTTAAAAAACCAAGACTTTCTAAAGTAAGTAAGCAAACAATCACTTGGCCCTCCTTAAAACATCATTAAAATATTAAAATTAGTATAAAATCTTTATGGCAGCAAAAATATTTTGTTTCATTAATAATAATACATGGAATAAATTTAAAATTATTTTAAGAATATCATTTACTCATCCTTTCAAAGTTTGTGTTTTAAAAAAGAATGCATGTATTTTAAACACGTATTTAAATGGGGGGGGACTATTCAAAATTATGTTATTGATACCACTGCATGATCAAAACATTTGGAGCCTACTGCTTTAAAGTTTTCCTTTCTTTTTTAAAACTTCTGAAGAGTTTATTCACTCACTTAGTATTTAGTCCCAGAAGATCTTAAATTTCTATGAGCTCCCGGCCTAGGAAGCATTAAAGATTCTTGAAGACAGAGAGCATGTGTTGTTCTTCATACTCTTCAAAACAAAGAGCACAGTTCCTTTTTCATAGTAGATGCTTAACTAATATTTCCTGCTGGATTTTTTTTTTTTTTTTTTCAGATTGTAAGCTCCGAGAGCCCAAAGCCTGGATAACATTAATCTTTGTATTCCCTAGAATACCTTTAACTGGATTGCATGCAATTCCATGGCAATAAGAAGGGTGCCCTGTCCATGGAGAGCTCCAAGAATGGGACCCATGCTGACATCCTTTATTTGGTTAGGCAGTTGTGAGGTCCTGGTCCATAGGCTTTCAGAGTCCTTGACTTTTCTGACCATGGGGAAATAATGCCAGTTATTTCATGAGCCTGGGGGTTGGAGAAAACACCTATGACTTTGGCCAGGTATAGACAGTGGTATCTTACTCCAAAGAGGCTCTGTGCCAAGTGCAAACATTTCCAGGTTGCTTAAGGAACCAGAGGGTAATCAAGACTTTGGCAGGCCTGAGAAAAATGAGTAAAAGGAGCAAGCTCGGAGATCAGAGAACTAGCAAAAGAGGACATGGTACTTTCCTATAAGGTACACTGTGTATATTCATCAGAAGGGACTGCCCGTGGTGGATCAGCAAGAATCTTTTAAGTCTGAGAGCTTTCCTGGGGGCGATATTTATTAGGGTCAAAGTTGCTTCCTAAACTTTCGGTAAGGAGTGAATCGGGAGTGGTGTCATTGGTAAACTGAGGAATGCTAGGGCCATTTCGCCCTGCTCTGTTTCGATTGACTTTGGCATTTGCTTGTTGCAGTGTGGACCGAACCCCAGTGCACTGACTAGACAACACGGGAGACTGGAGAGAAATGTAGTTAACACCAGAAAGTTTGAAGCTACATCTGTTGAGTCGCACAGCATGCCAGTTGGTCACACAGCGTGGGCGGTGGCACCCTCTCAAAGGGCTCTTTATATTTCTTTCCTCTCAAATGTGGTATAGCTTTACCCTTAACCATAAATACCATCTCTTATATAATACTCCAATTATTGTGCATGCATGTTCTTACCTGATTGTAAGACATTTTCTTTTTCTCTTTGAAATTTTGAAAATAAATACAGGGAAGAACAAAGAATCATGTAACAGACATGATCTTAGGACAATTTCCACATTTTTAACATTTAGGCTCAGATAAAATAAATCCTGTTGATCATGCTAGAACATCAAGAATTATATAAAATGGTAAGTACGCTTCATTTTCTTCCTGGCCTTTGTAATAACTGCATTTGTTTATGTAATACTCAGGCTTGTTGTTGGTTACCACCCCTCAATTCTGTGTCTCTTGACAAATCTCTTAATTTCTTAAAAGGACCCTTACTTCTGAATAAATAAAATTCTGTAAAAAGTCATATACCTCCAATTTTTCTCTGCTTTAGATAAGACATCCTCCAATCCTTCATCTATGTCTCTTATGAGATGAATTCTAGACCAAATCAAAACATTCCATTTTGATAGCTCTCCTCCAGAGATTTTATCACCTGTCAAAGCTCACCTTAAATTTTGGTGCCTAGAATTGAACTGATTTTCCAGCTATGAAGAGATTAATACAGAAAAATTGGATTAATAATTTCTATGATCAAACCACTGTACTTAACACTGATGAAGGCAACATTAAATAAATAAAAAAAAAACTACTACTATTTTTTCCAGCAACCTTTCACTGTTGGCTCATGTTAAACGGAGGTTCAATTAACTCCCTTAAATACTTTCATATAAACTGCCACCAAAACTGGCCATTGCTGTGTGGAGTTGGTTTTTGAGCTTAAATGCAAGCCTTCCATTTAAATCTGTAAAGTTTAATTTTATTGGTTTTAGTCCAGTATTCTAGTCTGTTGTGAAATTTTTGAATCTTAATTTTGTTTTCTCAAAAGTGCCCAGATTTTTAGGGATTGTCAAAGGGTTTGAATACTCTCAGCGTGAATGCTTGTCCCTTAACTACTTCTGGGCTAGATTCAAGTGACTCAAATGCATGCTATCATTCTTCTCTTTATTGAAGGTTTCTAAGAAAAAAATGTCAATTTACACGACAAAGTATCCCTGTATTCCTCATAAAAACAATAAGCAATTTATACCAATTGCTTTAGACTTTCACATATTTTTGCATCTGTCTGGTTAGTGGATGATGGATGTACCACAGAAATAATAACTTTGCATAGCCTACAGGTGTGTGCCCAACTGTATTATTTCTATAGGTGTCAGAGAGAATATTGCGTCTGATGTTGGATAGTGAAAAAAGTCTTGCATTTTTCTTTTATCCAGAGGCAACTCTCCTGCCCCAGTGAGAAAAAAAAAAAAAAAAAGACACAAGACAAAAGAACACCAGGCATCATTCCAGTGCTTCCAAATTTCCACTGGAATTCGGTTTATAATTCAGTCTTAAAGCTTTTTATTAATAGTTTGCATTCTAGTACATCCTACCTATTCTTTAAAATACTGATTAAGTCCTCTCCCTAAAAGCCATGCATGGAATCTCATTTCAACGTTAAGCTGTTCGCTCCCTTCCGTGTTGCTTATGTATCTCTAACAGGACTTCGCTTAGTCCTATATTATGATTATGGGATTAGTCAATATTTATCTCTCCTTTTAACTGCATTTTCCTAAGGCACGAGGACCATGTCTTAGCCATCCTTATTCATTCTCGGAACAGACACTGACTGCGTCCCACTTTGTGCCCAGCACTGTGCTGGGAGCTGACTCCTGTGCTCATCCTCCTCGAGGCCGGCACAGAGCTCAGCTGACTTCCTCGAACTGAAACCAACCTACGTGGCTTCACCTGAACCGGCATTGCCGCTCTATTTTGTCAAGTCTGTGTGTGAGGCATGAAGGGATGTTTTGCAGGACAGTCACATCCCTGTAAATTCAATTAGACCCTCACATATCTCAGCTGTTCCCTACTGTCCTCAGAGCACCGCTAACTGTTCGGAGACTCTAAGCGATGACCAAAAGTGTGTGAAATAGAGACCGATATCCAAACTCATCACAGAAGAAACGAAGTTTCAATGACAAAAACAAACTTGGAACTTATTAAGAGCCAATAGGAAAATCAGCTTGAACATTTAAGGCCAAATATTGGATTGAAATGATTGGCCCTCCAGAAAAGGAACATATTATATATTAATTATCTAACACCAAAACATATATATATATATTTGTATGTGTATATATATATGTGTACACATACACATATTTATATATATATAGAGAGAGAGAAAGAGAGAGAGGGAGGGAGGGAAGGAAGAGAAGGAGACAGAGAAAGAGAATGAATGGTCTTCTTTTGTTGTTTTAAAGTAGAGCAATTTTAGGTTTACAGCCAAATTGAGTGGAAGGTACGGAGATTTCCCACATACTCCCCTGCCCCAACATATGCATAGCCTCCACCATGAATGGCCTTTTCATTGCCAAACATTTGAATCAGAACTATAATGGTTTATTGTGGGGGAGGGGTCATATATTGTTTTGGCAAATATATATATACATCCACGTTCTGAGCACTGTACCATTAGTTTTTTGACAAAAAGTTATTGCTTTAACTTTTTTCCTTCTTTCAAATATAAGCTTGGACAGATTCAAGGCAGCAAATACTGCTTCCTCAATTTAAAATGTGACAATTTAAGAGGAAAAAGCTCATTCATCATCTTTTCCTTTAAGAGACCATAAATTATTGGCTCATATACCATGTGGCTTGGATTCTAGGAAAAGTGAGTGTAAACAAACCCAAGTTACAATGCGTGGAGTAAGAGAGTGAGTCATAAACAAAACACAGACATATGCTCTCGTATAAATACGGGCCTGGATCATCAGCTTCCCAAAGTCTGCTTCCCATTAATTACACAACAAAATGAACTTTCCATATGTAAAGCCCAAATCACTTCACTCTGGCAACTTGTACAAGACAAAGACCAGGATTGTGGCTATTTAAGCACTAACAAAGCTGGATTTCAAATGAAGGAAAGTCCTCTCAAAATATCTTCAGGTACTGGGGAACAAGCTCCTCCATCCCTTGGAGGAAGTATTTTTGAGCAACGAAACTATCCCTGAGCACCCCCAGGAACCCTGCTTGGGAGGCTGCTCTGGGTCCCCTGATGAACTGACAGGTGATATTAGGCTTATCCTCTTTCGTTCTGAGTCTCTTCATCTTTCTGGGGCTGACCCTGGAGCCAGTGTCCACACTCATTGCTGGGACCACCGACCAGTTGAAATTCCCTCCAGTGGTTCCTTCTGTCTTCTGACACTGTCCACTGGCAGCACAAACTCACATTTCCTGATTATCTTACAAAGGCTATCTGGTCTCTCTTAGTTTAAAGAGTATCAAGGAAACAACGATTCCTGGGGAAGAGGATTCTTCAACAGGTGAGAAACTCCAAGTAAGAGTGGAGGGAAGCAGCCGAGCTCTTTCTTTACGTCCTTTTCAAAAGCTGACTTCGTAAAAAAAACTAACAGAGTTAGTTTTCCAGTGGACATTAAAACAACAGATATCAAACTTTAAGTGTCCCGGGTGGGGGTGGGAGGAAGAACTTCTACTCTTTGCTAGTGGAGATGAAGGTGGTTTTCAACCATTCATCCACTCAGTGATTATTTTTCTAACACCCATGCTTTGTATTAATAGCATACCTTAGACCACACAAGGGAGTGTCGAATGAAGGGGAAGGTTTTGGAGAACCTACAGTGCAGCCTGCAGTATTTCTCAGGCTTCCTCATTTAATTGTGATAGCAATCACTGGAGGACTTAGTATCCCCATTGTACAGAGATAAAAACTGAGACCTCAGAGGTTAAGTGATTTCCCAAGGGCACACATCTCGGAAGTCCTGGGCTCGACAGTTCAAGCAAGGGCTGCCCCATTCAAAGCCAGTTTCATACCATGTTTCCTCAAGAAAGCAAAGAAGACAGGGAGCTGGATAAACACAGAAAACCTGGGCTTCCTTGTCAATTTGCTACTCTTGACTGCATGGGAGTGCCAGATTTCTCTTGATTTCGCAATCCCAAAGGCCTCTGAGAACCCCCAAATTCCATAATTAAGTAACAAAAGATATTACTGCAGATCACACATGTTATTTCTGCTAGATTAAGTGTTCTAGCACATTGTTTTGATCTCACTGCTTTCTCCAGTTCAAATGTTTCCATGGTTCCCTGAAGGGAGCCAGGCAGTCCACATACTGAGGGGAGGTGGTCAGGGTTATGAAAGAAGGTGGTGGTGGGGACGTGGGGACATGGCAAACTAACGAGAATATGGACCATCTACTGGGGCAAATGTCATCCTATTCCAACCAATTGTTGTCAGAAGAAATCTGAGTTATAACCCTCTGCAAGCCAACCAAAGAATAACTGCAGACAGCTCTTGGTTGGCCCACAGCTGCCATTGGGCTATCATTATCCTTCAGAGTGGTCACCATGCCTTTTTCTAGAATTTCAGGTACTCTGTATTCTGACCCTAAACTTCTCCTCCAGCCTCATCTACCATTAATACACTGCTATCTCAGAAACAAAAGCCCGTCCCTCCAGCTTCTGTCGGCTTATCTAATCTGGCCCATCCTTAGAAGTCCATCTCAACTCTTCTCTTCCCAGATCATCTTACTGCCCTCAGAACTCCCGTGGTATGAACCAGTTGAAAATTAATGACCAATCAATTGTCAGATGATAGCTCTGTTAGAATCTCAGATTGTTATTCAATCTATTCATTTAAAATATTATTTAGTGATCTCCTGTTTTGGAGTTAGGCCTTCCCAATTAGTGTGAAAGCTCCCCTAGGGCAGGAGCTAATCTTCTACTTGCATACATGGCTCATAGATTTGAGTGTAACGTGGCAGGTGCTTAAAAAAATTTGACCATTTTTAACGAAGCCTTATAGATCTTTGAGTAAGATGAACTTGACACAGCAACGAATAACCTCAAGGGTAGGGGCTTAGACTGTGTCCTCAGATAAAGGTATTTGGAAGGAGGGGTGAGGGTAAAGATCATTTTCTAAAGTCTAGTTAATGGATGTTATGATCTAAGTCCTCACATGCCTAAGTTATGACTTCACATGATTAAATCCTGACATGAAAAACTTCATTGTTGACATGAGAGAGGTCATAAAATACTTATATATTAAGTTTTTAATATGGGATTGGTGTTTTCATCAGCTATTTCATTTCTTTCTCACCATTGCCTAACAGGCAAAATTTAGTTTTCCCATTGCGCTGGTGAGAAAACTTGGACCCAGAAGTCTCAGTGAGACTCAGTAGCTTACCTAAGGGAATGAATTGCAAAGTACTACAGTACTGTAATAAGGACTCCACAATACTGGTGCGTGATCTCTCTCTCTCTCTTTTTCCTCTCTCTCTCTGTCTTTGTCACACCTGTCTCGCAATCCTTCCTCTCTCCTCTGTCTCCCTGCCTGTTCTCTGTGCCCCTGCTCTCCTCCCTTAGACTGACTACAGCCTGCCTGGACCACTCAAGATCACTCCTAATGACAGTCATTACACAGCTCTTCCACGTAGCCTGAGGCCATTTCTGCAGCCATGGAAATGACTTTGCCACACCCCCGCCCCCGACAGCTGGGCTCACTATGCCAACTTCACTGGAACCAAGAAGTTTTTCAAAAACTCTCCGTTAATTACAGAAAACCCCCCAAAAGCACCGTGTCCCCTTCTCATTAGCGCAGTTGCTTTCAGTTGCCACTGAATTATCTCGCCACCCTTAAACCAACAATCTAATTAGACTTCCGGAAATGGAAAGAGCCCTGTGAACAAGGCAGGCCCCGCACTTTCATCTCAATACTGATCATAAAATATTTGTGCCCTTTCGTACTTTGCCGCACAAAATCTGCGCCTGTGAGAGTCGCCTTTCATTCTCTCTCGTTTATAAAGAGGAGCTTGAATATTTGATATAAAATGAGTATCTTAATAGAAATCGCTTCACGTATGGGAGGTTTTCTTTTCCACATTTCTCCGAGTGTGGAGTCCTCATTACAATAATCGCACCTGACTCCCCTCTGCGTCTGCTACCTCCCAGCCGAAGCTCCCAGGGGCTTCAGCGGAGCTGTGAATGATACTATCACTGGGAAGAAGATAAAGCGTATTATTATCATTATTTTTAAGAGGGTCTGACTGTGGCATTAGGTGGTTGGGAGCACAATCTGTAGGAAGCATTCAGAAAAGATGAATCAAGTTCAACTTCGCACAGATACGGCACTTTTAAACCTGTCATTAAAACCTCTGTGTTTCCTAAAATCTCAGCTCTGGAGAGAAAATAATTAGTTAAATTAAGTTCAGATATGTTTATTGAGTATGTACTATGCAGTGAGCACTGCAAAAGGGTCTTGACACCCAAATGTGATTATGAGTTGCTCTACAGCAAGGCTCCTGGCTTTTGTGTCTCTTGTTTTCTTTCCATATATCCCAAAGTCTGGGAATTCATGGGATGCCCATTATGCATTGAATGAGACAAAACATAAATAGGAAATGGCTGCTGCCCTGGTGAAACCAAGACTCTGGCCACAATGCAAGGCGACCACGTATAAAATATTAATAATAACAACAACGGCCACAGTAATAGTAGCATCCATTTGCTGAACTCTTACTCCATGCCAGGTACTTTGCTAAGGTTTTTCACAATGGTTATCTCATTTATTCCTTCCTCACTATAATCCTCTGTACTAGATATTCCTTTTCCCTTTTGTACAGACATGAACACTGAGGTCCGAGATCATCCAGCCGGTAAGTGCAGCATTGAGATTTCTGTGCAGGAAATATGAGGCAAGAACATATTCCTGCAACTGGAGTATTTCGTGGCCTGTGTGTGGTGGTAAGAAAAATGAGCCGAAACTTAGAGACCAGGCAGACAGAAGGGTGCAAGTCCTTTCCAGCCTGCCTAAGGAGTACTAATAATCTAGAAAAACGTGCCCTTGTTGGACTTGCTACCTACTACTGATTAAAGGACCAGAATCTGCCAGTTTATAAGTTAACTTGTAGACTTCTGCCTAGCAAAGATGCAATGATTTTTGTCCTGTAGAAGCGATAACCCCTGAGGTTATGGTTTTATTGCCAGTTAGGACATTAACTGAGCAATCTTGCTCAGCCTGCTTTCTTCAATGTCTACGTTCCTATACTGTCCTGTTCCTCTAACTCTCTTTTGGGCCAGCTTTATCCTCATGCCTTTTTCTTCATTAAAGAATTGAGTGAATCTTTGATGTGAGTTTTTAGTTTTTTTGACAGTAATACTCTGACAGTGGAGATCCCAAAGGAGTTTAGTGCTGGTTGAAATTTGCAAGGAGATGAGGCTGGAGCAGAGGACAGGGGCCAGGTTCCGGAGACTTTGATGCTTCTCTGGGATGTTCACAGCCTTGGCCATAGGAATAGCTCAGGTGCCCTGGGATGTCCAGGTCAAGTCAGAAAAGAGCTTATTTCTTCCTTTGAGGCTATGATTTTTGGAGGTTTTTCAGAGGCCTTTGGTGTGTGATTGGGGCCCTCAGGGAAGCACAGCCGCTTCCAGCCCTGCTGAGTCTCTTGGTGGCCCAGAGCTGGGAGGAGGGAGCTTTTCATGAGCCTGCTACATTCAGAACTTTCTAGGTAAACACAGGCTCATTTGCGATGCTTCCACATGGGCTCATAGGTAGTACTTTTCAGACAACTTGATCGATTGTCTTTAATTTGAGCTTTATTTGCTCTGGATCTTTTTTGGAAAGTTTCCCACTGTATATTTTAAGTGATTAGTCTGGGCTTGTAGGAATTTATTTTACAATTTCAAAACTCCTTCAACATATACACTTATGGCTCTTGGATATTCCAAATCCTATTAACTCACGTATTTATTTCCTCTACTTTGGTTCTTTTGAAAGACGAGACTTTTGACTGAATTGACCTGTTATTTTGGTGAGAAGCTTTATTTAGATCATGATTCTATGTAAGACAAAAATCAAGTGAAAGAAATAATTGTATCATCTTAAATTCCTGTTCATTGCTTTTTTGTACCTGGATATTATTTCATTATTACTGGGCCTCTTCCCATAGATGGCAGTCGGCAAAGAGAAATATCAGAGAATTTGGGAGGTAGATGCAATTTTCATAATCATTTTGTTTCAGCTGCTAGCAGACTGAATTTCATTCTGATTTTATTAGAATTAAGAATTCCTGCTATTATTTGTAAAGGTAATTAATTTTTCAAGATCTAAGTTTTCATCTTGATTACAGGTATCAGTTCTGATTGGGCTGATAGTTTGGTTAATAACTAAATGGTTGACTTATAACATTAGTCTCTGCCATGAGAAGCAAAATTCCTAAAAATTTAATAGACTTATGAAATTTAAATATTTGCACTTGCTTATGGGCTTTGGTAGTTCAAAACAAGGTAGATCATACAGTTCATGAGAATAATGGATTAGCTTTGATATAAAACAGATAGAAACTAAGAACTGTGCTCACTCTATTTCCTTCTGTTATCTCTAAATGAGCTATACCCTGAGCAGTTGAGATTTGATGATAGCATCCCTGATACATGTTTTTTTTTCCCTCCTTGGACTTTAGATGAGAGAATGTTGGTGTATGAGAGAGGGGGAGAGAGAGAGAGAGAGAGAGAACAAGAAGGATATACTCAGCCGGGTGCGGTGGCTCACGCCTGTAATTCTAGCATTCTGGGAGGCCGAGGCGGGTGGATCGCTCAAGGTCAGGAGTTCGAGACCAGCCTGAGCAGGAGTGAGACCCCGTCTCTACTAAAAATAGAAAGAAATTATCTGGCCAACTAAAATATATATATATATATATATATATATATATATATAAACACATTAGCCAGGCATGGTGGCTCATGCCTGTAGTCCCAGCTATTCGGGAGGCTGAGCCAGTAGGATTGCTTAAGCCCAGGAGTTTGAGGTTGCTGTGAGCTAGGCTGACGCCACGGCACTCACTCTAGCCTGGGCAACAAAGCGAGACTCTGTCTCAAAAAAAAAAAAAACAAAAAAACCAAGAAGGATATACTCATTTTATAATCATTTGTTTTACCATCATTTCTAGTCTGGACTTTCAGCTGCAAAACCATAGGGATTTTGTTTTACTGAGTTCTTACCGCCATTTGGAATCTGCTTATTAATATAGACTCATCTTAAATACAAGGAGGGAAAAACACGTTTCAGGAGTGAAATCATAAATTCTCTATACATTGCATGACCTCCCCGAGAAGTTAGTTTAACATGTAGAAGGTCAGAAAAATTAGCCTGACTTATTCCAGTAGGGATTATCTGATATGATTATTAAATTGTTATTGGGGTAGTGTAATACAAGTTATTCAAATTATGCATCGCTTTGAACAAACTTTATTGGAGCTTTTACTGCATTAGCTCTAATTACTCACAATAATGATGCAGTGCTCCTGTGAATCAGACCTCCTGTGCTGCACCAGGGGACTGCAGCCGATCTATAGCTATTGAGCAGTTTGATCACGAAGGCTGACCTGTTTGAGCACCGCTGGCAGCCACTGCCATCCTCCCTCCCCGCAGCTCAGAAACTGACCCGTTCTCAGTTTCCACATTTCCTCAAATGCCCCCTTCTACAAATCAATAACTTCATAATCAGCATGCCTCTCAGACTCTGAGAAGCTATAGGAATTGCTTTAAACAAGAAACTGGAGCGGGGCGGGATGGGGGGAGGGTTCCCTATTTACATGCCTGTGTGTGTACATGCATGTGTGTGTACATGCACACACACAAATTAGAAAAGACATATTTTGAAAGCTTTGACCTATATTCATGTCTCCCAGATTATAATGTTTATAAAATATAGTGAGAATGTTCCCCTTTTTACTTTTACCAAAGATCACCTGTTTGAAAAAGTACTGTGAGAATTACAGATTGATTAATTATTTGGCAAGTATTTGCCAACAGCCTGGAAAGTGCCTGTCAAATGTTTTCCATTTAATTGTTAAGTGGTTCCAAGTATGTTCCCAGCATGTTTTTCTCAGATGTCTCCCACCCAGTTTAGTACTATAAAAGCACACAGCTACTGCCTCGAAACCACTCATTTTACTCAGTGATTATTTACTAAGATTGTACTATGTGTCAGAAACTGCACTAGGTACTTCAGCATCCATTATTTTCAAATGAAAGGAATTTGTAATTAATTGAATTATTTCAGTATCTTACTTCAATAAGTGATTTCTTATACAAATTTTGCTCTATAAGCCACTTAGTTGAACTCTTCTTTCCTTTTTTTCTTCCCCCCTGCAGTTGTCTGGTTCCAAAATCATTCTGAAGAAATGATAACCCATTGGAAAATAATTTGTTTCTGGATACAGCCAGAAGTAATTCTAAATTATCTTGCTTATAGTGAAAAATGAAGAAAGGCACTCTAAAGAAAACAAAAATCAAGTGAGTTGTCTCATCAGAAATATATATTACTATTGCACTAGCACCCAGTTTAATGAAACCAAAACCACAATCTATTAACCACCTACTATGTGCTTTGCTTTGGTTAAAACTATCCATCTCAGCAAAGTATGAATTTCACTCACTGCTCTCCAAAAGTAGTAGGAGTTCATAGTTATGGAGAAAGAAATCTGCCTTTGCTCATGTTGGGCCTATGACAGAAGTGGGATTCCACTGGAAATCAGGCAGTAAATCAGGATATTTGGGTTCCCATCCAATTGTATGACCTCAGGCAAATCTCTGAATCTCAGGAGGCGTCAGTTTCTTCACATGTGAAACAGAGCGCTGGCCGTGAGCCCAGCCTGTGTGTTCCCAACTCCCTCAGGTTTGTGGGAAGCCGTTTATCTGTGGGGAGTGAGATCTCAGGAAGGCCTGGCTTCCAGCACCTGGGCTAGATCTCTGGCCTATTTCCCCCTGAAGTTCTGCTCAGCAGCCTGAGACCCGGAAATGGACCAAATCTGTGAAATTCTCATGAGGATCTCATTTGAGTACTGCCAAACACAAACAGGCGTTCCCGCATCCTGAAACAGGAGAGGTTTAGCTCAGCTATGATTACTAGAGAGGCAGGTTTAAAAGTTTAATGCCCACCTGTTTCTACTGCCTGTTTGGCATATTTGTAAATTATTTACTGAATGCCGGTAGAGGAGACAAGCCCATGTGAGCATGTGATCCCAAGAACGGGTTCTCTCACACTGGATGGAAAGAGTGCAGGGGAGGAAGATGAGTTCCACCTGTCTTCTGCCCCTGGGAAATATCTGTGCTTGGCAAGCAAAGGCCGAAACCCATAGGCTAATTTCTGAATCCGTAAAAGGAGGTCTCCAGTGCTTAATGGATGAGGTCAAATAAGCAATTATCTGGATGGGTAGTGCAGACCCTGGACCAAATCCTTTGCTTCAGTCAAGTGATGTCGTCCCTGAATGCTAGGCCTGGCACCAGCTCTCCCTGCCAGGACTCTGCCCATATTGCTGCCTCTGCTGAGACATCCTCCCACAAAGGTGCTACTTAACCATCCAGTCTCACAGGGTAGCTGCTTCTGCATTCCTCTGTCCCTTTCCCTCCCTTGACTTCTTCTTGTGCTCCTTGCTGGCATCATGTACCTGGCATTTCCACCAAAAACTTTTCATCTCACACCAACTGAAAGTTCATGATCATATCTGAGAGATGACCCCATTCCTGCAGAGCAAGATTTCCCACACAGCTGGGTAGAACATCATTTCCAAGAGATGTTAAGAGCTAGTCTCAGAAAAACAAGTTGTGTGGTCAGATAAGAATGTGAAATTCTGTGTCCCTTCCTCCTGGAACCTCACAATGCACATTGGTCAATTAAAGGCTCTGGCAAGTCCTGCAGGAAGGAAACAGGTGCTAGGTAGCAGCGTTCCCTATACTCACTTCATGATGAAAACATCTTTTATTACAAAACACCTAATATTTTGCCAAACTCAATTTGCAAAGTGTCGTTCTGAGCATTTCTTTCTGTTATTTCAACTGGGCTTATTTTCTAATTACCAGTGATTTTCCCATGAAGGAGGTAGACAAATTGAGTTCCCTGCTCAAAGCAACTTACTATATTAGAAAATGAGTTTGGAGTAAATATTATTAATGAGTCTCTTCTTGGGCTTCTAATTATAATAGGCATTTCTAAATACTGAAATATGCTCACCACATTTACCAATATATTAATTCAACAAATATCTATGGAATGTGTCATCATTCTGCATGCCATGAACATAGCAAGAATCTAAATCGTTGATTCTGCCTCTGGGGTACATTGAATTTTGTTACAGAGGAGAAGAAACTAAGTAGCAGATTTTTTTAATGCAATCTATGAGATGGTGGAAATATGCGGGAGAGACCCTGGATACTATGAGTGTTTGGAGGAGCTGTGACTGGCTGGGCCTTGAAGATTGACAGGATGTGAATAGGAACTGGATAAGGCTGTCCCCAAGCTCAGATATTAAGCCAAATCCAAGGCCTGCCTTCTGGGCAGCAAAGATGAGCTTGGCAGAGTAGGGGTTGGCAGAGGGGCTGCTGGGGGACCCTGTGGGAAGCAGAGTAGGGCAGAGGTGGAACAGGCCAGGCTGCGGAGAACTCGGGATATCTAAGTTTGTATTTTTTCCACTGCTGGTGAGGACTCTGGGGGCTACTGAGGAATTCATGAAATCACAGGGTAGAGGGTAACGACACCTCAAGGAAACTCAGTGCTAGCTGTCTTTCAAACTAAATGAGCAAGGTGGGCAGTAAAATGCAGTGGTTGAGGGCATGGGCCGTGGGATCCTGACTGCCCCCAGGTTCTTGGGACAAGCTTCTTTACGCTCAGCTTTCTCTTCTGAAAATGAGCATACAAGTATTTATCACACAGAGTTCTTTTACCAGTTCCATGAGACAACATGTGTAAGGCCCTTGATGCAGAGATTAGTAATTACTAAGGCTTGATAAAGAGCAATTAGTGTTGTTATCATTTAGTTGCTACTCAGGGGACCAGTATTAGAATAACTGAAAAGCTTTTCAGAGTCCCCTTCCCTCCAGGTTCCCAGGTGATCTCCTTCCTTTCTTAGGCCCCCTTCCACCTGAGAAACCCAGTGCTGAAACAGCTTCCATGTTCCATGTTCCATGTTCCATGAAACAGCTTCCATGTCTATGGGAGGTTGGCTAAACAGAACTCTTACCTGTAGTCACCAGAACATTCCCAGTGGGCCTCTCCACCCTCATCTTCCTTGGGGTGAACCCAAAGCATCTGAAAGGTGCTCACCTGCGTCCGACGTTGCTGCAGACGCAGCAAGGAGAGATAACACGGGGGCTGGTGGAATTGCAACACTGTCAACCGCAGCTGGCTTCTTCCTGGTCATCATGGTGGATGCTGAGCCCTCGTTCTTACTGTGCGCTGCTGTCTGGTCCACTTTTAAGTGGGGACTTGGCATTCCTGAAAAATAATAACCCCAAAGCTTGCGGTTACTTTAAAGGAAGAGGAAGAGAGACAACATAAAACCTGAGAGTGATCAGAGGCAATGGTCAAATGATTTGACTTCTTTCTCATAGAGAATCAAATGCTAAAATGTTTAAGGGAAAGAAAAAGAAATAACCACGACTGGTTTTGGTTTTGTGGCAGAGGTCAGGAGTGATGGCATTCCAGGTTGGCTGCCTGGACGTGGGGGCCAGGGCACACGCCTAATGAAGCAGAATAATCCCTCGGGCACCCTTTTGCTTTCTGAGGATAAACATGCTGTCTTCACAGAGGCCGTGCTGTGGGCAGCACAAAAGGGGCTTCGGGGAAGAGAAGAGGCTCCCACCTTAGTGAGACTTCTCGTCTCGTCCAGCTGGAAGACAAGACAAAATGAGAAGGAAAAACTGGCCATAAGTATGTGCAGGCTTGTGTGTTTTTCATCCTAGGTGCTGGGGGAGTTCTCAGGATGTGGAGTTGAGTATGGGAGGAGGTGAGGAAAGGCTTTGTTGAGCTTATGCTGGAGCCACAAAGATGAGGCAAAGTCATTCTTGATGCCAAGAAGAGCAAATGCTGAGTCATGGCTGGGGAATGAACATGATCTAGACAAGAGGGAGCCTGCTGGAGGCAGAAGACGCTTTGTGGGGATCGGTGTGTAATAAGAGTCTCCAAGCTAAGGGAGAGCTGATCTGGGGGCCCTTGAGTGTCTGGCCATAACAAGCATCATATGTCATGTCATTAAGATGCTGAAAAGCCCTGCTAGACTCTTGCGAGGTGTCTCCGCAAGGGCCTGGAAATTTGCTACATTACAAACTGCAAGAGCTATTCTGCAACCTGGTTTCTTGAGCTTGAATCCAGGCTCTGCCACTTCCCAGCTGTGCTATCAACAAGATGCTTAACTGCTCCAAGCTTTAAACTTCCTTACCTATAAAAATGGGATGGTGACAGCATTACCTTGTAGGGATTTTTGTAAGCATCCAATGAGTTGATCAATGCAAAGTGCTTAGAACAGTGTCTAGCACATAGTCCATGCTGTGTGTCTACTGTTATTATTACTCCTGTTCTTGCTGCTCTCATTAGTACAACCACCTGCCTCCTCAGAACTAACTATAACCAGCAAGCAATGGCTAAGTTCTCTTCCCTGACATGATCAAGGATTTCTGAGCGCCTTCCCCAGCTGCAAAAAGGTGACTCTCTAACTCATCCAAACATAAGTCTGAATCCATGTCCAGTGGTTTTCCATTCAGAGTTTCTTCAACTGTAGGTTACACACCACCACCAGCAACAACAAATTGGGCTTTATCCCAGTAGTTCTGGACCCTTTTTTCCATCCCAATCAACGTGAGTGACATAATCCCCTCCCAGAGTAACATTATCTCACCGCCGCAGTGAGATCAGCTTCATCAGGGCCCCATGACAACTCCGTGGAGCATGCAGTGTGGATATTACTATTTTCTCAATTTTACAGATGAGGAGAACACATTTCTAGGAGGTTAAGGGAATTGAATAAACTTACATAGCTCTTAATGTCAGAGCTGGAAATTTCCAGGTAGCCAGACACTAAGCCCAGGGATCATGTTAGTCCACCTGACCCTGACCCCGGTCTGTCGATTGCCTGTTTCAGGCTGAGGATAGAGAGGTGCTAGTGCCACACCTGAGTAAAACACCTGTAACCACCTAAGGACGAAAGTCATGCTGACGTGTAGCTTCTGTTACTTTCCTTCCACTCTCCATTCCAATCTCTGAAACTCCCAGCTGAGATGCCATGAATAACAATACCGTTTATGCTCTTTTGGATTTTATATTTCATAGCAGACAAACATCAAATTCTATGACAGACAGAGATTTCAAAGCACAACCATTGAGAGAAGTGTAGCAAACGTGTATAGCATGCTCTGATCGTAAAATATGCAAGTGTGCTACTGATAGTCTAGGTACAGGCATATAACATGTTTAAAATGCATCCG
The DNA here is from genome assembly GCA_028533085.1 of Varecia variegata. Classification (NCBI taxonomy): domain Eukaryota; kingdom Metazoa; phylum Chordata; class Mammalia; order Primates; family Lemuridae; genus Varecia; species Varecia variegata. The sequence continues at coordinate 21,503,810 of CM052443.1, forward strand.
GAATCTGTAAGGAAATAGATCCAAATAGTTAACAGTGATTATTCTCAGGGAAGGAGAACTCAGAGACTGGTGAGGAAGTGTTTACTTTTACTCCTTTGCCTTCTTTACTGTTAATATTTTTAAAACCACAAATGTGTATTAAACTTTTTTTCCATTGAGAAAATAAACATAGTTTGGGAAAAATCTAGAACTGTATTAGAGCATGGGCATTGGGGTGGAATGACTGATGTGCTTTCTCAGCTGGCTGTGAAAAAAATCTGATAATGGGGAGAGCAGGCACGAGTCTGACAAAAATTCCGCATTTTCGTACTCTGTAGTACCACAGCAGTGTTCTCATCAAATGCATGCAGGCACACTTCCCATGGAATACCCCCGGAACTCTAAGCCAGAGTTCTATTGAAAAACAGCTCCTTTGGAAAAACTCACGGATATGTCATCTTTGTACCTGTGGACACAGATTGGGGAGGTAATTCTTTGTTCAGATTATGATATACTCGAGGAAGGAAGGCCATAAACAAGAATAGTAGTGGGATATATAACTCTCACTTGGGAGCAAACGGATTCCAGTTATTTTAGTTGTACCCATTTTTATGCCAATGATCCACAACCCAAATTAGTCTCAGTGCACATCAATTCATTAAAGTTGACCTGATCAGACCTCCAGTGGGCATACTTTGCTACTCAAGTGTTTATGTTATAAAATACTTTAAAAGTAATAAAATGACACTTAAAATACTGTATTGCTCAGATTGTCACTATGAGCTCTCTCCAAAAACCCTAGGTAATGTAGAATTTTCTAGAGTACAGTACTGCTTTCTAGTTGCCATCCGATGAATTTGAAAACAAACTGAAAACAGAAAAGAAAACAAACAAACAAAAAAGCCCTGACTTTTTCTCAGTCATTTTTGGGTTTCAAAAGGATAATGGAAACAATCCCAGAAATAACATACACAGGCAAGAATATTAAATAAGCTTTAAGAAAAGGCTAATCTAAGAGCACTTAATAATCCACAAAATCTATCTGAGGGCCAAGGTCTCAGGAACTGAAATAGGTAGCTGCTCCTTGGGAGAGAGCACGGGGCAGTTGGCCGCTGGAAGTCTTCCTTTCCCTTCATTCCAGGTGGCAACTGATGCTCCTTAGTGTGCAAAAGCAAAATGGCAGGGCATTTGGAAAATTTCCTCCCAGCATAAGCCTGGCTTCTCTCTCTCCACAGGAGGGGGATTCTTGAGACTGGAGGTTGATTGCAAAGAAACCCAGATATAGCCTCATACTGATGGGACCCTTGAGATGTAGTACTTTTGCTTACACGGGGGCAATGAGTAATACCAAGGGTGCTTTTGCTCTGGCAAAGCACTATCTCAAAGCCACAAAGCAGACTGGATGGAGAGCACTCTTGGTACATGTGTTCAGAGCATCCCTAAACCCCAACACAAGACACCCTGCACTGAGGACTGCGTATTTGGAGGCCAGTGTGTTTTTGAAGGAGGAAATAACAATGCTAATAACTTTGTGGATGCAACATCTGTTCATAATTAAAAGACAGAGCCAAGAGGAAATAAAAAAAAGTTAAATCTACATGAAAACATTCTGCTATAACCTGTTGACCTCCACTGACAAATTAAAAAAAAAAAAAACAGTCTTTGAAACTGTGTTATAGCCTATGTAGGAACAGTCGCTCATTTTCAAAGGTAATTTCTCATAGACCACTTATCCCCTCAAACCTCTACCTGTACACCATGTTTGCATTAGGGACTTGATTTATGGATTCCCACTCATTCGATGCAGAAGCTGACTTCCTGTTGCCTTGGTTACTTGGAGCTCAGTTCAAGGTTAAACTACTCCCAAATCAAAATCAGTGGCAGGCGCTGCATCTAGCGGCCAGGTTATTGACTGCCCCAGGATGCGAAAAGGTCAGAGACCAAAGCACTGTTTACTGCCTTAAGGGTGAGTCAATAGCTTCAATATTTCGATTCTGTTTCTTCCAAAGTAGTAGTTGCTGCTCAATTACCTCGTCCCCAGGTTGCTCAAGGTCACAGAGGTTGTGGAGGAAAAGCAGGGTCTATGGTGGCTGACTTTCCCAGGATCCCTTTAATGAGCTCTGTGACCTTTGATAATAAAAACCAGTCTCACCTTTTGCATGTTGCTCTATGGTTTACAAAGCTAGTTATCTACTTTATCTCATTTTCTCCATAGGGGAGAAAGCAAACAAAACCCCTTTATGGGATGGCTACTATTTACTTCCCTTTTCTAGATGAGAAAATGAAATGGAGATTCAGAGAGGTCATATGATTTATCCAAAATCACACAGCTGGTAAGACACGGTAAGCTCTAGATACTCTGACTTCCAGTTGAGTTCTCATTCTGCATAGTCTCTTTGACATAAAGGAGCTGATGGAATCATCACTGAGGGATCATATGTAATTCATTTTGCGACATCTACTGCAGAGCACAGCATTTCTGGCAGCTAGTATGTGATTAATATAGGCTTGTTGAACAGTTTAATTCATTTTTTTAATTCTAAGATTTGCAAATGCAGATATTTCCTGGTGGCAAAGCCTAGGCTGGTATGTAGGGAGAGGTTGACACCACTGGGATAGTTGGTCCCTTCTGTCATCTCCCTGGCTCCCTCTACACTGCAGAATGCATTTTGGCATAGACTGGGAGTTATATTACATTGAGCAGTTAGTGGTTTTAAATTTTGCAAAGAGCTTTGACATGCATTATGTTATTTGCCCCTCATAGCATCCCTGTGGATGACAAAAGGCAGATAGTGAAACCCCCAAAGTGCAAATAAGGAAACAGAGGCACAGAGGACAAGGTAATTTGCCCAAGCCCACATATCACGTGTGCAGACAAAGCCATGCTGAAACCCATGTCCTTGACTCAATTCAGTGTTCTTCCTTTTCCCATAACACATTGACTTTTGGGTATACCAGTAAATGACATATGTTTTACAAGAAAAAACTACTCCTGAAAACTTGATAATAATTCCCTTACTAATATACTAGTTGTCTATTCAGATTCTTCCATGGTCCTTTTTTTCTTGTTTGCAAATGAACTTCATGCATGGCAATAAGGGAAATCTATGTCTCAGAAGAAAGTGAAGCAAGTAATAGATACCCTTAGGATTTCAAAAATATTTTTCTGTGCCCAGTCAATAAAACATTTATTTTTGTTGCATCATCTTATTTATTAATTTGACAAATATTTATTGAACATCTACCATATCAGAGATATGGCATTGTTCAAAGCAGTTAAAATCCTTGTTTTCTAAGAATTACATTCTAATAATCTTTGCATAGCATAAGGGTAACTGTCACTTTTATAAGGGCAATAAAAGATCCTAAAGCACCTTTTTAATCATCAAAGAGGCAGAATCTGTGCTACTCATATGGCATCTTTAGGTAAATTAGAAAAAGTCAAACCATCCAAGTGAATATAGCCTCATGGATCTAGGGCTTAGCAAAGAAAGGGTACCTTTGGGCAAATTAGCAAAAGGCCTGGCTTCCTGTGTGCCCATATGTCCCCAGGGCTCATGGTTTGGCGACAGGAGAGTGGGCTGGATTTTAGCCTTATTTCCCCCTGTGGACAGCAAACAACCTGCTCAATCAGAGATGGTGGCCCTATCAACATTTATTTTATGTCAAATGAATTTTACTTCATTCTAAGACCTTAAGAGATGACATTCTGGTAAGATTACTCCTAAGCAGAATACTATTCAATGAACCTAGAATCAATCATTTTGAAATCAATAGCTATTTGAGAGCTGACTCACAAAACTTGGAAGCTGTCATCTCTGTCTTCAAAGACCTGGTTTTGAACTGGAGAGTGGCATAAGACAGAAACACTTACGTGACTGGTAAACCACACAAGATAGGAAGCCAAATGGGTCCTCCACAAAGTAGGAGGAAAATCAGTTCTCAGTGGGATCTGAGGTGATCTCCTGCTCACACATTTATTAATTCAACATTCATTAAGAACCTATAAGTGCCAAGCACCATAAGGCCCCAGGAACTTGAATCCTCTCTGAATGGGGCCAACCATCCTCTCAAGAAGCCAGACACAGGTACAAAAATCCCAGTCTTGAAAGTTGGGTAGAATCAATGATTCAAAGTAGAGGGAGGGCCTGCTAGGGCTATGAAATGAACAAACCAAAAGCAGAAATAACAAGTCTTCTCTGTGCAGCTGAGAGAAGCATGCTTTGGATGAGCTGTAAAAATCAAATACTGAGATATGTTTGGAAAGGGAAAAATGAAACCTACATCTCTTTGTCAGGTAGACTCAGTGCCTTTCTCCCAATTGTTTTCTTCCCATCCCGAACATACCTCTGTAAGAGGACTTATCTCTTGTTCTGTATTTATTTGTGCATTTCTCTGCCGATTCTTCTAGACAGCTGCAAAATCCTAGAGGTTAGAAACCATGTCTCACTTTCTTTTAGTTCCCCAGCACCTTGCTTGGTAGATAGTAGGTACATAAAAATGTTGGATGGATGAATGGATGCACAAATAGAACACACATCTACTTTTCGAGAACCAAATGTTGTAGGAAGCCACACTATCTACTTTAGCCCACATGTTCATCCATTCTAAAGCTCTTTTTAAAGTATTGAATAGAATATACTATATTTTATACTACAAAATTCAGTAAATTGGTGAAGAATATAGTCTGTGGAGTAATACTACTTGCTTTCCTAGCTGTGTAATTTTGGGCAAGTTTTATTAACTTTCCATGCCTCAGTTTCTTTCATCTGTTAAATGAGGTGGTTGTGAGGACTAAAGAAGTTTATATATTATTGTGAACAAAAAATGTGCCCCCCTCCAAAGCTGTCCACATTCTAATTCCTAGAACCTGTGAATATGTTACGTAACATGATAAAGGAGAATTAAGGTTGCAGATAGAATTAATCTTGCTAATCACCTGACCTTAAGATAGGGAGAACATCCTTAATTATCCAGATTGTCACAATCCAATTACAAGGACCCATTAAAGGAAAGGAAGAAGGCAGAAGAGAAGAGTCAGAGAGAAAGAGGTATAATGACAGAAACAGGGTCAGAGAGATGCTCAATGTTGCTGGCTCTGAAGATGCCTCTAAAGATAAAGCTCTGTTGACACTTTGATTTTAGGCCGATTTTGGACTTCTGATCTTCAGTAGTGTAAGATAATACATTTGTGTTGTTTAAGCCACTAAGTTTGTTGAAATTTGTTATAGCAGCAGGAGAAAACAAATACAGATACAAAAATACTTACTATGACGCTTATAGTAAGTACTCAATGATGTTAACCATTATTATTTCTTAGCACTACATTGTCTTAGTACAAATTGTCTCATTTTAAACTAATTTCATATGTTCAAGTTATGTGTGTCCCCTATAAGATTTAAATTCCTCAGGAAGCAGAGACTTTATATTCTTTTCTTGTATTTTCCCAGAAAAAGAATGGCACAAAGAAACTATTCAATGAATATTTACAGTTCATAAATTGTATCAGAGAGAAATAATTTGTTAACATGAAAGTTAAGAGATTAAAACTCTGGGACATTGGGTTATTGCAAGCTCTTCCCCACACTTGCTGGATGAACTTGGACAAGACTTGGAATCTAATTCTGCTTTGGTTTCCTTCTGGTCAGAATCTATTCTAGCTCACTATTTTGACCCCAAGCTTTCTAGATTCAGAGAAACCACTAAGCAGTCTGATTAGTTCTTACCACTTTTAATTCAAAAGTACAGAAACGGGCTGAGAAGATAACATTTTTGTTCTTTGGAACCTCACAGAGATTTACATTAAAGAGTATTTTACTCTATGCAGTAAATTCTCTTGATGCAGAAGTCAATCTCTCCTGATCCTACAGTGGAAAGTTCACGCCAGCTGAAAGGTGTTTCCTAGAAGTGCCCAGTGATATCAACCAGAATGGAGATGTATCAGATATCAAAAGTGCAAAGAGACATCCTGAGTTAAAGGGTTTAATCTTTCTCAGACATCAGGTCCTATTCTTAGGGGTGAAGGGAGCACATATATATACACAGAACAAATTTCATATCCAGCTTAAAGTTCATAGATACTTTTAAGTTCAGGTTAGAATTCTTGCCTGCCTAAATTGACTCCTACACACACACACACACACACACACACACACGCACCCCACAGAAGGACAAAGGACAGATAGAACCAAACAAAATGCTGATGTAGTTGCACCCCTACTTAAAAAAAAAAAAAATGGAGAGACAATAGGTTGGTATCAGTTCTCTGAAAAATATAACAAAGGGATTTGCAAAAGGTATTAGCAAGGGAAAATCCAATGCATACATATAATTAAAAACCAATTTAGTAGTACAATGCACCCAGTATGCATTACATCCTTGGCAATCAGGTAGGTTAAGAATTTGCTACTGTAGTGTACACAACGCATGATATAGCCTATTTCTGAACACATAGAAGCTTCAGCAAAATAAAATCAAGGTCCAGTTCTTCCTGGGCATCTGAGCCCCAGAAAGAGGATGTGATTTGCTGTGCCTACTGTCACATGCAGAGGGTGGCAGAGCCATGATTCTGACTCTGGTCATGTCTTTGGGTCATCTCAGACCAGCATGCTGGCTTGGTGCTAGAAGAGTTATATTCTGAGATTTCAAAGACCCTGTCTTCTTGCTGTCCTGGTGCATGCTTGTTATTCCACACTCACAGGGGGGCTTAAAAAGAGATGAAGCCAAAAATGACAGATGTGATATAAGCTGTAGGACCATTGTCTCTGGAAAATTCTTCCCTAGATTCTCTCGAATGTGAAGGGCTTAGTAATCAATGCCAGTTCATACAAGCATCTTTTGTAGTGTCTTCCTTTTTACCTCTGGAGTACGCAGTTGCGGAGCACATCTGCATGGTAATACAGATCTCAATGCTAACTGGGTCACCTTATTTGCATTTTGATTGCTGCTTATTTAGAAGCCACATTGAGAAAAGAGCTTGATATCAGGAGCTTAGTGCATGTGTGTACATAAATATATGTATAAATAGATAAATACACATTTACTGGTTTGTAAAAATCAGTCCAATAGGTACTCATCTCTCATGGACATATCTGTAGAAGTCTGGCCATGTATGGACGTTGGGATTATGAATATGGTTATGGAATCTAATTATTCTTCTCAGCAAAATATCACTCACTGTATCTGGCTAAAGAAATCAATTTAGCATATATCCCTCTTGTTCAGTCGTCATGTCTTTATGTATGGGAAAGTTGCATTGTTTTAAGAGCTTTATTAGTTGTCCTTTCCTCAAACCACTTTATTTCACTACATTTTGAATTCATCCTATAGAATACAAACACATTGTGATCGTGTGCAGGCATGAACATGTAGACACAGAATGTGTGCTAGAAAATCTCTCCTCTTTGCAATAGAAGAGAAAAAAAAATCACAGAAACTCAGACCCATCATTAGATAGATCTCCTAATCTTTATCTCTAGTAGTTCAGTCAGACGAGCTAATACCATGATGATGGCTTTGAAATCTCTTAGGAATTGGATGAGGAGAAGCGATAGTGATGAACTCCCAGCTAATAAACACAGAGTGCTTATTTCGGCAGAATGATCAATTTCTAGATGTCCTGAGGCTTGTCTGATACAGTTGATTTACTCATCCTCGCTTACCTCACTAATAAAGCCAAAGTCCACCATCAGATTACAGAGGTGCCTGGGATGTCTTAAAGGGGCAGGAGAGAGCATCACCTCCTTCTGAGCATCTCTCCCCATCCACCGTCTTTGGAACCCCAGCTGCCTTCCTCTGCTGATACTCCAGACTCAGTAGACTTTGGGTGAGTACAGTAATACAGACAATTAATTTGTTATCTTGTTAGTGGAAATTTAATGCAATGATCTAAAGGAACTCTTACATATTGTGATAAACTTTAGTGCCTCCGGGCGGCTCCCCTCGCATTGGGCTCATTTCACATCTCATCCATTATGTAAATGAGATTTGGAAATAGTTGAGTTCCACTAATGTAGCTCAACCCTGATGGATTGGAGAGAGTCAGTCCTACTGAAACTAATGAGGTTAAATGCATCTCCACATTGCTTTCTACTTGGTTGATTCTGCAAGCCCCTATTTAAGAAATGGATATAATGTGTATGTTTTTTTTTTTTTTTCCAACCACCCTCTAAGGTAATTTCATTATTGCCTGGCCCCAAAGTGGTCCAAAGTAAGTTCAGCTGGGACAAGACCCAGGCTGGTGACAACCACTGCATGGTGTGCAGAGCTAATGGACAACGTAACATCACGTTGTATAGTAGCAAGAGTGGTAATATAATTTATGGTAGAAGGGAAGTATTTTAATAGTTCCTGCATCTGAGGAGGTCTCTAGGTCCTCCAGAGAAGAGTGAGGTGAACTTTACAGAAGTGGACAGTGAGGATGAAGCACCCTTGCTGGGGCTTGAGATCAGAGAGAAAACTGTCATTTTCCTGCAGGCAGGATGTGCTATTTTTTTTAAAAAAGGGATAAGCACTTCAGGAGAAACAGTCTCAAACTATTCAGGGTCATGGAACCAGGGATGTAAGCACAAGATGCCAGTTCAGAATCAAAAAATAAGATTTTATACTGGTATCTTGCCTCTTAGGCTTTGGAACTCCCATCTCTTGGCTTTCCAAATGAAATCCAGAGTGCACGAGTTCTTATTCTTTATCCCTGTCTCAAGACATAAAAAACAGCCTGTGAAATATCGTAGTCTTTATGTTAAAAAGGAGTAGGGGTTGAATGGAGGAAAGTACAGCAAAGACAAGGAGACAGAAACACTCAGTGCAATAATTAGAATCCAAATATGTTAGCTAGTAATTGGGAAATGTGCCACTTACAAGAAAAGGAGTTTTCAGCTGGTGGAGAAGGCTGTGACCCTGGAGCCACACGGTCCTTGGTTTAAATCCCAGCTCTGTCACTTAACTAGGTATTTGACCTTGTTCAAATGATTTAATCTCTCAAAGCTTCAGTTACCTTATTTATTTATTTATTTATTTTAGAAAAGTGTAATAAACCTCCTACCTCAGAGTGCTATCATGAGGGTTAAATGAGATAATGCTTATAAAATACTTAGCATAGTGGCTGGCACAAAGAATATGCCCGGAACAGGCCAACCAGTCCCAGGAACTTTGGATATTTAAAAGGTAATTAGGAGGGAGGCTACCACATGCCT
>CM052443.1:21513482-21535399 GCA_028533085.1 Varecia variegata
TTACTTGTGTGATGATTCTTTTTTCTTCTCCTAAATGGTCTTAACTTAAATCTACAGTACAACTGTTCAGTTTTTACAGTGTCTACGTGCCAGTCTATCAATTTGTCAGTAATCACTCCATAATCCACCACTTAGTATCTGCAGGATTACTTGTAATCAGCTTTCAGGGCTATGAATTCTCCATTGTTCATTTTCAGCATTCAACCTTTAGCCAGCTACCTCGTCGTAAGTACCACGATTTGCTCACACATGTGCAGTGACGGCCACAGAGCTCCTGCAGGGGAAGCTAACATAAGACTTTCTGTTTTATAAACAATATTTGGAGCAGAGAACCAGAGTATACAATACTCCATTAGAGTCTTGTTCCCAGAGGAAAAGAGCAGCCAATTTATAGACTTTTTAGTTTTAAAGTGGGAAAAAATATATACACTATGCCAGAGAGTGGACGAGGAGCAACCATAAAATGATATTGCTGCTTCTAGTGTGCATAACCAAACCCCTCACCCCGGTGGCGTTGCCCCTCAAGATGTCACTCACGTGTCACCTTGTCCCGGAGACACATTCATTCTTTAACGTAACAGTCAAGCATTGCTTAACCACTGGGATACATTCTGAGAAATGTGTCGTTAAGCGATTTCATTGTTGTACGAACATGATATAGTGCACTTGCATAAACCCAGATGGTATAGTCTGCTACACACCTAGGCTTTATGGTACAGCCTATACTCCTAGGCTGCAAACCTACACAGCACGTTACTGTACTGAATACTATAGGCAATTGTAACACAATGGTATTTGTGTATCTAAACATATCTAACTATAGAAAAGGTGCAGTGAAAATACACTATAAAAGATAAAAAATGGGCCGGTCGTGGTGGCTCATGCCTGTAATCCTAGCACTCTGGGAGGCCGAGGCGGGCAGATCGTTTGAGCTCAGGAGTTCAAGACCAGCCTGAGCAAGAGCAAGACCCCGTCTCTACTAAAAATAGAAAGAAATTATATGGACAGCTAAAATATATATAGAAAAATTAGCCGGGCATGGTGGCGCATGCCTGTAGTCCCAGCTACTCGGGAGGCTGAGGCAGGAGGATCCCTTGAGCCCAGGAGTTTGAGGTTGCTGTGAGCTAGGCTGATGCCATGGCACTCACTCTAGCCTGGGCAACAGAGTGAGACTCTGTCTCAAAAAAAAAAATATAGATAAAAAATGGTAAACCTGTATAGGGCACTTACCATGAATGGAGCTTGCAGGACTGGAAGTTGCTCTGGTAGAGTCAGTGAGTTAGTAGTGAGTGAATGTGGAGGCCTAGGACATTACTGTACTCTACTGTAAACTTTATAAGCTCTGTATAATTAGGCTACATTAAACTTATTAAAATCTTTCTTTGATAATAAATTAACCTTTGCTCACTGTAACTTTTTAACTTTATAAGCTTTTTAAATTATTTTCAACTTTGGCTCTTTTCTAATAACACTTCTCTTAAAACACAAACATATTACAAAGTTGCATAAAAATATTCTCTCTATATATCTTTATCCTATAGGTTTTTTTTCTGTTTTTGAAAGCTTTTAGTTTTATGTTTTACTTTTTAAACTTTTTTGGAAGCTAAGACACAAACACACACATTAGCCTAGGCCTACACAGGGTCAGAATCACCAACATCGTTGTCTGTCACCTCCACATCTTGTCCCACTGGAAGATCTTCAGGGGCAATAACATACAAGGAGATGCCGTCTCTTCTGATAACAGTGCCTTCTTGTGGTCCTTCTTCCTGAAGGACCTGCCTGAGGCTATTTTACAGTTAGCTTTTTTTATAATAAGAAGAAGTACACTCTAAAATAACAATAGAAAGTATAGTGTATATTAAACCAGTAACATAGTCATTTATCGCTATTATCAAGTGTTAGGTACTGTACATAATTGTATGTGCTAGAATTTTATAGAACTGGCAGTGCAGTAGGTTTGTTTACCCCAGCATCACCACAAACACGTGAGCAATGCATTGTGATAGACGTTACAACAGCTATGGCACCACCAGGCCGTAGGAATTTGCCAGCTCCATTGTAATCTTATGGGACCAGCACCATACATGCGATCTGTCGTTGACCAAAACCTCGTTACAGGATGCAGGACTGTGTTCAAAGCTCCTTCCCCAGGACAGCTCTCAGCGTTACTTTGTTGACCACCCTCTAGTTTCACGTATTTAAGATAGACAGGAATAATAAAGTGGGATAAAACAGTGAGACTCACGAAGTCAGTGGCACCGAAGCCACCTAATTAGGATCGTGGCCTGTCCAGCAATAGCAATGACTGGACGGCACAGATTCGGGGGCAGCTGCCTCTGCTCAAAATGTTTCAAAGTTCTCTTGGAAATTCTTTCAAGCTCTGCCACATTCTTCTGAATATCTGAAATGTCTTTGTCTTTGGAAAGAAGACGTGATTTATGGAAACAGCCAAATCCCTTAGAGCCAAGTCTGGCAGGGGGTCAAGATGGGTAATGTTAGTTTAGAATTACCCATTTTAAATAGGAGTGCTGTCAGAGTTTTCTCAGCAAGGACTGGTTTGGTTCTTTCGGTGAAGATCAAGCAGTATATTATCTTTAAGCTTGCAGTAGAAAAATATAGATAATTAAAACAATTTTGTTATTGATAATCCCAGTCCCTAACCCCGTTTACTATTGTTTTGTAGCAGGAGTAGCATGTGTATGTGTGAGAGTATAGCCATGTGTGTTTGATTATATGTAAGCAGGCAGATCAATCTATAGTTAGACAAGCATATATAGATGCAGCTATATATACTGTTTCTCATGGGATATTTTTCATTCCCTTTTCCCAGACATAGTTTCCAGAATTCTCCTATAAATGTGAACCTTTTTAATTGTTGATATTCCTCTAAGATAAGCAATTCTTAACCTTTTTTTTTTAAGGTTACATACTTCTGTTAGATTTTTCTGAATATTATTCACCCTTTTGTAGAAAAAATAGAATTGTATACACGTTCATATGATTTGGAAAGGAGGGGAAAGGAACATCATGTTCAGAACTTTTGGCCTAGGATTTAGAAAGAAAAGTGGCTTAAAATTCACATCATAGGATATATTTATAAAAGCAAGTTAGAAATGACTTTTCAATAGATGGGGCATCTTTAGTTAATTAACTGAATTTCAGATTGCCTGAATAAGGCTAAGAAAAAAATTAGTGATGATAACAGAGGAGGAGAGAAGCCAGTGGGTCACTTTGTATTGACATTTGGATTAAAATCACATAAAAGATTTCTATTTTCAAGATCTAGCAGGCAAGATATACTTTAAAACCCTTCTGATATAAAACATGTAAAAGCTGAATGAAGTGTAAGAGATCTGTTTAAAGGCATATCCAGGGGAGGAGTGGAGGGTGGGGGTTCTTAGAATCGAAAATTGATCAGAAAGCACTAAATCTAAGAGGTAGGTAGTCTTAAAGTTGATGGCTTTTCTGGGGGCATCTGCCTATTTCTGGGTATTCAGACCCTTTGGTTTATTTGGCTGCCCAGAGGGAAGAGAAGATAAATGTAATATCCATGCAATGTGGGACAGATGATCCAAAATCCCTTCAGAAAGACTAGATTTCATAAAGCAAAGCCCTCAGCAAAAGATTAAAAGAGAATATCACTCACCCCACAAAGAGAGAAAGGAATCTTACTGTCTCTGCTTTTGTTGTAGGGACTAGTCACCTCTGAGAAATCTGAACCCCAAAACAGTTCTCACAAAAATGGGGGGAGGGTGTCAAAACAGACACTTCCTATGTGAACTAAAAATGACCGAGCCAAAGTTTTAGTTTAACATTCTCCTGGGTTGGTGGAACCCCTAGGCACCTAACAGATGTGAGTGCTTATTATCTCTGAGAAAATGCACTTAGTAACCGTGACTCACAGAATTCTCACAAATGAAATGCCAAAAATATCCTAATGTAAAATGCATGAGAGAACAAGTTTTTATAAGAGTCAGGAGAAACAACAAAGAGTAAAATTAGACCCACTATGTCTGCAAAAAATATGAAGCCCCCTCAACTACAAACTAAGCAAGCTTAATTTATTTTTAAAAAATAATGGAGGCATCAAAAGAGGAATAAGTACAATAGATTATGAAATATGATAAGGTAGACTTGAAATAGAACTTTATACTATGAAAAATATAATTTAAATTAGAAACACAGTGATGGATGATATAGTGAATTAGGCACAATTAAAGAGAAAATCATTGAAGTGGAAAATAGGTCCAAAGAAATTGTTTATAATGTATACAGAAAACAGTAGAATTAATAAACAAAGGTTAAGAGAACCATAGGATAAAAAGTAGGTTTTTCACATATTTTATTGAAGGTCCAGAAAAGAGATAGTAAAAGGAATTGGGTGAAAAGAATATTTGAATATATAAGCTTTAAAAATTTCCAGAATTGATGAAAAGCATCCATCAGAGAACTCAAGAAATTCCACTACTGTGATATTTACCCAAAGGAAAAAAGACATTCTATAAAAAAGACATCTGCACTCAGATGTTCAGAGCAGCATAATTCTCAACTGCAAAGATGTGGAAACAACCCAAGTGTCCATCAATACATGGATTAGTAAAATGTGGTATATGGAGTACTATTCAACCATTAAAAAAAAAAAAAACGATGAACTAATACCTCTTTTATTATCCTGGATGGAACTGGAGCACATTCTTCTAAGTGAAGTATCACAAGAATGGAAAAACAAGTACCACTGTACTCACCTTTAAATTGGTACTAATTGATCAACACTTATGTGCACACGTGGAAGTAACAATCACAGGGCGTCGGACAGGTGGGAGGGGTGAGGAGGGGATGGGTAAATCCACACCTAATGGGTATGGTGCACAATGTCTGGGGGTTGGGCACACTTGTAGCTACAATTTGCAAAGGCAATATATTTAAACAAAGCATTTGTACCCCCATAATATTCTGAAATAAAAAATTAAAAAAATTTTAAAAAAGAATTCTGACTAGTATTAAAACTGAAAAAAAAAAAGAAATTCCAAAAAAGATATATCAAAAAAAATTTCTCTAAGTGAACACACTAGAATCAAACAGCTGCTAGGAGGAAAGGATAGATAACCTTCGAAACAAAGAAACGAACAAGCAAACAATCATTAAGCTTTTAGCAAACTTCTCAATGGTAACGGTGTAATCCAGTAGACAGTTGAAAACTCTCTTCAAAGAACAGAGAGAAAAATAACTTTTCAAACTAGAGTAATTTTCAGATCAATACTGTCTTTCAAAGGCAAAAATAAAGATATTTTAATTCTAACAAAACTGAGAGTATTTGATATCCATAGATTCTCCTTAAAGAGATTTCTAAAGTGTGAACTTCAGAAAGATAAAAAATATTATCCCAGAAAGAAGGTTAGTGATGTGAGAAGGTAGAGAGAAAAAAGAGAGTCAAAAAATGTGGATAAATTTAAATTTAAATATACAAACATTAGCTGCGTGAAATGATAAAAATAATGTTCAATTTGTAGTGTTAAGAAAGATAGAAGTACTAAATAGCTATAGTATAAATAGGGGTAATCAGGTTAAAATACTCAAAGGTTGCTTGCTTATTTTAGAAAAGATGTTAACTTTCAATAGTGTTATATTAAGTATGGGTTTTGGAATGTCTAGGGTAGCAACTAAACAGATAGAATTAAGGGCATAATGTACAAACCAGTAGGTGGGGGGAAAGATCCGAGAAAAAAGAAATTAAAACAAGAAAAACATAAGAAACTGAAAATTGTACAATATGAAGCACAAAGCAATCAAGATAAATTAATGATAGCAGCAAACTTAAAAGCTTTTAAAAGGCCAGATTGGATCTTCAAAATTATAATCTAGAAATATCCTTGTTATAAGACATATATCTAAAGAATATGGAAATATATGACTGAAAATAAAGATACAGAAAAAGATATATCAAATTGGAGTAGACATCTGGTATACTTATGTTAATACCAGCTAAAATAGCCTTTAATGACTTTTGCCTTTAGGATACATATATTGACATTCAAAAGGGTCACAACACAACCTCAATGATACAGTGTTCAGTTAAAATCAAGAAGATTTTAAAATTCCTACATATATGTGCATAATAATATAGTTTAAAACTATATAAAGCAAAGATGACAAAGGAGAAATTGACAAACTTGAGCTCAGAGTGTAACATTTCAACCAATCTTTTTGAGTAATAGATGAAACAAACAAAAAACAGATGAGTAAGAATGTGGGAAATTGGAGAGAAAAAATTTGCAAATCCAATTCTAATAAACATGCATAAACGCCACATCCAACTAATAGAAAATACAACGAAGCACACATGGAGCAGTAATGAAAATTGATGATGTCCCAGGCTGTAGAGTACATCTAACATATTTCAAAGAATCAATGTCATGGAGATCATAGTCTCTAACGAAAGGCAATTAGATTAAATTCAATATCAAAAAGATAACACTAAAAACTTCAAATCATTGGAAATTAGAAAACACTTCAATTAACTCCTGGGTCAAAAAATTTAGAATTAAATAATAGTGAAAATATTGCATAGCAGAACTTATAGGATGCAGCTAGATCGGGTTCATGGAGGGAAATTTATAAGTTTAAAGATTTATATTAGAAAATAAGAAAGGCTAAAATAAGAAAGGCTTACTACACAACTTAAGAATTTGGAAATTATTTTTCTAAATGAATATACCCAAAGAAAATTGAAGAAGGGGAATTATAAAGATAAAAGCAGAAATCAATAAAATACAAAACAGGTACAACAGAGAGGATCAATAATACCAAAAGAACTTTTTAAAAGATGGATAAAAATGTATAGCAAGGATAACTGAAGGAAAAGGGAAAGATAGAAGGCAAAGAAAAATAATAAAGAGAAGAAGAAATAAATAATATATGTAGCGTATACAACTGCAAATGCAGTTGAGATGAAAAGACTATATATTGTGAACAACTGTATGTCGATATATTTGAACTCTTAGCTAAAACAGACACAGCTTTGGAAAAGAATATAACTTACAAAAATCAATTCAAGAAGAAATAGAAAACCCACATTTTCCTTTAATTATTCAATAAATTGAATCAATAGCTTAAAATCTTCTCAATAAAACCTGGTCCAAAGATTTTACAGCTAGTTCTTCCAGGAATTCCATTTGTACACAGAATCAACCCAAGCATAGAAGAGAAAAGTCTCCCCAAGATGCAGCATTGATCACTATCAAACACAGAATGAAAAATAATAATAATAATAGCAAGCCAGTTTCACCCATAAACATAGATATAAAAATCCCAAACAAAATGCTAACAAACCTAATCTAGAAATATATTTAAAAGATAATGCATTCTGACCAAGTTTGAGTTAGCTCAGGAATACAATTTTGATCTAACATTAGAAAACATGTCAATATAATACCCCATATTAACAGAACAAAGGAGAAAAGACAAATGATTATCTCAATTGATGCAGAAGACATTTGTTAAACGTCATCATTCATTTGTGATAACAGCTTTCAGCAAACTAAGAATAGAAATAAACTTCCTTACCCTGATAAGAGATATCAAGGAAAAACCCTGCAGTGGGCATCATACTTAACAGTGAAACATTAAAAGCCTTTCCTTTAATATCAGGAACAAGGCAAGAATGCCCAGGTCTTCACGTCTATCCACAGTTGCATCACAGGTTCCAACCAGTAAGATAAGGAAAGTAAAAGAAATAAAAGGCATAAGGTTTGGGAAAGTAACAATAAAACTGTTATTTGCTTATGATAGGATAACAGTGAAATCCAGAAGGAATATGTAAACATGTTTTCAAAATTAATAAAAATATAGTAAGACTAGAAGTTTTGAATAAATACAGAAAAGCATTTTTCATGGATATTTCTATTTATTGCTGATACATGGAAACCAACAAAGATTCAAATTCAACTAAAATTAGAATATTTAAAAAACTCATAATTTAATTTTAAAAAGACAACGTGATTAAAAATAAAAACCAAACTGGATAAAAGACACAATAAGGACTTTCACAAGAGAAGATACAAAAAAAATGTTCAACCTCATTTGCATCAGGAAAATGCAAATTAAAGCCACAACCATCAAATTGGCAAAAATCAAAATCTAATAAGACCAAGGATTGAGGAAGTCAGGGAGCAATGATAATTATTTACATCCTGCTAGTGGGAATACCAGTTGGCACAAACATTTTGGAAAACAATCTGGCATTATATTATAATATTAAAGATGTAAGATCTCCTCATCTTACCCAACAGTTTCATCCCTAGGCATGTACTCTTGAAGTGAAACTGTTGTCCACTTACATAAAAGACAGATATCAGAGTGCTCATGGGGAATTTTTTTTTGTAATAACTAAACACTGGACACAATTTGGGTGTCCATCGTCATTAACATGGATACACGGGTGGTGGAATATTCATACAAAGGAAGATGATTAGCCAAGAAAATAAATGAACCACATCTACACATATCAGCCTGGATGAATCTTAGGAATAGGATGTTGAGCAAGAGAAGCATGTGATTCAATTTCTATAAAGTTCAAAAATATCAAAAATAAACAACATATTTCCATATAGTTAGGATAAAACTGCAGAGAAAGGAGTCTGGGCAGGGTTTCCATGTATGGTTGTACATTGCACAAGGCTATCCAGCCAAGAGGATGACTAGAGCTAAATACTAACCCTTAAATCTATTCCCAAGCCTTTTACCCTGCTGTAGGAAGGAATGTATTTCCACTAGAAAGAAAGGAGACTCGAGTTTACCCATAGCCAGCTGGTGGGGTTGGGAGTAATATACATGGATGTGTCAAAGGTATTGGCAATATTATGTGCCTTAAGCTGTGTGGTAGTAGATAACTGGCCATGTTGTTTACAATTTTATATGAACTTATGAAGAACACATGTGTTAAATGTACAGATGCATGTGTATATACACACAACATACATAGATAATTTAACCTTGCTGTCTTCATCCATTTGTGCTGCTATAACAGAATACCACAGACTAGATAACTTATAAAGAACAGAAATTTATTTCGCACAGTTGTATTAAACATCAAGTAGCTACCATTCTTGTTTTTCTCTCCCTCTCAAAAAAAATATATGTGTGTATAAAAACTACTTAGGCTGCAGAGAATGGCATGTTTAAATAAAACCTGATTGCCAGGAACAACGTTTGCCTGGGAACATGAAAAGTCTTCTCAAAAGGATTTCTCGGAGAATTACAGAACAGGGGTCTGGGCAGAAGCCAGCTTCTCTCCTTGGCTCCATTCAGCTCTACTCCACTCCAAGAGGTGGCTCATTGTCCCCATATCAGCAAGACAGTGAGAGAGGGACGTTTCCATGGACTGGACTTTAACTCTGTTGGGCACTAAATAACTCTACCCATGAAGATAAAACTGAACTAACTCTAAGAATCCTTCTCGTTTATATCCAACTTCATGATTTCCCTTATGTCATCCCATCAGAGCTTCCATGTCCGGCTGTAAGGAAGGGATAGAACAGCAGATGTTAGCATTTCTGCTTTGTGAGACAGAGAACCTTAAGTCCTGAGAGGTGGCATGACTCTTGTAGCATCAAGCCAGGCAGATCTTCTGGCACCTACTGCAATACTCTTCCTTTCCATTCCACAGAGGGTTGGGTTAAGGCAGAAGCAAAGGAGAAGACAAGAGGGGAAAAAGGAAAAAGATAAGGGGCTGATGGAAGAAAAGGAGAAGGAAGAAAAAGGCAAAATGACAGCCACTCCTGTGCAGAAGCAGGGAGAGGAAGAGGAGTATGGCGGAGTGTTTCCTTTGAGCCCCCTCATTGACTGGAAGAGATTAGATTGGAATGAGGGGCAACATTTGCCATAACAAAAGTGGTGTAATCAGGGATGAGCAGGCCCCCTTGAGGGTGTTCTGGACCAAGAGGTGGACTATAGGCTTCTCAGGTCCGAGACCATCTCTTTGTTCTCTCCATCACTGCAGTCCACATCAGGCTAACAGCATGCACACCTGCGGTACTGGCTGAGCCTCCAGCCCTTCACAACAGGCATCCTTCATACTCTGTGGATTTCATCCATAGGCACCATGATGTCAGGGAGGGCTTAGGCTTTTCCAGAAACCTGCCATCTCAGGACCCCACTCTCCAACAAGCACACACACCTTTCAGTGTTGGAAAAAACTGAGGACTCATGCTTGGCCTATTTGCCAATTGGCTCCAAGCTCTAATCCTTAAATATTGCAGCCCATTGCCAATGTGATGCTGAGTACGCCTGAGTAGCTTTTTTGCAAAGTTCTAGCCAAGCTTGGGCAAGATGCAACTGAAGACAAGAGAAAACAACTTCCCCGTAGGTGAAGGTCACTATACAATGGTGCAATTCTTGGGCTCTCAAGGTCGAGTTTTTTAAACTAATGATTTGATCTCCATTGCTTTAGTGTAAATTGGAAATGGATACCATGTCTTTAATGCTAATTAGGCATTGCGTACTTAGTCTTCCAGGCCTCATGTAAATAACAATTAGCAATAATTTAGCAGTTGTACATGCTGGCATCTTCTAAGCCATACCATTGTATACTATTCCAAATTCCTTTGCATTAATTAGGATCATAAGCCAATCAGCACTAATTAGGAAGAAAATAAGTATAATAATAAATGAAACAAAATTAGTGATTTGTATCTGGTTGGTAGTTCCTTCCCTCTGCAGTTCATCAAATGGTCTTAATGCGTAGGAACTTCTTGTAATTGAAACTAATTATGAGGTTTCCCCTGCTACTTTGAGCCTCATGTTCAAATCCCACGAAGCTCATTAAATAAGTAACAAAACTGGAATCTTTAGCACATATTGTAACTTGGATCATGTTAATTAGCACCACACGCAAAAGGCAGCGAGAAGCCGTTTAGCAGCCCCTGTTCTAGTTAAGGGAAGTGAGATTGGGATCATTACAGTTCTTTGGGGCTTTTCCAAAGCCAGGCCAGTAGATGGTGGGCACGGTGGTGAGAACGTCTGTGTGGTGGTGCAACCACGTGCCAGGCAGAGGGGAGGGGATGCAAGGCCAAGCTGCCCCTTGACTGGGGCATTTCTGGCCATCCCAGTTGTGTATGGGAAACACCTGAGTGGGGTGGTAGCCCAGCTACAGGGGAGTCTCCTTACTCCAGGAACTCACCCCACACTTGACTCTGTGGCAACCTCTTCCCTACCTTGGGCCAGTTATAGATAGAGCTTTTCTCTTCAAGGTTGATTGGTGAGCCTTAAAGACCCCAGAGAATTCACTTGCCCTGCACAGAATGAAATTGTATACACATAAACCCATGTGTCTGTTTCTAGTCAAACATATGTACCATTCAGTAGACATATTGACTGTATTCACAGTTTCCAGCGCTGATCTCAACGACTGCCGTTCCCTTTCCGTATACAGCTAGAACTGTAGATAGCGCTCTAGGCTGCAGTTGGAAGATGCCGTACAAATAGACTCACCCACCAACGTGTCTTTTGCCCTCCTCTCCGTGCTGTGGAGCAGTCTAAAGTTAAGCACTCGGGATGGTGATGGGGAATGTTGGAGACAGGGAAGTAAATCCACAGGGGTGTTGGTTTATGGTGTACCCACCTCCAGTACGAGAACTCAAACAATATTAATCACTGCCGTTTTATGAGAAGTAGTTCTAAAGTCACCCTAAGAGAAAGTACTCATTACTCTGCCATTTTGACCTGTCAAGCTTGATGGCTTGATGACAAAAAAGACATGGCCAGAGCTTCCCAGACACCCAACTGAATCAGAGCTAGTGATGTCTTAAACTGGTGATGTTGACCTTATATATTTGGAGGTAGAATCTTCTGGTTCTTACGTAACAAACAGTTAACAATCCTGAACATCCTTCCGACCTCAACTAAGGCCTCATTTCTCTGTAAAGAAGCTCCTACTCTTTGTTTTCTTTTTTTTTCTTTTTACTTCTACACCTCTGATTATCACTATGAGACTCACTTATGCATGGTTCTAAGTTGTCTGATGATATTCTGAGGGGTAATAGTCTGATCTCCCTAATCAGACTATTAGTTATTCAAACTCACATGTCACATTCCTTTGCAACCCTACAATGGGTGACCCAGGCTGAGAACAAAAAGTTTCCAATAAGTTCTGATGTGTTGATAATTCAACATTTGAAAAGAACATCTAGAGCTCAGCATAAGGAATAACACTTTGAAAGTAGAAAAATATAATTTTAATCATTCTTGTATTGCTTTCAGTATTTTATACATTGTGCAGTGTGAGTGAGTGGGTAGGTGAAAAGTCTGCAGTCTTAAACATCATCTACTAAATGATAGCTGAAAAAAATCTCTGGGACTTGTGCACTGTGCGTCCATATCACTGGCATTATTTTATTTGTTATTAATGGATTATAAAGTTGGTGCTTTGTCTACATAGACATAATAGGATGTAAAGTTAGAACAACCTCACAGATAACTCATGGCAACCCTTCTTACTAATGCTTCACAGTGAAAAGGAAAGTAATAGTTATTAGTTTGCCTGCATTGCTAAAATCAGCTGGCTTGGTTAATCCATTTCATACTGATTGATTCAATTTGCCTGTGTGTACACAACCTCCAGCAGCACACACAGGTATTTTTAAGGATGTACTCCTGCATCATGTAACGCTGGGTAATTGACAATGAAACTAATAAGATAATAGTTATGTCCCGCCACTAGTAGTTTACAGTCTAAGAGAGCTCACGACTGATTGTAGTGAAATTAAATGCAGTCAAATTAAGATGTTTAACCAAGAGAAAGAGAATAAGCAAAACACAAAAAGCTTGTTAGTTTTTTTAACCAGAGATTATAGTTGCCAATATTGTCTCATCCGTAGTCCAACGTTACATTAAATGACAATGATCCGTTTGCACACCTGCCTCCCCTAGTAGCACTGCACCCTAACTTCCTCCTTGGCATGAAGGCCAATGAAGGGCCTCAGATGGTGTTTTAGTAAGAGGGATCAGGTTTGGCATAAAGATGCCTCGGCTGGGCTTCTCAGCCAAAACATTCATCCTCAGTAGAGGAGAAAACAGGAGTCTGGTCTTGGTTATTAGGTAATCAGATATCTGGACTGAGACAGACAAAAGCATGCTTATGCTAGTAGAATCAAGTCATTAGGCAAAGACATAATCACAAGGGAAAACTGAGAGCCCAGGGATGAGAACAAGGCCCGGGGACAGAGCAGGATGGTGCTGGACATTGACATATTGCCCTGAGGTTTCTGAACACGCTCCTGCCTGGACAGAATGTGGTAGGCGTGTTGGGGGAGGTGGGGAGACTGCAGTTAGAGAGCTCTGTGGATCATTACAAAGCCCCACCACCACCACCACCTAATCTGTTCAAAATGTATCTGTCTAAATCTTACTAAATATAATTTTAAAATAAAAAAAATACATGTCTATTTTAGACTTGATAAGGAAACCTCCCAGAATTCCATAGATTTTGGTCTTACAATTTTCTCATTGGAAAAAAATGAAAAAAAAAAGCAGAGAAGTTGTAAAGGAATATGATGAAGACCTTAAACAGTAACTAAGATGCTGCTAAAAATCTGCGTGCCTGGATCAGTACACCACTGGCAATGCACACAACACACCAGTGGAAATGCACACAACATACGTGCATACACACATACACAGTCACCCCCAGGAAACATTACATTAGACAGAGTGCACACCTTACATTTTCATCTGCTTAAAAGCAGTACTGAGTTACAGACACAGCCTGCCGACAACACTGAGGCCAGGAGGTATTGAAAGGGGGACCCCAACAAGATGGAAGTTGCAATGACCCAGGTCCTCACTACTTTGCAAATAGGTTTCTTCCTTAGTATGTATGCATGTGATCACTCATTCACTCAATCTCCACTTGCTGAACACCTCTGAATCCGACACTGCACTAAATGGTTGAGCTATGAGGGACAGCAGTGTAGCCTGGAGTCACAGCTTTACAGATGTGTTCTAATTTGAGCTCTGCAAAACTGCTGCAGTAAAGATATTACTATTCTCCTTTTGCAATTAGGGAAACAGACTTAGCAGGGCTAGGGAAGTTACCCAAGATGGCACAACCAGGGAGAGGTGGAACAGACCTTACAGCCCCTAACTCCATGCTTATTCCACTGTGCTACCTTCACTCTCAGCTGACTCATCCTGAGACAGAAGGAAGTCAGGGTGGGGTGTCATCGTGCAGAGGCAGAGGGAGTGGCTCTGTGTATCTCCATATTATGTGCATTACCCAAAGCTCCCCCACCAAAATAATACTACTAATAACCCATATAAAAATACCGCAGATCTGAAAAGTCTGAAAAGCTTCCTCAGAAAAGCTTCACTTTTGCACATGAAAATCCTTTTGAAAAAAACAAACCTTCTCCACCATGGTTTAGGTCACTCGCCCTCCACGTCTTTCTCTCTCCACCACTGATGGAAGACATTGCAGACGTTCGCCCTAGAGTCCCACCTTTCAGGTCTGGGATCTGAACAGGGCAAGGTGTACAAGGCAGGGGTGGAGGGTGAGGGTTGAAGAGAATCTCTTCTTTTTTTTTTTTTTTTTTTTCGGTCAAGAGGAACAGATTCCATTCTTGAATCCTCTGCCATTTTATAAACAAGGCTGCGCACACAGTATTCCTCCCAAAGCACATGGTCCTGTTTTTAAAACACAGGCCAGTCCTTTCTGGAATTTTGTGTTTGCCTCTTCCTATTCATTTGGGATTTATTTTAATTTGGTGGTATTTATGGTGGCTAGGGATGGAACAGTTCTCCCATTCATTTTCTCTTTCCTTTTATCTCTCCCTCCACACGCTATATCTTTTATAATTATGTTTTTAAGCCTATAAATGTTTCCAAGGGCAATGCCAAATTTTAAGTACTGCTTGTTATTATCTTCGGTGGGTGGTTTCACCCTCACACCTGTCGCCTCCAGTTTTTGCTGACATGTTGTGGTTCCTCTTCCAAAGTTCTCAGACCTCAGCAACACCCGCACCTGAGGAGATATTATTGAGCTTCTTTCCTTTATTTGGAAATGCATTGGTTCTTTTCAACATGGCGGGCCAATTTTAAGGAGTCAGGTGAAAAATGTGATCCTGGAAGGGACAGTGGCTGAAAACTGGAATAAGTGGGGTCCTTAACTTCTCACTACTGCTTTGGGGATTGGCAGTTTAAGGACATGGGTTGTTGGGGGGGGGAACGGGGCTGACTACTTTAATAAATATGAGATATTAGTATCAAGTAATGAAATTAATCCGTTTAAGAAATATACTGATATGTACCAAACCCAACGAATACGTCCTTGTCTCGGGAGGATACATCATATTCCACAAAGCTGCCATGGCTTAAAGTACTCTGGAATATTTCTGGAATTGTCTCCAGAGACTTTGGTATATGTTCTTTTAAGTATTCTCAATCAGGGAAAATTTTCATCTTCTGAGAATACAGAGAATATACTTCCAAAAATATATATACTTTTAAAAATCACCTGTGGACAATACTAGTGAATCAGTTCCCAGTCTGTGATTATCACAGGTTCCCGAGGCTGAGTTTGTTGATTGGCTTGCAGTTGGGTTTTAATGGTCAAGCAACAGTTGAATAATGTCAATATCTTTGGAATGAGTAATTTGCTTTCAGCGATGACTCCCTTCCATTACTACTCATTTATGTATGTGAATCCAGGCCTACTCAGTGGGCTTTGTCCTATTCAAGGAGCATGATTAGACTGCGGTCTACGCAACCCAGCACCACCATGAACCGGCTGCATGGGCAGGGTCTGCTCTGGGCACAGCCTCACAGGAAGTGCTTCCTGCTGTACTTGTGAAGAGGTGACTAGCCTATCTACATTCCCACAGTCAAACCATCCTTATGTGAGCCCAAAAAAAGACCAAACTTCCCTTCCCACCTTAGATGCTGGAAGAATAGTGATATCATGAGAAAGCAAAAACAGCAGTAATCTGAAAGTCACTTTTCTTAAATCTTCACAAGATCTGATTGCAGAGGGACTTAAATACCTGTTGACCTCAGGAGTCTCATGCAGTGGCTCTGTTTTAAAACTCAAGAGGGATGACGTTTCTTAACATTGTGCTCTGTGATTTGGGCGTGGGTAGTCCTTCCATAGGATAACATCCCCCTAGAGCAGTAATGCTCACCTGGGGATCATTTACCCCCTAGGAGACATTTGTCAATGTCTGCAGACATTTTTATCATACCTAAGTGGAGGTTTCTACAGGCATCTACTGAGTAGAGGCCAGGGATGCTGCTAAACAGCCTACAAGGCATGGGACAGCTCTTCCCTCCTCCCTATCACAAAGAATTATCTGATCTAAATGTCAAGAGTGCTGAAGTGGAAAAACCAGAACAAATCTCACCTGGTGGAAATCAAGGCAACATATGGCATAAGTGTGAACATAGCCCTGGCAAGATATCATGTACACGCCTGCCTTCTTTGAGCAAGATTTAGTACAGGGGCCAATTACTGTGGTTCTCTTTAGTTCATACCATTAAAACAGGAATTCCCCAATAGATGTTGCCCTTGGCATCCCAGATTCATCTTTCCTGCACCAGTGTTTGGTGTAAGGATTGGCCTCGCTGTCACCTGGGCATGGTGCATCCTTTCACATGCAGTGTGTAGAAGACACAGCATCTCTGCTATCCATGTCTTTGCAATTTTCACTCTCTATTCTGTAACCAACTGCCTGTTATAGAATCAAAGAACATTAGAAAGAAAAAGGCTCTTCTGATTATCTTACCTGGTAGGAAACAGAAATCACAAGAATTCGGGTAATTCTCCAGGTAGATGAAGAAGCAACAGTATCAGGACCAGGTCTCCTGAGACCTAACCTGCTGGCCACCTCACCACCATCTCACCACACTTCCGTCCTGTAGGTACAGGGAGCAGCAGCCCCAGGCCCAGTGCCCCCGGCTCATAACAGATTTTTTCACATGCCCAGGCAGTGAAATCACAAGCTTCACTCAAGGGTGAGAGCTTATTTCTCTCTGCTGCTGGACCCTGCAGAGTTTCTGAACTGTAAAGCTCAATCCCTGGCCTTTCTGCTGAGATTAGAGAATGATTTTCTCTTTTCAGTTCGCACCCAATGTCATTTTTAAGACATCATTAATTGACATTGGGAGCAATCCTGCTAAGCTTCTCCTCCATCATGGTCAGGGAACATCCCAGGAATATAGCTGGTGTGGGACAAAGGAGTTTCATGGACTATGATTATTATTTTAAAATAGGTCCACTGAGTAGGAAAAGCCTAGTGACCTGCAAAGTCCTATAAGGGT
This sequence comes from Varecia variegata, assembly GCA_028533085.1. NCBI lineage: Eukaryota > Metazoa > Chordata > Mammalia > Primates > Lemuridae > Varecia > Varecia variegata. Next base: position 21,530,790 of record CM052443.1, read on the forward strand.
TTTGCCACAGCATCTCAGGGAAGGAATGAAACCAATATCGTGACAAGATAGGCACCAACCATCATCACTACACAAGAAAAAAGGTATAGTAAGAATATACAATGTTAGTACACTAATTAGTCATGTTTTGTTCCCTTGAAATTTACTAAATAAAAACTAATAAACAAAACAAAAATTTTGATGGTTAACCCTTAAAAATTCCCCAAATTAAGGTGCTTTTCAAACCGTTCTTAGGCTCCCCATAAGGTAAGTGAAAGGAGATGCAGTAGTTATTTCTCCGATGGGAAGACTGAGCACAAGAATATTCAGCCTGCTAGCCGGAAAGTAGACCTAGGATAATGCCTGTAATATGGTCAGAGGATCATAGGATCAACATAGGATCTTAAAATTGGGAAAGAATTTCTAAGAGTACCCAGAAAGTATACATTGGATTTGCGCTGAGGACTTTCTATAAAGAGCAGGCATGAACTAAGACTCAGGGAAAGATCTGCGGGCTCCATGACGGTGGCTGGAGGGGACAGAGTGCAAACTCACCGGTGCAAACTCACCGAATCAGGAAATAAGCTTTGAAAGCTATTCAAGGCCTGATTTGAGTCCTCCTTCCTCTGTGAAGTCTTAGAAACTTTCTTTTTTTTTTTTTAATTTCAGCTTATTATGGGGGTACAACAGTTCTGGTTATATATATTGTCCATGTCCCCCCCGCATCCCCCCCGAGTCTGAGCTTCAAGGGTGTCCATTCCCCAGACAGAGCGCATCGCACTCATCATGTAGATATACACCCATCCCCTCCCCCCACTCCCCACCTCTGTCCGATACCCAATTGGTGTTATTCCCAAATGTGCACTTAGGTGATGATCAGGGAAACCAATTTGCTAAAAAAAAAAAGAAAAGAAACTTTCTTAATCAGCGTATTTCCCCCTTTACACAGCATCCCTACTTAATATATCTGTCCCTACTAACTTGTTCTTGAATTGCTCCTTACAGCTTTGTTCAGAGTCTCTGCAACTACATTAGTGTAGTAGGGCTGCTGTAACAAAGTCCCTGGGGCGGGGGTGGGGGTTAAACCATAGAAATGTATCATCTTACAGTTCTGGAGGCTGAAAGTCCAAGGTCAAGATCTGCAAGATTGGTTCTTTCTTAGGAGTTCAAGAGAGCCTCTGTTCCATGCTTCTCCTGGTGCATTTGGTGTTTTGCTGGCCATCTCTGGGATTCTTTGGCTAGAAGGTGCATCACCCCTAACTCCACCTTCATTTCACATGGCATTTTCCCTGTGTCCACATCTCTGTCCCAGTTTTCTCTTTTAGTAAAGACACAAGTCATTAAATTAAGGCCTACCTTTATTACCTCATTTTAACCTGATTACCTCTGTAAAGACCCTCTCTCCACATAAGGTCACAGTCTGAGGTACTAGGGGTTAGAACTTCACATATCTTTTGGGGGAGCTTACAGTTTAGCCTGCAATAGCAACGAAAGCGTAAGATCTCGAGGGCAGAAATCACCCTATGTTCCTATGGCCCTATTGCACAATGTTCTCTGTGCAGCACATATAAGTTTGTTGGTTAATCAGAAGTGCAATGTGGAGCCACAAACATCTGATCTCTGGTGGAGCTGCAGAAGGCTGTTGGCGGGAGATTGTCATTTAAGAAGTTCTGTCAAATAATGCCCACTTCCCCCAGTTGTAAACCTCCTCGCTATATAAAATGCAAAGTTGGGAAACTCTGTGACTCAACCAGACCAGTTAGTATTCCAGCCCCAGTCAACTCATTCCTGCCCCACATCTCTCTCTGACTCAGTTTCCAGCTGATCACAGTCAATGCATCTTATTCACTGTGCAGTTGTTATTTTTATCTCTTTAATTTATCCTGTGCAGTAATATACTATATTAGATGTGTTGTTATTTTTAATTTGTCTTGTTCTATCTTTCCCTAAGCATGTTTGTTATAAAACAAGACACATATTGAGGGCTCGTTGATGACATAAAACAAAAGATCTCCAGTAATGCTTAAAGCCTCACTTTGATGATTATTCTCTTGTTTGAAAACTTCCATAGGCTCCCGAGAGCCTTCCAGATACAGCTTATGAGGCCTCAAAGGATGTTCTGCATTTCTTGCCTACTATCTTCCATGATGGACCTATGTAAATTCCTTCGTACCAGGACATGGTCTCCTGATCTCTCCCACCTCATAGCTGTGATTTTTTTTTTCATTTTTTCATTTTTCCATTTTTCCTTCCATCGTTAGAATTTATTTGCATATTTACCCAGAGATATTGATACTTAGAAACTCTCAAAAATGAGAAATTTTGTCTTCAAAATTGAGTCAACTGGCTATATTTTGTCTCTTTATTAAGGCCAAGCTATTTCTTAAACCTAGCATGACCCAGTAACCTTTGAAGCTATTCTGAGGATGAAAAAAGCAAGCAGGCTGAACCATGGCTGGACCACATAGGGTCCAAGTGGCTCTGTCAGTCCATGTCCCGGAAGTCACAAAGGCAGATATTTGCCCAAAGCCTCCTGCAGGAGTGCTCCAGACATGCCTTCATAACCTCCCAAGGCTTGTCAAGAGCTCCTTCAAAGCACCCAGCTACCAAAGCCAGGCTTTGCATAGTCTCAGCCTGTCCCCGATGCCTTCCATGAACTCCTGAGGAACCCTCAGCCCTCAGTCTGTATACGCAGGAGGAAGGTTCAGAGAGCTCAGGATAGCCCTCTGGACATCAGTATTTGATTTTCCCCCTCTTTCTTGTGGTGTGAGCAGCATAAACCAAACTCCATCTTGCCAATAAGGGACAAGAGGTTTTGCACATTCACCTCTTGGGTGTTGAGTATGTGGGTATCAAGTCTCAGTGATAACTCACAGGGGTCCTGATGGGTTGGGTCAGGAGCCTGGTTTTAAAATGATGTGTAGTCTTCATCAGAGACCAGGTATTAATACGTTCTTCCCGGGTCTGACAGAAAGGTTACCCTAAGATTGGTGTCTCTTCCCCCTTTCACATACCGGGATTAAATCCAGAGGTTATTTCTAGGAAGGACAGCCCAGGATCTGTTCTTGGGGAAGTAATGATGCCAAAGGTCCCATTTCTATTCCCCTCTCAAAAACACAAAACAAGAACAAAGCAAAAATATGCAGCTTGCAGAGGTTGAAAGAAAAAAGACTTTGGAGTCTGAAAGACCAGGTTTCTACTTGTGGGTGCAACTAGTTACTAGCTCTGACCTCACGCAAAATAGTTGAGGTATCTAAGCCTCCATTTTCCTCCTCCGAGAAATGGGAACAATTATGCACACCTCAAGATATGAAGGTGGGGAGCAAAAATAAATCCCAGAACTCCCGGATTCTCTTTCTTCTAGCTAACAGCCTGGCTCTGACTGCCCTGTAAGCTAACAGTAGCAGGCCCCAGCTCCTGGCGTGGGCGTGGTAGTCAGCACCAAGGAGCCAGCCAGGTGGGGAGGAGGAAGGCAGGCCCACCCTCCCTCCTTGCCGTCCAGGTTGACTTTATCGTTCACAGGTGTTTCCAACAGCTCTGGCAGCGGAGGAGTGAAGGCGAGGCCACAGAACAGCTAGTGTCCCCTTGGCTGCGGGGCAGGATGTGGCACCTCCCTCCGGGGCTGGCTTCCATAGGTGAGAAAACGGAGGGGCCTGGGGGGGCATTGCCCCCTTGCACAGTGGTGGCAACGCGCCTTTTCATGAGGGCTCCTCAGAAGCCATGTTCTCAGAGGGGAGGACGCAGGAAGAAGTGTGTTCCCACCTGGCCGCCAACCGTACCTATGGGGCACCGGAAGGAGTCTCGCTCTTAGCCCTGGGCCCCGCAGCCAACCTCACAAAATGCTTTTTGGTGTTTGCCAACAGGGAAGCGCGGGCTGCAGCTGCAGCGGCAGGTGCTGGCTGCCAGGTTCCCCGTGGCAACCCAGGTGCACGCCAGGTTAGCGGCTCTGCCTCGGAGCAATGGCCTCCATCTCAGATGCCTGTGGCCTGGAGCACAGAGTGGAGCTGCGTCCCCCCGCGGTGGGGAGATAATGATCGCGCGGGTTTTTATGGGGCGTAATATAACCTCCGTGGGTGGTTCAGCAGTGGCAGTGGCTTTTAGAGGGTATGGAAGATTGTAACATGCCTGGTGTTTTTTGTTTGAGGGATTTTTCTTTCATTTTTGTTGCCATCATTCAGTCCAATTTATTATCTTTCGTAGGTTTGCTTAGGTCCTTGGCTGATGTGTTTACGGCTCCAGGAGGGCCTTGCTTCCAGCCACATGATAATTCAAGTCTGCATTTGTATGTTTTGCAGAAAGGTTCACATCTAGGATCTTATTTGGTCTCTCTGTGAGATAGTGAGAGGCATAGATTAGGAATCGCTAACCTGCTCTGTCTGGTGTGTAAACCGAGGCCCAGAGAGTGACCTGCCTGGTTGAACACCACGTGTTATGGAGCTGGGACCCCAAATCGGGTCTCCTGAGTCCTAGTGCCTTTTCCTTTCCAATCTCACATGCTACTCATGCCTCCTGCTAGCCCTGTGTTTTTGTTTCCAGTTGGCAGCGAACTGTTTAATCACATGTCCTTTCCTCTGATCGGTTGTGGTCTTGCCTCTGGTACACAGATCAATGCCTGTTAACCACAGTCCTCC
>CM052443.1:21535899-21667611 GCA_028533085.1 Varecia variegata
AAAAAAAAAAATCTGGTTGCCTTCTTTAGACACATGAAAACAAAAAAAAAAGCAACCAAAGGGGGGCACGTGCTTTAAAATCCTCTCCTCATTCTTCTCCGTGCTGTTACAGATCCACTGGGTGGTTCTAATGTAAAAGGTAAACGTGGGCAAGGCAGCTAGTGGTCTCAGGGCAAAGATGTGGCTGCCATAATAACCTCTGGATGCTCTTCTCTTGGAAAGTCCTGTTATTGTCAGAAAGATGAATTCTAAAACAACTCTATATTGTGCAATCTGCAGATTTTATTGACAAAGGTGTCAAGTCTCACAGAACTGAAAGTTGTTTCCCTTGTCATGAAATAAATAAGCAGGTTTGCTCGAGCTCCCAGCTTTATTCAATTTGCTTAGATACAAGGTGACTGTAGGCATTGATTCCATGTAAGACCGGATATAGATTTTTTAAGGGAGGTACACGTTCTGGGAGTTAGAGTCACTTCTGAAGCAGACTGGCTTTGTGGCACAGCTCATGGATTTAAGGAGAGAGAGAGAAGTTGCTGGAACCTGAGGGAGTATGGTGAGACCAGGGACAAGTGGGCAGGCCACAGTTTTCAGCGCTCTGCCTCGTGGCTTCACAGGATGTTACAGCGGAAATTGAGAGCCTTGTAGGGTTCTGGATGCAGAACTACGCTTCTCAATTTGTGAGAGCATCAGTTTTTAACTGATTGCTGTTCTCCTGCCTCAAAAGTTCTGATTCAGTGGTCTGGGATGAAGTCTGGGAATTTGCATTTCAAACAAGTTCCCAAGTGAGACAGATGCTATTAATCTGGGGACCACATTTTGAGAACCACTGGTCTAGTACAACTCTCTCGTTTTACAGATGCACAGGCCATACCCACCCAGCCTGTCGGGGAAAGAGCTTGGCCTGGAAAACCCATGTTTCCTGCTTTCATATCCAGGGTCCTTATTGTTTCCCTGCACCCACATGTTGCAGCCTTTGCCTTGCTGGACATGAACATCACCTTGACCTAGAGATGGGGAAGCTGTTTCTAAAGCTGGCAGCGGAGGTGGGCGCTCATCTTTCTGCTGGAGGCCTGCACCTTTTATGACTTCCGTCAAGGTGAGCAGCCTCCATTACTGAGAAAAAGGAAAAGGCTTTTGGAGATTCCTCTCTCTACTTCTGCTTGCCAGAGAAGTGAGAGGCAGAGGAGGCTGAGGCTGTTGAGAAAGGAACTTGCTTGTCTTACACAGTAATGAGTTTCTAGAGACTACACTTGTATTTATTTATTTATTTTTTTAAGCAGAGGAATGTGGCAGAAGGGATGTGCAAATCAGAGAAGCTATTTGGGGCTGGATGACCTCTGAGGTCCCTTCTAACTTTGAGATTCTATGATCTATGAAATTGGCTCTTTTAATACATATTGTAGTAAAATTTCCTCATTTCAAACCCTACTAAACCATAGTTTGTGATGAGATGCAAGCTGTAATCGAATAATGCTGTGCACTGAAAACAGTTTACTGTGCAAACTACCTATTTCCTGAGTCTTATTTCAGCAATTTATAAAATACATGTCCTGACACTACTATCAAAATATTCCCATCTCACTCAATCACTCTACATGCGCTTAATCTGCTTCAATGTTAGCATTTATCAGTATCTGAGATCGTATTACGGACTCATGGCCTTGTGTAGTGTCTGGTCCCACCAAAACAAGAATAGAGAGCAAAATGTCACCTCTCTTGGTCTCTGTTCCAACCGTGACACTAAGACAAAACTGGGCTACACAGCAGCACTAGGTCAACATTTACTGAGTTGATGAATTCTGAAATTTCCATACCTCCAAATCCACATCCACAGAGGTTTCCAAAAACATGAACTTAGTAATTAAGAAGGAACTGTTGTATTTGTAAACCTATTAAATGAGGGAAATGAGTGGAGAATCAAGACAGTCATGTATTTCCACCCTGCCAGCCAATATATATTCAGCCAATGGTGTTAAGAAAAAAATGTTACGTTCTACTGCATAGGGTGAACTTTTTTTGAGTCTTGATCATGTTTTATTTCTTTTAGAGCCTCCATATGTAGGAGTCATTTGTGATTTTTATATCAGTGTGGACCAGTTGCTTGCACTTAGGTCTGGAACACCATCCCAAATTCTTACAGCAAAACCACCACCAGCTTGATCGAGAGTGCAACATTTCAGGTTTATTCAACATGGAAAAAATATCACCCTGCTATCTGTAGTAGACTCATATAGTTTTGAGACCATCTCTGTGAATCAAACTTGTAAAAATTATTTTCAAAATTATGGAAGATAATGCTATTCAGAAATTTCCACTGGCTGCCATTTTGTTTCAAGATCATGAGCTGCGCCTGAAACTAAGCCACACTTTGTACGGACGTGGCCAGTAGTACCCTGAATTTTATTACAGTAAGGCAAATCCTTTGAAGTTGTCTTAGAACAAAGGGCCAGGCACATACGAAGGGCTTAGACGCAAAGTTAAAAACAGACAGCTTCAAGAAAAATAGTTTCAAGCACAAAAACATGGAACACACTGGAGTTGACCTCTCAGATTGCAACGGGAAGGAAATGCAGATTCAGGCATCAGGTCATAATGAGCAGAATGTCCACGAAACTCCTTTCATGGCGTTGTCCTGGCAGCATTCACCAGATGGGAGTCCAGCCCTAACCTGTGCTCAACTTCCAGCAGGGAGGAGAGAGGAGAAGCCTCCCTAGGGCCTCAGAGGTACTCTAATTACCTGTGGAATAGATGAGTTCTTTAAATCAGCACTTAGTAGAGGCAAAAAAGCATCAACTCTGAAGTTAGGATGGATTTGGGTTGCAATTCTGGTTCAGCCCCTTATTAGATACATGATCTTAGATAAATTATTCACTTCTCGAGGCTCAGATCCATCTTAAAATTGGGATGTGTCTACAGAATCTCCAAGACATATGGGATAATTAAGGATATTTTATACAAAATGTCAAATGGCATCATATCCTATAGCCTAAAAACCATGTCAGTAAGCAGGGCGTGGTGGCTCATGCCTGTAATCCCAGCACGTTGGGAGGCTGAGGCAGGAGGATCGCTTGAGGCCAGGAGTTCCAGGTTAACAGTGAGCTATGATGACACCAATGCACTCCAGCCTGGGCAGCAGAGCTAGGCCTTGTCTCTAAAAAATAAAGATAAAAATAAAAATAAAAAATAAAAAATGCAATGAGGAGACTGAATAGGGCTTGGGAAACATACATCTGTGTCCATCTATAAAGATTCACTATGCTCGGTGTTGCCCACTTTACTAAGAAGCAACACACTTTCTATTTTGATATTAAATAATAGCCCTTCTTTGAAATTTTGTCTCATCTGTTAAATGGGGCTACTCACATTTAGCCCTGCCCACCTTAGGGTTGGGGTGGGTTGCAAGGATCACAGCAGATAAGGCTGAAAGATGCTCTGAGCAGTATAAATAAATACTGGGTGGTGTTATGCTGTTAGGATTGCATTCCTAATGATCACCCATTTGAGCTTCAGTTTCACTGGGCTTTGTGATTAATATCAATTACAAGATGTCATATAAAATTTCTGGGTTTCCCGAGCACAGGTAGACAAACTTATCCCCAAGCCCAGCTTCCAGCTTCTCTCCTTGCTCACTCTGCAGTGGGAACAGGAAAGGAACCAGCTTGCAGTAAATGTGGTGGGAGGCCTCTTGGAAAATGGGGCTTCTGACGGTGAATTCTGTATTGACATTCTTAAAATATGAGTCTGTCTTAGTGTTTTATGTCATCAATTGTGACTGTCAGTTTCCTTCGCAAGCTGAGGAATAATGGAGCTATGTTTTTTCCTTGCTTTTCCTAAACTAATATTGACTCCTGGGCCAGGTGCAGCTCTGGCTGCGGCGGGAGAATGGATCAGTTTTAGGAATATGGAAGGTTTTATGACGCTGCGTAATCTCAGATGCAACAATAGGCCCTGGAGCTGGAAAGTGTTCCATGCTGCTGAACTTTTTGGTAGGGGAAGACTGCTCCTCTGGAAGCTGGAGAGGAATTTACTAACTCACCAGCACTGCTCATGTCCGTGGCAAGCAGAGATCAGTCACTCTGGGATAGAGAAGAGGGCGACAAAGAGGCTGGAGGGCAAAGTGAGAGGATCTCTCTCTTCTCGGCTGGGCCTGGCTCTGGGTGTAACTGCAGGGACACTGGTGTTTACAGGCCACACTGGCCTCTGCGAATTGAGCCTGGCAGCCCTCAAATCTGTCCCAGGTTACAGGATCATTCCCGGAAGCAAGGTTTTAACTTCTACCAGGGAGACATAAAAAGCCCAGCGATCTACTAATAAATCAGAAGACAATTAAGGTTAAAAAGTCAATGTTCAGGAAACATCAAGGTTCTGAATTAAATCAACATATCAGGGTAATTCAAAGGCTAGTGCCTGGAAGGCAGCATTTTATTCGCAATCCAATTTATCCATCAAGAAGCATTTCCCCACTCGTGGGCCCTCTTTCTGCAGAATGATTTGGGACATTTGCCAGCTGCAGCCAGTTTTTCTGGCTGGGGCTCCTTCTTGAGTGTATGGTGGCCAGGGTTTATCATCAAAAACCAAAGTTAGATTAAGCTCATCTACCACATTTCCCTTCTTTGCTCCTTTTTCTCCTAGAATATATCAGTTGTCTGCATATTCTTCCTCCATTTCTTTTTCTGTATCTATCCAAAATAGACCAGAACATGCCCAAAAGACATTTTTGTGGGCTCTACCTGGAATCAGAAAGAACATATAACAGCACACCTCTTCCAGCATACCCTTGAGGGGACAATTTCAGAACTGGATCACCTGGTCAGTACAGACAGTCTTTCAGTGTTCTAGGGATTGGCTCCATCATGAAAGTTGAGGGATCATTTCAGGGCTTGAGATGGGGGAAATCTCAGAGACACTAAGAGCAGCTGCATATTAATTATTTACTCCAGGTTAGAAACTCTTACGCATTCTTTATGTGTATCAGCTCCTTTAATCCTTGCAGTAATTCCCAGAATAGACACTATTTGTCTCCATCTTATAGATATGGAAACTGAGGCTTCTAGAGGTTAAGTTATATGACATACATAGTCATAGAGCTAGTAAGTTACAGAGTTGGGACTCAATTGCAGGCAGGTCTGATTCCAAAGGCTATTTTGTTTGTTTGTTTTGCTTCAACCCCAGTGTCTATGGGCCTCGGAATGACAACAATAAAAAATAAATACATGAATACTTTTTGAGCACGGCCTATGTGCCAAGCTCTGTTCTAAGCATCTTACACAAAGTGACTCCTTTAATAGTCATAATACATCTATGATGTAGTTTTATATTTATCTACATGTTGCAAATGAAGGGGCTGGAGCACAGAGAAGTAAACTACTCACCTAGATCACCCAGCTAGTGAGTGACAGAGCGGGGGTCCACATCCAGGCATTTTGAGGCCTGTGATCCTAAGATCTATTAATCCTATGACCAATTATTTCCCTATTTGCCCTGAGCAGGGTTTAGCCCTAAGTTTTTGTACCTGGATCCCCCATTCTGAGGCCCCAAGATGGGACGGCTCACTCAGGTGCATCGGGTTCTCGTGCCCAGACGAGGCACGGTAGGGCTGATACAGGCGGCTCCCTTCCCAATAGCTTTCCTGCGTTTACACCAGATTGCTAACGTTTTTTTTTTTTCCCAATAGTGGCTTTTTCTTTGTGGTTTATTTATTTACTCACTCAGGTTCATTTGCTTTGGAGCTTCTTGAATGTCAGAGCTTCGGATCTCAAATGCAAGCCAAGCTGTGGCCTTTGCAACAGCCCAGGGTTAATACGGACTGCAAACAAGGGGCCTTGGAAACCCTCTGCGGCTCTCCTCTCCCGCTCCCGGCACCTGCTTCCTGCTTTCTGCTCCAGCACGTTTCCTGGGTCTCCTGCGAAAGGGGCTTTATACCCTGAGGAGCTCTGGTGTCTGTAGGTGGAAGTGTACATACTCCTCCCCCAAAGCCCATTTCACTACCCAGTGAATATACATGCACAGTGCACTAAAGGTGGCAGTAGGTATTGTGAGAACTAATTCCTCAAGGGACAGAGAAAGCAGAAAGAACCCCAGGCTTGCAGACCTGTATTCTAGTCCAAGCTTGGCCACTACTGCTCAATCTCAGATGGGACATTTAGCCCTCTGAGCCTTGATTCCGCCATTTTTAATTTTCGGGGATTAAACTAGATTAGCATTTCCCTCTTCTGCAGAATGTTAGTATTCCTTGATACATTAATGGGTGGATGTGGAAAAATAAGAGTAGTGCAGTCAGGTAAGTTGGGAAAAAGTAACTTTTCTTCTGTGGACAGATTCACTTCACTCCATCAGCATGTTAAAAGCTATGAGATGTTATGTACTAATATGTTTTTGCTTATTCCAATATTTAATAAACATATTTGATAATCAAACTCTTTTATTCACAAAACACCTGTCAACACATCTTGGGGTACTGGGCAATGCTGAGAATTAGTTTTAGGGTGTCAAGCAGTCCCCAAACACAGAATCTTCACATTCAAACTTCAGTAACTCCATAGTGAGTTACTCCACTTGTTAAATGAATGAATTGATAACAGGGCAAAAACTGTAAATGGTATTAAAAGTGAATTTATTTTACTATAAGTCGATCAGTTGACAAGACAGCAGAATTGAAACTGAGATTCCACCTCTATGGTAAGTAGTGGATGGTAAATCATAAAGCAATGGTCCCCACAGGTGAGATTAACAGCATCCTGCATCTTGCACGGAAGATGCAGACAGTGTTTAATTATACAATATTCCCAGATTCTTTATGATTAATTTCTTTTTTAGTGCAGAAGGAATCTTAAGGTAAGAGAAATACAAACATTTAAATGCAAGAGAGCTTCTCTTCTTAGATATGAAATTTTCCAATCATATCTTTCTACCCTTTACTGATCTTTATACATCTTGTGGTATCGATAACAGGGCCACACATACAGGAAATAACAAATAGGTATTGGTCAAATCAAATTGCAATAAGTGCCTTTGTGAGGTCTACATGCCTACAAAAGCCAAAAAAAACCAAAAAACCAAAAACAAAAAAACAAACCAGTAATCCAATTTTTAGAGAGAGTCACTTGCAGGCCAATTTAGTGAAATTATACACTATTTCTACTTAGGTATCTTTGCTTTATTGTCTTCCTTTTTCTCTATGTAGTATATTTTATATGTAAATGGAAAGCGAATTTTATAAAATGGCTGTCTTTTATATAATGGTCTTTTAAGTAAAACTGGTCTCCTCTTTACTCTTCTTACTCTTAACACCATGAGAGTTGGGGATATTCTTATTTTATTTTGAAAAGATTGGGAGCCATCTTTCTCCTCTTCTAAATATAGGCAAGTACATATAGTAACATTTCTTGTCTGTTTGGTTGTTGTTTTACCAGGCGTTGGTAAATCTAGTCACCTCAACTGTGCTGTGTGCGTGAGGCCACATCAGACATTTGGGCAGGTCTACCAGATCTGAAGCAGGGAACTTCTCTGGCTTTTAGTTTAAAACCTCAAAGCCTTTTATGTAGTGAAAACACAATAGCATGTGAGGGTGAAGGAACCTACACCCCTCTACCCTGCTCCCTCCCTCTCCGCCTTTCTGCAGCTCTGCAGAGTCTACCTCAGTGTCTCTCCTCTCCTTCTCCTCCGTGCCACCCCTACACTCAGCTACCTTGGTTTTGAGCCTCTGAATGTCTCACCTGGATTATTGTAGTTGTCTCCTAGGTGGTCTTCCTGCCTCTTGCCTCTTCCCTCTGAGATGTATTCTTTATTCTTCTGGCAGAGCCATTCTTCTAAAGCAGAGCTACTTACATGTGGCCCACAGACCAGAGCCCGTACACACCTGTACACGTGGGCTGTTCCTGGCCCACGATAAGTATGAAATTGAGAGGAGACATTTGGAAACTTTCATAACAATGTGATAGAATAATCGTATATTCATACAATCTAACAGTTGAATTGTATATTGTAAGTCATTGCATGTTGTTTTCATTTCATTTTTCTAGAAAGCCCTTTTAATTATCTTTTATATAGGTATTGATCAGTGATGGATTGGGAAGTGGAAAAACAAACAAACAAAAAAAACCCACAAATGGTTCTTGATCACAGTTTGAAACGCCCTGCTCTAAGTACAACCCTGAGAACGGCACCCCCTTTTCTCTCCCCTAGCTTAAAACCTTTGAGTGCTACCCCAAATACAGGGTGAAGAGTTTCAACTCCTCTGAGGGGTGTGTCTGCCCCTCCTGTTCTGCCAGTCCATGCACCCAACCGTCCCCTCCCATCTCACCCACGAGGCAGCCCCATCCAACTTACTCCTGCCGCTGCCGGGGCAGCTGCTTCAGGGCACTGCTGCCCTGCCTCGAATCTACTCTTGTCTGTGTCCACCCACAAGGCCCTCAAAGCTTCATGCAAACGCTGCCTTCTCTGGCCCTCCAGGAGGCATCCCCTATTCTATCCACACGCCCCAAGAGCCCCACACACCATCTCAGCACCAAAGACATCCCAGGACCTTTCTCTGTCTCCGTGTGCATCTCCCTTGCTTAGAATGGCAACCTCTGCAGGGCAGCAACTGCGTCATGTGGGTCTTTGTGTATTAGATCCCCTGACACAAAGTAGGCGGATGCTTAATACATACTTGTTTAAAAACAATTCCATGCATTTGAAATTATACCAACAGTGATGTATTCTACTATTGAAAACCAACTAGAATCATTGTAAACAAAATATGAAATAAAGGTTGGCCTACTATAGGTGCTCAATACATGATGAACAATAATAATTATTTTAACTGCTAACATTTACTGCATGTTTCCTATGAGTCAAGCATTACGCTACAACTTTACAAGCAAACTTACCCTATGAGGTGCTGGCTACTGTTTTCCCTATTTCGGACTTGGAAAAACAGAGGCAGAGGTTGTTTAAATCACTTGCCCAAGGCCGCCTGGTTGGGTCTCTGTGGTCAGCCTCCTTTTCCCAGTTCCTTCCAACGATAGCTCACTGCCCTAAATTAGAGGGTGCTAATCACTTTTTGGTCTGAGTCCCTGAGCAAAGTCACTGGGGATGTTCCCGGAGGAAGTTATATGAGTTCTCAGCTTATGGGACAGTCATGAGCAAAGGAGAGAATGCACATGAAAGTATTTTTTAAAAACAGAAGTCATTATCTCAAAGCATGCAAAATAACCAGACGTGGAGAATTAGGATTTCTTGACTCAAAGGCAGTGGTAGATTCAGGGTATCTGCTGAATTGCCTATTTGACCTTGAGTGGACATGACTTGGAATTTCTCCAGGTGCAACTACACCTGAGGCCACCGTGATCTGCCTGCTGTGACAAGGTCTAAAGGGAGCGTTGTGTAGGTGGAACTAGGACGGCAGCTCAAAGCAGAAAATGAGGCAGTGCAAAGAGTGGGAGAGTTTGATCTTCAGAGCAATTTCATTTTCCAAACAATCAGGAGGACGTTGTGAAGGGTTGGGTATAACTTCCTCCGGGCAAGGAGCTATTAAATCACAGCTTCATAAGGTAGGTACTTGATGTAGGAGGGACAACTGAGATTTCACAAATAAAGTCAAACCTAGACCCCCGTCAGCTGAGTGTGCCTGCTTTTTTTGGGACAGGCTCACTCGCATGCCGCCAGCAGACCCAATGCCAAAGGGCCCAACCTAAAGTCTATACTTTATTTGAATAAAAATGTCTCTAAATGCTGAGATTTATAACTTCACAGGAAAAATTTGGGATGGGGGGAAAAGCTTAAAAGAACATTCTGTGTAGAGTTATGATGCCGCCAACAGTTTGTGGGTTGGACAAGGCACTGCGTTCCTAAAGATTAGACATAACCAAGGGTTTTTTCTTCTTTTTTCATAGCGAGGAAATACAAATCCGCCCCTTGTGTCAGAGTTTCAATTCTTCAGATGTTTTGTACAATTTTGCCCATTCAGGAGTAACATCTAACTGAAGGGAAATTAGAAAAACTGTAGCTATTTTTTTTTCCTTGAAACCAAAAGAATTTAAAGATATCGAGTTTAGGTTTCTAATTAAATTTCTGAACCTTCTATTTTTTTTTATGAAAGAATTTTAGTGGCTATGCGGAGAAAGCACATGTTTTTGTGATTACTAGAATTTTGGTGGTTGGTATTTTATGAAAATGCCACAGAGCTGCACCAGGAGGTGTAGTAAAGCATTCAGAGTGAACCCCCCACCCTTGACTCCCACCAAAAAGAAATGTCAGCAAGAAATCCAAGCAGAGGAGTCATTTTACTTTTCACATGGAATAGGACACAGATTCCGAACTGCGAAAAGAAATTAAGAGTGAGAAATATTTTGATTTTACACATGTTCCGAGCCACCTCCCCCTAGCACACGAGCTATTCCTGGATGACAAGCAGGTTTTGGTGGCTGGTTTGTCTCACCAGTGCACTTTCAAGGAGCAAGTTGTTAAAACTCAATCATTCAGGCAGGGATTAGAGAAAAAGGCACCGTTACCCACTTAAGAAGAAAGGATTTATTAAGCCATTCAGACATATAACAAAATTGCAAGATGTTCTGGAACTACTTAACCCATCAAGGTAAGCGATAGCGTACCCACACTAACCTGTGTGAGACACAGCAGTCACCACGTCATTCCTTTGGTCCTAGCAGTCTCCTCTTGCCGGCAGCACCCAACCAAAGCCTATCACGTGGCAGTTCAAGCTCTCTGATGAGTTCACACCTTACTTAGCTACCCCCTGGCCCTCCACACCGACTTACTACTCAAGTCAAGCAGACCATGCCCACTATTTATCTTCTTTTTTTGCAAAATATATCACATTTTATTATTTATTTTACTTGCTTTTTCCTCTTTTGCATCCTCTAGTGGACTGTAAAGTCCATGAGTATAGGAGCTCTTTTATCTTTCTTGTTTACGTTTGTATTCCCAGGAGTGTGTGTGTGTGTGTGTGTGTGTGTGTGTACAATGAATGAATAAATTTAATATTTTCTCAAAGGGCACTGTACACATATTAATACATTCAGATTTTCCCTAAACAATTCCCTTCTACTCCCCATTTACCTAAATCCAGCAAATTCTCTAAGGTCCAGGCATGGCATCCCCTCCTTCATGGAGCATCCCATATGCCACTCCAGTCTTATAAAAATGAACTGTTCTTCTTTACCACCCAATTTAGCAATTTGCTGTTCTAGAATTGATGTTTTTTTAATTGTATTTTCAAACTTATCTACAAGGCAGACCTCTATCTACAAGATCATAAAGAGGAACCTACGAAAAATATAAGTATTCAGTCATAAAGCAAAAATGTTAGTATCTTTCCCTCTGACAGGTGTTCTGGGAGAAAGAAAGAACATGTGCTAAAGTCAGAAGGTACAGAAGCGTATGGTACCTGTGCTTAGGGAACAGCAAGAAGTTCCCAGAGGCTGGAGTGTGGGGGGAGAGGAGTGTCCAGGATCTAGAGAGATTCGACTCTGTCTTGCTGGAGGGCCCACATGGAAGGCATGAGATGGAATGTGGACAGACGCTAAAAGCAAAGACCAGCAAAAGACCTTAGTCCTAAAACTACAAGGAACCAACTGGGACAGCAATCAGAATGAGCTTGGAAGTGGATCCTTCCCCAGAGCCCCTAGTAAGGAACATAACCCTGACCGCACCTTGATTTCAGCCTTGTAAGATCTTAGGGGACCCAGCTGAGCCCACTGGACTTCTGCCCTATAGAAACTGTAAAATAACAAATTTGTGTTGCTTTAAGCTGCTAAATAGCAATAGAAAATGAACACACATTTCATTATTTTTCTTATCACTGCATTTTTATGGCTGGGGTTAGTAGATAAATTGGTCTATAAAACAGGTGCTACTGAATAGAGTTACAAACTCTCACTGTGATAAACCAAATGCCAAGAGACTGAGATGGCTGCCCTTTCATAGAACTCCCAAGTCCCTGCAGA
The DNA here is from genome assembly GCA_028533085.1 of Varecia variegata. Taxonomy (NCBI): domain Eukaryota; kingdom Metazoa; phylum Chordata; class Mammalia; order Primates; family Lemuridae; genus Varecia; species Varecia variegata. The sequence goes on from CM052443.1 coordinate 21,547,845, forward strand.
CGATGCCCACACAGTGAACTTCCAGTTATCTTTGGGCAAAAAGTGTATGTTGTTACTTATCCGCCGTAACTGTATAACCCTGACACCTTATCCTCATCAGCCAATACAATTGCGGTCCAGCCGATTTCTGCCCCTTGTGTGTGTATGTGTGCTCAGAGACAGATTTCACTTCACCCCAGTCAGAGCCTAACTGAGAACTGCTGTTTAAAGGAGGAAACGTCTATAGCAATCTGCTGTCTTGTATTTTCTGTGCTTGACTATATTATCCAAAGTGGAAGTGAAAGGAAATAAACATGATTAACAGCTACGTGGTAAGCAGTGTGCTGGCTGCTCCTGTGTCTATTCTGCCTTTACTTGGCTCTCATAAAACTCCGTGAGGTAGGGATTCATAGCTTCATGTTTCAGAGGAGGACAAGGAGGATCAAAGAGGCTAAGTTGCTCAAGGTCACACTATTGGCAACTGGGGGATTTAGCATCCAGATCTAGATCTGAGAGACCTTAACTCCTGGGCTATTTTTTTTTCGCTCTCCTAAGCTGCCTTAGAAGTTGTTGAATTTATTCTTAAGCTAGTGCTTCTCAAAACGTGGGCCAGGAACCCATAGTGGTCTTCGAGAACCAACCCCATCAGTCAGTTGGTCTGTGGCATCTGTGCTCAGCCCCATCTTAAGGATCATATGAGCCACAAAAAGAGTATGGCATGGTCCTGATCCCCCCCACAACTCAAGTTTGATTTGGATAAGACATCCCTAGCTAAAATAAAGGCAAACAATACAAGGCTATATGTAAATACACACTGAAATGAGAGTGAACGTATCAGTTATATCAGAGAAGCAGGAGATGCCAGAATGCTTTAGACCATTAGCAGGTAGGGGATATTGTACATGAAGGAAGCAATGCAGTGCTGGGAGGCTCAGACAACGGGCTCATTATGGTATTTTCTGTAGGAGGAGATTTAGCAGGACTCACAGAGAGGGAATAAGCTGAAAACGATCAGGAAACAAGGTGAAACCTGTAAGGGTGGACAATGGAGGGTCTTTTAAGCCAGATAATTTTGTACTTGATACAATGGGAATTAATATCTCTACATCTGACATCAATTATTCATTTGCCTATGGCTGCCTTCATTGCTGTTCCATGAAAAGATACTACATTCTTCTTTTTCTGTTTCACTAATTAATGTATTTATTTCATTAGAGCTGTGAGGGGAGATGGATGCAATAGAATTTTGCTCTAGGTTGATTATGGCCAAAAGGATCACCAAAATGAGAATGAAATAGAGAAACATTGCTCTGGACCCCGAAGTTGCAACCCTGGCCTAGTGGAAGTTCAGCCCACATGAGTGAAGTGTTTCTGGGGTCCCAGGGATGCCCATGCTGTAGGGGGAGCTGACATGCCAGCCTGGGGGACTCACTTCAGGGAGCCAATACTCTCAGTCCTTGCCAGTGTCAGGAGAAGACACCCAGAAACAGGATTCTCCTGTCTAGGACATATTTTCCTGTTATAACTAATATCAATTGAAATTAGCAAAATAATGGAGGAAAAGTGGAGAAAATCTATTTCAGCTATTTGAGCAAACCCTCCATGATGCTTGTGCTGCCCGTGGAGTTTAGGAAATCTCCTGGGAGATTTATTTTGTCTTCTCCTTTGCCTGATGCCTTTTGCAAAAGCCCAACTCAGAACATATGTAGATACGGATGTACTGGTTGAGGAAGAATGAAAGAAAAAACAAAACAAACAGGAGAGCTGCTTTTGAAATGGGAATTATTGGCTTTACAACCTACCTTGGATAGGTCCATGGGCATACTAGGAAGGAAAATGAGCAAGTGCAAGGTAGTCCTTTGCATCCTAAGTGAGCTGGTGTCTTCCATTTAAATGCTCTCAGTATGAATGACAGCAATACTGACCAATGAGAGAAGCCATAAATTGACTTGCTCTGTGTGTGTGTGTGTGTGTGTGTGTGTGTGTGTGTGTGTGTGTGTGAGTGAAGTGGGAATGGTACTTGTAGCACAAACTGGCTGATTGCATTTTACATTGCTGAGGTAGAGTTGGGATTTCAAGCTTTGAAAAACTTCTTGCATTTCCCCTTGTCAGATTCTGATCTAAGAAGAAACACTCAACACTCAGGACTCTTAGAAAAATGTTTGACAATCATTTTCAAGCCTCAACTAATTTTTCCCTTTCCTGGTTGCTGTCCCAGCTAGCACTTGAGGTCTGGTGGAGATTTTAGTCAAACAGGACAATCTGGAAATTTGGATAGTTTTCATGCCAAATTGCTGCTGCATTTATTTTTAAAATATATTTCCCTGTTTGGGTAATGACACAGAATGCAGAAAGAAAGGTTATCATGGTGAAATCTGAGATGGCACGTAAGAGAAAATTGAAAAGACCAGGCAACCAAAGTGATGGTGGGAAAAGAGGAAGAAAAGGAGGGGCTACAGCTAGAAGGAAACATGGGTTAGTTTGGGGGAGGCTGGGAGGAAAGGCAATTGGAACAGGAAGCAAGGTGAGTGGTCACGGTCAGCTGGAGCCTGTGCATTTACATACCCTAGTGGTTATTTCCAGGCAATGGGATTTTTTCCTATGTATACAGGCTTTTCTAAATTTTCCAAATTTTCTTCATTAATGGATTTTTTTAGATTATAAAAGAAACAATAAATGTTTTCCAAATAATCTCTTGTTATTGGCTTATGAATGGAGAATCCATTTTTATTGTCTTTTTTTGGGGGGGACCTCAAAACAAAAAACAGTATTTAGTTTTTAAAGGGGTTCATGATTTAGTAGGAGATATACTGACCCAGACTTGTAGGACTGTGACACGGCCATTAAAGGATGACAAGATGTCTCATATATTTATAGCTGCCACATTCCCCAGGACCATATTTTATACAAATTAGGTACTCAATACCTTTTAAATTGTGTGATTAGAATAAATAAGGTAAAAACAGCACAAAGAAGAATATCCTATACGAGAATCCTTTTTGGCCTACTGGTCTTGCTTCAATAGAAGACATGTCAAATAGGTTTAGAGCCATAGTTTCTCCAGCCCACATCCCAATTCCTGGTGGACATTCAGAAAGAGATACGGTCTCTTCTCTAACAACATCCCAAACTTTTGAGATGCAGCCCCAAACGTGATGACTTGCTCCACTCCGTTTTTATTTTTAGTGTATATCACTCTCAAGGTGCAAGTTTTTTGTATGTTCAGTACTAGATGTGTAAAGTCCCTCAAATTGTACAAAACTTTAAAAAAAATAAAAAACAAAGACTTAAATATTAGTTTCAGTGTCTTGTGATTTAGTGAATAAAAACATGCATGTTGTCCATTTGTGTCCACTTTGTGATTTTTCAGGACATCCATGCTCCCTCCAAGGTCTCTGTCCCCAAGTGAGATGAAGGCTTTACACACAGAATTGGCCTCACATCCTGGGCTGGGTTAACACTGGCTCCAAAAAGCTCCCTTTCTTTACACAAAAACTATTTTTAGCAAAGACTAAATTTCCTGATAGCTAGTGCCTTATTCTGGGCTCCACTATTTAACCCACTGGCAAGGGTCCTTTAGGGCTAACTCAGAAGCTGAGTCACACTATTGACCTTGTCAAACACTGAAGAAATATAGACGGGGAAAAAGGAGTTGATGCTGGGAAAATTCGGGAAACCTGGGATCTAGCAATTTCTGTGCAAAAAACTAGCTGGGTCACTTTGGATTTTGATTTCCTTATCTGTCAAGTGGGAAAGCAACACCTATCTGTAGACCTCACTGGATTTTGAAAATCAAATGAAAGTGAGAAAATGTGCTTTGAAAAGCATAACACTCTGATCTGATATAAGGGATGGCTGTGATGTAGCCTCAGGGTAAGCCTTTTATCTCTCTGGGTCCTTAGATCCTCCATCAACAAGGTGAGCCCCATCTTTTTACTGACTGGCTGCCCACCTTCTCAATCACCCAGCCGCTTCGCTGAAGAGTGTGGAAATCACAGCTCTTGGGACTTGCCCGCTGTACTCTGTCAACACCTGCTTAATGCCTCCTTCTTTTTATCCAACTTGTTCTGAATCCTTCTGTAACAGGGCAAACACCAATACAATTTGCTTTTACAACATGCAACTTATTACTCTGAAAGTTATTTTATGGGTCCTTTTTTCCTGTAGAATGGGTTTTATTTCTAGCCATTAAATGTATAAACTCCCATTACTCTCTCTAATTGCTTTGTATGTGTGTGTCTGTATCCATCTCTTGTCTCTTGATAGCTCTATAAGGTCTTTGAGGACGAGCATGTGTCCTGGTACTTCATCATTTCACCTAGCACCGAGTACCAAGCTCAACAACGTTCATGCTCAGCACCCTTGAATGTCAATGTATCCTTCCCTCCTCTGGGATGCAGTTCCACATTCTCTCCAGGGCAGCTAACACCTCTTAAAAATCCATCTCCACTCAACTGCTAACTTTGATCTAGCCAGGTGCCCTCCTGTACCCCGCACATGTCTCCACTTCGGCTGCTGTAGCACTCACTCACCGCGCACCTACTCCCGAAGCTTCTGCACTGGATTTTGTCTTTCACTGAACACTGTTATCCTTCCCGACCTGGACCCCCACAGCTCCCGTTGTTGCCCAGTGAGTTAGCATGGATTAAACTTGGTCTGCATTTATTCTCCAGTTGTTTCGTGCGTGCTAATTAGTCTTTCCTCTTCCTTGCTTTTTCTTTTCTTCTGGTCTCCCTAATTTTTCCCGGCACTGTGCAATATGACTAGAGAGTTCCCGATCATTTTTAAGAGTGCAAGCTTTTTATGCACCAACATGTATACTTTATTCCATGAGTAAAGAGCTCTGAAGACCAACAGTTAGGCTTTAGTCTATAATACTTGTACCTAGTCAATGTTCAGTAACAGATCCTTTGCTAGAACTTGTGATAACTTGAATCATTCTTCCATGCATTCACAGATGCACAGCCAACACCCATGGTGCCACAGAGAAGAGTTTTCAAATAGTCATTATCATGATTCAAAGTAGAGTGTCGGGGTTTCTACGGGGCAGGGAAGTGGGGAATGGCCTGGAATCTCTCGCCTGTTTTCAAATACTATAACCTTTGCCTTTTCTAGATATGACTTTCTTGGGGAGGGGGAAGGACATAGCATGAGGGACTCTGGCATTGTGTTTCTGTTCCCAGAATTGAGGGAACTTAGGCTTAAGGCCTATTGAGAATGGGACTGCCACTTCTCATCTAGGGCTGACTTCAGAAACAAAGTCTCCTTCGAAGCTGAGGCACTGCCAGAGGAACAACAGAGTGTCCACCTTCTGCACCTGCAGCCCATTCTCTCATCATCCACTTACTCATTAACTCCTTGCCGTTTGGATTTGGCACAGAGCCCATCGAGCCTTAAACGTATGAGACACTAAATAATGTTTAACTTTTCTGTTGTCTTCAGGGCCACCAATATGTTCACACATATTCTCATCTGTTCTCATCCTTTGTAAACTCTCTGCAACTTCTGGCCTTTCTTCTTAAATTCATTCTTATTAAATCACTCCTTTCTTCTTAAATTCATTCTTCTCCAGTTTCTGGCATTCCTTCTCTGCCTCCTCTGATCCCCTCTTACTCTGCCTCTCTCTTTAAGGTAGGCCCCAAGGTCCTTCCTGCCACCCTCTCTTCTTCGCTCCCTCGCATTCTCTCCTTTGTGACTCTCTAGGTCTAGCTATGAACAGCTGCTGCCTGGACCACTCTTGGCCCTGCACGCCAGCCAGGTTCTCTCTCTGATGTCCGTGGCTCTGTTCATGTGTGCCCACTCTCAGTGGCCTGGTGGCAACTTATTGGAATCATCTTTCACTTTAGCTAGAGAGGGAAAGAGATGAATCAAGGATGACTCCTTATGAATATATACATATATTTTTTTTGCTGGAGCAACTGGGGAGATAATGATGCCTTTATGATGCTTATAATCTGGGGGTGGAGGCATGCGAGAGGAAGGGCAGGGGGTGGGTATGATCCAAACAAGTGGATCATTACAATACGGAACGAAGAGCACAGAGACGAGGTAAGTTTGCCCTATCAAGATTAGGGAAAAGGGAGCGGTCAGGGAAGAAAGACAAAGTATAATTTGATCATTTCATCATTTTGCCTGTTTAAAAAGTGGCTTCCCACTGTCTACGTAATTAAACACAAGCCTCAGAGTGTGGGAGAAAGACCTTCCAACCCATGACCACAACATTCTTTTCTTACCTTATCTGCCATGATTCCCCAACTACTGGTCCAAACCTCAACTGAACCGTTCTACACACCTCTTCCCAAATGTTTCTTGGATATTTCCACCTAAATACCTTTAATTACATGGTTCCATGTAGGGTTTCCCACTCCATTTCCCTATCTCTACTCTCCAAAAGCCACTTCCATCCTTCAAGACTCATCTCACAAGGCAACAGCTACGAAGTATTTCCAGGTCCTACGTCTCCTCTCACACTGAGAACATGGAGACAACTCACCACCCCGTGGACAACCCCAGACCTTCTTCCATGACTTTCTGATGGCCCTTACAGTCTGCTTTATAATGTGATGAGGTGCAGCTGTTTTTTTCCTCTGGGTTACCGGGGAGCCTCCTGGATTGCAACCTCTTTGAGAGCAAATGCATTGAATTACTCATCTTTGAATTCCTCCTAAGATTATACCAAGCCTTATGCACACCAGGCCCTGGACAAATAATTTTGAAAATGTTCTCATCTTTATCTCTTCCCCTTTAATTCCATCAATTTGCATTAAGTGCTATCATGGCTCAAGCCCAGGTCACAGTCCTAACAAATATTCAGACTCATCACTTTTTCATTTATAGAGCAAAGAGATGGTTTTCTGGAGTTTCCTTCCAAAGGCACCTTTCTTATCTCTGCCCAGTGACAGTCCAGCCTTTGGAAGCACGTTTGCTGATCTCTGTCGTCAAGAAAGCCTGCATGCTACATCACGCCAAGTCTGTCAAAATCATAACTTTTCTGCACCCACACCTGAATCTGCATAATTCCCCAGTCCCACAGACATATAAATAAAAACTTCCAACAGGACAGGAGAACGTTTGCCAACTGTGGGAAGATAAATGGCTCAGGGATTTCATGCCCCAAAGGCAGAATTGCTTGATTTCTGATTTCAATGTAGCAAAAGAGATGCTGTGAGTCTAAGATTTTTTTTTTTCATTGCTAGAAAGTTATGGGTTACACCATTTAATTTGATTAATTCCTGGTTTCCAAAAGGAAACCTTAGGAGGAACCTTGGGAGGCTCAATAAAATAAGTATGTGCAATTGTTAAGACAGGAAAGGGAAAAAAAAATGACTTCCATCAGAGCCCACAAAGCTCGTTTCCAGTCCCAAACATGGGTCTCTAGAGATAGCCTGGAAACCAAATTATTGTCAAAGAGATGCTTACCTTTTACAACAGCTCACAGCAAAAGAAAACATATAGCTTAACATCTCTCCCACGACTCACGTTTGTTTTTTTTTTCCCCTTTTATTCTCTTTTGCTCTCCTTTTCCCTTTCCCTCTTCCTGATGTTAAACTTCCCAGTCTGAGTTCTTCAATTAGATATGTATCATTAGATGAGTCACTTGACCTTCTTAAGCCTCACTATGTTCATGAGCAAAATGAGGTATTTGTATTACATTATCAAGATTCTTTTAATTCTGGGTCTAAATATAAATTCAGGTGTGCTTTGTCTGCCCCCATACAATTGGTCATATTAGTGCTGTAACCTATCTGTTTTTAAGACGATGAGTATGGTTTCAGCCTGCACAAGGGGGAGAAAGCTAATTTGTTGGTGGGACTCAGATACGAGGAGTTCCACTTTTTGGAAAGGTGAGATAAAATGGCTAAGTGAAGTAGCTGAAGCAAAACATGAATGGGATGAGTCACATAGATTTATCCATGGGCCAGTGGTAGCTGTCTTCAAATTTCATTGAACAGCTAATTAGTTGGCCAATGTGGCCAATAACTTATACATTTTATTCCTAACTTTCCATTCTACATGTGATATGTGTGTGTTCATATTCGAATTCTGTTGTATAAATTTAAGACTTTTAGAATCCTAGACTGTCGGGTCTGGTTAGAACCTTTATTGTCATAGTCCCACTGAGGAAAACTGAGAGTCAAAAAGAAGAAGACATCTTTCAGCTGGTTGGTGTGGGAGACAAGACCTGGACGGTTACTCATAATCCCACTTAAACCACACGACAGCCATTAGCTAATTAATCTTTCATCTCTTGCCCCAGGAGGACCCAGAATTCAACCTGGATTAAGGTTAATCAGACTACACTTCATCAGCTTTCCACTTTTTACTCTCTTTTTTTCCTGGTCCTAACCTTCTCCTCCCATGAGCCCTCGGCTTCTTTTTTTTCCATTTTTAGAAAACTTTCCTTACATGTTTCTTTTGTATAGTTTTCATGACATTTCATCCGTGTGGTTAATTCCTGCATCTAGATGAGTGCTTGGAGGAGGTTTTTTTTGTATTATTCTTGGCTTGGGGATCCACTTCCTGCCAGTGAGAGACAGCGGAGACTGCCTCCCAAAATGCCCACGGTGCCGATAAGAGGAGCTGGCAAAGGGCAAGACAGAAGCCACAAGGAGAGGTGGAGTGGACCAGGCCCCAGGGAATCCAGCTACCCACACGGCAGGATTCTGATACTTGAGAAGTGAGCTCAGGGTTAGTTTTCAGCATGCATTTATCATGAGGAAAATACTTGATATCTGGGGACTTGGGATGGCTACCTTGCCCAACAGTGGCATTGGACTAATAGGTAACATTTACTCTTCTCACTGTTTTTCCATAATTTAGTAGGAGTCTGGACAGTAGTAGTCACTATGTCTCAGTACCTGGCATAATGTTTGGCTAAAGTATGCAGAAATGGTTTCCAAGCGGTCTGAATAGGAAGAACATCATTCACACTAGAGACCTCCTCCATTGCCTTGAGAGAACTTGGCTTTGAGGGCACCTGGCATCCATGTGACTATGCACTGTCAACCCCAGACAGGTTTGCTCTTCTGGGACTCTGATTCATGTCAGTGTGCAAGAGATGGCGATACTTGGTGACAGAGAGGCTCAAATGGGGCTGTTAAGGCTTCTTCCGATTCTGAGATTGCACTTGCTCACTAATTACCCATTGTTTGGCCCCAGGCAAGCGTTTTTATAAATGGACATTTAACAGATGGTATGCATTTAGAAAACAGGGCAAAAGAGCCACCGCCTTCTGAAAGCACAAAAGCATAAGGAGTAAAATACCAAAAAAAAAAAAAAAAAAAAAAGGTTAGGAGTCTTTGTGACTTCCTAGCTCTAGGTGTATTACAAGGGGCCTAACAAGACAATGCAGGCATCTGCTGGGCCAGGGATGATGCAGGGAGGGAGAATGAGTGATTTTCCAAGCAGGAAAGAGGAAATGGAATGCGCGAGTGCTATTGCTAAGTGGGATCTCTAATTCGGCTCTCCATGATGGAGATGACTTGCATTTAGACGGTGCCTTTCATCAGCTCTGATCTCAGGGAGTGTTCAAAGCCCTCTCTCGACTCAGCTCCTAAATCTGGTCCTCAACAAGCTCAAGGATGACATCCATATTTGTGCTGTATCTATTTTAGGGAAGGATAGCTCATGTGAAATAGGACATTCAGATGCTAAGGAAATGAATTCAGAGTGAGTGGAGAAGGAAAAGGTGGAGGGAGAGAAGTTGTGGAAAGCTCAGATGCTTATTTCCAATCACGGCCCTCAGTGTCACCCAGCTGAATTGTCACCTCCACTCAGATAAAGGCACTGAAGGATCTTAATGCTGCTGGTAACCTTGGCCTCATCTCACCTGCCTCCTGCTTTTCCATGGAGCTTGGCACTCCTCAGGGTACATCACATTAAGGCAAATGTTCTTCAGGGAGTTTTGACAAATTCTGACATTGGGGTCCACATGCTGCTAAAGATATTTTCTCCTTAAGGTTTGGGGGTTCAGAAATGAAGGAGACATTTGAGATATAGGCAAGAAAAGGCCAAGGTTTGGAAGGGAGGGGAATGACAGGGAATCTGGTCTGTCTCTGTAAGAGACTCAAGATGTACGGGGATATCAGGCATAACTCATGGAGAAAGAGAAGCCACCAACAATTATGATTCACTAACAGTGTTGGGAAACAATAAACTCTTTTAACACAGAGATAGGCACAAAGCTGTGCAAAAATAACTCAGAGGACTGGATTTCAGTAAGGACAGAGGGGGAAGCCCTATCATGTACATGTCTCCAGGCTGACATTTATAAAAGGTTAGGCGATAACAGTTCCTTCTTTATTGTTTGGGAATTGAATAAAGGGATATCTTCCTTCCTTAATTACTCTCTTCTGCAACCATCACATAATCACTGTGCAGACACTTTGGGGAAGGGCATGCAGTCTGATGGATGGGGTTCTCAGAGCAAGGCCAGTGGTGACATGGAAGAGCACTGAGCTGGGAGCTAGCAGCTGTGTTCAAGACTCCTCTTCCACAAGCTGGGTGATATGTGGCCAAGCTTCAACTCAGTGGGCAAAGTCCTCAACTTAGAATCAGAAGTGATGGCTTTCTGAACCTGGGAAGTGCATTTGATCTCTTTGAGCCTCAGCTTCCCGATCTGTAATACAGGAACGAAAGTACCTGCCTTCTGAGATTGCAGGAAGGGTGTTACAAAGAAATGTATATGAAGTGGCTTTAAGAGTTGAAACACACTAGACACAAAAGGTCAGGCCCAACCTAAGTTATAGATGGATGTACAATACCCCAAAGAAATGGAACACCACGCTGAAGGCCACATCAAGAGTTCATAACAGAGTTGGACCTAGTGCCCACTTCCTCAGGCTGAATTCAGCTTTCTTTCACGACTTTGTCATAGTGTCTATTTCTTCCCCTTTCATGTGACTAGCTGAAGGTCAAATGAGAACATGGGAGAGAGGTAAGGAGAATTTTGAATAAACCAACGATAGCACACTCAGAGACACACCCCGTGACTAGAGGTGAACCCCAGCTGGGAAACTTCATGACGTCAGCCAGCACCCAGCAAAACAGTCTGGCCATAGAAACATCCCAGTAAGACCGCTGAGAAACCTTGCATGCAACAACCGAGATCTTGCTCCTAAGGTCTGTTATGTTAGAATTTTTGCTTGTAGGTTCTTAGCAATAACTCACTATTATTATTTTCTAGCAAATAATACCCAGAAAATACAAATATAAGAACACCCCTTGTCTATAGCTAGTTTAGGTCCTATAGATCAGTTTCATCATTTTGAAAGAGACATCCATAGTATTGCTCACATGCAAGTTTAATCTCGTGCCTCCTGTCCAGGTGGCCTTAACCTGGGTTCTGCACAAAACCAAACCCCTTCAACCTTCCCAGATGAGCACATCCACTTTGGGTAGACATGAAGTGTGGGCCATTTATCACCTTCAGCAAATGCAGGAGATGTGACTGCTAATTGGTCTCTTCATTAGCCAAGAAGAACATCTACCACTGTAACTACGCACAGACTCATGGCAATCTGGGACAATCTTTAAGTGGTTTCTAACTCATAATCACATTTCTTCCTGAAATGTGCTGTCCTAGAAAATGTCATGTATAGACTATTCTTATCTTCACTAATTACAGGCTTCACTAATTACAGGAAGGGAGAGGACAGGTGAGTGGTACATTCACTGTCTCACTTGCCATTCGAAGGGGTCAGTCACTGAACACGTCCAGGCTCTTCGATCTTGTGCTGCCACCGTCCCCACTACTGCCAGAGGTGAAACACTAAACCCAAACCTTAAACATGGATGATTCGTCCCGTAAAACAAAGATTCGACCAGAGGGTTTAATACTATTTGGGGATGGTGGAACACAAGAAATTCTTTTAGCTTCTGCGACTCCTAGGAAAGGAGTTTCTACTATTTTCCTAATAAATAACTGCTCAGGTCTTGTATAGGAGTCTTACTATTTATGTGAGGTATGGACAAGGACAAAGGGATACTTTTGCAGAAATCTGAGGCTCTCCAGGGCAGGGAAGGATTTGTGTGGGTGGAGAGGTTAGCAAGGAAATTCTACCAGCCACTGATGAGAAATAGGGTCTTTCTAGTAGCAACCAACACTGCAGTTTAGACTAGTGAGCAAAATCCTATTCCAGTGGACATGCTAAGAGACACAGTGGTAAGGTGTCCTGGGGGCAAGAGGCATACAGTGCCTTCTAGACCTTTCCCATTAGGGCAGGGAAATGACAAGTATCTGAATGTAGTCAACACTTCACTTTGGAGGCGTGCCCAGGCTAGCTTATCAAATGCCCATGGAAACAAGAAAGCAATATGGTCCAGGGCTGTGGCTCCTTGATCAGGTAGATTTCGGGACTCATTGGTCATTACCTTCTAGTGACTCTGCGATGGACCTCTCACCTTGGATGTGTGACTTCTGGAGCCAGCATACCAGATAAACTAGATATTCCCTTCCAGCCTTGGCATTCTTGGGATCTTGTTGGTATTCCCAGCAAGCTTTGGAGCCTTTATCCAACTAGCAAACTATACCATTAGATCAGACGAAAATCTAGGAACAGCATCTTTAATAAAAAGCATAACTGTCGTGGGCATGGTTGCAGCCTAGGCAGCTACTGGGACTGCCTCTGGGTCCACGGTTTCTCAGGTGATGGCTCAGGAAAGAGGAAAGACAGTAAATACCATGTAAATAATGCACAAAATGTGCAGCAAACTCACATGTGTGAGGAGACCCATTTTAATTTGATTCCCACCTCTTTGCAAACTAGCGAACACGTGCCAAAGATGCCCGGCTGCTGAGGTGCAAAGCCCAGCAATTAAAGAACTAGATAGTCCAAGTCTGAAGACAAACTTGGCCTTACCTGGAGACAGGGAGGAGTCATAAGAACTTCTGTCCTTGCGGTTCATCTTGAAGGCTTGGATGTCCTTTTCCCTGTACGTCCCAAAGCCTTCGTAGCTCCTCCTTTTACTCCCACTTATGTCACTGTCCCACTTGTCACTCGAAGGGGTCAGTTCACTGAACACGTCCAGGTTCTCTGATCTTGTGCTGCCACCATCCCCGCCACTGCCAGAGTACCTTTTAGTGCACGAGTCCACAGGTTCACTGCTCAAGTCACCTTTGTCCTTGGCCTGCGTCCAATGCTGGGCGTCGGAAAGTGACAGCGTAGACAGGGTGTCCACCTCAAAGTTGCTCTTCGAAGCTTTGTGGCCGGCGTCACTGTGTTGGTGCTTCTGTTTCTCCTTATGCTTGTTCTTCTCACTCACCAGCGGGAGCTCCTTGTCTGCGCCACCCAGTCGCTCGCTGAGGATGTGGCTGGAGAAGCCTGTGGCTTTGCCTGCAAAGAGACCGCTCAGGTTGTCGTGGGGCCCTAGGATCCGGTCTTCCTTGTGCTTATGCTTGTGTTTGTGTTTCCGCTTGTGGAGCCGACCGCTGGACAGACTGGCACTGCCTACCTTGGGAGGGTTCAGGGATGGCTGTATGTCACCGAGGCCCATGCCAACGGGTCCCTGCAGGTGTACTCCATGCTTCGCTTTATGCTTAGCTGCACCAGACATCTTGACGTGGGAGCTTGTGTGGAACTGAGGTGGTGGCACTGTTGGCCTCATGAACGGGGAAGCTGCTCCGAGCGTGTGCGATAGGTACAGAGGAGCTGGGTACTGACCGTAGTAACCAAGGTTCATCATAGGCATTGATGTGTAAGGCATTCCATAGGGTGCATAGTAACTTCCACTGGGAATAGGGTAGCTGAACCCTTGTAAAAAAGGCACCTTTGTCATGGTGTCATTGGTTTTTGCAGGCCTACCACGCTTCTTCTTTGACTTCAAGTCTGAAGTCCTACGAAGATAGAGCAACGGGTCATACTGGATATATGGCACCGGGTAATAGTGATCGAAATTAATCCGAAAAATGCTGGGATATGGATTCTCGTGGTAAAAGGTGTAACTCCGGTGGGAGATCCTGAACACCTGGAACTTGGTGATGAGCTCCTCCAGGTCTGCCAGGAACTGGAGGTCATCACGGTTTTGCAGGCTCTTCCGTTTCCTCTTGTGCTTTGGCTTCTTGAGGCTTTCGTGGGTCAGAAAGTTGTCCACGATGAGATGCTTCTGCCGGTGGCCATGCCGGTTCTTTGTGCTGGTGTCGGACGGAATGGCCTCCGGGTTATCCAAGGAGCAGAAGTCAAAAGAGTACCTCCGTCGGGATTCTGAACTCTTCTCTGCTTGGTCAGACGTGCTGTTGTTGTCTGTCCCGATGCCGCTGTCGCTGGGGATTGTCTCCTCGCTGTGGGACTCGCTCACAGGGGACAGCGTTATTTCCTTCAGTGAGCCAATCTCGCAAAGGTGTGACGGGGAGTTGGCCATCAGCCTGGGTGGAGACAACTTCCAGGTACCACTGTGTATTCCCTTTTGGGTTTTGGTTGGAAGAGCACTGATGGGCTGGAGATTTGGCATAGTTTTCAGCTCTGAAAAATTGGTTTCGGTGCTGGCAGGGCTCAGGTTGCCATGGGACCCACCTAACTGTGTTGAAAGTGGGTGCATAGCTGCTGGTGAAGATGCCACAAGTGACTGAAAGTTGGAAGGCACGGCTGGAACATCCGGCTGGCTAGAAACAGGCCTTGGGTGCTTGATGGCTGTTTTGGGTTCTTCGGATGGGGGTGGCAGCTCTGCTCTTGGCTTCCTGCCCCTCTTCTTGCCAATGTAGATGGTTCCCCTCTTGCTGACATTAATCTGCTTGCCCAGTTTGCTTTCAATGGCTGCTGCCCCAGGGCTGGTCTCCGGGGGAGCTTTAGCCTTCAGCGCAATGCTGCTGGAGCACGACAAGATCTGGTTCAAGATGTTTTTCCTCTTGAGTGTCTTCATCTTGTTGATAGTTTTGATGGTCTTCTTATCCAACACGCCGAGCTTTCCAACTTTTTTGTGAAATTTCATCTCGCTCATGGGTTTGTCCTCTCCTGGCACGAGTTGGGCCAACTTCGCTAAATTGCGTCGTCTCTTTCTCTTCTTGGTGCCAGGAAACTCTCGGCTGATGGGACTGACTGGGCTGGTGGAAGTACCCTCGTGAATTGTCTCCACTGTGAGCAAAGGCTGCTTCTTTGGTCGTCCCCGCTTCTTTTTGACTGGAGTGATCACAGTAAGACTGTCTGTGTTCGTGTACAGAGGGCTGGATGGGGTGATGGGGTACGCAGATGGGGGTTCCACCATCAGTTTATCAGAGGTGGCCATGACTGCCTCTCGAAGCATACTGGTGGGTTTGGGTTTGCTGCATGTCCACCTCCGTTTTGCAGCAAATTTTGGATGTTGGATTTCTGGCAGCTTTCTTGATGGAGAGTGATCTGTGCACGTTGGAGGCGTCATGACCATGGGTGGCTTCCGCTGCTTAGACACACCTCCGGGGACAACCTTCTCGGTATTTCCACCAGTTTCCAGGCCAACCGAGGAGGACTCGTTCTCTATTATTTTACCCAACTTGGGGACACGGGGATCCTTCTTATTTCCTTCAGAGTTGGAAAGTATCCTGTTAACTACTTCACTGCTCATAGCGATTCCGGAAGCCAGGGCTTTCTCTGGGATAATCTTTTCTACCACTGCTTTAATGGATTGTCTCTTTTTCCTCTTGTGGCTGGTTGGATCTAGCGAGGGTGCCTTGATGGGGATAGTAATCCGAACATGACTTGGGTCACTTTCTGGATTACTGATGGAACTCACGTTCTGCCTGGCTGGTGATGTTTCCTGGGCACTATCTGCAGAGTAGCTTTCCCTCTTTCCTTCCGTGCTGTCAAATGCCTTCTGGGCATTCTTGACCCAATCCAGGTCTGGGTTTGGTATGGTCTGACTTATTACATCCTTTTTACTGGACTTTTTCTTGCTGCCCATAGTGGGTGGTTCTGGGGGCTCCTTTGTACCTCCTCCATCTTGATCGCCCAAGGGCTGAAGCCCATTGCACTCGGCAGAGCTGCTGGGTGGGGCTGGTGGACTGTGGTTGCTTGGGGATGGAGCCACACCCCCCAAGAGCAGATCTTTGCTGTTGTTAGACAACTGACTCCACGTGCTCCCTGCACTGCCTTTCTTACCCTGGGCCTTTGTGAAGGAAGCCACGGGCTCAAGAGCTGGGATCTTGCTGGTGCTTGCAGTTTCCCTGCCAGAGTCTGGACTGATGAAGCAATTCTGAGTGGCGGGTCCACTGTCAGAGTTGGTGGACCAGTCCATGTGGTTCTGGCTGCTGCTTTTTTGCTGGTGCTTTGGTTTTAAGGTGTCACTGGTGAAGTCCTGTGGGAGGCCTGTGTCATAATGGAGAGTTGAGTGTTTCTGGGGCCTCTCGTAAGCCTAAGGGTGGGTCGAGTGGAGGAGGGGAGAGAGAGAGAGAGAAACAAAGATGAACATGTTGGAGCTACTTAAAATTGAACATCAAACATCTTAATTATTTGAAAGTTGGAAACAAATAACCAGGTGAACAGCCACCTTTAATTCCAGAATGTTTTACTGAGGTTTTCTCAATTGCAGTAGTAAAGATACATTGCACTGGTTTTGAACATCAATAAGGATGCTTTAATTGCTGTCTTTCCGCCCTGAATAACAGGAACTTTGACCTATCTTGCTTTAATACAATCTGAGAATAGGAACTATTTAGAGAGAGGAGGGAGGGGCCCTAAATGTCACTTGGCCCAATGCCTGTATTTTACAAATGAGGAAGCTGAGCCCTGAGCCATGGACAGTCTTGCCAAGGGTGGTGGAGCCCAGCAGAGCGTCTGAGCTTCCCGACTTCCAGCGTTCTTTTGACTAGGGCTGGCTGCCTCGTATTCCTGCCCCTGCTCCTCCTCAAATGCATGCGTTCCTTCACGTCTTTCTATTCCAGTTCATTTCAGCTTGTACTTTTATCCTAGAGTTCAACATCTCTGCACTCTAACAACAAGTAGCTCATAAGGAACAGCTGTGACCAGTAAAAACGGTACAAGTTGAGCAACTGAGGGGGTAAGTATGAAGACTGCGTGGGAGAGAGCGGGCCAGTCAAGGGCATAGTGAAGAAATGGGAGAAGAAAAGAAACGTAAAAGAATTGTCCTGAGCCTTTGAATCTTTGCAGAATCTAGGAGTGTTGCCGTGTTTGGGTGTTAGCATGCTAAGGAATCCTTAAGCCAACATATAAGCTCTTATTGTTCTCTTGAGGAAATTCTTGGATAGTCTCAAAAAGAACCTTGAATATCTTAGACAAACATGCCAGGAAAAAAGTCATTGTCATTCAAGATCACTCCTCTGGAATTTATCAACTGTGTTCTCCTCTACATTGATTCTAAATGAATGTCTTCAGCACCTTCCTCAGAACTATTCTCTAGTTAAAAAAGGTGGGACCTGGTGTTTGTGGCACAACGTAATTAAAGTCTATAAAATCACAATGGGAATGGATGGTGAACACATTGTTTTGACATATTAAAGCTCTTTTTAATATAAATATGCTTTCACTGTTTTGGATAAGATTTTAAGCTCTGCTATTAGTAGAACGAAACATTCCTTAAAGCTCATTGTAAGTCTGACTTATACATAGAGTAGTAAACTTACAGGATGCATTAGCCTAAGATTTGTTAAAGAAGCAAAAATAATAGTAAATTGAAGAAATCTTTGAACAGTATCCCCATCGAGAAGTATATGATGATTGGCTTTGTGAATTTAGAAAACTTTTGCCTGTGATATCTTTCTGTTTATCTATATATCTACCCATCTCTATAATTCTATATTTATTTACCACTGATGCTATAAAACTTACGCTTTATCAGAAAACATTTCTTACAGTCCCTGTTAAGAGTCAAAACACAGATGGCAGAAAGCATTATGGATAAAACTCAATGTCGTAATGCAACTGGGGCTTCCTTCACACTAGTTTCGGAATCCCTGGGGTTATTTCCTGCCTCCCTGATTTTGTGAAATCCTGTTTAAACTTACAACATTGCACTATATTTTCTAAGTATCCATGAGATAGTCCCCTCAAGCAAAGCCTGTAAATTCCCAGAAGAAAATTAAGAAAACAATTTAATTTTTTTATTCATCTTGCAATTTGTAGTAGAAACACCACCATCGTTAAAATATAGAGACTTAATCCTACCACTTGAGTGTGTTTACGAGGTATCACTGCTGTGGACATAGGCTATTACTGCATTTTCGGCAAAAATACAGAAATCTTATTCATGGCATAAAATATTAAGTGCCACTTATCTTTTGTGAATCAGGGTATTGCTAATTAGTATTTATGCTTTGGACTTTAGCTGGTACTCTGTGTTTACTCACAGTATTACAAGTATAGAAGAGGACTTGGAGACTAAGTTTTCCATTCCTTAGGGTGGCAATGTCTTATTACTCATACTGGGGCATCTTTGAGAATTAGGGGGGTGATTATTAAAAATTACAGTGGGACAAAAGGTGTGATTGTTTTGGACCTGGGCACTTTCGTCCCTACCCTACCCATTCCATTTCTCTAGTTTTGGGCACTGAAGTCTACAGAGGGGCTTCAAGGTGAAGTTAGCATTGAATTTTGGTCTCTGACTCCCACTACTTTTTCTCTGTTGTACCATTTTCTTATTCTTGCACCTAGCAGAGTCCCTAACTAATGCTTTCTTTATGTTCTGGTCTTAGCTCAATCCTAGGGAAGCTCCCCTACCTTATAGAAATACCCCTATTATAAGTTTTCATGAAATCACCTATGTCACCTTTGTGGCACTGATCATAGTTTTAATTGTTTAATTAGTATGTGTGCTAATTGAATTAAATGCCTGCCTCCCTTTCTAGGTTGTACACACCAACACAGAGAGGCCAAGCACAGCACCTGGCACACAGTAGGCACTCAATAAACATTTATTGAATGTATGAAGGAACATCCATTTTACAATGGGTATTTAATTGTAACAACAGTGAGGTCAATGACCTATATATTGTAACATGTCTGCAAACACAGTCACCATCTCCAGCCTAATTTCTCATGTCATATATACCTTCTGCATGTGCCATTGCCTCCCATAAAGACATCACAGTCCTTATACTGCTAGTTGGCATTTATTTGTATACTATTCTGACTCCCTCTCCTAGACAGTAAGCACTTTGAGGTCAGAGACAGCCTTATTTATCTTCTTATCCCCAGGGCCTACTACAAAGCTAAGAACCCATTCTTGATAAATGTTTGTTGAATAAATAAATAAATGGATAAGGTACCTATTACAACGGCAAAATATATGGCTGGACAGCAAAGACGATACACCACTGATCACTCATTTGATAATGGCTCATAAGGAAACTGGAACACTGAAATGCATTAGGTATTGAACCAAAAATCCTTCCCAAATACTTCAGGACTAAAGGCACTGATAAGGTAACTCCCTTTCAATGCAGTTTGGACTGTTTGTTCTCCCCCATCTCCTAATTGTTTCACTTGCCAATTAACTCTGCCTTGGGGAAGGCCATGTGACTGTCAGAAGGGTGGATTTCACCCTGGCAATCGAAAGGTGGGGCCTGCTCACTCACACCCAGGGCAGCGGGGCTGAGAGTAATGTAGTTAAGCATGCCTGGTCTCCAGCGCTGGACCACTGCCTGAGCCCATTGTTCCAGCCATTTCAGCTGCAATTTGCCCTGCTGGGAGCGCTGAGCAAACAAAGTCCAGGGTGGACAAAAGGGAAGCACAACAAAGGAGTAGGAGTAATGGGGGGAGATGGTGCTTTAAACTCCTCACTCAGATGGGCTGTAGCGACAGGGCAGGGAGGACCCAGAAGGAGTGCTTTCTCAGAGGTGCAGGGGACAAGGGCCTCCAGCCTTGGCTGATGGCTATATCCCATTGCACTGCACGGAATCCCAATTCTCCAGCTGTCAGCCACGACATATGATACACACAACAGTGAGGCTGTCAGTTCCAATCTGCTCTTTGCTGAGAACTGAGCACTTGCTCTATCCAGACAGAGATGGGCAAGGCAAGTGGCGAGAAGGCGGAAGCACAGGCTCTCCCTGCCATCCCAGTGGTCTGGGGAGATGATTTCTTATTGGGGTCTTTAACTCAGGTCTTTACTGTAAGACCTATGCAGCAAGCCTCCTTCATTTTTCTCTTTAGATTGAGGTTTTTTTTTTTTTGTTCTATTTTGTTGTTGCTGTCTTTTTTTTTTTTTTTTTGATAAGACCTGAATATTCTAAAGTCTTTAGACCACCCTCAGCACGGCTGTCTCCTAAAACAACAGTTAGCAAATGAGAGAAGAGTCAGTGATATTCCAGTCGGACATAGGATTTTATGGAAAAACTTTTACTACCAAATTAAGCTCAGCAAGTGTCTTAGATGCTTTCCTCTGCCCCCTCACCCCCAGAGTGCAGTGTGGAACTCATGGTTATTTTGAAGGTGTAGCTCACTTTTATAAGAAAAGTATTTTCCATGCACATTTAGCCTAGGCCAAATGTTTGTCAGTGAAACTTTGAAAACACTAGACAGATCTGCCCTTAATGAATGTCTTCATGGCAGTAAGTCCTTCTGTAATGTAAAGAATACTTTTGTAGAGGAGATGACTATACTCTCACTGACAACTTATATATAAATCATATACATTCAAATTTTGTACAAGTCAGATTTCTTTTTACAAAGCACTTTTTAATTTTTTTTAAAAAAATGAGATTAAATTACTGAGAAAAATCTTAAAAATCCATAAAAATGGGAAGAAAAGAAGTGACCTAGCCCTATCTCAGGCTTACCTAAAGGAAGGTTTGTTGCAATAAGATGGTGATGTTGCAATAAGGTGGTGATTTGCATCTCAGAAAAATCATCTAACTCATCAAAAAAAAAAAAAGCATGACTTTGTGGTAGATAAACTACTCTTTTGGGTTAGCTGTGTCTGTGCTGCTTTTTGCTGACACCAATAATTTAAATTTACTGTTTGTGAGATATTTTGGTTTACATGAGCAGAAAAATATGCCTGGGTATGGAGCAATGAGGGAAGCTTCATCTCTTAATTTGGCACTTGGTGCTTCTCAAGATGTGGTCTTGGATCACTGTGTGGGAATCACTTAAGGTGCTGGTTATGAATACAGATTCCTGGACCCACTGCAGACCCACAAATTCACAATCTCTCAGGGTGGAAATAAGGACTATACATTTTAATGTGCTCCCCAGATAATTCTAATATACAACGAAGCTTTAAAACCACTGATCCAATGTTTTAACACCATAATTTCTCTGGGGTAGGGCTCTTCTGTGGTTGCTGTGACATTTGCAGCACTTTCTGGTGATAAATTTGCAAAGCCAACCACCATGGGCCTGTTAGGATATGCAATCTGGCAACACTGAACATTCCTGTTTTGTTCTCTGCACCCTTTGTAATTTACAGAGTAAGAAACTCTAACATTGCTCCCTGTGTAGTTATTCCAAGTACATTGCAAGGTGAGGTGGACAGAAGAACCAATCATATTGGTGGATGAGAAAGGACTAGGCACGTGGGTGTTCGTGACCTCCCACCCTGAGATTTCTATTTCCTGAACTCGTCCAGACCAAGCCCCAAAGCTCTGGGGGAATTCTGGCATTCCATCTCTGAGGCTAGAAGCAAGTGCTTAAACCTCAGCGAGCGCTGAGTGTGGCAGACAAGGAATGCAACCACAAACTGTGTGAGTAGATTAAAGGTTCCCAACTCTGGCTGTATATTAGAATCATCCAGGAAGCTCTGTGCAGATCAACATACCTGGGATCTGACCCACAGCAATTAAATCAACATTCTGGAGGTGGGACCCGAACGGTATAGTACTTTTTTCAAAGCTCTCGGGTGATCCCAATGAGCAGACAGAATTCAGAACCACTGGATTATATCAAAGACAGGGTCTGGGTTAAGGACTAGAGAGGCTCTGATATTATCAAGAGATGTTCCAGCTCAGTGGTTTTCAAATGTGTTTCACAAAGTCCTAGGATTTTGCAAAGACATTTCTGAACAGTAGCCAATGGATGGGGCAAGAGAGATGCTTCAGACCTTTCTTTTAACCCCCAAGCCCCCAACTGAAAAGATCAGCCTAGCAAAGGATTTCATTTAAGAGAGAGAAAGGGTGAAAGGGTTCTGCCACTTGAAAAAAAAAAAAGACTAAAAAATTATCATTTCAAGCTCATGAATAGGAGGAATGCACACAGTAGCTTCCACTGAACTTCCCCAAAGTTTCCCTCTTTACCAGTTCATTCCTGCATTTACTATTAGTAGGCATAGAAGAATGTCACTAAGTAACCTGTCTGAATCATGGTTTTATGATTCTCTGATTCCAGGGGACACAGAAAAGCTATCCAGCTTCTAAATGGATATGAAGGTTGTAGTTAAATGTATAAACTGAATCCATCCTCATATTCTGTCACCCTAGGAAGTCACCTGGACATTATTCCCATAGGTATCATTCTTATTTGCTATTTAGGGGCTGTAAATGATAATAAAGCATGCCTTTTTACTGGAGGTAATAACAGCTCATACAAAGACAGAGGCCCCTGTCATATACCTCTCTGTGTACACAGTGATTCTGCAAAATTAAAAATGATCACTGACTTGGTTTCAGCCATGACGTAGTAACCTTTCCATGGAGACAAATATAAAACTACACAAAATATATGAAACAACTGTTTTCCAGTACTGGACCAAAGACAATATGGGCTGTGATTCTCAAGAAGGGAAACTCATGAGGCCCCAGGGTATCCCTAGTTTTCTGCCTGGGAGCACTTTCTAAAGTACAGCCCAGATATCTGTGATTTCACTGGGCAGACAAAACAGAGATTGGAGGGAACTGAAATTTGGCCAATAGGGAACCTGAGAAGAAGGTGCTATGTAGAAAGGCACTCTAGAAACCTTCATAGGGATAGCCTTAAGTCTCTGTATGAATTTTAATCTTTACTTGAGGGCCAGATTCCATGAAGCCTAGCAGAGATTAGCTAGTAGGGTGCTATAAGCTGAACGTAGAGTTCTTCAGTCACACATTATTGGGCAATGTTGGATTTTGACCCACCAGGGTGGGGAGGCTTTAATGAATATCTCAGACATTCAGCTGAGATTCCAGAATGGTACTCAACAGTAGGATTACGCTAGCTCTAAAGTAAAAGCTACTCTAGACCCTCCCTAACAAATTCTCAAAAGAATCCTCAATAGGATAAAGCTGATCTGCCAGGAAGTTAACTGCCAATCAGAACAAAACTTAAAACTCTTTAAAGGAAAATAACAAAATCCAGACTTTTAACAATATAGCATTCACAATATCCAGGACACAGTAAAAAACTTACTAGACAAGCAAAGTGGTAGACAAATGCAATCCACAACCAGGGAAATAAAAGCTGACCCAAGGCCTTCAAAGCAGTCATTATGAAAACGTTCAAGTATGTAAAAGAGAAGTTATGCATAAATGATGAACCCATGGGAAATTTCAGCATAGAGATGGCAACTACGCCAAAATAACCAAATGAAAATTCTAAATCTGAAAAATACAATATCTGAAACAAAAAACTCACTGGAAAGGCTTTATGGCTTCTAGAACATTATGGAAGAGAAGTTCAATGAACATGAAGAGAAGGTAGTAGAAACTATCTGAATTGAAATACAAAGGGGAAAATAATAATAATTTAAAAACAGTACTTCAGTCACCTATGGAACACTACCAAAAGGTCTAACATACCTCTAATTAGAATACCAGATGGAGAGGAAAGAGAGTAGTGTATGTAAACTCACATAGCTAAGAAGCTCAACAAATCCCAAGCAGAATGAACACAAACAAAAACCACATCTAAGCACACTGTAAACAAATTGATAAAAACCAAAGATAAAAAGAAAACTTTAAAAAGCAGTCAGTAAAATAAGATAGATTATTTATAGGGGAACAAGAACAAAGATAATGTCTGACTTCTCATCAATAAAAATATGAACACGAAAAAATGAGATAACATCTTAAAAGACTGAAATGAAAACAACACCGTCAACTTAAATTTTTATATCTGGTGAAAAGATCCCTAAAATGATGGCAAAATAAAGATATTTTCAGACAAATAAAAACCAAAGGAATTAATTACTGGCAGATCTGAATTATAAGAAATGTAAAAGGGAGATTTTTTAGGCTAAAGGGAGATGATACCAGATAGAAACTTGAATCTACAAGAATGAATGAAAAGTACTGAAATGGTAAATATGTGGGTACAGATAAAATATTTTATTCTTGTTCTTAAGATCTTTAAAAGGCAATTGACTGCTTGAAGCAGAAATAAAAATGTATCTTACAGCATATGACATTTGTAGAAATAAAATCTACAACAATAAAACAAAGAACAAGAGGGCATAACATAGAAGCATCCATTTCTAATGTTCTTTTATGTGAAGGATATAAGAGTTCAAAGTAGACAATAATACTTTAAGGGTACACACTGTAATCTCTAGGGTGACCACCGTAAATAAAATGGAGTGGTATATCTGAAATGCAAATATAAGGAAAAATATATAATACTATAAAAAAAAGCTTGATGACTCTAAAAAAGGGCAGAAAAGGAGAAAAAAAATGAAGAAAGATGGGAAAACAGAGAATGCACAGCCACATGGGATACTTAAACTAAACAATATCAGTAATTCTATTAACTCTAAAGGTACCAAAAAAATATACTCCAAGAAAAAAAAAACTATCAAACTGAATAAAAAAGTAAAACCCAACTACATGCTGCGTATAGGAGATACACTTTAGATTTAAAGACACAGTTAGTTCAAAAGTAAGAGAATGGAACAAGATAGGATATACCATACAAAGACTAAACTTAAAAAATACTGGAGAAATTAAGTTAATATAAGGCAAAATAGGCTTCAGAATAAAAAGTATTACCAGAGATAATTAGGAACATTTCAAAATGATAAAAGAGTCAAGTCTTCAAGACGAGACAATAATCCTAAATTTGTTTGCACCTCATAACAGAACTTCAAATATATAAAGCAAAAATCAATAGAATTAAAGGAAGAAATAGAAGATTCCACAATTAAAGAGGTTTCAACATTTTTCTCTCAGTAATTGCTGAACGGATTGATTTAAAGAAATTAGAGAAAAAAAATCACAGAAGATTTTATCAACACTATTGATCAATTCAACCTCACCCAACAACTGCAAAATACCTTTGCCAAAATACGCCATCAAACAAGTAGGAATGACCAATGAACATATGTCAGTGTCCTCCAATGTTATCATCAAGGAAATTTCAATTAAAACCACAATGCCATACCACTACATAGTCACTGGGATAGCTAAAATTAAAAAGTCTGACAACAACAAGTGTTGACAAGGATATGGAACAACTGGCACTCCCATACATTGCTGGAGGGAGGGTAAAATGTAAAAATCACTTTGGAAAATGTCTTGGCTATGTCTTTTAAAGCTGACCTAAGACCCAGCAATGACACTCGCTACACAGGAGAGAAGAACACATGTACCTACAAACAGATTTTTATAAATTCTTCATAGCAGCTTATTCAGAGTCTTTAGCAAGTGAAAACAGTTTAGGTGTCGACCAACAGGAGAACAGACAAACTCATCAATAAAAGGAACGAAGTATGGACACATTCACCATATGGATAAATAACACACAAACACATAACTATGCTGAGCAAAAGAAGTCAGACCCCAAAAGAGCAGACTGTACGATTCCATTTATATAAAGTTCCAGAACAGGCAAAACAAATCTATTATGATAGACATCAGAACAGTGGCTGCCTACAGGGTGAGGTGGGATGGGATGGGCAATGGGAACAGGATGGAAGGGACATGGGGAGTGTCTGAGGGTTATGGACATGCTTTGTATGTTGAGAGGAGTGTGAATTACACAGCGGTGTGCTTTTATCCGAACTCTTTGAACTGTATACTTAAGATCTGCACATTTCTGTACATATGTAAATTTGAACTCAGTTATGCAAAAAAGGAAAAGTCAAAGATGAGAAAAGACAACCCAAAATAATTGCAATGAACTCCCTATATCCAACACACACACCCTCAGCCCACCCCTAGAGCAGCCAGCAACTCATTGTTTCCCCTTCCCAGGTCCTCACTCTCCCCTCTGCACAGGGACAGCTGACAGAGTTGATCCCAAAACAACAGAGGCTGAATCAGGAGACAGGTGCCTGTGGCTTCTGCACCCACCGTTGTTCCCTCCTTCCCTGGTCCTGGCAGCAGCCCTGACCTGGGCCGACAGGTAGAAAGGTGAAGCCTGTCCCCACCCCGGCCACAGATTCACCTTCCTCGGAGGTAAGGAAGGAAGCTTGACAAGAACCTGGCTCGCAAATCAAAGTTAACGCTGCCCCGCCTCCTCTGTAAATCATGTGAGCTCCATCTGGGTAATGACTCCTCCAGTGTAATTCCCTATTAAGAGGCTTTATCTGGAGAGATAAGCAGCTGGTTTCTGTGTCACTAATTGCTGTCTGCTGTGATTTTAAAACATCTGCACCATTGTGCTCTTCATTTTCATATTCTAATCACCCTGAAACTTGAAAAAGGTACATCATTGATTGTTTCTATGGGTTAATTAGTACACAGTCTCCTTGTAGAGACAATTTAGAGGCAGCCAGAACCTCAATCAGGAAGTTTGTTTTAAAAATTAATAACATCGGCAGTGGCTGGAGGGATTGCCACGTTCAGGGACGCTCTTGGGGTGGGGAGCCGCCCTTTGTCATCCTCCACAGAGGAGGGAGGCCAACAGGGGCACAGGGCGGACAGCGGGGAGTGGCGGCCACCCGATCTGTTCCGCAGTGGTCCTGACCACAGGGTGGGCCGCCTCCCTGCCCTGTTCTCCCAATGAGCCAGGTCCCTTTCCCCATCAGCACAGACCAGGGCTTTGCTGAGGACTGACCACAGTCTCTGAGGAATGTGTCAAAGCAATAGGAACATCAGAGACCGTTTGATATTTTAAAGTCTGTTCATCATTCTCTTCCCCTGCCTGCTTAACCAGGGGAAGGGGGAGAAAGAGAGGAGGATTGGAGCACAGAGGAAAGAACCAGACCAAACCGGAAAGTGAGGACTGGAACCCAGCGCTTCTCAAATTCAGATTGCACAAGATCTACCTGGGAGTCCTGTTGAAATACAGACTGTAATTTTGGAAGTCCGGGCGGAGGCTGTGATTCTGCATTTCATTATTTTTATTTTATTTTATTTTATTTTTTGAGACAGAGTCTCACTCTGTTGCCCGGGCTAGAGTGCTGTGACGTCAGCCTAGCTCACAGAAACCTCAAATTCCTGGGCTCAAGAGATCTTCCTGCCTCAGCCTCCCGAGTAGCTGAGACTATAGGCATGCGCCACCATGCCTGGCTAATTTTTTCTATATATTTTTAGTTGTCCAGCTAATTTCTTTCTATTTTTAGTAGAGACGGGGTCTCCCTCTTGCTCAGGCTGGTCTCGAACTCCTGAGCTCAAACCATCCTCCCGCCTCGGCCTCCCAGAGTGTTAGGATTACAGGCGTGAGCCACTTCGCCCGGCCTTGATTCCACATTTCTAACAAGCTCCCAGCTGGTGCCCATGGACAACCCTCTAAGATGTGCCCATCTTTTCCCAAACCCTTGACCACCGTCACTATTCATGATATCCAAGGACTAGCTGAGAGGTGACAGTGTGGTGGGGTGTCTCAGACTCTATGCCTGGGATTGAACCCCAGCTCTGTGATTCACTGGACAAGCCACTTGACCTCTTATAACTGAGCGTCCTCATGTAGACACTAACAGCAGTCCCTGCCTTAAAGGGGGACTTGAGGATTAGAAATTGATGAATGCCAGGTATTTTTAACACAGTGCTTGGCCCACAGTAGGCGCTATATAAATATAGCTATTATAGTTCTGTATTTTTCGGTAAACTTCTTCTCTGAAAACAGCATCCGACAGAGATGTGGCTGGGGTAGAGACATTAACCAGGGAGTGCCTCACTTAAACTCAGGTGGGGGTTTCACGCGCTCGTCCACTCTGGTGGTCCCCTTCGCTGCAGTCTCTTGCCACTTCCTACTCCCAACTAACCCAATGTCCGAGCTCAAGATCTTCCTGCAGAGCCTCCCTGGGAGCTACCTGGCAATACGCAGCCACAAGGAGCTCACTTCTGCACAAATTGTGTTGTTCTACCTGTTACACAAGTGTTTTCCTATTTGGAACTGAAGTCTGCCTGCCCTTAGATAGTTCTGGCACAAGAGGAGGCAGGCATTTCTTCCTGGAGTGGCTGGGATCCGAGGAGCAGGTCGCTGCACCTGAAAGCAAATGCCCCTCCAGAAAAGACTTCCCAGCATCACCCTTTGCTCCTCATTGCTGTTCTTAGCAGGCTTCAAGGGGCTTCCCTGTGGGAAAAATTATAAAAACTGGGCTTTCAATTATGAGGCTTACAAATAAGAAAACAGCCTTTCAGCAGTAGAGCTGGAAACCGACTTCAGAAAACTGAGAGAGAGAGAGAGAAATTAACGTAGAGCTGCAGGGTGATCACTCCAGAGGCAGCCATGGGGCAGACTTGGGGGGCTTACTGGGGTGCAGAGGCCTGGCTGCATCCTTCCAGAAGGGGCACAGAGGCCTCCTGATTGCACTATTCGGGTGCTGAGGGCCCGCTGCCCTGGAATCCCACTGACTGCACCGCTGCTCTGTCTTTTCCGGGAGCAGGCTTTGCCCTCCCTGCTCAGGCATCCACCGGCCTCCAGCCGGGTCCTGGGAGCCCTGGGCTGGGTTCCCTGGGGACAGAGCAGAAACGAAGGCACAGTCCTGGCCTCAGACACGTGCTGCAGGGTGAGGAACAACCGCAGACTGATCCTAATGGAACAGAGTTATGGAGCAACATTCACATTTTAAAAATTTATGAGCTGTTTCCCCTGTGGCTTTGTTCTTCCTTCCATCCTTCTCAGAAAAGGAGGAAACAGAACACTTTCTTGCCTCCTCTTTGAGACTTGGTAGCCTACGAAGAAGTAGCAAAATTAATAAGGTGGAACGTTCAGGTCTGAATGTCTTGTCTATAAGAGATGTCTAAAAACCTGTAGCTCATGCAGAGGCAGGCACAAGTGACAAGGGAGCTGAGAAGCCTGCCCCCCAAAAAGTTGAATGAATGAGCAGAGTGCGTAATTAATGTGGCCCAAAATATAAAAGACATCTCTCACACTTGCCTGTGGATAAGAATCACCAGCAGCCTCTGTTAAATATACAGTTCACCCGGCCTCCCTCCTGCAAGTTGGAAGTTCTAGACTGGGGCCCAGAACCTTGGTGTTTTTTGATTTTTTTAAATTTCATAAAATTTATTTGTTTATTTATTTTTAGCGATAAGGTCTCACTCTATTGCCCAGGCTGGAGTGCAGTGGCACAGTTAGCTCAATGCAGCCT
The DNA here is from genome assembly GCA_028533085.1 of Varecia variegata. Lineage (NCBI taxonomy): Eukaryota > Metazoa > Chordata > Mammalia > Primates > Lemuridae > Varecia > Varecia variegata. Next base: position 21,577,131 of record CM052443.1, read on the forward strand.
CAAACTCCTGGGCCTAAGCAATCCTCCCGCCTCAGCCTCCTGAGTAGCTGGGACTACAGGCATAAGCCACCATGCCTGGCTAATTTTTATTTATTTATTTATTTTTTAGAAATGGGGTCTCACTACATTGTCCAGGCTGGTCTCGAACTCCTAGGCTCAAGAGATCAATTCTGGTGTTTTTAATAAGTAGTTCCAGAGGGACTTCAGTCAAGTTTGGTCAATGCTGCCACGTTAGGGTTTCTAGGTGGAAGGAGGTTGAGAATTATTCAGCTTTGTTCCAGGGTGGAGCGGGGTCAGGGAGGCCAGCCTGAGGCCAGCAGTGCAGGTGGCAGCAAGAGAGGACTCCAAGACCAGGCCAAAGGTACAGTTAGCTTTTGTGTGTCAGAGGAAAAAAAAAAAAGATGGGAGAGGGCAGAGGAAAAGAAGAATCTTTTTCTTCTTTACCTCATGTCTCCTTTTTAGCTTTTTATAAATGCTTACTGCAAAATTGTTGCTTTTTTGCCATTAGGGTTAAAATAATGGTTCATTATAAATTGAGTCTAACATTGTCAAGAAGATGCTGAATTCACGTAAAATTCCAGCTCTTAAAGCTTCCCATGAACACTACAAACTGTGGGCACTGGGTGCCTCTTTCATTTAGCGTGCATCTCATCTGATGAAAGACACTACCTCGCAGAGGCTGGGTGACAGAGGGTGAGGGGCTGGCCTTGTGGGTGGGGGCTGGGTCTTGGGTTCATTCTGCCCCTCCCTGTAGTGCTGCAAGAACAAGGTCATGTCCTGGTGGCTGTCCCTGGTGCAGTGGTCACGTGGGCCGTGCCAACCCATGTCAATGGCCCTTGGAATCTCCTGTTTAATCTGTGCTCCTGAACTTTCTCTCAGAGGCTTCCTGTTGAAGGTAGTGTGGCATCTGTCACTTGAGGATTGTCTTCTATCTTTCTTCTGAGAGGCAGTGGGGCAGAAGAATACAGTAATTAGGGGCACAAACTCTTGAGCCAGTGTAACTGGTGACAAGTATTGGCTGAATCTAAATCTTACTAGCTGTGTGACCTTAGGCAAGTTGCTTAACCTCTCTGTGCCCTAGTTTCCTTATCTGTAAAATGGAGATAACAATATTCTTACTTTATAAGGTCAATAGGTGAATCAAATAATCTATGCAAAGCACCTTGACCAATGCCTGGAGCCCAATCAGGGCTATCCTAGTGCTACATGGAGGGGAGAAGCCTGGGAGTGCACTCAAACTCAGGATTTGACATAAGTTCAAATCCCATCTTTGCCTCTTACCACCTGTGTGACCTGGGCCTTGTTACTTCTCTACTTCAAAAATGGGGACAATTACAGAGCCTGCCTGATAGGGTTGTGTTAAGAATTAAACAAGGTGAAATTGATACAAATGTTATCACATTGTAAATGTTCAACAAATGTCAGTTATTACTATTTTACCTTTTTTATTATTATGTATTGGCATATGCCCTGGTGCATAATCAGCAAAGCCTGGGAGAAAAAGACCCAACACACCTAACGCTGCATGAGGCCACAGAAGGAAGCGTTTCACTGTAAGATTTTTGCCTGAAATGACCAGGAAATGCCAGGATAAGACGTTTCCCCAATTTGGGATGCAATGTCCTCATTGTACGACAAGGTGGTCTCTAAGGGGCTCTCCCAGCTCCTGCATATCCCCATATCTTCTTGGATGCAGGGAATTTCTGAAAATATCCCTAGGAGAGCCTGGCCCGAAACACAGTTAAGCTAGTAGGCCAAGGTAGGAGGTGCTCGTAGATCACTGCTAGAGCAGTTATTGGACAGGCAGGTGTCTGAGAAAGGGCCCGCTTAAGGAGCAAGCAGAATGATCAACACCAAGCCCTCGAACCAGAAGTGTTCAAGGAGCTGACGGAAAGACGATACAAACTGTGAAGGAGATAGTCAAGCCACCAAGCTGGGCAGAAGCTTCAGGTCAGCCTTACCTTGGAGGTGGGTTCGAGAAGCTGGAGTGCTTGGGAAAGGTGACGTGCACGGGCTAGCAAAGGCACCTTGGAAATGCAGGTCTACAAAAGCCACCTTTTATAACATTGACATTGAGACTAGTGTTGCCGCCCTGCCTCCCCCTCACCGTAAGCTCCCCCCTCCTTCTCAGGTGAGGCTCTTAATTTTATTTGCTCTTTAATTAATCTGGTTTTAGTGTTCACTGAGCCCTAAACTAGCGGCGTGACCTTGAGCAAGTCACTTCTCTGGGTGTCAATCTTTCTTTTCATCACCCCAGGCTGGCCTGCCTCTCCTGGTTGCCTTGAAGACCTGATGGATGTGAAAACGTTTTGGAAACCATAAAGAACTACATCAATGCAGGCTACTGCTGCTGTTACTGCTTGGTTGAGAACTCTTCTAATGATTTGGGAAAGCCAAGAATGCCGAATGTACTCCCTGCAAAATCAGCATGAGATGCAGGGATGAATCAGGATAAGTTCTAGTGCAATCTTAAGAAGCGTGTTACTTCCGGGGACTTTCTAAGGACTCCCGAAGCCCCACCATGCTCCTGTCCCCGTCTCAGCCGAAGGAGAGTGTGTGGGGAGGAACGCAGGGGAACAGAAAACAAAAACAACAGCCCTCCTCACTCTGGCAATAAACTTCTAGCTCCCAAAGCAGGTTTTATTTAGTGTGCTATAAAAACAGTCGTTTCTCCCATCATAAAAGAGCCCGACTACCCAACCTCTTTTTCCTGCAGCGAGTGGCCGGTTGAGTGGCTCTGAGCCTTGGTGCAGGCTGCAGCCTGCCCTCTTCTCCTCAACCCCAATCTCCTCTCCGTGCAGCCTGTATTTACGTCGGGAAATGAAAGGTGACTCTTAAGTATTTTATTAAGTGTGAATTTACAGGGGAAAAGAAAGCATACACTTTTGGAGATGAAACTAAGATTTAATTGTCTCTCTGCTTTCTGGTTACTGCCTCACGGGTATGTCCCCGACGGCTTGGGCACTGCGCTGTTTTGTTTTTTTTTTTTTAAAGTGAGTCAAGATTGTAGCAACTTTCCCAGCCATTAAACAGGCCCTGGAAAGTTTAGCTCATTCTGGTGAAATTAAAATAAAAAAAGAAAGAAAAAACTCACACAGGCTCCAGAAGGAAAAGGAGTGTGGTAGGAACATGGAGTGGGGCTCCCCAAGCTGGGACACCCACACCTGTCTCTGAACTGCTGTCCTGCTCTGCAGTCCTCGGCCTTGAGAGCTGACTGTGCTCTTCTGAGCCACCCGGCAACACCTTTGATGTCACACAAGAGGTAATTTACTAAATGGTAGCTAGATGAGTCAAGTCTCCCCAAGGGCGTGGGCAGTGAGCAGTGTACTCTGGGAGTCTGTTTCTTAACAGATAATCAGAGCACTTGGCACAGGGACATCCCTAGGGTCTGTGATGTATTTCTAGGTTTCTTCTGAATGAAGCTACATCCTGCCAAGCTGGCAAATTTGACTCTTGGAATGTAAAGGCGACTCAACACACAGTGGGCACAGAAGGAGAAGCATTAGGGTGTCAAGAACCTTAGTTTCCAGTGTATTCATTGTCCCTCTGGGTCTCAGCTTCCCTATCCATAAAACGACATGGCTAGTATGCTAAAGGGTGTACAAAGTTCTTCTCAGCTCTACCATTGTAAATTCCGAAATCCATTCTGAATTTAGGATTAAAGATGGAAAAGGAAGTTCATTCTTAAAAGCCCTAAATACAGCTGAGGTCATTTTTCCTCTCTAGCCATTTCTTATTGGGGTCACCTGGGCTGATTCTACACCAAGCCCTAGGTTGTGGGTAACATTTGACTCACTGGTCCCAGAGCCTGTTTATCAGTGGGAAGGACGCAGTGGCAGGAGCCTGGGGAAACCAGCGGCACAGGGGTGCCTAACTCCTGACCTGGCATCATTTATTAACTAGATGGCAGATGCCCTCTTAGTGCAAGCTGAAAGGAGGCTGGAGTCTCAAGGCTCCCACATATGGGCCATCTTGATGTTTTCCTCTTTGTATCTGCAACCAAATAAAGAGAAGGCTGCAGGGATTTTGTGGAAAGCAGAAAATTTGGCAAGAGAAGGAAGAAAAAGAAAAAAGACTGAAGAGTGGGGTCTCCATGGCAGCTGTGGAACTTCTACCAATGCATCCCAACACCTCAGATCCTTAACCCTCCAGCCACCACCATGCTGGCTTATTTCCTTAGGGGAACCCATTTCCTTGTGTCTTCTAGACTGCACCTGCTCCTCCAGGTGGTGCTTAGGGCACTGTGGGGAGGGATGCTATAGATGTGGGTTTCAACTTACTGAATGTCTCATCTTTAGTAACAACAAATTCTCATAGCTTTGGCCAATCATAAGGGGAGACTCAGGATTCTATCATGTCCTTAGGTGGAAGAGAAGCAAAGTGTATCAATTGCTTGATCAAGTGTATCAAGCTCAATGCTGAGGGTTCATGCTCGATGGTGTGTCAACCAGTTAACTCAATTTTACCCCCAAATGTAGTAACCCTGATTTGTTAGCTCGCTTACAAATGCATATTATTGGCCACAGAGATTTACTTTAAAGAGCTTGGCTGGCTGAGGACAAATTTATCCCAAGTAAATGACCACATGTTTGTGACTCAATACCATGCAAAGACTCAACAGTGTCAGCACATTTGCTTGCTGGTCCAGAATGCAATGCTAGATCTCTGGGTGATCTTGGGCACAATAACCAAACTCTCTGACCTCAGTTTGCTCATCAGTTCGATAGGAATACTGTCCTCTGCCTCCCCAGTGCTCAGCCACATTGCTCAGGACGAAAGGAGTTAATGCTACACTAATGGAATGGAACTGACTGAAATTTTACACTTTTTGTGTAGGGGAAGTTACATGTCCTTCCGATGCCCAGAGGGTCACACTCTTTGACCTTCAGTGATTTGCCCCACTTCACTTCTCCATATGTTTCTTCAAACAGTACATGAAAACAAAATGTCTGATGAGGTGATCTCTGAAGTTCTCCGCACTGCCACCCTAGAAATCCGTAATGTCTTGACACCATCAGTCCTTGCTATGCACTAACCAACATGGCAGAGGGCCGATGCTCTTTCCAAGGTTAGGGTAATCCATGGTTTGAGGATCAACCTGTGGATTCTCTGAGTTCTGAGTTAATTATCTCCAAGAGAGGTCCCCGACACTCTTCTCGTCACTCGGAGGGACAGTGGTCTCTGTAAGTGCCTATCCTAATGCTTCTGCTTCTCCAATAGCTTACAAGCGACAGCATCTTAAGTTAGAACATGTGCCATGTAATTAGATTTCCTTGCTACGGATGCTGTGTCCCTTTAGCTAGAAATGAGAGTGACACTTCACCCAGAGATGAGAGCTGAGCAACAACACTGTGTGTCTGTCCCCTAGCAGTCACTTCAGCTAGGCAAAGAAAACAGTCATTTAAATGGGGCTTTTGTCCTTTCCACAGCTGCTCCAAAGAACTGGAGAAAAGAGATTTTTAACTGGGCCACAAAAAGATAAGATTCTAACCTCAGTGACTTGGGGGACAGGGGAGGAGGAGATAATTACTCCAGCTTTTTATAAAGGTATTTTGTAACATCAACACTTTACATTCCAACAATGGCTGTAGCTCACATGGGAACATTTGACGGACCAGAAAACATCACCATTTCTAGAACCTCAGTGAGCTTCATGGACACAACTAGAATATATTTTATTAGACAGACCATTAGTTTTCCAATTCTGCAGGTGCAAGTCTTGTTCTGGCTCTATCTGTGGGATTTGGGACAAGTCACTTACCAAAGTCTCTATTCCTCCATTTGCCCATATATAAAATAAGCCTAAGAATGCCTTACACAGCAAGGAAGAACTGAGATACTGAGACAACTAGCTTTTATATATATATAATATATATATATATATATATTTTCATCTCTTCCTGTGTAGATGCTTGTTACTATACTAATCTATAAGCACTTGGAGAATAAGAAGACCACTTCAAGCTACTTTAATTTAATTTTATACAGCAAAGTAACTGAAAATAGAATGTCTGAGTGTCTATGCTTACAAGTCTTTTGTGGCTACTCTGACTCTTGAATAGAGTTCAAATTTCTGGGCTTGGCCAATCAATGCTTCCAACCTGATGTGCAGAAATACATGTGTCTTAGCAGACCACTCAGCACCAAAAAGGACCCTCGAGGTCTGTGACACTTGCTGTGCAGTTCCTTCTACCCTGGAAAGCCATTTTCTACATTACCCTTGCTCGCCTTCTTTCCATGCGGCAAAAGCCAGCTCTAATGCTATCTCCGTCACAAAGCCTCACGCCGCCATTATCCTTCTGTCCCCTGGGCTCCCATGATACTCATTCTGTATATCCTATAGGCTCAGCAGAGTCAGCCTTATAGAAGTCACTTGCTGCTGCTCCCCATCCTGGACTATAAATCTTTTGTGAAGGTCCTTTACAACAGTTAGCTCAGTTCCTAGCAATGGCACCTGCACTAACTATGATGACCTAAAAAAAAAAAAAAAAATTGCACAGGCATTTCTGAAGGTATAAAAGCACTACTGAAATTAAAGTATTTTTGTTCTTTTGATTATGAGCCTCTCCCAGTGTGCTAACTTAGTTTGGGAGAGCACCATGCGTCCCTTCTGCTCTGCCTTTAGCCCCTCAAACATGGATGATCTAAGACCCACTGCCACTGGAACCTCAATCCAGTCCCAACAGGTGGTGTCCAGCCCCCTGCTCAGGGCTCACAAGGCGAAGCTCAGAGAAATTCAGCCATAGACACCCCACTAGTCCATGATTCTGGTGACTTCTGGACTGTCCCTTTGAGAGTTCAGCTGCCTTATGCTTCAAATGGTCTTTGTGAGTCACGCCAGCTCTCCTGGGAGCCTAACCGTCATTTATTACACTCTAGACAGGTGCTTCACAGCTAAACTGCCAGTAGACTTCAGGTATGGCTTCTGCTTATAAATCAAGGGTTGACTTTACTAAGAGAGGAAAAAATTGTAGAACTTGAAGATTAATTTGAGAATTAAAGTGCCTTAAAATGGATGTAACTTGATTACCTCCTTTTATGAATAAAGAAACTGAGAACTAGAGAGGTCATCCAACTAGTTAATGATAGAGCAAGGACTGAAACCCAGGCTTCAGACTTGTCAGTTCAGCTCAGTTTTTACTATACCACATCCTTGTAATTATTACTAGTATTTTTGTAGATGTGAGAACAAAGGGGAAAGTTGAAGAACTGTGGCTGGACAAAAAAGTTATCTGCAAAGAGTTAAGGTGACTATCCCAATGCTGGTAACTAATTTTTAATTAATCCACTGATATATTATTAAGGAATAAATTCTAGGGAAACCTGAGTGGAGGAGACTTCCAGACTCCCAGGAAGTGGCTTTCGTCCTTGAGGACTCTAACTCATCTGGCGTGGACCGTTGTGGCCATGACTGGCAGAGGCTGGAAACCACAGTGGAAAACCACTGATGACCAACAGCCACCCATATGATGACAAATAAGCACAGAGATTATTTTTAAACCACTGGGCTCTTGTTTTGCTCCCTTTAACGAACTGTCTGGTCCTGCTGTGCCCATCGCTTGCAGGATTCTCCCTCTCCTACTGGGCTTAGCCAAATTCTAATCAGTCTGTAAGACCCAACTCAAGTCCATCTTCACTTGTAAATATTCTTTTATTTATTCATCCATTCCAGAAATATTTTTTGAGCAACAATGAGATGCCAGGCTCCATTCTGGGATGTAGGGATGAGGAGTGCTATGGCTTCAATGCTTTTGTACCCTCCAAAATTCATGTGTTAGAAATTTAATCCCCAATGAAACAGTATTGGGAGGTGGGACTAATCCATTCTGCCCTCGTAAGTGGATTAATGCCACTGTCAAAAGGGCTTGCAGGAGTAGGGTCACTCTCTTCCTGCTCTTCTGCCATGTTGTTTCTCTTCCTCTGGAGGACACAGTGTTCAAGGCTCCATCCTGACAGCAGAGAAATTGGGCCCTAACCTTCCAGCACCTTGATCTTGGGCTTCCTAGCTTCCAGAGTGTGAGAAATAAATTTGTTTCTTATAAATTACCCAGTCTCAGGTATTCTGTTATAGCAGCATAAAATAGACTAAGACAATGCATGAGCAAAACAGCCCACCTGCTCTCACGAAGTTTATATCCTAGTGGGGAGAAAGGAGATAAGAAAACAAACAAATGAACAACTATATTTATATCTATATGTGTGTTTACACATACACATACATGCCTATATCTGATATACATGTAAACCTACAAGTGTATGTATATACACATATATATAAATGCATATGCATATATATACACATATATAATAAATACATATTAATCAAATGCAATTAATTATTAAGAAAGCTAAGTAGCATTTGGGGACAAAGGATGGAGGGATTTGATTTAGACAAGTTGGCCAGGGATACCCCTTTTGAAAAGGTAACATGCAAGCAAGGACCTAAGTGAAAAGAACTCTCACTTCTCTAAACAGCTGTTACCTACAGAGCCAAAACCCTATGGCTAATCCCTTAATTCTCTTAGTGTATTACAGTTTTATTCAACAAATATCTTACTGAGCACTAACTACGTGCCAGACCCTGTGGGACAGATGATGGGTACACGGTGGAGAATGAAATGCACAAGGCTGTGCCCTCGTGGAGCTCATGGTCTAGAGCAGGGATAGGCATCGTTGAAGCCAGGAGCGTGGGAAGGGCACCGGGCTGAGTGGTGCTGGCTGTGCTGCTGCTTTATCTCCCGCAGAATCCAAAGAGCCGCTGGCAGGTATCAGGCCCTAGGGGAACAGTCTGCTAATAGTGGACATAATCTCAGTGAATCAGTCCGGGAAAAGTGAAGTTTCCACTAAGATTCTGCGGAGGCCATTAGTGGGGTCTGGCTCAGTGACAGTGCACCTAAGACATCATGTCAGGTTTCAAGTTGATCACTAGAACACAAACTCTCACATTCCCACATCGTATTATGTTAGTCAAATGTTTTTATATAGTTTTTTTTTTAATTCTAGCAATTCTGTGGATTAGATAGAGCTGAGCAAAATGGCTAGAACTGGAAATGTTCACGGTTGGAAAGAACCTTTGAGGCTATTCGATCCCACGTTTTACTTCCTGCTGGGTTCCTGTCCTCAGCATTTCTGAGCAAGGGCCACTCACCCCTGCTGCAACACCTCTAATGACAAGGGACCCATGACTCTCTTCCATTTCTAGACAGCCAGTGGCTTGTTAGTGGTCAGGTGGGATCCATTCCCAATGCTCTAACTCCCAGTCATGTGCTCTTTTCACTGGGACCCCTGCTGGAAGGACTGGCCTGGGGCCACTGCTGAGCAAGCCTTTCCCGGGGAACTGGGGAAGGCCTGGGCTGGCGGAGGCTGAGCTTCACGGCTCCACCCCCGTGACCCCTGCCCTGCAAGCGCGTGTCTCCAGGAAGCAAAACCAGAGCACGGTGACCAGATCCAAATGTAAACACAGATTGTGCAGGGGAACAGGCTGTCCCACGGATTATTATTTTGAAGTAGATCGTGTGTGGGGGTTCATTTAATCAAACTCTCTGACAACTGTTTATTGAGTAGAAAATACGGATGGCTCAGCAGCACCGGGAAGGATTTTGGCTTTCAAACATCTAATCTACTTTCCTAAGCCCTCCAAAATACAAAGCGAGGGCAGAATGCCCTGGGCAGGCCACGGTCAACAAGTCCATGTAAGGGCACTTGAGCACCAAGAGGCTTTTGGGGTGAGGCACAAGCCGGCTGCAGCCGGGGCTAACAGGTTCCTTCTCCAAACCTGGCTCCTGGGAGTCCCCAGAGTCATGCTGAATGCTGAAATCACCCCCTTGAAGCATGGTACCCCAGAGCCCCACATGCACTGGCACCGAGTGCAGAAGGGAACACAGACATTCGGGGCACCTCCCAGCCTCTGCTGCAGGAGGGAGACAAGGGCAGCTTTGGGGACTAGGTAGAGGGGGAGAGTGGGAGGCGGATGCTGGGGCACTCAGAAATCACCAGCTTGAGGAGGCAGAGCCCCAACCCTTCTGCTGGGGCTGTCTGGGGAAGGATCAGAGCATCGAACCCCCTGTACCCACACATAGATGCAGGAAGGAGATGGAAGACATCTCACTCACTAAACATATCTGAGAACCATTTAGATATCACTTGGCCTCAGGCTTTTAAAAATAAAATTAAGCCTTGTAACCCTTAGTTAAAATGAAACCTCAGCCAGAGCATAAATAAAGAAAGTAAAAGCTGAGCCACCCTGGGATCAGACAGCTGGAAACAATCCCAAAAATCCCATACCAAACTATGTCTCCCCAGCCGGTGACCCTAGAGTGGGTTCCTGTAAAGCACTTGGGAAGCATGGTGCAAAAAGCACCAAGTCTGATCATCCTTCCATTTTACAGATAAGGAAACTGAGCCCAGTAGAAAGGGCTGCCAGCTGCACTCTCGCACAAGTGTCCTGGTCCAAGCTCTTCCTGCCCTACACAGCATCCTGAGAAGGGTGCCCATCTGATGTCTGCTCAGAGGGACATGCTGGAGGTTCTCTGGAGAATGGGGCTGTCTCCAAACTGTTAATATATTAACCCCTTTCCCTGATTGAGCCCCACAGAATGAATTAACAGGGCACAGGGAAGTCAGTGAATTGGCCAGATGACCAGTAGCCATGTGTGGATGAGGTCTGGAAAACCAGGAAAGTGGCTTATTTGGCCTCCGTGTCACCAGGCCTGGGATGGTCCACACTTTCCAGAACAGCATTCACCTATGTTATCTCTCAGACCTCCTAGCACCCCTTCATAAAGTTCGTAAGGAAGGGAATATCAATCCCATTTTATCCTTGAAGAAACTGTAGCATAAAGAGTTCAAATGACTTGTCTGAGGTTGAGAGAATTAATAGCAAAGTTGGGAGTTAAATATAGATTTTCTGACATAGTTTAGGACTCATTCAACCTCATTATACTGACTGCTCAGAAAATATGCTCTCCATGTCTCAGCTGTTTCTCGGACACTTTATCCTGTATTTCCCAAATAGGGCAACATCAATTCATCTTCATGTATAGCTAGGAGGTGGCGTCTCAGGGTAAGATTCCATTGTGACCTGGACTGGAACCATATTTACACAAATTATGTTCAGGATATTTGAGTGCTTGAGGAGAACTTAATATCTGTGGAATGAAAGCAAGCAAGAAGGAAGGAAAGAAACATTCACGGGCAACAGACAGAAGATTTTTCTCTATGGGAAAATTCCAGGGAACGTTGCATCATGCAGCATTCTTGGTCCCACAAACTCCAGCCAGCCTGGATATCGGAAATCAGAAAAGAAACAGATGTTTGTTTGGACTGAGAGTAGCATCAATAAGTAGGAGGATTTGGAAAGGGAAAGAGAGTGGTTAAGAGAAAACTTTTTAGAATCGTCTAGTCTCGGATTTGGAGCTTAACTGGTATTTACTAGCTGTGTGATATGGAACAAACGTCTCGTCTCTTTGCCCCCTGCCCCGTTTCCTCATCTGTAAAATGAGGATCGTAACAGCTACCTCATGGGGACAGAATGAGAAGAAAGAAGTGGTGTGCCTTGCCCAGGGCACACAGTAAGTGGTAGCAGGTGCTTGTGCTTGGCTCTTCCCAAGTGTCTCTTTTCCCTGCTTTAACCAGATTCTGCTCAAGTAAAACCCAGCTCTGGTGTCTGCCTGGAGCTTTCTCTGCATTCCTCATTGTTCAACCATCTCTCATCCTGTGTGTCTGACATCTGATTGCTACTAGCAGTCAATGCTGCACATTTCAGCCCTTATTTGCTATTATTTTTAATGTGCTTATATCTTTTTTTTCTTCTAAAAATGCTCTGAGCCCCTTGAGGGTGGGAATCGTGGTTGTTCTTATTTCCTCACAGTATTTGGCGTAGGGCTGAGCACACACACTGTTAAGTGCCCTATGTATATTTATTAATTGACTCACTGGTTAGTTGAATGACTTTTACCCTCCACTTGATACCAACAACCTTTAGAAGAAAAGATTTATAATTCTTCCTTGAGTCACCAAATGAAATCCTATACATCCTTTGAGGACTGGTTCTTGACTACATTTCTGAAGTCAGGAGACCTGCTTGGAGAGCTGTCATCTGGAGGGTAACAGAGTGGGGGCAAAGGTTTCCCTGAGCTTTTCCCTGAAGATGCCCTGTTATATCTTTGATTGCCAAGTTGAGCGTGCAGTAGACAACATGCTTTCACCATGAATTTCCACAATCATATTCAAGTTAATATAAAGCATGTATTTATGACATAGTCATGGCATCAGTCACAACCTGAGCCATTTACTTAGTAAATTTTGGTATTTTTTAATGGTCTCATTTGCTCGCCTATGATTTGTGAAGGAATTAAAATAGGCCTTGATTCAAAAATTCAGAGCTCACTCCAAGAGCCAGCTGCTGAAGTAGCTCTTTTCTGAATGTTTGCCTGGGTAGAGTGTTGGGGTGATAGAGCTCAGAGAAAGCTCACAGCCAACAGCACTGGTCTCAGAATCGGAGTCCTGGGTTCAAGTTCTATTTCTGTTGTTAAGTTACTTTGTTTATAACATAAGGAGATTGGCCCTGATGAATTTTAAGTTTCCTTCCAAATCTTATTCTTCTAAAACTCTCACCTTAGTCCCAAGCCTGTATTAATAACAACCAATGGCACCATCCTTACCTCCCCCAATTACTTCCCACCATCATTTGATTACATTTACCCTTGAATGAAATCTCTCTCCTCTGTGAATTGAAAAGGTGAGAGTCACTTGAAAAGTGAAGAGAACACCAAATCCATCTATTTACTGCCAGTCTTTGTCAGGTAGAAAAACTGTGACTTTGATCCTGCCCAGTGAAAACAAACAGACTAAACTAAAAATCAAATTCCCAACCTTGATGTTGACATGACAAAACAAAATATGATGATATGTGATTTCCCAGTTGCTCAAGTGTACTCTGTGTTGCCTAAGAGTAGAGTATTTCCTAGAGGGCAGGGCGTTGACTCATTAGTCAAGTCCTGTCTTAGGCCACTGTGTTCATAATCAACAGCTAATGGTGATCACTGTGTTTTGAATGACAAATATTCCCAGCCCAGGTAACTCACAACACTGCAATTTACTTTGAGATGACATCCATGCAACACATGTACAAGTTGCAAAAGGGAACCACCCACAAAGAACATGAAAGAAAGGCATGTATGGTCTGGGGTAGAGATGCTGATAATGAGTGCCTTCTGCAGCTCTAGATACTCTACGCTGAGTCTAGGGTCTGTCCCCCATCTAAGGAAAAATGCTGTAGACACTGAAAGGCTAGGTCTGGACACCTGTCCTAAGCCTTGTATTATTTTCTTAATACAGGCATGGCATGTATGTCCTATATTGCAAAAGGCCGAGAAAGGAGCAAATGGATGATAGAAACAGAAAATAAACCAATGAAACCAAGCCTCCCTAGTAACTAAAAATAGAATGGGCCCAGCCATGGTATGGCGTCAGCCTGACCTTTTCACAGCCAGCTGTGGTCACTGTGGGCCATTCAAACATGCCTGAGAAGCACATTGAAAAGCCAACACACACACAGCTCTGAGTTGCCCAAGGGAGAGGTGCACACTCTACTCACTTCCTGGCAGCACTAGGAGGCTCTAATGTGGATGCAGAGAAGCCAGCGTGAGCCCGAGGGAGGGAACCCCTTGTTTAGTGGTTGCTGACGGTACAGTGAAGTGCCAGGGCTAGACCTCAAGAGCACTGGGACAACACAGACACCACCTGTCCTCACTGCACCCTTGGTTATCCTTGAGAGGAAAGGCCAGTAACAAGGAGAGAAGAAGAGGGAAGGAAGGGAGAGAGTGGAGAATAGAGGAAATAACTGAGAGCCCATGTACATGAGCATGCATAAAGGAGGAGTAAAAATCTTCTGAACACAGAAAACACTATAATGAAAAGTAACCTTAAAATATGTACACAGGTGCGCTCAGTGAGCATCAAGAGATAAAGTGGGCTTCTAGAAGGAAGGCAATCAGTAGCATCCATTCCACAACATATAGGCTCCCCTACAGACTCAACCTAATTAAATTTCATCATTACTTGAATGATATTGCTACAGGTTTCTAGAAGAAGCAGGTAAAATTCAGCACTTCCATAAACATTTATGGAGCTATAACTACATGCCATAAACATGGTCTTTGTCCTTGAAAAGCTTGAAAGAGACAAGACCAACATTTATCAAATAATAAATATATCATCTAGGAAAAAACTCTTATGAGTCAATCTGACCTATACTTATTATAAAAGGGAAGCTCAATGCCACTTCTTTCCCATCTTTTCACCTCTGCTAGAGGTGCTTAGCTCCCCTCCCTCCAAACCCCTAGCACTTTCTTTATAGCTGTCACATATTAATTGTCACCTATTGCCTTTACATGTGTGCATTTGTGTTTGTGTGTGCATGCATGACCACACACAAAGGTGTCTTCTGTCTTTCACTAGTAAGACATCTGTGCCTTCTCCATGATGTCTGCCCCAGTCCCGGGCACGTAGTCAAGCAGTAGTAAATGTGGCTTGAATGTCTATTAGGGAACAGGTATGGGGTGTTGGGAAGTGTAGGACAGGCCCTTTCTGATGAAGAATTTCACTGGAGAGCTGAAAGAGCTCAAAGTCTGGCAATGCTAGCAGAATGTAAGCAGAGTAGGGAGAACATTGTCACCTGGTGGTGGGAGCCCCAGAGGGTGGCACCTTTTCTACGACTTTGATGAAATTCTGTTCAACTGGAGCCAGGTGGCTGGTAGACAGCAAGAGCCTGGCATCAGGATTCTGGCTTTCTGGGTTCTAATTTTAACTCTGTTGAGTGACTCTGAAAGTCATTTTACTTCTCCTTGCTGGAGAACATCATTTGTAGGATAAAGGGCTGGAATAATGGATTTCTAAGGATTGTTTCAGGTATAAATTCTTTGGCAGCTCTATACTCTAAGACAGGTTCCATTCAAGGGGCTAGTGGTATTTCAGTAAACGGATGCCTCAATGAGCTAAATATACACCGTAGAAAATGGGGTGATCATATTAGACCAAAATGCCCTGTCACTGATGCAAAATTTCCTGGTGAGGAATGTCCCCTCCCTTATTTCAAACTCAGGGCCTGGCTCAATGGCCCTTTTATTTTATTGAAACTCTTTGTTACTTTTTCTCTTTTTTCAAAAGAAATTACACCCTTGGAGAGCCTGTGTTACACAGTGATCGTGCATGTACACATACAAGGATGTGAGAAAATCAAGGTGCTACGTTGATACCCATAATTTCCCTGGCCTTCACCTTCTCCGAAACTTAAGAGAGTGGCAAATAAGAACAGTGTAGGTGGATGGTAAGGCGTGAGGGGCAGGGGGCGGTCAGAGGCCTGCACTGCTCCCCAAAACGTGGAGGAAAATCAGAGGCTGATTTCTCTGTGGGGAGGCACTAGATGAGACCTAAAAGTAGAAACAACCTCTATCCACTATCAACACCATAAAATAAAATCATGAATTCTTGTGTATGTTTACAAAACAAAACAAAACTAATCAACAGAACTCCTACCGGTTTTTAGTCTAATAGGGCAAGAGATTTAGTTTCCCTTGGGAGAAGAAAAGTTGCTAGTGAGGATGCCAAGGCCTTACAATGACAGAGAGCCACGATGGTGACCACCGGCAGGACACTTTCCTGTGCCATTGATATCAGGCCACTGCTCAGAGCTCGGTTTGATCTTTAACAGACACGGGGCAGTTTCAATTCAGTTCGATTCACATAGTGGGAAACAGTCAACAGGTGTGCGCTTTGGGTTGTCCACACAACAAATTCTTTGATCTTCTTGACTCCATCAAAGACACAAAGGTTTGGAAAAAGCAGGTCAATCCAGGTTTGGCCTAAATGAAGCTCTGAGGAAGTGCCAAAGAACCCCTCGCTCTCCCCGGCCACCCCTGCCCTCACCCCGTCACCATCTCTTGAGTGAGTCACTCACCGCTGTCAGTCTCTGATCTGTCATTACAGAACAGTCGCAGTGCAGTGGTGGTTACAGCGAGAAGGCCGTAGGACGGAGTCAGCATGTCTTTAGTGAGAACCTACTGCTCAAGTTAACAGTTTTGGGGAGGAAGAGGCATGTCTGGGCATTGTTGGTAGCCTGGAAGGCAGACAGGTCTCCAGCCTTTGGAAAAGCCCATCCAATTGTTATGGAATACAGTGCTGCCTCATCAAATGCAATAGGAATTCACAGAAAGGAGACCACCCTGTGATCTCCAGGAATTGTGGAAGGCACTTCCTTCAAGAAATGGGATTGAGCCATTGACCTCAAGGGTCTTTTAATTCTCGAGGGCTCAAAGCTAGTTCTGTGATTCCTCAAGTACAGACAAAGTGAGAAAAGGTTATTTGAGCCAAAAAGATAAGAAAAAGAAAGAAACAGGGCTGATATAGTGTAGCATGGTCTCTTTCAGATCAGTCCTGGACATGGCTCCCTTTGTAATAAATCTATGTGACTTTGACAAAAGATATAACCAGTCTGTGCTTCAGTTTTGTCATCTGCAAAATGGGGATAATAACTGTGCTGACTTCATAGTTTTGTGGTTAGAATAAAATAATATACATGTAGAGCACATAGCACAGTGTCTTACTTGCAATAAACATTAGCTAAGATAACTGTGATTGTAGCATGCGTTACATAAATGGAGGGAAGAGAGGAGGACAAAGAGCTGTTGCTGGGTTGCTGTTAGCTTTAGGCCACTCTGAGCCCAGCAGTAGGACAGCTACGCTGTTCCACCCTAGCTTCAGAGGACAGCCTGAATGACAAAACCTCAGTCTTGGACCCTGGCCAAGATGGTCTGCCTTGTATCCTCATCACTCTGGGTTATATTTGGAGTCAGCCAGCAAAATAAAAGGCAGCCAAGCAGACACCTATAAACTGGGTTACTGGATTCTGATCTATTCACATAATGGGCTTTCCAGCTAGAGGTGAAGTGGAGCCTGCAGTGAGCAGAAACACATTCCCCCTCAGCACTGCCAGCCAGATCCCAGCCTCTCAAGAGACAAACCCACTTCCAGTATAATTCTCTATGCACTGACAGCAGCCAAAGGAGTTCCCCATCTCTATCCATTTCTCCTGATTTTTCCTTCCTTCAATTGCTCCTTCCTTCTCTTCTGTCTGACAGTAACTTCATCCCACCTTAAGGTAAGCAAGGCCATTTTCCTTCACACACCCAGATTTTGTGACGCTACATTTTGAGTGGGCATTTTGAGTGGGCAGCAGCATAAACCAGGGGACATGACAGTTTTCACTGAGTCCAGAGGTATGACAATGATAATGCTATGTTAATAAAAAGGGAAAAAGCAGATTTCTCTGAAAATGAGGATTGATATTGGTTAAATTGGATGAGTTTATATATTAAAAAATGGGGACTGAAATTAGTATTTTTAACATTTAAAGCAGGTTGATATTCTGTGGGGCATCACAAGCACTCTAGAGGACATGGGTTAGCAATCTTTTTAAAGGGATGAGAACATGGAGGCTTAAGGAAGCTAGGAGAGACTTTTTGCAGACATTGATAAGCTGATCCTAAAATTCATATAGAAATGCCAGGGACTCAGAATAGCCAAAAAAAAAATCACAAAACAAGAACAAAGTTGGAAAACTCACACTTCCTGATTTGAAAATTGCTACAAAACTACAGCCATCAAGAATGGTACTGGCATAAGGAAAGGACATATAGATCAACAGAATCGAATTGTGGTCCAGACATAAACCCTTACATTTATTGTTCATTGACTTTTGACATGGGTGCTAAGATAATACAATGGGGAGTAAATCTTTTCAACACATGGTGCTGGGACAACTTGGTCTATACATACAAAAGAAGATGATAGGGGAGAAGAGGGAGGAGGGAGAGGAGGAGGGAGAGGAGGAGGAGAAGAGAATAGGGAGGAGGAAGAGGAGGAGTTGGATCCCTACTTTACATAATGGACAAAAATTAACTCAAAATGGATCATAAACCTGAATGTAAGAGCTAAAGCTATCAAATTCTTGGAAGAAACATAGGAGTAGATTTTCCTGACTTGTGGTTAGTCAAAGCCTTCTCAGATATGACACCAAGGCACAAGAAAAAAGAGAAAAATAAATAGATTGGCCTTCACAAAAATAAACAAAAAATTGTGTTTCCAAGGTCACCATGGAGAAAGTGAAAAGACACCCCACACAATGGTGGAAAATATCTGCAACTCATACATCTGATGAGGGACTTGTATGCAGAATATATAAAGATGTCTTACACAACAATAAAAAGTCAAAACAATTAAAAAACAGGCAAAGATTTGAATAGACATTTCTTCTCTGAAATTATTATACATGTGGCCAAAATCAGCAATTAGGAAAATACAAATCAAAACCACAATGCAATGCTACTTCATACCTACTAGGGTGGCGATAATAAAAAAGATGGACAATAGCAAACGTTTGGTAAGAATATGGAGAAATTTGAATTTTCATACATTGCTAGTGAAAAAATACAATGGCACAGCTGCTTTGGAAAACAGTTTGGAAGTTCTTCAAAAAGTTAAATGTAGAATTACTATTTGACCCTGCAATCCTGCACCTAGGTATATACCCAAGAGAACGGAAAACATATGTTCACACAAAACCTTGTACATAAATGTTCACAGCAGCATTATTCACAATAGCTAAACAGTGGAAACAACTGAAATATCTACCGATAGTTGAATGCATACACATAATGTAGTATATCCATATAACGGAATATTATTTAGTGATAAAAAGAATGAAATACTTATACACGCTACAGCATGGATACACATCAGAAATATTATGCTAAGTGAAATAAGCCAGACACAAAATGCCACATATCGTTCGATGCCATTTATATGAATTGTCCTGAATAGACAAATCTACAGGAACAGAAAGTACGTTAGTGGTTTCCAGGAACTGGAGAGAGGAGGAAATGGAGAATAAGTGCTAATGGATACAGGGTTTATTTTTAGGGGTGATAAAAAATGTTCTGGAATTGGAGAGAGGCGTTGATAGCAGAAATCTTCAAATACACTAAAAATCACCATAATGTATGCTTTAAAAAGGTGCATTTTATGGTGTGTAGTTATACCTCATTAAATCTGTTCTTAAACATAAACAAAAGTCTAAGAGGGTTACCGACATCACACAATCATGAACCTGACAACTCAAACAGGAATAATGAGACTGGTCTAGTCACTTTTTAAAGTTCATTTATATCCCCACTTTTGTTTTCTTCTGCTGTGACTTCTTTTGATCTTTCCTACCTTGTTGAGTGTTGTCTGTCTTTGCAAGCCATTTAATATTATTGTAGAACAAGGAGGGCTAGGAATAAAGAAATATAAAATTAATCTAGCCAAATTTTTCTTCCCAACTCAATTTAGGACATTTCCTATCCCTGTATAATGATTTTTTCCCATCTTAAAAGAGGAGAGGGCATTTCTTTCTGTGCCCTGCCAGTTTTTCTCCCGGTGCTGGTGAGATGTGAGGGGTGATTCGTCTAAAATTTTATCTTTGTAGGATATTTTCTCCCTTCAAGACTCACCTGATGAGCTAGTTACACCAAAACGCACTAAGAAATGTCAAACACTGAGAAAAGATGGAGTGTGTGCAAATCACTTTAGTAGCTGCTAAGACTACTATCAGAAGAGAAAGAAGGTAGCTCCTAGTTATCTCCCTGGAGCGTTCTCACGATAGTCTGTCATGCTGCAATTCTGATGTTTCAAGCTCCTCCTCTTCATCACTCAAGTTCCAAGAATCACACCAGCTTCCAGACTCAGCTGGAAAAGCAAAAATGTCCGGTGTTTCCTGGAGCCTTGGTTCCAGTGACCCCATCCCCAGAAAGCCTGGCTATCTGTTAAGTAGGATTCAGGGTCAGTCACCCAGTGACTGACATTTCTAGTCAGCAGCCCTGCTGCTGGGCCATGGGAACCGGAAAGGGTGTCCAACAGGTGACCATGACTATTGGCTGCGAGTGCACCTAGAGTGAGGGATGTGTAGCTAAAAGGTAGGGGAGGTAAACTCTTGAGCCAAAGCTCATGGTAACACTGGAAAATATTGGCCAAGAAGAAAGGAGCCGGGAAGAGTTTTCCAAGAGTAGCTTCCAATTATAAGGAAACAACTCCTTTCACAGTTCTCCGGGTCAATTAATTTTTGTGTGACTCCTGTTGATGTTGGACACGATGCTGAAACCTGCTCTGCCACAGTTGCCTCTGAAAAGTTTGATCTGGGATGAGAGTCCTTGAATCAGAGGTGGAAGGGACTTTTGCTTGGAGGATACTGCAGATGTTGTGAATGCGGTGGCTTGTGGCAACATCCCTGTTTGTGTCCTGGCTGCAGCATTCCTGGCATGTTCAGCCAAGTTTTCAATGCCTTTGGTACCAGAGACCTATGTATGACTTGTCAGGAAACTCTGTTAGGATCCAGGACTGCAATCTGGGTCCTGGTGATTAATTAATTAATTAATTCCATCCATATAAGTTACTGAGTGTCTAAGTTGGGTTAGCGATAGTGCTAGGACATAGTGTAACATGTACATATTTCTTATCCTTCTAAATTCTACAGGCGTCACAGTTCAGGCTTCTGTAAACCTCTAGAACAAGCCAACTTAATCTGCTAAAATATTTCTAGCAATCACGGATATGCTCCTATATCTCACTTACCCAGGACAAACAGCTCCGATCCTAGCCATCCTTTCTCCCTGAACACGCTTCTTGGACTCCTCTTTCTTGGTCTGTCCTTCTCTGTTCCAATTCTGTTTTTTTAATGTTCCCTTTAAAATGTGGTATCCAGACGCTTGCTCTTGCTGAACTGGACCAGTACACCATCCCGAAACTACTGCCTCTCTTACTGTGTACCTTCATACTTTTATTGATGGGGCCTCCATTTTCTATTGATCCTTTTCAATTTGAAGCCACCTAGCAGATGGCAGAGTCAGGAGCTGAAATGAGCCTGGGCTCCTGAATCTCTGCAAAGAGTATTGTCTCTGGCCAGAAACATCAGACCCTGAACTATCACACATTTGTTAAGTCAGTCTAGCCTACCATAACTAATGTGAATGACCAAGTCTTTTTAAGATCAGCTGTTATAAAGTCAACCAGTGCTTGTGCAATGAGCTAGTTTCAATATAATCACAGGATTTTGCATTGCTAAGTCCGTGAAAATGTGTTTAGATTTTTGGAGGTTTGGTTTTGTCTTTTTTTTTTGGTAATACCAACCTCATTTATAATCAATTTGGCATCTTTGACCATGAGAAAAACACTGTAAGGAGGGCATTTAAATCAATAGCACTATACCTGTATGAGTAGGGGAATTCAAGGCAAAATAGACAGAAGCTACACATGCCCAGAAAACAAAAAGGAATATGTACTGACTCCCAGGTGCAAGTATCTTTGCATTTGTGTTGTACTTTGTTTGTACGTGTTGTCACAAACCTAGAAATCTTATGGATAGACACAACAGGTAGTCAGAGGGGTCATTCATTTCACCCTTATCTTTGAAAAAGAGTTATTGTCATTGATTTTGTAGCATGGATCTACACTAAATTTAATCTCTAAAGTAATTCCATTTCCTATTTGTAAAATTCAATTCTGTTTAATTCATTCCTTTATTCATCCATCCATCCATTCATTAGCAAACATATATGAATAGCCTGCTGTAGACCCAGCACTATAGCAGGTTTTATGTAAGATAGTAAGAATTAGAAGATATGACTCCTGGCCCAAAAGACCTTTAATTTAATGTGGAGATAAGCTGTATATAAGAAAAAAATAAATGAAACATCAAGCCTTAAATAACAAGGTTGGACTATCAAATGAGCAGTACAGATATTAAGTATCAAAGAGTGCCCAGGAAGGAAATTGATAAATTAATTCAATTTAACTAGTATAAGTATTTAGTGGCACCTACTATGTGGCATCAGATAATTATTTTGTGATTTTAATTTCAACAAGCATCTATTTTGTGCTTAGTCTGTGCTAGGCACTGGGGATGAAGATGCCTTACTACAGTGAAAAGCAGACTGAGTGCTAGGTATTATAATGGTAATGACAATGGTATTTGTCCAGCTCAAAAACCCTGACTGTTTTATCAAGTCTTCAAGGGCAAGGACTGCTTCTTACATTTCTTCATTCCTTTCTCCTCTCATCATCTGAGTCATCCCCATAAAGTCCCTGTGGACTCCCTACATTGGTTTATTATAAGCTTTCTCACAGTGTGGCTGGGCATTGTTCACAAAGAGCCTTTTTACTCCGTTGGTTGGTAAGCAAAGGGGATCTAAGTTGTCAATAATATCAGATAGTGATCTATTTCTGTACCTTTTCCCTGACATTTCAGGGCAACCGAGGGAAGATAAAATGCTCTGGACTCCTTGTGTAGGACAGCAGGTGTGTACATGTCAGATAGGCACAGCCCAGAGTAAGAGGGAAAGAGGGCCCTCATTTCCCCATTTTTCATGTGGAAAAGAGTGGATACAGGTGGATGTATTTAGTGTGAGTAAATGCTTAACTGGTGTGGAATCAGCGTTTATTTTGTGTGCGATAATGTTGACGTGGTTATGCGTGAAAATGCTCTTGGCATTAAGAAATACTCAGGGAAGGAGGTAGTAGTCAATAGTCACGCTGCCTTGCAATCTGTTCTTCAAATGGATGGGCAAATGTGAGAAATTTGGCAAATGTCAGTAATATTTGAATCTAAGTAGGGGTTACACAGATGTTCATTGTATTATTCTCTTAATTTTTCTGTATTTTTGAACATTTTTAATAGTAAAAAGTTGGTTAGAAAATGCCTATCTACAGTGAGGCAACTGGAAGGCCTGGTGGAATGTTCCCCACTCAGCCCTGCCTGCACTTTCTCTTTCACTAGTTGACACCTGAAATTCTACCATCAAGAGCCTCAATCCGTTTTAGCAAAGGGGTTGTATTCATATTAAAATGTACATACATCAAACAATATTAGCAATTAGACTATACTATGCACAGATGGATACATAAATACAGGTGCTGGTTAGAATTGATAGTAGGGAAAACCATGAGAAGACACTAAAAACTGTAACAGAGAGAGAGGAAGAGAGAAAGGTATACACGGTGGGTGGGAGCAGAGCCCTAGAGCAATGCTCTTCAATAGAACTTTCTGCAATGGTGAAAATATTGCACATCTGCACTATCCAATATGGCAGCCACTAGCTACATCTAACTATTGGGTACTTGCAATGTGGTTAGCATGGCTAAAGAACTGAATTTTCAATTTTATTTAATTTTAATTAGTTCAATCTTATAATAGCCACATGTGGCTAGTGGCTACCATGTTGAACCATGCAGCTCTATAGAGACATGAACCTAGACAGGCAGAATAACTAGCTCCTATAAGTGAATTGGTAACTGGGGAACTCACACTTTCTAAGGGAAGTGAAAAAGATGTGTTAAAATGCATAGTTGGTGGGGAAGGACTAAAAGAGGGAAAGTGGTGGTTCTTAATGGTTTAAGAACATTAATGGTCAAATATTATCAGAAATGTTTGTCCCTGTGTAATATTTATAATTGGTGAAGTCACAATTATTGCATGATGGATCTGCTCAGCATCAATTTTTTCCTTATAGCTCATAAGTGCAATATATGCACTGAGTATATAATGCTTGGTTAGCATGACAGGAAAGGCGGGTTCTAGGAGATGGGATACATCAAACACCAGGCCCACTGAGTGGGTTAAATGCTATAGGCAGAGGGTTATGTCACTCATTCCTTCATCTCCCCTACCTCCTATCCCACCCAAAGCTTCAGCTAAGAGGAAGAGGACACCTCCCACATGGCCACTGGCTGAATGAAGTGCTGCCCCTTGGTGGCCTGAAGTCACTCACATGCAGGCAAAGATGATGCTAAGAACACAAAGATATAAAGCAAAGAACAAAGTTAAGAAGAAACAGGAAAAAACTGAATTCATTAGACAGGTCTGCTTGGCTTCAAAAGCTATCGTCTCAAAAGTCTATCTCCTGATGACTTTATTTTTCCTTCAACTTTTCAGTGTCATTGGCCTTGCCTGAAAAAAGGACAGGAAAGTCCAAGCTCATCCCAGAACAGACAGAAGAACACAGAATAGACAGCGCTGTACACCACTGCAAGCCATTCATTAGTCCTCATGCTGGGTGGAGTGAAGAAGGAAGGAGAGAATCTACCAAAGTGAGAGGCTGTTAATTTCCCCAAAAGAAACAGAACGAAACTAAATTAGCATTATTAGCTCAAGTGAGGAAGCTGAATCTTCTCAGGGTGTCAAGCAGTTTTTGTTCTGTTTTATATATTAAAGCCTCATGTGCAGTTTATTGTTTTTGTGGAGTTAAGTGGATTCACATGTTAAATTAAAAAAGTGGGGGCTGATGAGGAGATTTTGTTTGTTTCTAGTATTATCTGGCAGAATATAAAAGGCCCTGGACTCAGAATTGGAAGGCCTGGGCTCAAACCCCCAACCTTCCTGGTACTGGCCAAGTGCCCTCAGACCATCACTTACATGCCCGCCCCATTTCCTTCCCTGGTGGTTGTGGCATCCCTTCGCAAGCAGAAATAAGAGCTAAGTCTTAACACCCTTAGCCAGTGGTTTTCCAACTTGAGTGTGCTCATGTCACCTTGACAGTTGGTTAAAACAGAGCACTGGGCCGGGTGCGGTGGCTCACGCCTGTAATCCTAGCACTCTGGGAGGCCGAGGCAGGCGGATTGTTTGAGCTCAGGAGTTCGAGACCAGCCTGAGCAAGAGCGAGACCCCGTCTCAACTAAAAATAGAAAGAAATTATATGGACAGCTAAAATATATATATATATAGAAAAAATTAGCCGGGCATGGTGGTGCATGCTTGTAGTCCCAGCTACTCGGGAGGCTAAGGCAGGAGGATTGCTTGAGCCCAGGAGTTTGAGGTTGCTGTGAGCTAGGCTGATACCATGGCCCTCTAGCCCAGGCCACAGAGCAAGACTCTGTCTCAAAAAACAAAACAAACAAACAAACAAACAAACAAAAAACAGAGCACTGGGGCCAGTCCCCAGAGTAGCCCTGGAGTGGAGCCCAGGAATCTGCATTTCTAACAAGTTCCCAGGTGATGCTGATGCCAGTGGTCTGGCGACCACACTCTGAAACTAATGCTCTACGGCATTCGTCGTGTGTAATGAATGATTTTTCCTCCTCTGCATCTAGAATGGTACCAGCTACATATCATCCTTGGGAGAATGGAGAAAACCAGTCACTCAAACCATTTTCTGTAAGACTATGCTCTTATGGAACCCAGGCAGGTCCTGAAGATCAACGGAGAGGAAACATTTGAGGTCTGCTCACAGCCTTAGAGCATCACATAGATATATGCCTTTGTAATTATCAACAATCAATTGGTGGTTTTCTTAAGTATGTTCTTTGCTCTACAGTTTGACACTCTTGACTTTCTTTGCTTTAGGAGCGGCGGTTTTGAACTTGAGCCATGCGTCGGAATCACCTGCAGGACATGATAAATACAAATTGCTGGGCCCCCACCCCAGACTCTCAGATACAGCAGGTCTGGGCAAAGACCTGAGAACCTGCATTTCTAACAGGTGCTGATGATGCTATTGTGCTGCGACCACACTTTGAAACTACTGGTCTATTTGTCTCAGCTTTCTTTGTTTTCTGCTTTGCTAGCCTCTAGTCCAGGAGCTGGCAAACTGTGGTCACCTGTTTTCATCAACAAAGTGTTATGACAATACAGCTGCACTTATTCATGTATGTATTTCTGATGGCTGCTTTCAAACTACAATAGCAGAGCAACAGAGACCGTGTGGCCTGCAAAGCCTAAAAATTTACTATGTGGCCCTTTATAGAGAAAGTTGGCGAACTTCAGCTCTAGTCTTCTTTATTCCCCTTAAACATAACACACATTTAGCATTTAATATATATTTTTGTATTTTACCATCACAATCATATAAATGGATTCTGGGTCCCTTCTAGCTCAGAAGCAGGAGTAATTTTCCTAAGGGCACATAGATCTGAATCAGGACCAGCTACATAGTTTGTGGAGACCACTGCAAAATGAAACGGTGAGTCCCCTTGTTCAAACATTAAGAATTTCAGATGGCAAGAACAAAGCACTAAACTGAGTGTGAGGTCTTCCAAGTGCAGACCCTTCGTGGCTGCACAGGTGGAACGAAGCCGGCCCTGACTTGAGAGGAGAGCCCCGTCCTGACCTTCCTGACTCCAGGGTTTGGAGCTTCCTCCTCCACAGATGACCATACACCACAGCCAACACCTATTTTCATGGGGAACTACTGGAGTTTTCTTTTGGAGATGGAATCTCCTTTCTTGAGAAACCACTCTATTTCTAATTTCCCTGTCCCACGATTCCCCTCAAGCCCTAATTATTATATCCTTGGGGAAGGAATATCTCTCTGCATTTCCAAAAAAGCTTGGTATCTGGAAGCCATTCAAAAAAACGTGACTATTTATTTATATAAAATGCTCCCTTTGTCCTAGAGAGGATTTAAAATAGCTTTTCAATAAATCGCTGCCTGGTTTGTGGACATCAATAAAGGCAAAAGCATAGAAAGAGATGGCAATGATTATTATTATAACTCTACAAAAGAAAAACAAAAGAGCAATAAAGACATTATACCTTATTTTGCTTGAAATCCATGGGAGGACCCCAGACTAGAACCCAGAGTCTCTGGACAGGAAACCTAGGGCTGTTTTCCAACCTCACAGCAGAGAGGACTTCCGCTTGGCCCTCAGCATTGAGGTGTAAGTGACAGTGAAGCAAAAACACGTGCAGAGCCAAGCCAGGGATCGGTTTAAAGAATGCAACATCCCAGGTTATTTGATCACTATATTCTCTGAGCATTTAATCCTCTCAAATATTTTGCAATCACTTCTTTTAATTACAGAGAAAACACATTGGAGCGATGTGGGTGCTCGGGAGCATCCCCTCCTGTTTCCTTCTTTCTGTTTAATCAAGAATTTGAATCACCTTTCAGCTTCCTAATCCTATAATCCTAAAAGGAATTTACTCTGCTCCAAACTCTGCTTGGCAAGACTCTGCACGGTAGAACCTGGAGCCCTTTCACAAAGACTGCGAGAGGGGAGAAAACATCCTAGAGGCAGGCTTCCTGGATTCCTTCCAAGAACTCAGGAAATTGGGGCCCTGGGGAGAATCCTCTTCTAGCTATTAATAATATTCTGGAGATATGGACCTGGACGCCCTGCATCAGATTTACCTGCGTGGCTTGTTAAAATTCTAACTTTCTGAGTAGGTCCCATTCTAGCCATACTGTATAAATTACAAGTGGGAGACAGGAAATTTATCTACCTCCCTCCCTCCCTCCCTCCCTCCCTACCTATTTATGTATCTGTGTTTAAATTGTGCCAAGTGATTCTCATATGTACCAAAAATTGAGAACCAAGTGGCTAGCCATACACATCATCGCTGTACATTCACCGTATGACTGTATTACTTGCGGGAAATTCACTAGTGGTTGGTATCATAACTAAGTTTAAAGACTGTGAGTTATAAACATATAAGGTCAAGTTGTGGCATGGCTTAAAAGGCCCTTGGTCAATATGGGTCATTGCTCTGGGATCCAGAAGGAACGTGGAGGAACAACAAAATGGGCATCTCTATACTGGTAGCCACGCTGGGGTACAGGCAACGTGCCCTGAGTGAGCAGCTCATCTCAGCTTAGAGTCAGGTGTTCGTTCCTCAGAAGTCTGGGCATCATCACTACAATGACCAAACTCACAACTTTTGTATGACAGCCTGTACTTCCAATATTCTGATGTACTGTCTCCATATAACACTCTCATACACTGGAAATCTCAACACTTTAGTATCTGAATTGTACCAACTCAATACCCCTAGAAGTGTACTAAAATCCTTTCACACAGGCTACAGATCTGTACGTATGGTGGGGGAACGTGGTCACCTTAACTAAAAGAATACCAATTTTCTCACCCATTAGGACTAGAGACGTCTCCCTTTTTCTAGAAAGATGGCCTTGCTTTGCCCCCGTGCAGCTGCTCTTGTTCATACGCTGCTAGTTACACGTCTGCTCCCTCTTTCCTATTTACCTATTTTCTGAGAGCAGAAACAGTGCTTCCTAGTTTTCTCCCCCTCACAGACGCACCTGCAGCGTTTCTCACACAACTCAATTAATGCTATAAACTGGTAAGAGATGATGGCCCCTGCTTGATTCGAGGAACTCATCAGCAAAATGAGCCCATGTGTCCCACACCACATGCTGGGAGGAATACGAATTTGTAACACACCTTCTCATCAGCCCTGGGTCGCTAAATAGGGCAGACTTTTTTTTCTCAGAGCCTCCATATGTTCAACTCACATAAATCAACAGAAGCACCATATTGTCTTCACAAAAGCTTTAGATCCTCACCCTTTTGAATATACAGAAGGCCCAGATGATTGTTTTTTCTCAAACACGGGGATGCCCTGAAGCTTCAGCTGCCAGTATGGGAGCGGGATGGAGCCCACAGAGAGTGACATGGCCACAGACTGGGGGACATACCTCAACAATTCGGGTTTTAAATAGCCCCCCAAAGGCCCATGGAGTACTTCAAAGCAGAGAAATGCAACGACTCTGGAGCTCAAACACAATTGTAACCTCTGAAATGCTTTTATGGAAATAAGGCAGAAAATCAAAAGTTAGGAGTGCACAGCTGCCCCACCAGAAGCAAAGTCCCAACAGGAACGAGGCAACGCGCTCTGGGCGACAGCTGGGTAAACATTTCTGATAAAGCCTCACAGTTTTGATAGAACCGTGTGAGTGTGATGGTACAGTTGGGTGGATTGATAGCTGCTTAAATATCTGTAACCAAAGAGTATGAGGAAGAAGGACATTGATAAACTACAGCAGATGAAGAGAAACACAAATAAGGATGGTGATGAAAACAGAACCAGAGGAAAGATGAGGATATTCAGCCTGAAGAATCGGAATTTGGATGTAGCCAGGGAGGCTCAAGGATAATGGTTCTTTTTAAACACAACACGGGCCAAGGCATGGAAGAGGGATTAGACCTATGACACAGGTAGAAGTCCAGTGGGCAGGAATAGGCTAATGGGTGAAAGTAACTGGGGGACAGATTTCAGCAAAACATAAAATGTTTTCCGAAAATCAGAACTGTTCAGACATGGAGAAGCTGCTGGAAATTTTAGAAGACACAGAATGTCTTTTTGTCCCAGAGTCCTTTATGAGATGGACAGTCAGAACATGAACCTCAAGGTACCTTCCAGCACCAATTCAAAGATTGTGTGAAAGAGACTCATCTCTCCATCCCACCCTCCTCAGCCCACCTGCCAGGAGTAGTCAGTGAAGTAAGTGACAATGAGTAATACTGAAAGGATCAGATGTCACAGGTATGTAGTACCCAGGAGGTGCTGCTGTGACTGTAGGTTCCTCTCCAGCACTCTGACTCAGGGAATGATGATGCTCCTATCAGGGAGTTCGTGTAGGGAGGGTCAGGTGAGCGGGGAGAAATGGGGGACAGATTTTTACTCTGCCATTATACTAAGTATTATACCAAATCCCCTTAAAGAAGGTCTTTGGATTTTTCTCTTGATATTTAATAAATAGTATGTAATGCATACAAAGTGGTTTTTTTTCTCTTTGGTTGGAATGAATAAAAATAAATATTTTAGTTTCCTTGAAGAGAAGTCACTTAGTCCTCAAATTATATGCTAAACACAGCATTGTTAGGTTTATAAGCCATCCTAAAATTCTTAACCACTTGTCCAGTTGGAAGAAAAGATAGTAATTTATGAAGTGATTACATCCTAACACCATCGCCACCTTCCCACTGGGAGGCAGCATGGGGTTATGGAAAGAGCACTTGTCTATGAGTCCAGCTTCCTGCTCCAACAACTTGCTGTGGCACCTTGGGTAGCCATTTCACTTCCTCTGTCAAACGTCACTGCCATTTTGTAACTCAGCCATAGTCACCCAATAGAGAAGACTGAGCACCATTTGAGTACCCAATTATATTTGAGGACCTACACTCAGAAAGGGAGAATAGATTCTAAATTCATTGTTGGGCTTATGTTTTCAAAATTCTCAATAACTTTGGTTTTTGAGCATTTATCCACAGCATTTGATGTGAACTCATAGTTTTCAGTTATGTTTTCTAGCAGTGAGTTGGACCTAAATGGTCTTCTGTTTCAATGGCTGAAATACATTTAGATTTTCTTGGTGGTCCTTTGTTGATTACTGGAGATTTTTGTACTGTACTTGCTTCATTCTTATATATAATTTAATTGAATAAAATGGGAGAATGCACTTTTCCAAGTGTCCAAAATGATTCTGGAAATAACCATGAACAGTTACTATTGTTCAGTCTATATATCATATTCAGATACATATCATTGTGGACCTCATGGATACAAATAAATTGTATATGCCCATAATTAATCAACATAATTTTCTTTTCCTCTTTATGTGATATTTTTATTTGAGCACCGAAGGGGGCTTTTAAGCCTACAAATTAAGGTTCATGACAATCCAACAAGCACAGTATCACTACCACAATTAATAATATAGCTACACGGAAGAGTGAAAAAAATGATCCAAGTAAGATCCACCAGAAATACAAGTCTAGGCATTCCCTGTTTACTAGGGAGGCAAACTGCAAGTTTTCTCTCAAGGAATATGTAAAACAAATTTATATTTACAATTGTTTCCTGCACGGCTGGCTAAATTGAAGTCATTTTGCCAAGCTTCACAAAGAAAAAGTGAGTAGCATCTCCTGCATTCTCCGGCTGGTTCCGGTAAATAGCTTGGAGAGAGAGGAAGTGACTTGCTTGAGGTGATGAGTTAGGAAATCTATGAGGCTGTTGAATGGAAACTCAATTGAAATCGGAACAGCTTTTTATTTTTCATTTCAGCCCTCAATCATCTCTTTTCACTCTAAGGTTCTTTGCTTAAACTTTCTGCTCAGTTGCAAGTTGTGTTCTCACTGGCTACAGATCAATGGAGATCTAAAACTATTTAAGTGTGCCCCACAATGACTCTTTAACCTAGTGTAAAAAAATGGACAAGGTCTGATGTATACAGTGTACACGGACGGCAGCAACTCTCAAACTGTTTTGACTGTGTGAGACAGTAAGAAATACATTTTTCATCATAATTCTGTGCACACATACCAATGTGTATTTGTGTGTGCATTTCACACATGTTAAAATAAGAGTTTTAAGAAACAAAATTTGCACTTACTATGTACGATGCATTTTGATATTTCTCTCTCTTCCTCCCTCCCTCCCTCTCTATTTCTCTCTCTTTTTTCTTCCTTTCTTCCTTTCTTTGGTAAGTATTAACCCACTAAATTGACTTCATAATCTGCTAAGGGGTCATGGATCTCAGTTTGTGAAAAAACAAAACAAAATATCTTATAATAAAGCTTGAAAGTAAAAGACTTGTGTCCCCTTCAGGAAGGTGACATCAGGGTGAGGAAGGAACATTCCTCTGGCAGCCAGAAGACCCAGGGTCTATCCTGTTGATCACTAACTGTGCACCCACCCAGGGTGAGGCACTGGGCAGAAAGCCTGCATTTGCATCTTGCCTCCCCCAGTTAACAAGTTGTATGAACTTAAGCAAGTTACCAAACCTCTCCATGGTTCTGTTTCTACATCTTTCAAGTGGAGCATTCATAGCACCTACCCCAAGGGTTATTATCAGCATTTGTTGAGTTAATATAGGAATACTGCTTAGAACAGTGTTAATGCCTGGCCTTCAATTAGTGGCCAGTAAATGTCATCTAATATTTTCTTAAATTGACATGACAGCATCTGTTATAACTACCTAAACATTTCACTTAGGTTGTTTGCTTATTTTGAAGGTGATGAGAAGAAATTGAGTGGGGAGAAGTGAGTCAAAGTTGTTCTGGGAAAAGGACTGGTGATGTCATTTGACCACAAGCTCTTTTTGCAGTGGTTGCTGAAATAGTCATCATAATCCTAGATGGCAGAGGTTGAAGTAGAAAATCCCAGTGGACAGTGCTGACGATCCCACTGCATTGGTCAGGGCACATTTGGTACACTGTGTCAAACTCTGAGAACCTTGCTTAGGGTCACAGAGATAGGAGAAGGCTATTCTAGGGGAAGGTGAACAAAACTGGGAGGGGATGGAGACTGTACCCATAAAGGCTTGGCTGAGAAAAAGAGATGGGAAGATTTAGCGAAGCCCTGGTAACTGCTTTCAAATGCTTGAAAAATTATCGTGTGGATGAGGAAGAAAAACTATTGTGGAGGAGTTACGATAGAACCAGGAGATAGAAGCTTTTATGAAATAGATTTGAACACTAGATAGAGAATAATTTCCAAACAATAAAAGCTGTCCAGCCACAAAATAAGTTGCCTGACCCAACAGGAAGCTCTCCATCACTGGAAACACTCAAGCGGAGATGAGATGACTAAATAGGTATGCCTAATAGAATTCTTGAATTGGTAGCAAGATCAAATCTGATATCTCTCAGAGCTAAAATTCTACACAATAACCCACGTAAATGGGCTTTAAAAGGCCTAAAGCCACATGCATATGCAAAGTGATGTTATTTCAAAGGTGTCTGCACCTGTCTGCACCACCTGGAGAGTCTGTTTAAGACCCCAAGGAGACATTTTTCTTACCAGTCTTAATTCCCATACAAGACCAGTCCCAAAGTCCTACTGAGCCTGATTAAAGCAAAACTTGGGCAGCTCTGTAACTTTCTAGCAACAGAACAGCTAGGCCTTTGTGCAATGGAACTTCTTCTCATCTATCGTGGCGGGACAGTGGAATTGTATTTTTGTTTTATTTTCTTTCAGCTCTTTAATAGCAAACAAACACTTTTGGAGATAATCTGGGCTCTGTGTAAACTTTTCACTCCCCCTCTCATGCCTAAAGACTGTCAAAATGTTTGAATGTAAAAGGATTATTCAGGATTCATTTTATGAGACATCTGAGCTTAATTTCTGCTGTTTCTTCTCACATGAGAGCACTGCCCCTCCCCTCAGCTTCGAGTCTGGGTTTCTCATCTTGTAGGTGGGTTTGATTAATATGTCTGTCGATCATGTGCAAACTCCTTTGAGGAAATAAAAAGCAATGTTCAAACGTTCAAAAATAATGTCTTTTCCAGTTCCCATCTCAAGATATCTGTGACAAAAATCTCTGTGAAAGACATGTGACCTAAAAAGAAAAAAAAAAATGCCTCTGCGATACAAACACCAGGCTCACCTGGCATTTCTGCAGGAGGACTCCAAATCGGTCAGATACACAGGGAAAGGGACAATGGAAGCCTAAGCAATAGTACAGGAAATCTGAAAAATATTTACAGCCAATTGGGATCATGCAGGCCTCAAACACATCATTTTTTTCATAAATAGGACATTTGCAGCCTGCGTTAACGCCACGGTTACAGTAACCTTGGCTCACTTTGGTGGAATAGACCCACCCGTGATGACTTTGGAAGCTGTGGCTGGACCAAGGCCCCATTATATGACTTTCACTCAGGCCAAGGTTGGGTTATAATGAGGTCCAGCCTGTCCCACCCCTGTCCAGTGCTCAGAGGTACCTGGTTGGGGAGAAGCATGACAAATAGGGAAAAGAGAATTAAGAGGAAAAAGGACAATGATGTGCATGACAGGAATTAGTACGATTAAAATGAGACGTGGGCTTACTTGTTGAATGGCTTCCTCTGAGCCCACTATTAATGTCTATCTCTGTTCCTGGAATTAATCAGGAAACCAGGGATCATACTGGAAGATAAAAAGGTCTACCATGATGCCTGGCCCAGAATAGACATTTAATACATATTTGTTATAAGTTCTCTTCTCCTCAGCTCACTCTCCCTCCACCATCCAAATCCTAGTCCATCCTCAAGATGCAACTCATTCTCCTCTGCCTCTGCACACCGCATGGCCTGACAGGCCTTGGGTGTTCCCCAGAGTATAAGGTTATGTTCACATCTGTAAAGAAAATACATTGGAATTGAATGTTTCTACCCAAGAAATAAATCTAAGGAAAGTAAACAAATAAATCAGGACTCCATTCAACTGAAGGTCTATTTCTCAAACCAATGTCCTTGAATATACTAAAATCTAAGCACTGCAATGTCTTAAAAACTATAGGCACTTAATATTTGCTGATTGAATATGTGTGATAAAATATAGCTCAAAAATAGATGATCAAATATATATGAGTCTACAGTGCCTTTGTTTCATTTCATTTTGTGTTGATACGCCCTCTGCTTCATGTCAAGTGTTTTAGCGTTTTGTGTTTGCCAAGAACCCTAAGCCTGGAATCAGAAGATCCATGTAAATTCCAAGCCAGTTTGGTCACTTACAAACACTTGAGCTTGGGCAAATCCTTTAATCTCTTGATCCTCAGTTCCTTAGAGTTTAAACTTGGATGACAGTCATTTCCCCGACTAGGTCACAGGTTTGATATAAAAACACAATGCAACACTCATCAGGAAATTACTTTTTAAGCAACGAAGCACACTGAAGTGTAAGATTAGGTTGATAAGTTATAGTCCACGGTTTACCCTCTCACCTTTCTTCTGCCAGCTGCAGGCTGAGGCTACTTTGGGAGATCCCCTAAATTAAACAATTAGAGAAAAACAGGCGTGTTTGTTTTAACAACTTTTGATGATATGTCATGTCCATAGGATCTATACAAACATTTCTGGATACTCCATCTTTGTACTCTAAGAAGATTCCTGTGGAAGAGGCTTCCTCACCTACTAAAGTTTCCTCAACAGGTGGAGAGAAATAGGGCAATCTCTTAGAGGGAGAAACAATCAGGATGCAGAAGAATTTAGTATCATACAGCTAATAGCTAATAGCCCCTTTATATTTAACAGTTTAAAAAGGTATTCTCCTGCTTTTTACATAAAGATTTACCACTACTGGAGTAAGAACACATAAAAAAAAATCCTTGAGAGTGGAGGGGAAGTCTGGAGAGACGTTGGTCTAAAGGTTCAAAGCTTCACTTAGGAGGAATAAGTTTAAGAAATCAATTGTACAACATGGTGTCTATGGTTAATAACAAAGTATTATATACTTGAAAATCGAGAATAGATTGTAAATGTTCTCATCACACAAAAAATAAATATGTGGGGTAATGGATATGTTAGTTAGTTTGACTTAGCCTTTCTGCAATGTATACATATATCAAAATATGTTGTAGACTATAAATATGTACATTATTTGTCTATTAAAGGAAGAAAGAAAGAAAGATGCTAACTGAATTTTTATAAAAAAGCAAATCCTCCATTAAATGTTGGGAAAAATTATACTATCCAATAAAAAGGGAAAAATTTTCAGGGAAATAGGGATTCCAGAAGAATTGCTATTGGTCAGTTACTTGTAAAAGCTGTGCACGGGGGCTTCTCCCCATAGATGCTAATTAATTATCAACATCTAAATTTATCTGTCCCTTCTATGTGTGTATAGACATACAGCTATGAAATATGTCCTGGGTTAATTATATATCAATAGGCCTCATCTCAACAGTTTAATTCAGCAATGTGCTAAGATTTCTGCAGCAGAATGCAACAACTGTGGACCTTAAAAAGGGTATCAGCCCTTTTAGATGCAGAGTGAGTGCAGCTCATGCCTTGGAGACATCGTCTCCACCCCCTTAACAATGCTCTGAGGTCCCAAGAGCAGAGGGGGACTTGCACAGCTAGAGATGGCATTTCTTATGACTCCAGTGTACACTTCCCACAAGAATAGGGCCAAACTGAACTCCTCAGGGAATCAAAAAATGACCTAAGTTAACTGATACAAGTCTTCTTATTGTTTTTTGTTCATAGGACAGGCTTGATTAGAGATGATAAATAAAGCTTTGATGGTAGCTCTCAAACTTTTAGAGAAAGAGTGGACAATCTTTGCACAAAGATAACTAATTTCCTCCTTTGATTCTTCTCCTAGTTTGGCAAGAAAAATGGAATGTTTTTAAAGCCATGGAGGCCTATTGTCCCTGGAGATTAATGAAGGAATCAGAGAAATTCTAAAAGCATCAGCAAAATTATTTATCTGTTTTGAAATGCTGAAGGGAAAAAAGGTAGGAAGGGTATGACTTTATAATAATAGGGGAAAAAAAAAACCAAGATATTCAACTTTCAAGTCAATTAGTGCCAAGAGGTAAATGAAACACATTTGCTATTATTCTTTGAGAATAAAGAAGTATGGGAGAGAAGCTTTCACTTGCTGGTGAGTGGTCAGGTATGTTATTACTAGACACTCCATCTTACACATTTCAAACAAACATCAAGACATCTCTCTAGTCCTCAAGGAGAAGGTCTTAAAACTGAAGCAGTCGGTTGACTTGACTCCAAGGAAGGCTTGGTTGTCAACTTTTTCCAGACTGTCTTTCTTTGTACCTTTTCCTTGGACCTCTAATTTACTACCAACCAGTTTCTATACTCCAATCCCCTGGCACTTCAGAGGCATCAACATTATTAATCTTCAGTGGCTGTGTCAATGACAGTCACTGCTCATATAAGTCCACACAAAGGATAAACATAATAGAGGGGTGTTAGGCCTTAGTAGACAAGGTAAGTCTGGGGAAATGAACAGGGTGATTGTCACAGTTTTAATAAAAGCACAAAGCTCTCTTATCTGCTATATAACTTTTTACTGTGCACAAAATGGGAAGCCCATTCCTTCTGGTACCAATTCAATTCATAAGGCTGAGGAAAGATAAATCTTTAGCTAAATAGAGCAAACGGTATCAGTTTCGAGACATTACTTCTTGGGATCCTGTAAAAAAAAAAAAAGGCTCTCCAAGCACTGACCAGAACAAAACTCCTAAGTGTGCTCTAAAAGTGGCCTGGATGTGACATTTGACTAGCTGCTAAGAATGCACCTTCAGACAGGCAGAGCTAACTGACTCACAGGACACAAAGCTTTTGGTTTGAGGTTTATTAGCCCTGCTCATCACCAAGTGAAATGCATGGTTTTAGGCTCAATTTATACAATTTGACTCACTGGGAACCTGGTGTAGAAACTGATAATCCTCCTTGCAGAGAGTAGCACCAGCACCCTTCAATACCCCACCTAGCAGGGGCATCTTGGGATGACTTTTGTCTGGGGTGGACACTGGCTGCCTTCCAATGTATAAGTTCCTTATTGAAGCCCAGAAAATGACTCTTTTTCTTTGTTGTTCCAGATGTTCTCTAGTGTGGCTTTATTGTCTGGCATCCTAGTACCCTCTCCTCCTCCCACTGAGCCCTTGTGTTTTGGAACCTGGGTTCCTGGTATTTGCAATTGGATATTTCCTGCTGCCACTCCTCTATGTGATCCTTGTTTGACCACCTCTGCATAGTCCTTTGACCTCCTCCTGTTCTTCTTCTGCTCGGATAAGCCCTGGGCATCCTGGACACAGCTGGCCACTTGCTCACTGTACTTTCTGCCTGTGCCTTCCCTTGTTGTCAGTGGCCTGAGAATTTTGCCCACTCTGAGTGCTCAGCCTAGAATAACTGATCCTAGCTAGCCCTTGCTCCTGTATTCTTACCCTGAAGAGCTGCCATTATCCTTGGCTTCAGCCTGTTTTTCTACCACTCAGGCCTTAGCTGAGAATAGGGAAAAGCTCGCTCTTCTGTCATCCCATTATCAGAGCTGCTCACTCCGCCCCAAAGCTAGGAGTCTTTAGTCCCATCAAGAGGGGAATTCCCAGATAATCTTGTTCATCCTCCGAATAGCCACAGAGAGCTGTAAACACCTGGTTGGCTGGAACAACGTGCCAACCAGGAGACTGGGGACTTCCCCAGCTGAAAACAGCAGCCCTGTGGATGAAGGAGGTGTCATTTCTGGGTGTGAATGAATCATGGGCTCCAAAGGAATGGGCTCAGCTCTCTCCAGTCAGCAAACCCCTTCCTAAAGGCCCACTAGGAGCCAGACTCTGCATGAGGAATGGAGGTTAAAAAAATCCTTCTTTAATTGGTCGTTTACCTTGTAGCAGGCACTTTACATTGATCATCTCCAGTCCTTCCAATAACACTCAAAGGGAGCTAATGTCCCCACTTAACAAATGAGAAAACAGAAGCTAAGTACTTTTCTCAAGGTCATATATCTACTAAGAGGATGGACAAAATTTTAGACCCAATTCTCTCTGACCTCAAAGTCTAAGTTCTTCCCAAATACCATATGGTGACACTACTCACTCATTCACCAATTCATTCATTTGTTCAGCCAACAAGTGTTCTTGAGAGACTGCTACAAGCCAGGGTCTCTGATAAGTTCAGTGTGAGAAGTCCTTTTGCTAGAAACTAGGAGGTCACTTTGGAAGAGCTTGATTGGAAGCTCTGTGGGGGCATTAGAATGCTGTCATACATGTGTAGTGTTGAGTGCAATGTTGGCTTCCTTTTAATGAATAATAATAATGAAATGTACAGTCCCCTGATCTTTCAAAAGGAGAAACGGTTGCCAAGCTAATGAAAATCCCAAAGATGAGGTTTTCTCCATATATCTGATAGGTGCTAGAGTTTAAGAGGAATTGGATACACCTGAAAGGTGACAGACAGGTTCCTTCCTACAGAAGGCCATTTGTGTAGATCTGAGGGCCACAGATTCTAAACCTCTCCTTTTTGTTTTAAATTAAAACCACTTTTACATACGAATATAAAAGGTACACTATCCAACTAGGAAAAATATACATTCATCAAAAAGTAAAAAGTTGAAAAAGTAAAAAAAAGAAAGAGGAAGACTTTGATCCAAGGAAGTTGAGAAACTTCTTGGACAGAGGGAAGATTTAAGTAGCCAACATCTCGAGAAATAAGCTATAGAAAAGCAGTATCTATTCCTAAAAACTTTCAGTTATACTCTTTACAGCCTCTGGAAGTTCCATCCGTACAGGAATGAAATGGAATGCAAAGGGACAAAATACTAGAGGCGGGAAAGCTTCTCAGACATCATTCAAGCATGTAATACCCGCCCCCCCCCATTTGCTACATAAAGGAACTGGGACACATATTGCAAAGGCACATTGGCCACAAAGCTCACTACCTTTCTCGATCCTCCTGAACTCTTACTCTTAATTTTACACTCCGCGACTTAGTTGTGATTGCTTTGTAATCTTCCCATATATGAGATGTTTGTCCCTCTGAAACCTTCTGACTATATGTTGGATCCAAACTATCCAGCAAAGCAGGTACATAGCATAGTTTGCTGCACATCACTGGAGTTCACTAAGAACTTATGAAAATGGATTGCTTCTATTAATAATATAAGACTCAAACGAGGGGGATGCAAAGGAATTGCATAATTGAGGCGACTTTTACAGGGAGAGCCACTTTGTTTTTCTTGTGAAATGGGCGCATGTGAAGCTTCAGAACATGACCTAGGAGCACGTTTTTCCCTGCCTACACATGGTCCAGGGCTCATACCCACAAAACCTCCTCAGCCAAAACGTCTGATTCATCTGCACTCAGCTTGTCGGAGACCTTGATATCAGCTGTGGAATGTTTACTTTCGGAGGTCTAAGGTTACAGCCACTTGGCAGTTTTTAGGTCCTCGGTTCCCCCAGATACACGGAAGGCAGTGCCCCATGGAGTAGCTTTTTAATCCTATCAGGGTCATAGTCCAGGGGATCCATTTCAATACTCACGTGTTACCAAAAAGCAAGAATTGGAACATATCAAAATAGAAAAATCCTTAGTGATTGTAGCATAGCGTATGGCTCCCAAGATGTTCTAAAAAATATTACCTCTATAACATGTTAACAGGTGTGCTGCAAAAAAAGGATTCTATGGTCCAACAACTTCTTTTCTTGGGGTTTATGTGCTCGTTTACTTGTTAAGAGCTCTGAGAATACTGATAATATTCAATAATGATTTTTCTTTAACTCAGACTTTGCCAAACCTATGTGATTACAGATTCTTTCAAGAAACATCCATAAAATTCCAGGGAACGTGGTTTGGAAAATGTTGGTTAAGGCCATTTTACATTTTACAGCTAAGGACACTGAGACCCAAGGTTGCAAAGGGAACTTCCTGGAGTCAGCCACATAATGGCAGCTCCAGGTCTGGAAGCCGTTCCAGTGTCATGAGAGTCTACGATGGTGAGCTTTGTCTGGCTTTAGCTCAAAGTGACAAAGTCTCATTTACATGTGCGTTTCCACATTAAATAAAATCCAGAGGCTATCCTGCAAACGTGTTAGTAGTGGTCATCCCTGGGTAGGATTCTAGGTGACTTTTAATTTTAATTTTACAAATTTTCTACAGTAAACATGTATTATCATAGTAATCAGAAATGCATGGTGGTAGACATGTATTTCATGTTTGTAGTAATATACGGAGACTCCCAAGTCACGACATACTGAAAGACCCAGTTACTCACACCATTTGTTTTTGGAAAAACCTCTTCAAGATGCCAGCAGAATCCAGTGGAGTGGGCTGGAAGAAGTTTTATTCAAACAAGTGTATCTCCATTGATACATTTCCCATGTGTCATCTTCTGGCAAATGCTGTTTCTCTGATGGCATGCTTGTGAATTACTCAGAGTTGCTGGGACTCCAGCTCCATATTCCTAATGACCTTTTTCTGCTTCTGAATCCAAAGTGAGTTTAAAATGGTTTTGAGCCCAGAACTGGGACAGGGGACACAACCCGTGGGCTCTCAGTGCTGCCTTTGGAAGGACCAGCCGGGGCTGACTTTTTCCACTTGTACAAAGGGCGTTGGTTTGGAAAGGGTGGCAGAGAAAGAGGAGACACAAAGGATACAAAGACTTGGAGAAATGCCAAGCTGGGGAGGTCTTAAAATTACGTTTATTAAGAAAGTGCTCTGTTCCAGGCAAAGCGCTAGGTCCCTTACACCCATATTTAACTAGTCTCTCTTTAGAGAGCTGGCCAGTGCTGAAGCTGGGATTCAGCCTCAGGTGCCACTGACCCAGACCCTCCACTGCCTCCTCTTCAGATGCCACTGAAAAGCCCCCAGAGATTGGGTGCTAACCAGGCACATGGGAGTGAGCTCATTCCATTGCTGGGAAATTCTTCCTAAATAAACTAAAAATCTGCCTCTTTCAACCAACTCCCACTGGTCCTAGTTTTTTCTTTGGGGAGCAATTAGTTTAGCAGAAATCCCCAACCTCTTGTATACATAAAAGAGAAATGTATAGAGACACCGCCGGTACATAACACTGGCTACTCTCTTGTCTTATGTCCGAACAAAAGGGGAACAGAATCTTAGAGTGCAAGGTAAACCCAGTTCTACCATTTCACCACCTAACAGCTGAGGATTTTGAGAAAAATCCCTTAATTTGCCTCACTGTCTACTTTTTCTTCTGTAAAATGGAGTTAATTGTCCTTGTCTATTTCACATTTCTGCTGCTCACCAAGTATAAGAGAGCTACATAATATAAGCTGTTTCTATTGTTTCATATCTTGTATGCAGGTTTAGTGCATCACCCTAATTGTTCCATGCATGCAAGGAATGAAACACCTTTTTAAAAAGTCTCCCTGGCCCTTACTTTTGCTAGAGGGTCCTGTAGCTAGTAGAGATGAATTAATATGGTGACACACAACCTGCTTAGCTAATCTAGACTCATACATATTTAAGGAAAGTGAAATTATTAAGATTTCCACAAGGGCTAAGTTTCTCAAAACTGCCTGTTTATAGCATATATTTATTTTAAAGATGTTATAGAGGAAGATGGGGGAAGAGTATTAGCTGCACGAGCAGAATTTATTTTCAAGGCTGAGCTACTCAGTGCCTGTAAGACTGGTCTGGTCCCAAGTGGGCAGACACAGGATTGCACCCCACTGCGATCGCTTTTGATGAATTGCATCTCAGAACATCCTTCTCATGGTGGAGGCTATTTCACCAAATCAGAGCTTTCCTCCGAGTTCACATGGGAACAAATGAATCTCCCTACTGACTAGGGGATCACTGAGTGTTTTCCAATTCCTGCTGATGAGAAGGCTGGCTATAGCAGCTCCCTCTCTGCCATTGGTCGTGGAGTTACTGATGCTGAGTACACGTGGCATGATTTGATGGCCTCACCTCCATTTAATGCTTCGTATGTTATCTCGTGATTTCTGAGGCCCTTTCCTGTCCCCAGGGTGTGCAGGAGACAAGCTCTGCCTCTTATCTGAGAGCCAGGAAGCTTATCTGAACAGTGGCCGGCTGCAGAAAGGCTGGTGTCAAACCAAACGCAGTGGTAGAAAGAAAGTACCTCTTTTTAGGGGAAACATTCACACGTGCACACACACGCACACATCTGGAATCAATGATCTGCAAGGCTGCTGAAGCCTATAGCATGAGCCCTGCCGTGCTAATCTGATATCCTGTGACCTAGTCGCCTGTTTCTGCCTGATCCCGTGTCTGCCTTCCTATCTAAAACAGGACCTGCCCTCATCCCAGTCTTGTGGGCAAGGAGCCCTCAGCAGCAGCTGGGGGAGGGAGGGCTTGGGGAGTCCATGAGCCACTTACTCAGAGGCATTGGCAGCTGCCTCTGAATTCAGGAGAATCCTTCCTTTCACAGGCAAAGTGGCCTTTATCATAGGCACGAAGGAGGAAGAGGCAGTTTAAAAAAAAAAAAAAATAAAAGAAGACGCAAACGTTGCCTGTCACAAAGCAGAGGGAAGAGAATAGCTTCCCCTTCTCCTCCAGGCTCTGGCCTCCGATGACAGCTGAGCACAAGTGGAATCCAATCAGCCCTTGGCGCTTCAGTCTGCGGCTCCGGCAGCCGCGGAGCGCTCTGCAAATGCCCATGATTAGCGCCTTCCTTGATTGGGAGCGTAAATGGAGAATCACAGCTCACTCCTCAAAGTAGCAGCAGCCACACACCCATTCATTTCTAAGGAGCCAAATGTAAACAGAAAATGAACGTTCCCGTACACTCTCCAAATTTTATTTCCCCTGCTAAAATATTGGGGAGGGGGTGGATATCTTCCTCTCTTCCGATCTCTTCCCATAGTTGAAATGATCTGTACGTTTGACATTCCACCAGATAATTCTCAGAGGGAGACGGTGAAAGCCCTCGCACCCCCATTTGTCAGTATTTAAGGCTTAATGAACTCTTGGCGTGTTCTCTCCTCCCAGAGCTACATGTTTGCTACTGCTGCTTAATGGTGATCTGTCCAATGCTCCAACATGCCAAGAAGCCTCGCCTGTAATCGGAAATATATATTTATTGACCGGTTGGTTAATCTACAGAGAGGTTTTCTGGAGATTGCTACATTCACTAAGAACAACCAAACCCAGCTGTGCTCTTTATATTTAAATC
Source organism: Varecia variegata (assembly GCA_028533085.1). Lineage (NCBI taxonomy): Eukaryota > Metazoa > Chordata > Mammalia > Primates > Lemuridae > Varecia > Varecia variegata. Next base: position 21,620,332 of record CM052443.1, read on the forward strand.
CCAGGCATTCTCCAGTGACAGGGGCACTGGGTCCAGCCTGCCCCTGCCTCCATCTCAAAGATAATCTCCCTCAGCTGTGTGTGAATCTGGACCGGCGAGAAGGACATTCAGAGCTCTAAGCCTTTGGGTGCAAAAGATTCTCTACAAATGCACATTCAGAGTAAACAAAACCCATCAGGCCCCTGCAAGAGTCCGACGCCTGATTGCACTAAACGCATCACGATGGAATCTGCAATTGGCAAAGTAATTGGCGTTATTATAGCTGATGGGGAATTTCTGATGCTGCCTGAGCTCTCCTTTGAAATAATACTCAGCCATTTAATTTGTCCAGCTCTCGTTTAGCTGATTGCTCTTTTCTGCCGGAGTTTATCAAGAATGAAATGCACTGTCTCTCTAGACGCCTGCAGGCTGAGATTTCACAGACGATTCTCTTTGCCAATACCCTCCCCTCTCCTCTCACCCACCCCTGCCTGAGGCCACTGTTCACAAGATGCCAAGATGCCAATAATGCAATAGGTTTGAGGTGGGTGAATCTAACTGATGTGATTCAAAGTTGTCTACTTTTGGTCCCACCTCCAGAAGTAGTTGAACACTCCTATTATATCATAAGGGTAAAAAAAAAAAAAAAAGAAAGAAAAGAAAAAGACAAGTAAACCTCCAAAGATTTGGTTGTCCTAAAAAAAGCTCACAAAACTTTTTAGCTCCAAAAATAAGACAAGTTATAGAAGACACCTTCATTATAATCCCAAGGCTCGAAGGTATTAGAGAAATCTCAGAATTTATCTCCATGCATTTTTGTTTGGGGAATCTGTTTTGGCCCCTGGGTCAAATGGCCCTAGAATGGGTTCTATGAAATTTATTGAGCATCTACTTTTTGCTGGAAGTACACAGACTCTTTTCTTACACCACACTCATTCCCCCATTCCCTACTTTGGTAATTCTGTTCCTTCCCAGATCAAGGGTGGGAAGCCAAATCTAGCTGTGCTTTCTCACAATACAGATAAGGCCGGCACCACAGATTTCTCTTTTTCCTACCAGCAAGCTGCTTGCCCTGTCCCCAAGGCGGCAATGGACTGCTTGCAGGAAACAAGAGTCCTGCGGCCAGGACAGCTCCCTTCTGCAGGTGCCATTTCACTCTGATGGCCCATTAATCCAGAACCCAGGTGCTCCTGGAGTCACCTCTTGTCTTATTTTTAATATAGAAATGACTGAAGTTAGGGGTATGAAAGTCATCACATAAATTCCTAAAAAATCCCCAAGCCCTAAGGCAGTCTTCCCGAATAGCCCCCATACAAGTGCCCTTCGGTGCAGCTCCTCACTGATGTTTCTGGGCAACAAATCACTGTGGCTATGATTCTTCCACGGGGTAGGAGCCTAAATGGACTTCCAGAAATAAGCTGAGGATCACTGGCCCCAAGGAGGTTGTTGAAATGAGGCAATACTGCGGCTGGAAAAGCTCTTGTTACATCTGTTAAAAATCACCTTTAATACTTTGTAGCCATTCCTTTTCCATTAGCAAAAGATAAAACATTAATTCAGAAAGTGCCGTAGGTGGTAAGGGAGGGAAGCAATCCGTGAAGACACCGTGGGTGTCCTCTTCTCCTGGCCAAACAGTCCCTACCTGTCCCCAAACCTGTTCCTGTCAGTGTCTCTTCAACTCTTTCCTCTTCTGAGGTTACTCTTCCAGGGCCACGGTGTCTGTCATTGCGTACTATAATTGGCAAGTGCCATAAGCAGACTAGTGAAAAGGGCATGTGGATCTAGATTTTTGGTTTATTGTTGTTCCCCCCGCCCCACTTTTGGGTAATCCCAAACTCTAGCCATATCACCCTGGGAAGCTGTAATCTGTGCTTTAACCCTGACTTCAGCAGTCCAGGATCAATTTCAATTATGTAATTTACAAGAGCAATAAGAATTATAGTGCACATTTATAGAGTGTTTTCTAGACACCAGACACTTTTCAGAGGGCCTATCTATTTAATTCCCCTCAAAAATCCCACGGGGTAGGTATCCTTCCTCCACTAAGGAGGAGTCTGAGCCACATAAATGTTAAATAACTCCTGGAGGTCACACAGCTCGTATGGGACAGACCTGTGATTCAAACTTATCAGTTTGGACCCTGAATCATTGCTTTTAACTACTAAACCATAAAGTAATGGGAAATGTTCTCTACACTTGACATTGGATACAACAAGGTGGCAGAGATTCATGTTTTGCTACTAAGCAAGCATCCATTTTTACTATTTATAGTAGTAAAGATTACAACAATGTCACACAAAGTCTTTCCATCCATGCATCCTTGGCTTGAGTTAGCTGCTGGAAACATGGGATTTACCAGAAGCTCTGGTATACATTTTTAGGAAGATAGGCGATGTAGAAGGGAAGTCGTGTGCAGAGCTGGAGAGGGTGGGTAAAGAGGATCACCATTACCAGGGAAGTATCCGAAAACCATGGTGGAAGCTGTGTGCAGACTTAACCCACCCTCCAAACACAAGCAAGCAGAGGGCTGGAAGAAGCCACTTGAGATCTGCAAGCTATTCCACTGAGGGTAGCTTATACCAGTCTTCTGACATCTCTCAACTGATCCCTTTTGTTTGGGACAAGATAGTAGGGTAGGGGATGGGTAGATGGGTAGGAGGGCAGGAGTATTAAAGTGTGAGTCAGGCAGCAGGAAAGAACTCAGCAAGGGAGCTTGCTTATCTATTGGAGTGGTGGGCCTTCTTCCTCGAGAGGCAGGAGGGGGGACTATCCTGATAAAGGATTTATGAAGAAGAAACCTTCTCTCAAGCCCTAAACGTGATCTGTGAATTTGCGTTTACTACATTTGAATCATTCCTAGACCTAAGAAGGTATAGAGCAAAGACATGCATCCTACTAACATTTCAGACACAGGAGAGTCTGATGCTGTAACTTAAGCTACTCATAAACGCAGCCATTTGACACAGAGTTCAAACATCAGTGACCAGGCCTCAGGTGAGCAGAATTGCAGGAGAATTTTTAAGAAGCTCATCTTTAGGCCTGTGGACCAAAAGGATTGGAGAGAAAACCAAGCATGAAAAACTGGAAATATAAAGACAGGGGAGGAGGCACAGAGTAATTGAACTCATTCGAGACCCAAAGAATCACAGAAAGCATCTAATCCTACATCATTTTTGCTGAAGGTACCATTCAAATTTAATTGGATGGGTCGGCCTCACTTTGTTTATATTTTTATTCTGAAAAGATTTTAAATCAGATTTTGAAAGCATAATTGTCATATTTGAATATACTAGCAGGAACGACTTGTATTGATTCCCTTAACAAAGTGGAAAAATCTTTTTGCATGTGAATAACCCCCTCCTCTCTCGACACCCACCTGCCATCTATCAATTTTCTCGCCTGTGAACTTGTGCACATTAAGTTTGTTTTAAGTTGAGCCCACCTGCACATGGCCCTCAGATGGCCAGAACATCTTGGGATTAAGAAACAAAACATTCACCGAGGTCTAAAGAGATTTAGTATCCCAGGAGAACTTATTAAGACTTCAGAATATTCCAGTGAAATGCCAGACTCTCTGGAAAACACCTGGAGAACTTCTCTCTGCAGGACCAAATGCCAATGCTGGTTTTGTTAAAAAAAAAAAAAAAAATTGACTAAAAACACTATCAAGGCAGGCGGTGCAAAAAATGTATACCTGTGGTAGGAGACTGTTGATTTCACGTAAGAAAAGTAATAATGTCAGTTTGGGTTTTAGAGGAAGGTGTGTGCATGCATACGAGCAAATAGTTTTGTTAATAATGTTCTGTTATTGTTGCAGATGTCCATGTCTGGTAAGGAAAATAATTAAATGGACTTCCTTAGGAAGTATGGAAAGAGATCCATGTTTTGTGCAGGTATCCTAAAAGTAGCAACAAAGACACTTTTATAGGCAGAACCATTTCTTTTGGAGGGGGAACATCATTCTCAATATCAATATTCATGTACAGGCTTGTAGAAGAAGAAAAAGACAAAGCAAGAGTCCAAATCCTACCCTTCTACTAAAACTAGAAGATCTCAACATTGGATAACAGGAATAGAGCTTCTCAAGAGACCTTTGGGGAAGGACTGGGTGTTTTTTCCTCAATCCATATTTTTGTGTGGATACTTCGGTAAAACATTATAAAGACAAATTAGTAGGAAAACAATCACATGCTTAGATATCATGGAAACATCAAATTGCTATAAAAGATCCTAAACATTTTTAGTTTCTGGATATATCCATGGGGGACCAGTGATGATGAATACTTGAAGGACCAGCACTGATTTGCAGCTCATGCTCTGCAGAGTGTGGGTGTCGAGAACATAAAGTTCAAAGAACAATTTCAGGCACCTATGCACTTCCAGTAAGTCCTTGGCATACGTATTCTCAACCAAGGGCAGTGCGAACATGTACTCACTACATGTAGTTAGTACAACAACTCCGGTTGAGCGCACCAGGGGCTGGGTGCCCTGGAAAACCTAGAGCTCCCATTTCAATCTTTATAACTGTTGATGCTCAACTTGGAGACAGAAGATGTGCATTCAGAGTTGAGTCAGGTAATAGTGATTTTGTTCTGAAAATCATGCTCAACCCTAGAAGAACAAGCAACCTGGGAACTCAGGGACTTCAGGCTACAAAAGAGAGGAGCCAGACGACTCTAACCCTCCTGCCTTCCCTCTATTTCCCAGGGCAGGAATGCCCATGTGTAGCAACCAAACACATAGACCCTTCTCAAGACATCCCTGCTCAGCGTCAGCCTTCTTTTTCTGTTGGGAGATGAGTACAGCTAGGATTTCATTCCACTCAGAAACTCCATAGTCACACCTTCCTAATGAGTAGCTTCTCTTCATCAAATGTTTGCAGGCTTTGCATTAAAAACTCCTGGGTTCAGACTTGTGGAGCCCAGGATTTTTTGCAAACGGTTTTGTCTGCTGGTGATCTCTGGGTAGGACTGATTGTGGGGCTGGAGGAAAATGGAGTAAGGGTTCATGTGGGAAATCCTCCTCCTTTGAACACTTTAATATTATTAACCCAGGAATGAACACTGCACTTCCTCTGGGCCCTCATCCTGGTTAACAGTGTCCCCATTTCTCTAGCCACCCAAGCAGCTGCCAGCTCTGCTCATTCTGCCTCCATACTCTGTCACTTCCCCACCGTCCCAGCTTCATTCCCCCCTATTTCTCATATGGACCAATGGCACAGGCTTATTGCTGAATGGCCTCTTCATTTCATCTCATCTTCTGCCAAAGAAAAATATTCTGGCATCACCGTTCTGACTCTCCCCTGCCCTCAAACCTTCAATGGCTCCCACTGTCTTCAGACGGATGCCAAAATCCAAACTCTGCATCCGATTCAAACAAATCAACTGTAAAATGGTAAGTTGAGATGATCAGAAAAATCTGAATATAGAATGGGTATTAGAAAATATTAAAGAATTACTGGGTACCAGGAAATATTAAAGAATTAATTTTGATAGGTGTGATAATGGCATTGTGATTATATATATATACATATATATATATATATATATATATCTATTTTAGAGTCCTTATTTGCTAGAAAAGCCAGCTAAACTATTTATGAGTGAAACAACATGATGACTGGGATTTGTTTTAGAGTGTTCCCCCCAAAATTAAAATTAAAAATCCAAATAAGTGGCAGTATAGATGAAGTAATATTGGCAAAATGGCAAGGATTGCTGAAGCGGGCCCAGTGGTGTGCTGTGGTCAGCTCCTATCAGCTCTGGAGAGCCAACTGTCAGAGACTTTGCAAACAGGTTGTTAAACCTGGTAGCTTAGCAGTGGTCACAATGGGGATATTTACAAGACAGAAAGCAGCAAGTGCTATAAATTTGGGCTTTTTTAGCAGCATATCATTGAAGTTGGATAAAAAATATATGGGTTTATTATACTATTATACCTACTTTTGTGTAAGTTTGAAAACTGCAATCATGGTTAATTTTTTTTTAAAGTCCAATTATGTTTCTAGACTTTTAAGACCTAAAATTTATTTGGCCCCACCTGAATTCACAAGTCATTTCCCACCATGATCCCTGGTAGGCAGAGCAATGAAACCACTTCTAGTCTCCAGAACACACCCCAAGCATCGCTGCCCTTGGCTGAGCCTTCATCCCAGCGCTATTCCTCCCCTAGAAATAAGTTCACCACTTCACTTCCTTCTCACCGGTCTTGGCCCAAGTACAATGACATTTCTGCCTGGAAGATTTCCCTGCTTGCTCCATCCCGATATAATTTCTCCTACACTGAATTTTTAATTAATTTAATCCGTACTTCTCTAATGGAAGAGAAAATTGAGTTCACTGTACGTACCAGGCATCCTCCTCGGCTGCTTTCACAGGCACTATCTCATTTGATCCTCACAAAGCTGTGAAATAAGCTGCACAACTCTTTTGACTAATAAGCAAAATGAGGATCAGAGAAGTTAGGTAACTTTTCCAGGGTCACAAAGCTAATATTACTGGCAGAACATTCCAGAACTGTCAACTTCTGGAGAAGGATATGGAGCCCCACACAAAGGTCATCCATGAATGCCATTTGAATGAAATGACAACTATGTGATTGACAGCTCTGTTTTCTCCACACTAAAAAATGTTTTCCTGTGTGTCCTGGTGGACTCTCTCCTTACCTTTCACTACAAGTTGTCCTTGACCATAATAGCAATTAACATTTTAGAAACTCATTAAAAATGGCTGCCCTTCAAAGGCAGCTATTATACTTGCCCCAGACCTGAAATGATACTCCACTTTTCCTAAAGGAAGTGTCCTCTTCTCTGAGACAATGGAGAGTTTATGCAGCAGGTGAGGACCAAGGCTCTCAGTCTGTGCTCTCCTCTGTGGGGGATGACCTCTATAAAGTCACTGTCCCAACACTGCGGCTGGGGACCGAGAATCTGAATTTGGTCCCCATGCTGTGGTTATTTCTGTACCACATCCCCCACCTGAGTCCTTGCAAGCATGTACACAAGCCTGTGGGTGTCACACATGGGCACTTACTGTAAAGTTTAAGCAACTTGCACGTCCCTATAGTGAACCAAGTAATAAAAAAGAAATAAATGCCAAGAAGCCTTGGATACTATTCATAGTTGTATCCTAGATACAGCGGAATCCTAGCGTTTGCCTTGGATTGCTCCTGGCGACCTCAGCCTACAAAAGGAATGGAATGTCCAACAAGAGGGGAGGGGTGAATGAATGATGGTACTGGTGACTAGTACAAGAATGACCAGATGCTAGATTTTCCAGTGACACGGAAATCACACAAACAAACAAAGACTAAGGCAACAAAGAAATGTAAACTATGATGCCAATTAAAAAAAAAAATTCCACACTTGTATGTCTTCATAGAACAAGCATTGGATGATTATACCCCAAAATGTCATTATCTGTGTTTCAGAGGTAAAATAACAGGAGATTTTTTTCTTTTGTGTTTTCCTGTGTATTCTAAATTTCTAAAATGAACACTTACAGCTTTGACATTAGAGGGGGAAAAAGAACAAAAAGATAAATGGACAGGAAAGCATATAGTTATTGGGCTTTCACTAAAGAGAATTAGATGCCAGCTCTTACTCCTCTTGAGGGTGGAGAGGACATGTCCGGTGGGACGAAAGGAGATGAGGGTTCTCATTTCCAATCCTCCAAAGACTAGAAAGGAGCTGATTCAAGTGTGTCTTTTGCTTCAAAAGGCAAGAGGAACAGGATGTAAGAAAATAAAAAGGAGATGTGTTTGTGGGCAGAAGAGTCAGGGTGGTTTAGCTGTGAGTTTCAGAAGCTTTTCCATCTGTGCTTTTAAAACTTGCTGAGAATAGTAGCCACCTACCAGCACCCGGCCGGCTCTAGCAGACAGCTCTGCCCTGTGGTCCAGAGGCCAGGCTCACCAGCCTCTGGGAAGACCATCCATTGCTTATGTATAATATATTACAAAACACCTGGCTATACCTGCAAAGTGCTGTGTTTATTTCCAGGAACGATCATGATGTCTTTAGAAACCAATAAACATGGGGAGAAAGGCAGATATTCACTCCTTACCTTCCTCTTTTCTATCTGGATGCAGAGAGAAGGACAGAGACCAACAGACAGAACAGCCCAGCCCAATACAGTCACTGCTCTTCACACTTTCAAAGTCATCAAAGATCAGTGATTAGAGAGGAAATCCTAACTATCTTCCTTAAGAGCCTGCAGTAGGTACAAACTTCAAGAAAACAAAAAACAAAAACAAAAAAACCCCCAAAACCTCTACACTCAAGTGATAACTGTGAAACATGCAAAAGCTGAGAAGTCACATACAATTATCCCAGGGAGGGTCCTCAGTGAGTTCCCTCCTGACAGTCAATGACAGGTCCTGGAAGGGAACACACCCATGAATTATTGCGTGGGGCTCAGTTTCATCTGGAACCCAAAGAGAGGAGGGGAAAGACGACAACAGAAGCCAACAATTAGGTGCAGTGAGGCTGGAGGGGGCAGCCCCAAGCCTGTGGGCAGCTTTCTGTTTCTGTTTGAAAAAGCACCCAAAAGGGTGGTGTTGACTCGAGACACATCCGGGCCTTTTTGATTTAGGAATAACACTGCAGACTTCACTTTGATCTGGGCATGACACCCTGGCCACAAATTTCCCAGGACTTCCTGGCCTTAGGAACAGGCATCTTGAGGAGTGAAAACATGCATTTATGCTTCCAGCCTCAGGGGGATGACACACACATGGAACAGTGTGGAAAGAAACGCTGCACAGAAGCAGGGGAGTGAGCCACCTGCACTGCAAACTGTGCGGTGGTCTGTAGGGGAGCGTGGAAGCTGCCGGCCCCCTCAAGTGTTATGGACGCACCTCTACTTATATTTACCTTTTCCTTCACTTAATAGTTTATTTCAAATCCAATATCTACAAAATGTATCTCGGTAAACACAGAGAGAATATGATTAGCTCAGAAAGAAGCTATGCCCAAATCGCAAACACACACACACACACACACACACACACACAAACACAACTTCCATAAGCTCGGTCTCCACTGGGTGTTCTTTTCAAGTGGCAGAACAACATCACATGAAGCCCTTTTTTCATTCATTTTTATAAATTTTCAGATAGAAAGAAATCTTTGGCTGGGATGCTACCCTGTGCGAGTGTAGGTGCGGAGGTGGGTGGGGTGTGGGTAAATGTTGATTTTATTTTGTTTTGGTTTTCCATTCCCTTAGCCCAGCTGGACGTTTCTGTGACTATATGAGTAAGTACTTTAATTAATTATCAGCTTTCGACAGCTGACAAAAAGGCTTCCTGGCTATCTATGCCTAAAACCTCATTGCATCCTTGACAGAAGGATCAACAAAGCTGTGATGAAAACAGCCCGAAACCGGTATATGGATCTATTTCCAACTCATACCGACGAGGCCCTTTATTGGTTACTTCTCTTCCCCTCGCCACTCACTGTCCCCTGTCTGCACCTGTTCCCAGCTCTCTGTGTATGTGGGGCCACTTTGCATTAGGCCTTGGGTCCTTGGCTTCCCCAGCAGTAAAAAGGTGCTCACGGGCTGTCACCCCCATGGGAGAAGTGTATGAGGGTGCATCGAGCTCCTGGATATGAAACACATTTAAAGAAGAAAACATTCCCAAATACATGGAATTTCTGCCATTGGAAAATTACTTGCTCTACTCCCAGAAGTTCACCGCCAATAGCTATGATGCATTTTCCCACAAGGTACAGCACTGTGGGATCTTGAGGCAGGCGCTGAGTTGGAGGGTGACAGAAAGTTTCATCTTGAAAGGGAGACAGGGGAGGAGACTGTCCCACAACTATCGCCCTGGATTTACCTTCCTTTATGTACATGCTTCTCCTACACTGGGATCTATGGGAGAAAACAAGGGCTTCTGCATGTCTGGTGTGTATTTGTGGTATATGTGTTGGTGTTTGTGTGTAGACAGAATATCACCCACTCTTCCAGACACAGGGAAGGTGATATTCCATCTTCATCCCTGCCAAGAAGGGCCCCAGAAAGCCCTTACAGCACCCTTTCATCATTTGCCCATGGAAACCTCCAAACACCACTCAGCCCAGAGATACAGTGGCCCGTTGCCTAACCAAGATCAGCAAAACTCAACTGTCTGCCTCTGCAGGTGTCCGAGATTAACCTGGACACCGGATCATGACTGCAAGGCATTTGCACACGAAGATTACAGAAATGTGAGTATCCTGTCCAAAAAGAGGGAAATACAGGGGAGAACCCCAGCCCAACTCCCCCACTTCCTTCGGTTTAACCCTTTCCTAAGCTGAATCACCCAACACCCAACATTCCAAGCATCTTGACTAGATTTTTTTTTTTTTTTACCACTATAAAACATTAGGAGAAAGCAAGCAGAAAGAGGTGGTTTTGTCCATGGTGGGATGAGGCAGGAGTGGAGGGAGAGAGCCAACTCCCAGGTCATCCTCACAGTTAGCACCTTAAGCCAAAGAAGCTAAGGTGGGGGTTTTTGTCCTGGCTCCAGGTGTGTTTGTTGACAACCAAATTACAGAGCATCTTGTTCTCCCAGACTGCATGAAACCATCAAGGGGACTTACCTGTGGCTGAAATCCTTTGAGGTCGCTGGCTGCAAGGTCACTGGCTGTGAGGAGCTGCAAAAGAACAAAGGAGCTTCCTTAGTGACACTTCTCAAAGTTTGCATATGGTATCTCCACGACAACTGCCCAGCAATGGACTTATCACAGCCTGGATCAGAGCTAAAGATGCAGGATCGCAAAGGACAAATGGGAGATTTCTGGGCTAGGACTCTAGACTCAATGGCCCTCCCCCTGCGTATGAACCACATCCCCGACTTCTCTGCCCTTTCCTGCCTTCTTTCTATGTGCTGCCAGTTCTTCAAAGGGCCTTAAATTAGGAATCATGGGCTATGGATGGCCTTCAGCAGGTGCACGGACTTCCTGAAATTGTAAGTGTAATTATGTGTGAGTCTATAGATGGAATCGTGTCCTTAGGGAGAGAGGCCCTGGCTTTCTTCCTGCTATCAAAGTAGTCTGTGATACAAGTTAAGAATTACTGCTTCAGAGACAGTTAAAGACTATCTCCTTTAAGAGGGTTTTTCGTTCTTTGTTTTTTTTTTTAAATCAGCTCCGTAAAATTGACCCTCTCCTCATTGCACTTATTTGTGACTCAGTTTCCCTTTGTCATATGGTACCTGCGATTTTAGATACTATTTAGGTGTTCATAGTTTATGCTTCAAACAATCATATGCAAATTGAAGGATAAGAGTCAGGTGTATCTATTTTTTGCACTCTGTGTCTAGTCGATATTAAAGGGTTTTAATATAGATTGATCAACGTTTTAAATATTTTCATATTCTTTCTGGGGTTTTGCACCAGAAAGCACTGAATAAAAATATGTGATTAATTAATGAAATAATCCCCTTCTTTATTATTGTTTAAAAATGCTAGGAAAGTGTGATATAAAGAGAAAAAAGGGCAGAGGCTTATTTTGATTCAAGGAGGGTGACTGCTAGCTTTGTTAGGCCTGGAGAGCATCTGTGAAAAATAGGAAAGATTTCATGTTTGCTGTGACAATATTTTGCTTGGGTCAAAAAAAGAGAGGGAGTCATGCTGAGCTCTAGGGCCTCCAGCCTTCAGAAAAGCTCAACTGGATTTCTCAGCTTCCCTCAATGACTCTGCCAAAAACAGTGCTTAGGTGGCGCTAAAGCTGAGATGCAGAAGGAAGGAGGTGGGGGAGGTAAAAGCTGCGCTGTACCCCTCACACCCTGTCCTGGGGACTACACTTCCCACCTCAAAGGCATCTGGGTGGGTGTGACTATAACAAAACAGCCAAGCAACAACCCAATAGGCCACTTGACCAGGCACTAAGAGTCAAACGTAATTATGGACCTAGTCCCTGCCTTCGAGGAACCTACAGTGTGGCTGAAGGATCAAACATGTCATTGTCAACATGAGCAGAGTGCAGAAGAGTATAAGCATCACCCTGGGAAGATAAGAGAGGTCAGGGTGGGGTTGTTGACATAAGATGAAGTTTGAATTCGGCCTTGAAAAGTGGGAAGGTGGCAGGGCAAGCACTCCACGTGGGAGCAGCAGGAAGAACAGAGTCATGGAACAGGGACTGACTAGTCCCAACACACTGCACTGTGCATCTGTGAAATGTTTTCTAATCTTCACAACTCCCCACGAGATAGAGAGTATCTCCACCTTGCAGATGGAAAAATTGAGATGTAGGGAAGTTCAATGGCATTTCCTAGGCCTCACAGGTAGTACCTGTATGTAGAATTTAATTCTAAAACTATATTTTCCCAGAGCTCATGCTTTTTCTCTTGTAATAAGATGCTTCTGAATTAGAGCTCGTTGGGGACCACTTGTTGAGGAGACGTAGCATAGGAAAAGAGCTGAGTGCCAGAATATTAGTCACATGAGCCACAGACAGTAACATAAAGCGTGTGTCTTTGTGAATGACCCTTAATTCTTCTTCTCAGAAATAATTTTATTTAATTGGTCATGACCATCTACTCTTCTGAATTTATCCTGAATATAACCCTGGCCTCTAACTTGAGCTGGACACAAGGTTGTGATGAAGCTGGGGAGAAGGGACAGAAAGGCTGGGGTGAGGTGTGAGCATGGGTGTGGCCTTTGTAAGCCACTCCCAGGTGTTAGCATATAGGAATCAGAGCTCAAATTCTCCAGGCCCTGGGAGTACAACACTGGCAGAGATCTTCCTACTGCTGTCAACAGTGTTCTCCAGGTAGGCGGGAGACATGAGAACACAACTAGTTCCTCCTAGTGCTAAGATTCCCCACCTGAACACAAACCACAAAGGTGTGCAAAGCATTTTCAAGTATGCACGATTTCCTCATGTTAGTGGTTTTGGGATTGAGAAATGACAAGATCCAGTTGTTTGATTGGAAACAGAGATAGGGCATCTTTGGTTATTATGACTCAAACTCAAAAAAGTTAGGATTCATCTCACTCTCCCCTTAGATCCTCTTTCCTTCTCTTAAGAAAAAGTCACTGTACACAGTTGAATACTTAATTTTTGGCAAGTTATGTTTTGTGCTGTTGTTGTATATATTTTTTCTTTTCTTTTTCCACCTAACAAGAACATGCCCGACAAGACCACGGCTAACAAGACTATTGTTTCTATCTTATGTAAATTCTGCATTTCTCAACATGTTGAAAAGAGTCTGGACATGCAGTTAGTCACTAAGTAACCTGTTGGTCAACTGCATTAAAGAGGACACGGAGGATATTGTCAGCCCAGAGGCAAGGACCAGAATAGCTAAAGCGCTCCGAGCCCGGAGAACACAAGTGTGAGGGGCCGGCTTGAGACATTCTCCAGACTGACAAAAGGAAATGGTACTCGGCACCCAGACGTTTCCCGCATGAAGGAGGCACTCAAATATTTGAAGGAATTAATCAACTCAGACAATGGGGATGGCGCTTCTTTTTCTACTATGGGTTTTACTGGAGAATATTGGCTGATACTTCAGTGTAGAAGTCGGAGGTTACGTTTAAGGAAGAACAGTATGAAAGTGAAAGAGCTGAATGGTGAATAAATCCACCACCAGAGAGAGACAGTGGGCTCCTTCCTTCCTGTGGATGAAACAGTGACACGGGAAACGGGCCCATCCCAGGGCAGACGTGATAGCTTATCTGATGGTGGGTGGGAGGATGCAGGGATATGATGTCAGGGATGGTAACTAAGTATCTTCTAAAACTTCTGAATTCCTTTACCTTGGAGATGCTGAGTGTTTCACTCATAATCTAGTGTGCATTGAAAGTGTTATCTGACCTGGGGAACACCCAAAGGCAAGCCCTGTGATCTCTCCTCTCAGGGGTCCTGGAAGGCAGATGTACAGACGCCTGTCTTTTGTCACCATCAAGCCACGACTCCCTGGCTGCCTGGCTGCTGGGTTCTAAGCACTGCTGTAACCAGATGCATGAGTTCTTGGGTCAAACACAGGCCTTGCACCTTGAATACTCCACTTCCCAAAGTGAATTACTTCCTAGAAGTCTACACATTCTATACATAAGAAAGGAGAAGCAGCTGACTCTCGGACACTAAAATATGGTGCTCAGGTGTGGATTAGGAATATAGGGCAAGATCACTGACCACCTACATCTGGACATCCCTAAAAGAGTTCCAGTCTTACAGTGCCAGGGCCTGAGGGAGGCAGCTGAAGGTTTCTGCAGGAGATGAGAAAATCATTGTGTCCCCATTGTGTCCCCAGAGGAGCCACCTCTGCTGGGGAACTGGGGTGAGGAAATGTCATACATACAGGGTCTCCACCATGTCCTCCTCTCTCTTCCTTCAACGAGAATGGCTCTGCTTTTCCCTGTTTTCTTGTACACAACTTCATTTGTAAATGAATGTTTTGGCACTAAAGTATATTTTAAAACTCCAGACTAAGTCTGTATTTTGCAGGAGAAGAAGCTGATAAGTGATATTTTCGAGATTGCCTTGCTACTTAGCAACAGGCTTGGGTGGGTCCACTAACCCCCAGCCCCTCTACAGAAACCTTGTGTGGAGATCGTATCTGTCCAGTCCAGCTCAAACACCTATATATAACCAGCTTCAGATTTCTGTCCTGAAGCTGGAACAGATGTGCTCAGAAATTTGGGGGAAACTGAGGCACAGGCAAGAAGAAGTAAGTGTGCCCCTCCCCAAAACCACTGCCTTGAAAAGCACCGATCCAGACCTTTCTCCACTGCCTCCCCCTTGGACCCTCTGCCCGCTCAGTCCCACGGGGAAACAGTTCACTACTCACGGCAGCCTCACTGCCCAGGGAGGGATCCAAGGCAGGGAGGCAGCGAGAGGGAGGAAAATGAAATCCGCCATGGCTCCAGGGACTTCAATCAGGCTGAAGTTAATGAAAAGGATCCTGCCTTTTCCCAGATGCTTAAACGCCTGCACCGCTCCCAGCTAGAGGGTTGAGAGGGTGCGGGGGAGAGGGCAGGCAGAATTACATTTAAAAGGCAAAGGAAGGAGAAAATTCTTTCATCTCCCTGGTGGAGCTAGGCAGTGTTCCTGGGGCCCTGCTCAGACCAATCTCATTCCTGACACGTCTTGCTGCTCTCTGGAACAGTCCACGTTCAAAATATTAGGAGGACGACCCTGCCTTCCATTTTTGAGGTGCTGCAGTTTCTCGTGGCATAAATTCAGGTGTTTTTTTTTTTTTTTTTTTGGTCTCTCCAATCTCCAGGAGAGGGTGGAGAGTAAGAAGCTGTGGGGACCTAAGGAGGTGAGAAGAGAAATCCCTCCAGCTGCCCCGGCAGAGACATTTTGCTCTCTTGTCCCTTTATTTCTCTGCTCTCTGAAAAGGATTGTTTCCTTTGCTGCAGCCAGCATTCCCTTATGACCTCCACCGACCTAGACTGTCTCTCCTAACAGCTGCCCTCCTACCTGCAAGCTTCTATAGTCCCTAAAGCTTCCCGCATGGGAGGGGAGGCAGCCGTTCTATCTTTCTCCCTCTGTTCTCTGTCCTCTGCCCCAGGGACAAACATCGCACCCCCTGTGTTGGCCTTTTATCAAAAGTATGCACCCCATCTGGGGCCCTCACATACCCACACCAATCCTGCTGGCTGACCCAGGACACTGGGAAGGGGGTCACTGACACAAAAGGGGTGTTGGGGGTGTGGATCCATGCTGGACATCTGGACAAGCTGAAGCCTGGTGGCCATGGGGACTCTCCAAGTCATTTTCTGTTCCCAGATATCCCCTCCCTTGTGGGTTCAAGAATAGATGCTGGCACATGAAATGGATGGACAGATGGACTGAGGCATAGGTAGGTAGGTAGCTAGGTAAATAAAGGAAAAGAACAATGATGGCTTTGGTATAATAAATGACCTCTTTTCAAATTTGCCCTAAAAAATACCATCCTTTCATTAAATGAGCCTTCTACTGCACCTCCCTCTTTTCAATCTGTCCTTTTCTCCTGTCCAATTTTGTGGGAAATGAATTTTCTTCTCCCTTTTTATTTTGTGTCACTTGTTTCTTACCTTGACTGTAGAATGGAAGCTGAACTCCATCCCATCCCAATCCCTCAACCCACAAAATAGTTCGGAACAGCCCATGTGGAAGGTAACACCCCAGCAAGCCTGGACAGACGTCTAATCCTATGTCTGTCTGAGGTTGCTAGCCATGAACTAGCCCCTCTCTTTCCCCTTGACAAAGGAAACTGAGGCACAGAAAGATGAAGTGCCTTACCCAGTGGAAAATGAGGAACAACAAATTCATCCATATGTATGTGCAAAACCCAAAGAAAGTTTTAGATGCCCAGACAGCTGGAGACTGGGGGATTACGACAGGGGGAGGAGGAATTACAAGGTATGTCAGGGGTCGAAACAGAGAAAAGGACAGGAGTCTAAGGAAGGCTTCCACTGAGCAACAGGCTCTGGAGCCACCAGCTGGAATGGAGCCCACACATCCACTGGGACTGTAAAAGAAAATATGGAAATTGTAATGAGGGCGGTGAAATAGGAAGCAACAGGTTACTAGTCTTCCCCGGGATGATAAATGGAACACTATCGCATGAAAGAACATGAGATTTGGAGGGAGAAAACTTGTGTCCTAGCTCTGGTTCTGCATAACTCACTATGGGATCTGTTACGGGATCATTAACATATGCAGGTCTCATTTTACCACCTACGAAATGAATGCCACGTTCCCTCTGCCCCTACTCTGCCGGCACCCCAAAAGAGAGGGCTAGAGGGGTCACTATCTATTCTCCTTTCCCTTCCAGCAACAGTCCCCGCAAAACACACACCTCTCTAAGAGCCTGTATACACTTTCTGGAAAAAATCTGAATCAGAAGCACAGAGAGGAGGATAATGAGGCAGCCTTGTGCAGTGGCTCCTTTATTGGTTTACAAACAGAAACGAGGGTAGATGACAACTCAGACCGATACATGAGCTCCCCATCCCAGTGAGGCTGAAGTCAAATCCACATCTGTGCTAAAGTTAAACAACCTACCAAATCAAAAGGCATTAGTTCTGACGGCCAAGGCATTTGGGGTGTGTAGTATAGAGACCGAGGGGCTGAATTCCCACCTGCCTGAGATGCAAGTTACACACTCGAAGCTGCCATCCTAGTTGAGCTGTGTCCTTTTGCTAAATTCCCTCAGCCTCATGGAATTTGAAAGGTTAAACGTGAAACCACTGATGCCTCCAGTCTTAATTTCGGCTCCCTTCTTAAAGAGCAACAAGGATGACTAATAATAACTTTGTGCGTAACTCTAAGAAAGCATGGTCTTGATTGCTTGTATTTTTCTTTTCTTATTTTTCTAAATGATGGGGTTTTAATATTTACAGGTGAGATCTGTATCAAATTCCCCTAGATATGCAGCCCAAAGAGCTTTTACCTATTTTAAGATTCCATGCGTAACCTTGCACATATAACCCATGCTTTTACAGCAGTGTGTATATTTGGTGGCTGTCCAAGTCACAGCTATTTTAACTTCTGGGTGGGAATGGCTTTAATCCCCTGCCTTGCAGATTAGAGCTGTAACTACCAAGACCTAATGAAAGAAAAGCCCTCTGAATGCCCTAATCTAGAACCCACAGAGATTATGAGTCTTGTTTTAGGTTTTTCAAACCTGGTGAACCTACAGACACTCATCCCACCCTTTTTGAATTTCCTAGTAGAATTCTTTTTAAAACAGATTGTTCCTCAGATAAAGAAAACGAGAGTTCATGGAGAGCGTTTTGTGTGGTATTAGGTGGGAAGCTTATACAGGTAAGTCTGGTATAAACTGGCGACATGGATGTTAATGTCATTATTTATTAAGCATTTTTAGTAAAAGGTGGCTCAAGAGGATTAGGTAGTCTCCAAGGTTCAGGGCCAGTAGGTGGTAGAATGGCACTTGAACCTGCTTTGGCTAACTCATGCTCTTCTTCACTGCATCGTAACACCCTATGGGCCCCTGACTACTTTGGTATGCACATTGCTGGAGGCTATATCAGGTCTTCCATGCTGTGCCAGACATTTCTAAATGAATGATGCACAGGAAAACCAGAGAATGGTGGTTTTCAAACTGTGCCCTAAGGAACCCTGGATTCCATAGAAAGGTCATGTTGATTGTGAGTTGAGAGAAGCTGAGTGGGGAGTTCCAGGCTCCAATCTCACTTTATCCAGAACAGCATGACGGTTATTGGCATATTATATTGAACTTCCATGTTAAGATCTACTTGATTCAAAGGTTTATAAAAAAAGAAATTTCAAAAACTCATATTTAATATCTTGAAAGACAAGGACCCTGCATAGGTGAGTGAGCCATTCCTAGGGCTAACAGAATTTACCTAGGGAAAGAGAATTAATCAGCTTGCCTCTTTAAAGATGCTAAGATAGTCGTCTCCTACCAGGAGCAAATTGGATGCATGACCAGACCTTATTTTAAGAGCACTGCTTTTAAATACATGCATGAATTACTCATGGGGAAAATGCTTTCTTTTCCTTTCTTTGCACTTTCTGCAAGGCAACATGTCTGCTCTCTTCACCTGAAGTTCAGAAAGCTACACACTTGAGAAAGCACAACTAATGCCCCAGGAGAAGAAACAGCTAAAGATATGTTGCTTCTCGGGAGCCCAATCTGGGTTGTAGAGCCTTTTCTTGCAACAAAATTAAGAAATCACACCGCAAGCATCTGTGGGCTGTTCCCAAAGTCCGCAAGAGCCAATAAAGGAGGTTCCCCTCCTTGAACAGATGCCAAGCAAAGCTGGATGCTGGGGGAATATCCACCCTGATCTTCCTCTTCTTCTCATCATTTACTTTATGTCTGCTTAGATCTGACCAGATGATCTGCTCACTTGGCTGCAAGAGGAGTATCCAAACTTTCTAATACATCCCCTCGGTGAATCCTAGGAAATTGATTTACACCCCTGGCTTACTCAGCGGTCGAGAATGGAAAAGTCAGAAGGTGCCTGCTTCAGAGATGTCTGAGCACTGGAGTCAAAAGCTCTGCTCCTTAGCTCAGTGTAGCCAATTTGGCAGAGAATCTGGGTCCCTCGGGCCAAATCTGGAGCAATTAATCACAATTACAGGTGGATATCTAAAAGGGATGAAGCCAAGTGGGACCCAATGATAGCTGAACCTTATAGCTGCAAGTAGCCACAACTTCTGTAATCCTCAGGTAAAATAGAAGGATCTCCTACAGAAAGCCTACCCTGAACTCTTGGCAATTATACTATGAAAAATAACTATGATTTTTTAGGACCTACTTATGCCTGTTCTTGTGCCAGGTAGAGGTTTAAGTTCATTATCCCTCTTAAATTTCATACTATCAGTGCAAGATAGTATTATTTTCTCCAGTTTATAGTTGAACAAACTGAGTCTCCAACTGGTAAAATAATTCACCCAAGGTTATAAAGGCAAAAAAAAGGAGCAGAACTGGAATTTGAACGTAGCTCTGAATCATGGCAAGTCCAGTGCTCTGTCTAAGCCATCCATGACCCCCTCAGGGATCCCTTGGTGGAATGTTGCTATCTCCCTCCCTACTCTGCCAGCTCCCCAGGGACACTGGTACCACTGCCAGCCATGCCCCAGGTAACTCACCACACAGGTAGGAGTCAGGCTTCCCATCACCCCTGTGCAGCCTCATAGCATAGGCATCAGAGGTAATATCTCTGGCATCTTCATCTTTCCCTCACGTTTTTCTGAACTCAAGCTAACTTTGTTCAAAGGAGGTTTGTTCTTGAATCTAGCTCACCAAGGAATCACTAGTGTTTGTACTTCGTAGTGCTATGGACATTGTTAATTATCATGTGTATCTTCTCTCCCTTCCCCCTTCTTTCCCCAATCAATCCTTCCTTCCTTCCTTCCTTCCTTCCTTCCTTCCTTCCTTCCTTCCTTCCATCCATCTAACAAATGAGGGCATGCCAAGTTCCAGGCACCATCACAGATATTGGGAGTCCCCCTAAACCACCAAATGCTTCACTCATAGTATTATATCCTCTCAAGCATCCCATAGGGTAGTCCTATGATTACACCCATTTTACAAATAAACTTAGCAACATTAAACAACTTATTCAAAGTCACAGGGTTGTAATTGACAGATGCAGAGAACACACATGATTCCATCTGGAACCAAAGCCTATGTCCATTCTCAACTACCCCACGTGTGTCACATTGCCAGTAATCTAAGTGCTGTCATGGGTCACCACATCCTATGTAGGAAAGGTTTTTGTCTTTTAGAGACAAGAGTTAAGACAGACAGTAGGCAGGTGTTTATAAATAAAGGTAACCAATAATAGGAAGGAGATAGTTGCATCTCAAGGAAGAGTAACATCATTATGATCATACAAGTAGGCACTTTTAATAATACAGAGAAGTGGGAAATCTCACTTAAGCCATGTCTGTTACTGCAGGTGTGAACCATGCCATTAATTCATCTTCGAATCCAACATAGCATGAGAACCAGAAAGAGCTCAGGTGGCAAGAACAGCCTTGTGCCTGACAGAATGAAGGAGCTGGACAGCAGGAGACAGGACCTCAGGGAAGACAGACAACCACCTTCAGCAAAGAGAAGAGCAGTGAAAAGCGAGCTCTTCCTCTCCTTTGCAAGAAACAACCTTCACAAAACAAAAACTTTAAAACACTGTCTTTGTCTATCAAATACCTATGCTTACAGTTTTCATCAGATTACTAAGTATTTTTAAAGATGTCAGATCAGGTTATTAGCTTACTTATTTTAATTTACCAACTGGAACTTGCTCGCTTATATGCTTTGCTATTGGTTGAAATGAAAACTTGTTGGAACCACTATTTGAAAACTGTTCACACAACCAGTTTGCAATCCCTTCCACAGATGGCCGTGCTCTTGCATTCATGTTATAGGCATTGTAAGTGCTGGGACTTGGTCCTGCCACTCCCTAGGACTGGGAACTCTCTGAGGACTGAGACACCTGGTCGTTTCCAAAATGATTCTTCACCACTGAAGATATTCCGCAAAGTTTGTCACAGCTTCTAAAGATGCTCCCAGTACATTAAGCAAACAAAACAGCCTTGGAAACAGGATGAGAGTCCCAGCATGTCAACTTTCCAAGGCATGGCTCTTTGGAATATATACATCCTGGTCTTTTGTTAAAAATCTGTTCTTGCCTTTCATACCACACTTCTGGAAACGTCTGTGTCCACCAGTAACTCTTCTCAGCTGGGGTTTGTACGTGTGTGTTTGTGTCTCATACAATCCTGCCTCAACCAATCATAGTTTGCTAAACATGGTCTCTGTGAGTTCACTCTCAAGAACTCTGTGATCATTTCACAGAGGCATCTGGAAATAGAGGGTTACTTCTCGCCAAAACGACTCAGTCCAATGTGGATTATAACTCCCCGGACCTCTTCCCCAAATGAGATAATCTTTAATTATTCTCCCTGAAATCACATGTGTGCCTGACTCCCAGCCCACCCATTTTTCGACAGATCTGCCCAGAATTTCTGGCTGACTCAGTTGGGAGGTATCTCTCCATACATTGCCCACTGAGACCGAGCAAAACGGATGTAACACACAGATGCTACCTCAGCAGGACTGGAAGGAGCTGCGAACTCAGTCTGAGAGCCCTTTAGTAATCACATGCCCACACCCTTTATTTATAGCACAAATGGAGGGCCCACGACAGGGACTGGCAACGTTCACTCCTGCAGCCATGATCAGTGATTCACTGCAGAGTGACCTTGGGCAAGTCACATCCTTGCTTGAGCCTTAGTATTCCCCATCTCTAACATTAGGAACACTGCAAGATCCCCTGTCATCTGACAGCCTCTGAATCTGGAAAAGGCTACGGATGGCCCCGTCACTCACCTGAGGCATTACCAGGCTGCATGCATGCTGTCTGTTTCTAGAGGCAGGGGCTACCTAGAGCTGGATTGCCACTTCAGGGTAAGATTTCATAGCAAAAACGGTGGAATGGTAGGGCTCTTGGCAGAACTGAGAAGTCGGCAAAGCCTAACTGTGTCTTTAGAAAGAGCCGGGCCCTCACCTGTCCCTGGTCTTTCAGAGAATAAGAGATCTCCTGTTTCTCTCCACAGCTCTTCCTTCTTAAACTCGGTTTTAGGAATGTGCCCACTAGCAATCAATTGCACCGTAATTGCTGGGCAACTATTCTCAGGATTACTGTTTGTTGTGCTTCACTTATAACTAGTCAAGAAAATCGGAGTCCCCATGTCCTTGGATAAAGAGAAATTCCAGACCTTAAGAATTGCAGCAAAGAATAGAGGTGAGAGAGGTACGTAATCTGTAGGGCAGAGGCCCCATTGCTACGTCGGGAGCTACACTAAGCAAGGCTGGCCCCAGGACAGACGGGGGGCAAGGGAGTGGGGAAGCCAGAACTACCTGTGCCCACCCACCTGCCCTTGCCATGTCTCAGCGAAAGGCATGTGAGTGTCAACAGCGCTGGCCTTTCTCTGTTTTCACCCTCAGGCTTTCCTTGACCTCATGGGATATTAATAAGCATCCCAATTCAAAGACACATGAGCTGATTTCCATCTAAAATGTAAAAGGATTTGGCAATAGTCTGCCTTTTAACTAAGTATTTACCCTCTGTAATCTATTGAGTGCAAAAATGCCAGGTGTTCTTGATAATCAAGTCACAGGGATCCTTGCCTTATTTCAAGACATAAAGTGTTTTTATTATAACAAGAATAGTAAAGAATGACATTGACAAAATAGCTTTACTCCCGAGACCTAAAAACATTTCAAAGGATGATCTCACTGAATTACCCCAACAACAATGAACCACAGGAAGGGATAGAAACTATCCTGCCTGTTTGACAGATGGAGGAAATGAGGCTAAAAATCGGGCAGTGACTTGCCCAGGGACATGCTCTTGGCTTTGGGAGTCCTAGCGTGGAAGGGATTATCCAGACCAGCCTTCCTCCAATGCAGGAATCCCCTTCTCCAACTTCTCTGACAGATGGGCACCCAGCTTGAGCACTTCCAGGGAAGTGGAACTTGCTATTTTAGTGGCACAGCAACAGTCTTTACCAAGTTCTACCTTTATTCAGTTGAATTATGCCTCACTGAACTTATCCCTGTAGTTCTGAGAAGCAGGAACTAATTGCTTTTGTTTTTTAAACTTCATGATTTTCTTGTAGAATCCCATCCTACAGATGAAAAAAACAGGCAGAGGAAGCAACACGCTCCAGGCCCCTCGTCTGAAGTTAGATCCAGACACCAAACCCAGGGGGGTTTAGACTCATCCTCTCCCCTTGTTCTCTGGTCCCACCCATGGGTACACACAGCAGCCTGATTAGTCCTCCTGCCATTGGCCTGCCTCTGGCACATTTAATGACATACCCAGGTAGAGTTGCCCAGGTGCTTTCAACTCTTCCTCCCTGAACATGGTTCCCAGTGTCATCACCATCTAGCTTACAGAAGCCTCCTCTAAAAATGTGGCACTATTGGCTGGGCATGACGGCTCACGCCTGTAATCCCACACTTTGGGAGGCTGAGGCAGGAGGATTGCTTGAGGCCAGGAGTTCAAGATTAGCCTGGGCAACATAGTAAGACCCTGTTTCTAAAAGGAAAAAGAAAAAAAAAATGTGGCACTCAGATCTGAGCACGTAATGCCAGTGGGAGGAGAGACTGCTATTAACCAGTCAAGTGCTGGCAAATCTTTAACACTTGGATCTTGGGGCGGGGATATCCCCATTGTGAGGCATTTGTCAATTTCCCCAGTGTAACTACTCCAAGGTGTCAAGCTACCAACCTGAAGTCACTGACTATAGAGTTGAGAAAAGATGTGCCCAACTCTTGCCGCCCAGTATGAGCTGGCTCTAGCACACCACTGCTGTGTCCATGAGCCTATCCACCTACGAACACCAACAACTGGACTCAACCAGACTCAAGTGCAGACACTAACTCTTCCTAGTGGCTGCATGTCAAGTCTCTGTTTTATCACCCACGAAAGGTGGGTAACATCAGCTACCTCACAGGGATGTTTGGATGCCTGTAAGGTGCTGAAGAAATCAGTGCTTTATAAATATGAGTCACCTGCTCCTCATCCTACCCTATCTTTCAGGGGTGTGGTGAGCTTCAACTTAGACCACTTAAAAGGGATGATTGGTGGAATGTGCTGTATCGCAACAACAATGGGATAGTTGGTATTGAACTTGGTACCCCTTCCTCTCCCTCACCTGCCCTCAAGCCCAGGGCCCTTTGAAATCCTTTCCTGTGGGAAGGTTGTGGGCAACGTGGAGGAGCTTTTGCCATGACTTGGCCGTGGCCTGGTTTTAAGTGGCCACCTCAGCGTAGAGTTGGCCACTGGCCTTCCTAGGCTTAGGGCAAGGGTGGGCAGGAGGTGGCTGGAAACGCTGGCTCTTCTGTGAAGATTTTATTAGAACGAGGGGATTTCCCCACTGCTCTTTCAAACTCTTTTGGCCAAACATTACATGCCCCAAGGTCAAATGCATTAGTGCATCTACCAGCCCAGAGAACTCTTGGCTTTGCTGCTGAATCCCTCTTATCTCCCTTCCCTCCCTTAAGCTTTGCAATTTAGCCAAGGCAGCTGCTCATACCTCCCCAGCCCTGGAGTGGCTCAGCCTGTATATAAAAATAGACATGCACAGCGGTCACTGCTTTCATGGAGTCATCACTGGAAACTAGATACATGCAGGACATTCTCCAATGAGGGAAAAGAGAAGCTGCTAGGTGTTTACATTGGCAGGGTGACAGAGCTTGGGCTGGTCCGCAAAGGACCAGAACAGGTATACAAAGGTGCCTGGGAAATGCCGTTTTATCTGTCCGAACTTCAGTTTCCTTATTACAAAGGTCCATATCTTCTGGCTAGCTCACAGGATTTTAGGAAAAATAAAGTGGGATGTGAGCCATGAATGTGCTTTATACCTGCTATACCAGTGGAGGCTACTAGTGAGGAGACTATTACGCCCACCGTCCCTGCTACACCAAGAGACCGTATATGGGGCATGCTTTGGGGAGCAGGGCAGCCCCTGGAGCCCCTGTGGATCTGGCTGCTCCTGAGATTCATCGCAGGATTCATCGCAGTAGAGCAGCTGCTGTTTAACCCATGGCCCCGCACCATGCCCCGTGGGAACGTGGAAGGAGCAAGCTGCGTTTCCTGCAGCAACGGTGCAAAACACGGCAGAACCACTGGCAAAGCGCACAGCAGGCGGGTGGACCATGCAGGACATCTCTAAGAGGCCAAGGGCACTGAGGCTACCGAGTTCACAGCCCGTGCTTGTTGCCTCAGTTTCCCCTGTGTCTCTGATCAGTGCCCACCCGGAGGGGCCCCTGAAGGGGGTGGGATGGGGGTGGGCGGGGCTGCCGGCTGTGCCTCCCGCCTGTGCCTGCGCATCTCATTACTGAGGGGGCCCTGAGTCAAAGCAGCCCCGTGCAGCTGCTGTCCCGTTTAATCCATCTGCAATCAAAAGTGATTAGCATGGATGCCTCGGCGCTGAGGTTATTGTGTGTGTGATCAAAGCCCAAGCTCCTGCCCGCTTCCCAGAGCGGCCTGCACCTGGGAGGGCGTGGAAGGCCCTGAGCCTGGGGCGTGGGGCAGGCAGTGGGAAGGAGGGTGGGCTCCCGGAGCAGAGCCCGGGAACAGCCAGTGTAGCTTCGCCTGCCTGAGGCACACAACCTTGAGGAAGGCCCTGGGGAGGCTCATGGAGGCCCCTTTGGAGGTGGCGTTCCCAGCCTAGAGACTGAGGCAAGCAGGACTTACTCATTGTTACACTCGTGGAGGATTCTTAAACTCCCCCGTTTTATAGATGACACTGAGACCCAGAAAAAGGAAGCACATTATATGCCTGTCTGGCACTTGTTTGTGTGAAAGCTGAATGTATATACTATGGAAAATTAATTTAAAAAAAAAAGAAAGAAAAGAAAAGGAAGGAAAGAGAGAGGGGGAAAAAAAAAGAGACCAAGAGATGCGAAGGGACAAACGAAGTTGCCGGAAGCCATGCACAGCTTGTACACAGGCCACGCCTAATGCTGAGACAAGCAAGATCTCAGCTAAAGAAGCAAAGGTGGCCTGAAGAGCTAAGAGGCAAGATGTGCCCGGGCCTTTAAGAGCTTATATATTTGCTCCCACACACCAGCTCCAGTAACTTTCTGAGTTACATCTCCCTAAAACAGCAAGATCCCAGCCCAAAACTCACCGTCTATTTACAAATTCTGCTTGGCCAAAACCTGATATCCCACTTCTCTGCCAGTCCAGATGACAAACATCACTACCACCCAAACAAAGACTCAACTCTTACTGGGAGCTTTCATAGATCTTCATTCTCTGAAATGTTCTATCCATGCCACTTCTTTGAAAATTAGCATGCCTTGTCCTTCTGATAGCTCTTGGATTGGTAGGGTGAAGAATTCTTTTAAGTCTTGGATGATGTGAGTGCTGGTGATGATGATGATGATGAGTGTATGAGCCCTGCTTCACAGCCAGCCCCAAGCTCTTGATGGCAGCTGTTGCATAGTGCACTTCAGGACACCTTCCACACCTGCCTCGGGGTCAAACAGGTCCTAGGTCTTTGACAGGAGACTGGGAGCCTCTTGAAGGCAGGAGCTACACTTTTATGAGTTTGCACCTGTCTCCAGGACCAAGCACTCTCCTTGGATATAGTAGAGCCACTACTGAGTGTCTGTCCAATGGTGAATGAAAGACACAAAGATTTTTGAATGAACATATACTATGATTTAATTTTAACGTGGTTAAAGAGGCTGCCTAGAGGTGTTCCATTTCCAACAAAACTTCTGATCCATTCTCAAGGGGCAGCAGAGAGGAAAAGAACAGGGGGTCCTGGGGAGTGGCCTGAGTGGGGAACTCAAGAAGCCAAGAAAGCTGCTTCTTTACAAAAAGGTTTTTCCAGAGCAAAGAAGTTGGGGGGGGGGGTCCTCCTCCTATCCCTAATACAAGAAGCCACCTGGGCCTAATTAATGCTTTGCACACATGACTTGGGTGCATGGTATTTTTTAAGATCTCAGTGGGTACCTGGGATGCAAACTCCGTGGTATGTCATGAGTTAACTACAGTTTTCACCACTGATTTAGAACCAAAGGAACATCCCAGATCCAATTTGTGGATAACATCGTGGGGTCCTTCACACCAAGAATGATCCAGTTTTGGAGATGAGAGCCAAGTGGGAAGATCTGGGGGCAATTCAGAAACTTTTGCAAGAGACGACACTAAGAGAACTAATCTTTATGTTGCTGAGTTCTACGTCATGCTGAAAGATAACCGAATACTCCAAAGGTATGAATAATAACTAATTACCCAGTATGGAATGGGTGATGAAAATAATAATAAACTTTTAATAAGCCCTCACATGTGCCAAGTGCTTCATATAAATCTCGCTATTTGTCACAACAATTTTTCTGAGTAGGCACAGTAATCCCATTGTGAAGACAAAGGGCCTGCGGCTCGGTGAGGTTAAGACATTTGCTCAAGACCACACAGCTAGAAACTTATAGAGATCAGAGCTGAACTCCTTGCTCTCTCTCTGTCTCTCTGATCCCAGAGCCTGTGGACTCTTCCCTGCGGCCTTCACACCTCCGGCTCAGCCCCATCTCAGAGAGGCCATACTGATGTGTTGTCACCACGCAGCACGAGCAGAGCTGACGTACCACGGGCACCCACTTCGCTTCTTGCTCACTTACACTTTAGTGCCCTGCCAAATGGGCAAGCCATCCCCAACTCATGCTGATAGAAGAAACATTAGAGCATATTCAAATTGAACCCTCTCATTTTACAGATTATTGACTTGAAGCTCTAAAAGGTTAATCACCTGCTCAAGACCGTAATGCTAGTTAGTAATAGGCCCAGCCTTAAAACCCAAGAGTCTCTGACTCCCAGGTCAGTGTCATTTTTAGTGAATCATGGGCTCTGGGAATAGAACAGAGGCTGGGAAGTGGGGGCATCGAAGTATCTGTCTTTTTGGTACTGTCATGACAAGGATAAAGCTCTACATAAAATGCCCAGAGGTATTTTACTAATATATTGCCACAGAGGCACATATGCCAATTTCCTCCTTCCGGCAGCAGATCACGGTGGCTCTGGCTTAGACATCCTTCAGGACATAGTATGTTGCATCCTTGTGGCCCTTACAATGCTCCGGTATCAGGGACTTGCAACGAATGCAAGAGACTGGGGAGAGCAGGTGGAGATTTTCTTGCCTGATTTTTGGAAATCCACAATTTCAGCTTAACTTTTAACAGAGAGTGAGCCTAAAGAAAGTGACAACAGGGCCACTGGCTATTCTGTTAGTAACACTTGAGACCGTAGCACTTTAATGTGACTAGCGCCAGCTGTCCAATGCACACAACGACCTTTGGCCTCATTCTTGGAGAAATGTAATTTGCTCCATGCTTCTTTCTGTCCACCGGGAGTTAGAAACCAGAGTGGCCAGAATGATCAGGAGGCTTCCTAATGACAACACTCAAACAAGCGGAGATTAAGCATTGTCAGAAATACAATCTGCAACTCTTCTCATCTGTTTCCTTGTGTTTGCATTTTTTAAATCACCTCTTCAGGAATAGAGGAGACAGTTAGAGGCTCTTCCCTGTATTTGCACTTAGAGATGCACTTATTGTCTTCATCTAAAAGGCCAGGAAAGATATTAGAACGTGGTGAGTTCAGAGGCTTCTAATTTTGTGACTTTTAGCCCACGATGTGTGTATACATGTCTCTTCTAGACACATATAACCAAGCGTGGATTAACTATGTGGACTTCTGCATGAGCAAAGACGGCTTCTCTACTTGCTACTTTCCAGGCTTTGATGACACTTCCGTAGAGAGGGCACAGACACAAGTGTGCTGATCTGCTCCTCTCAACTTTCTAGTGGCTTTCCATCACTTATAATAGTATCTGCAGTCCTTACGGTGAGCGTCAGGCCTGCCCACCTCTGCACACTTGTACTCCCCACTCCTGGCTCACTGGCCCCCTTGCCTCCAGTCACCATGGCCTTCTTGCTGTTCTTGTTATGCAGTAGTTTGCAACGTACTATCAGATAACCTGGTGAGTTTCTCTGTTTCTCTCTCTCTCTCTCTCTTTTCTCTCTCTCTCTGCCACTCCCAGAGATGTTAATGATGTTAATGTAATCTATCTACAGTCTAGCCCTAGAGAGTCAGGGTTGAGTATTAGGGCTTTTGCACTTGCTGTTCTCTCTTTCCTGGGATGCCTGCCTGCTCCCCCTTCAACTTCGCACAGGCCATGCCAGGTATCAGGAAGTCCTTCGCCGGCCAGCCTCTGCAAATGGCCTGTGTTCCTCTCCTCTGCCACTCTCCACCCTCTGGACCTGGTTTATCTTTCTCAGCAGCACTATCTCCACCCAGCATTTTATTCTGTATTTGCTACTCAATTATTCTCCATCTCCCTTCCCCAGCCCAGTCCCACCCACTTCAGTGGAAACTCCAGAAGTGCAGGGACTTGTCTTGTACTCACTGCTCTATCCCAACATGTTGTAGCGGCTAAGTAAAGGATTTGCTGCACACAGCAATGCGAGGGTGTCTGTCTGCTCCACAACAGGGCTCTGCTTTGTGTTCCCAGCACTGGCCAGGGAAGGCACTCCCGCTGCCTCACACAACTGCCAGGTTTGCAGCTTCAGCCAGTGGCCCCATGTACTTTCTGAGCATTCTTTCTTTGCAGGTACCAACTGAGAGCTGACCCTGGACTCCTTAGCTCATCTCAGAAGGCACAGAGGCAAGAATGGAGATGCTACTGTGATAAACGACTGTCCAAGCACCATGGCGGAACTGTGTGAGGCTCTAATAGGCGTGGCCTGAGTGAGTGCCTCTGGCTGGGAACGACTCTTTTGGAAAACAGGAGGCCTCGGAAGTGGAGAAGCAGCACTTGGACTATCGAACAGACGCTACAGTCAAGATGTAGCCTGGCTCTAAACCATGCCCTGGTATTCACTGTAGTGTTATGTCCATTCTTAACCTGCCTCCAGCTTCTAACTCTGTGTTTC
The DNA here is from genome assembly GCA_028533085.1 of Varecia variegata. Lineage (NCBI taxonomy): Eukaryota > Metazoa > Chordata > Mammalia > Primates > Lemuridae > Varecia > Varecia variegata. The sequence continues at coordinate 21,650,233 of CM052443.1, forward strand.
ATTGCCTCTAGCTTTGGTCCTGGTGCATGCATGAGACCCCAGCCTGGCCATTTCAGTCAAGTTCCTTTGAGTGACCAGGACTATCTCTGTTATTGTGGAACTCTCTGGAAAGAACTGCACTTTTCACATGTTTCTAGCCACAGCCCTATGTGGAAAAGTTTTATACATGTTGGGGAGATGGTAACAGTCCTTGAAATTCACCCAATTTATTGGCTTGGGAAAGGAGAGACTAGAATGGATTTTGATGGAGAGTTCCATGAAGTACTGATAAAACAGTTAATTGGACAGCATCACTGGGGGTGGGCATCCTAACTGTGCTAGGCTTCGAGAGATTCCTCTACTATGTAAACGTGGTCATTCAACAAACATTTCCTGAACACCCACTGTGTGCTAGAGCTAATGGGGGCGTCCATGTGCTTGGCACTTCCCACATCTTGCCCGGGTGCTCAAACCCTGGCTGTGACGGGGGCTTTTTTTTTTTTTTTTTAACATATAAGGCTCATATATTTCAATTAACAAGTTCAGAATGGAGCTGTACACATATTGAATGATTCCACTTATAGGAAATGTCCAGAACAGGCAAATGCATGAGACAGAATATAGATTAGTGGTGTCCTAGGACTGGGGCGGGGGGGAATGGGGAATGACTGCTAATGGGTATGGGTTTCTTTTGGGGGGTTGAAAATTTTCTGGAATTAGTGGTGGTACTTGCAAACTTTGTAATATTACTAAAAACCACTGAATTGCATACTTTAAAAGGGTGAATTTTATAGTATGTGAATTATATTTAAAAAATAAGATGCTATAGGAGCATTAAGTTTTTTTATTTTTAAAGGAATCGAACTGGCCATCTGAATATTTTTTAAATTGCACAGGTGGTTGGGAAGTGTAGCCAGAGTTCAGAGCCACTGTTCTTACTTCCTAAGTCATCACCTGGCCTCTGTGAGAGGAGAGACCATAGCCCATTAAGGATTAGCCCTGGCAGCAGGCGAGAATGTGGTTTCCATACATCTTGAACATGAGCAGCCCTGAGCTTCCAGGAGGAGGCTCAGGGAGGCTCATGTTCTCTGGCACCACCAGGATTCCCCTCCGCTAGGCACTGGGGACATAAGGAAAGCCACATTCAGGCGCAACTTTGACAAAGCCGGATGCCCCGGGAAGAAGTATTGCTTCCAACAACAGCCCTTGCAACTTGAAGATTTCGATAAAATTTCCACGTCTATTCCTTCCCACCCTCCCCTAAGCCAGGTTTCCCTCTTGAGTGTAGAGTGGGTGGTAATTAATTAGAACGGGCTTCCCTGGAGAATTTAGATAAATGAGGAAGCAGTGGTTGGGGGGTGGGGTCTGGCCTTGCGGAGAACAAGCCCTGGAGAGAGCAGAGAGCCAGGTGGCTGCCTAGGAGGAAGAGCCTTGAGCTGCAGGCAGAGAGCGCCACGCGCTGGCAGTGCTGGATGTGGGCCGATGGGCCAATCTGATGGGGGCCCCTGGCTCTGGAGACCCCCAGCAGCAGTCTTCCTCTTCCAAACTCAGTGTGCTGTGCAGCTGCCAGGGACATTAACCACCCAGAGACCAGAGACTGACTGCAGACGTGCATCAGGCAGAGTTTATCAGGGCCCCTGCATGGGAATCCTGCTCACTGGTGCCATGTAAGTTAATGAGATGAAGTGCGAAGCCACATGCTTCCTAGAAAGTTCCATGCAGCCAGGCAGTTCCAAAGGGCTGAGGGCAATGAGGAGAGTGAAGAAAGGCTGGATTGCTCCCTGAGACTCTGGGAGATGTCCCGGCCTGGGGAAGCACTGTGGTCCCGGAAGGCCATTTGACTGTGGTGTGGAAACCGACTTAGTGGGAGGCAGCACCGTCCAGTCCGATAACCCCACTCAGTCAAACCTCCCTCGCTCTGAGTTTTAAAGAAAACAGGATCTTTGACATTTCTCTAGTCACTACAAGAGAACTCGCTGGCCATCGCTCCATAGGCAGAGGGAATAGCCAGGTGCATCGCTTCTGTGCCATTCAGAAACACACCCTCCCTCGCAAGATCACACCACATCTGTCCCCAAGTCCCATCAAGACCCTTCTCTCCACAAAGCCAGTTTTCCTCCTGGCCCCGGGCATGAGAGTGAATATGACACCATGCATGAAAGCAAACTCGTCCTAGGCTCCAGCAGCCGTTTGCCAGCCTCAGCCCTCCTCGCGGTCTGGGGCAGGAAGCCTGTGTGTGACTTGTAAAGTCTCCCTGGCCAGTGAGACCTTCCAGCAAGCTCCTCTTCAATCACCGAGAACCTTACGGAGACACTCAGTGTATGCTGCCTTGCTGGGCTGTGCCCTGGTTTGAATTTTGAACCTGCCCCTCCAGCTGGCTGGTAAGAGCTCATGGGGCAAAGTCCATGTGTTCTCTTCTCTCAGAGCAGCATGAGTGGAGGGTTTTGGAGCAATCCACGTTGGCTTCAAATTCCAGCTCTGGTCTTATTAATTGTGCCCCTCTGAGCAAGCTGCAAAACTCTTCTTAGCTTCTGCTTTGTCCTCCCAAAACAGACTCGGGTCCCATGCATCTCCATGCACGGCCTCCAGAAGCACAGATCGTTGCAGAAGACAGTGAGAAGCATACAGTGTCTCTCTCTAAAGGAAGTCAGAGCAGTGCAATAGGGGCTTACCATTATCCTTTGTAGTGTGTGCAGGCATGTGCCAGAGAGGGGGAGAGGGAGAGAGAGGGGGAGGGGGGAGAGGGAGAGTGAGGGGGAGGGGGGAGGGGAAGAGAGAGAGGGAAAGAGGAAGAGGGAGAGAGATCAGGAGGAGAGACAGTAAAGAGAAGGAGCAGCTCGATGGGGGGGGAGGGAGCTGATATTCCTGACAGCACTTGAACAAACGCTAAATCAAACAGCACACAGCTGCCGATATCAAATATAACCTCTTTTTGCACTACATCAAAAAGCTTTCATTAACAACCAATTTATCTGAGGGAGAAAATAAGTTCCCTTATCCCATAGAAGTATATTTTAAGGCAAAGAAGAGACATTCCCCTACACACACACACACACACACACACACGCACAAACACACACACACTAAAAAAATGACAAGAGTGAAAATTGAGCCCTTGGAAAAAAGATAAATAAAAATCTGGATCAAAGACGAAAAAGAGTTTGTGAACTCGAGAGGTCAACAGGCCCTAAATGGAGACTTAATTTGTGGGAAGTCGCTCCGACAGAGGGGCTTGTGCAGATTAATGAGTGAGCCTGGTCCTGGATCTACAGGTGACAGTCAGTGAAGATGCACTGTGGCCCCCCAGGTCTGCCGTGAGCCCAGTCTCACGAAAGGCAGGACCAGGGATAAGGGGCAGGTCCCCTTCCCCACTCCTGTGAAACTGCACTCTCTGCTGCCTCCACGTGCTGCCTGCCCTTAAAGGGTGTCCCCTCTGGCTGGAGAGACAGTGACCCACAAAGGGCCACAAACTGTGAGGGCCCTGAGCACTGTGGCTGGCCTGGTGGCAGGAGGGGGCAGGATTTCCAAGCAGGACTTTGGAAAATGAGTGTCAGGAGAACTCTGCTCTGGGCCCTGCTCGGCCACTGAGCTCCCTTGTGCCTTCTTGGATAACCCGCTTCAACCCTCTGAGACTCAGTGTCCCCATCTGTCCAGTGAGAGGGGCTGCAAATTCAAGCAAGTCCGTGGACAATCTAGGGGGCTGCGTGGAACCCCATTAGCACACTGTTGCCAGAAGCCAAAAACTGACCACAGGTGTGCTGTGCGTGTATATGCACTTGTATGCGTGTGCGAGATCTCCCTATTTTCAAACGTTGGCAAATTTTGGTAACAACTGAATGGGTCACAAAAGAGATGTCTATGGGATGAACATGGCCCTGGGGCCCTCAGTGTGAGTCCTGTGGACAAGACGTGGCCAGAAGTGCCTTCCGTCTCTCACATCGTGTGACTACCTAGTGAACTGTCCTCGCATCACCCTCCTTCCCAAATTCCTCATACGCAGACACTACTTCTGAGTACAAGAAGTAAACCAGCTGAAGAAGAAGGGTCACCAGGGCCCCCCATGGGTGCGGAAACAGCTCTGGGCCGAGTGATCGGCCACTGTTGGTCTCCGTGGCTGACCAGCTGCTGAATTACAGATGCGTCTGTTTTGTGGTCTCTCCTTTCAGCTTCCTTCCAAACCCCTTCTGTCGCTGCCTCCCTGGGTCTAACCCTCGCAATCCACGTGTTCATCGGTAAGCTGAGGACAGTTGCCTTTCGGGAACTTGTAGCCCATGCGGGCCCAACCAAAAAAAAGTTGGCTCATAAATAATGGAATTTCAGGTACCCAGGGGTCCTTGTGAGCTGGTGCTTGGGGAGGGCCCCCAGGTTGACGCCCTTCAGATTCTATGACCACGGTAGTCACCTGTTCTACCTTGATTGAGGTAAAGCTGTCCCCAGAGAGCAGTGTTGGCAGGAGTGAAGCTATAGGGCTTTCCTGTTTCAATAAAAATTGACAATTTACTGTAATTTGGTTGTGATTTAACAATGCGTTTAAAAGAGGAGGTAAATGGCTCATAAAGCCTGGTGACCTATTCACTCCTGTGTGCTGCACAAGGCCCTGTCCCTGAGCGGGTGCCCTTCACGTATCCCAGCCCTCCCGGGGAAAGGCGGGGGATGAGCCTGCTGCCAGTGCAGGAAGCCCGGTGCTCACTGCCCGAGAGGGAACCTGCAGAGTTCTTCCCTTCTGCCTCCGTCTTCTCAGTCCCTCGTGGACTCTCTTTCCTTCCCTCTTTCCTACTTCCTTGCTCTTTTCTTTCCTGTTCTCTTTCCTGAGCAGTGAAAGATGAATGGCAATGCAAATCTCAGTCTCTCCTTAAAACCCCCAGCCAGGGAGGCAGCGTGTCACCCATATTTATGAGCTTTAAATGGCTTTTATCAAAGTGAGGTCTCACTAAATCACGCCCGAGCTGTCATAAATACAAATGGCTCGACATAGGCTGCAACAAGCCTTAGGGGAAAATTATATGATGTGCTGTTGCACTTATGGTATATCACACAGGGAGCTCATACATTTCCACTGGCAAGGTAATCCGATCCTTCAGAGGACTCTAATAGGTGAAAAGAGGCAGTAAGTCGGCGTGAATCGCACAGGGGGTGAGATGGTCACGTGCGTCACGAACGAAGAACCCATCTCTGGATGCTGATGAACCAGCCATCCATAGGAAGAGGGTAATTGATGGGAGCTTAAATATTTTACAGGGATTTCCTAATTTAGAATCAATCAATTAATTATGAGACCAGTTGATGGGGCACTGGACCAGCAGTCAAGAGACTTGTAGCTCTAGCACTAAATGTAGTTACATGACTTTGGCCATGGGTGGATTTAAACTAAGTCCACAAATTCATTGGTACTCTTCCCCTTAAAAGGTGGAGCCTAATCCCTCTCCCTAAAGCGTGGCTGGCTTTAGTGACTCACTTCTAGTGGATAGATTGTGGAGACTAGGTCATAAAGGCATTGTGGCTTCCTACTTGGATCACTTGCACTAAGAAAAGCCAACTTCCATGCCTTGAGGACTCCAGCAGTCCCATGGCGACATCCACATGATGAAGAATTGAGGCCTCCCACCAAGGGCCAGCATGAACTTGCCAGTGTATGAATGAGCCACCCGGGGAGGGGATGCAGCAGACCCATCAAGCCATCACATGACAACAGCCATGGCCAGCATCCTTCTTGACTGCAACCTCATGAGACCACGAGCTGGAATGACCCAGCTAAGCTGCTCCTAGATTCCACACCCACAGAACTTCTGAGAGGTGATAAATATTTATCATTTTAAACTACTAAGTCTTGGGGTAATTTTAATGCAGCAAGAGACAGCTAATACAGGGCAATTAATTTAAACTCTGTAGGTGTCAGTTTCATTATTTTTATATTAAGGTTGGACAAATCATAGGTTCCCAACCCTAGCTACATATCAGAATCATTTGGGAGCTGCTGAAAAGCATTTAATGCTCAGAGCCTATTCTAGACCAACTGAAAGAGTCCCCAGGCAGGGGCGGCCCCAGCACTGGCATTTTTAAAAAGCTCTCCAGGTGATTCTAAATGCACTGCCAAGATTGAGTACCCCTGAACTAGATGCATTTTATGTTCTAAAATACTTTTTACAATTTTCCAAGACCCTTGGCAGGTTTGGGAACTGGGCACGTGAGAGTTGGGCTATTTCTTCATTCCCATCTCTCTCGCCTGACAACAGATGCCTGGGCACTGTCCAGGACAGCCCAAGACAATTCCTTTACTCCAGCTGGTGAAACCCGGTCCAAGACAAAGAAGTATATTTTAAGATGTAAAATGTCATTACAATAAGCATGAATCCTGGGGAATAGGAAAACGGCCCAGACCTAAGAACTGGCGCTGATCAATTCCCTTAACCCACTGCATGAAGAGAATTAAAAGTGGGCCATGCATGGCTTAGCAGAGCCCTCTTGCACAAGAGGTGTGCGACCAAGCATGGCTCCCTTGCAGAGGTAACACCATGTCACTGCTGTGGTCCAGCAAGGGTGGTCGTGGTGCTGGATGACACTGGCATTTGAGCCACAAGACTTGTTGCTCGTTGGCTGGGAGAAGTTGGACAAGTCAGTTCACTCTGACTCCACATCTGTAAAAATAGATATTACATACCCGCCACATTGACCTTGTCAAATGGCGTAAGGAGACAACAGAGGTTGAAATCCTTATAAAGAGAAGTGTACACATGTCAGGGTGCAATGACCCTGAATCATGGACACTTATGGGGAGAATTCCACTCCCAGAACAGGTCTCCTCTGAGGAAAAAATAAACGCTAAATACATAAGTGAAATAAAATAAAAAGCAATGTGGATCAAGAAGAGGCAAAGTGTCACCAAATAAAGTGACCTCCTCCTCCTCCTGTTTTCCTGCCCCTGCTGCTACCAAAAGTCACACGTCATGATTGTTCTCCACTTGCTCTTCCTAGGAGGTTTAAACACATCCCTCTGTGCCATTCCTGGGTATCCGGCAAACACCGAGTCTGAGTCCTCCTTCTTGCATCCATCTATTCATTCAACAAGTGTTTATTGTGCACTTGATATACACAGGTACCCGTAAGAACCATGCTGGGAAGGAATGTGTGTCGCATTTACCTTTCCTCTCAGATCTCCACTTACAGGGAGGCTGCTCTGTGGTCCTCTCCCTTCTGTTATAGCCTCAGGCAGTCAGGTCACCCCGTAACACTGCTCCTTTGCCTCAAACTTGACGTCATCTCCAGTGCTGGCAGCTCATTCTGCACAGTGTAGGACTGGACCCCCAAGACAATGGAAGAGCCACCTTGGCAAGGCTACTTCCCAGGGTTCTCCCCAACATGTGTAACAACAGCTGAGGGTCCAGGAGATGCTCCTCCAGCCCGTGTGGGGTGATGGGCAGCTTCGTAGAGGCAGAGCGCCAGGGTTTGCCCAGCGTGCTGTGCCAGCCTCCTTCCTCCCATGCCTGCGCATCAGCCTGCCCGTCCTCTGGCGGTGACCACAGTGGAGAGGAGGGATTAGACTTCTCATTTCAGCAGAACGTCTGCGACCCCCCTGGCAGCCCCTCACCCTGATTCCCGCTTCAGGGAGCAAGTTTCTGTGGTTCGGTCTCATGCCTAAACTGTTCAAGATGTTGCCAGATGAGAATTTCAGGCTCCCCAGACCAGTCCTTCCCAGGTCTCTCAGCTGTCGATTCTGTAATACTTAATTCTTTGGAAAGAAGCATCAAGAAGACTGTTTTTTTTTTTTTTTTTTTTTAAGATATTAAGAGAATCATTCATTGCTGAGAAGTCACATCAGGGTCTCATCCTTCAAACCGACAGTTGAGTGTGTATCAGCCTGAGAGAGAGCCTGATTATTAGTTTTAAAGAGCTTATTTCATTCTCTTAAAAATGGGATCAGTTCATCTTCGTCACATCTGTCTCTGCGTGGCTCCTGTGTGCCACAACAACTGTCAGCTCCAGGCATTATGTTATTAAGGTGTAACTTGGGAGGGGGGTTGGGATCTGCCCGGCTGTGCCTGTTTGCCAAAGGAGCAGACAAGGAGAGTTAGAACCCGAGTAATTAACAAGGCTGATGTGCTCGTTTGCATTCAGAAAGGGGCGGAGAGAATAGTTCCCATCCAGCCCACCCATTGGCCAGAGGAGAGATGGACCCTGACTGGAGCCCTCTTTTCTAAGTAGCAATACAGTACAACTGTCATAAGTATTTGTCTCACACCCCAGGGACTGCCTAGCTTTAGCCTGGTGACCCATGCACAACTGCAGCAGGGGGTCCAGATGATCCCCAGTACCTGGATGCAGAGCTGCTTCTTGTCACCCACACTCCTTCCTTCCCATCCTGCTATGAATGAAAGCAAGGGCTGAGCTAAAGTACCAGCTAAAAGAACAGGTAGAATCTTCTACTGTTTTGCCCTATCTCGAAGCCAACCATTCATCTCAACAGGTAGACACTGCCCAGCGTCTGGACTGAGTGTAGCTCGGTACTAAATGTCAGTACAAAAGGAGTAGATAAGTGGTAAGAGACTCTTATGCTGAAATACGTGATGAATAATAAGGAGTAGACAATAATATGCTAAACCGAATACAGCGGGGTGTCAAATGTGGCTCACAAAATGTTTTTGAGATGCTGAGAAGGTCAGAGGGCAGAGCCAAGCGTGGGATCCCCCTGGCAGAGGGATTTGGAAGAGTGCTGGAGACTGGGGGCATCTTCATCACACAAGGGAGGAGGGAGAGTCCACCAAGCATGGATCAGCGAGAGAAAATGAACAACAGCAGGAATGACACTTGAGAATTGTGGAAACATGGTACCCATGGCCCATGTAAGAGAATGGTGGGGAATCCAGGTGGATGTCTCCAGGCATACCTACAGAGAGAAGCGTGTTTGCATATGTCTCTGTGTGCACTGATAACTGCAGGACAGATAATCTGAAATGACAGATAATCAAAACATCATTTAGGATCTAGCTATGTCCTGGAATTGATGTGGATGGGTCATGAGATGTAGTGCTTACAACACTTTTAAGAGATAATGAAATGCCTCTAAAGACCTGAGTCAGGAAGAGCTGGACAGCTGTCACGCTGATCCCCGGGACGCACCTGTCCCTCCCAGTTCCTGCCTGCAGCAAATGGACAGCGTCATCTTTCAGGCTGAAGCAGAACACCTGCATTTTCCAGGGTGTTGAGGCCAGGGCTTTGCCCCATCCCACCCACCCCACGCAAGGCAGTTACGTGAAGACTATGTACTTCACTAAGAGTGGGCACATCCTCTTAGTTTCTGCGGAACTAGAATTGCAATAGTCCGTATTCATTATCAAAGAAAAGATATGTATTTTAATGAATGATTTAGAAAGAAAAAGACTTGCTATGGATGAAATCACAATGCTAATTAATTTACCAGCAGATAATTGAGTTCTGATACAGGGACAAAGGCCAGCCTCCTCCAGGAAGCTTGATTGACACTCTTCCAGCCAGAATGAAGCGCTCTTGCTCTGCACTCAGTTCACATTTTCTACTCTCCTTGTACAGTCAGTGTTAGTGGAAGAAAGGAACGCATATCAAAGAATGCCCGGGTGGAACAGGGACCTATATCCTCGGCTCCTGCGTGGGGACTGCCAGCACCGCTGGTTTCCCAGACATCAAACAGAGTCCTTAGCCTGTGGGGTGGAGCCTCTCCTGCCCTCTAGCCATCTCTCATAGAGGCTGGAAAGTACAAACAACTCAAAAAATTAACATGGCAAGATTCTTAAAGGAGAAATGGAAATGGAAGGCAGGAAAATCATGGCTACGTGACAGTCGCAAAAAAATAAATAGATGTGTAAGTGACAGGGCCCAAAATTACAGTGGCTCAGAGTGAAATATAACAAGAAGTGCGTGGCCCTCACAGGCTGGAACGTGACTAGAGATGCTGCTAAGGGCAGATCACAGCAGGAGCTGGCAGAACTGGGGACAGACACCTGTCACATACTGCCCCGGCCCTGGGTAAGGTCATCACCCTGGGTTTTCCTTTCCTCAGCTGCCAAATAGACAATTACATACCTGTGTTAGCCTAGAATTTCCCAGACTAATATTGGGAAGGAAAACAAACAAACAAACAAAAAAACACAACAAAGGAATGGTTTGAAATAGTGGGCAAGTCATGGTTGTCAAGATTCTTGGGAGCCTTGTTCTAGGCCAGGGAGGAGAGGGAATTATGAACCCTAAGGAAATAATAGAGCAGAGTAGAGAAGCCCCCAAACTTGGCAGCCCTGACCCCTGGCACTGGCATGTCCTGGCCAGGCCTAAGGGCATTTCCAGCTCTTCCATTTTACAGTTGTAACAATCTGACGTCCTTTTGCGGACAGCAGCAACGCCAGAACAGATATGTGTGCGATAGAACCAAACGGAGGAGAAGGCACAGCACTGTAACAAAACGAAGGGGGGTAGGGAAAGAAAAGAAAAGAAGGAAAATTTGACTGCAGTGTGTTTATAAAAAGCTGATATGTAATTCAGTGTTTGTGGAAACTTTAGTGGTTTGTTTGGTGGCAGAAACCAAATTTGGTGGCAGAAACCAAATTGGAAGCATGTAAAGTATGTAAATATCATTTACAATTAAAAAAAAAACTTTATAAAGATTAAGGAAATGATGTTTCTGAATGCACTCTGAAAAGTACGAAGTATTGCCCCAATGAAAAGGGTTCTCGGCCATGGCCAAATATGTCACGTGATTATTTGCAGGATCCAAAGGCCACGCAGGCTCCTCTGGCCGAGGTAAGAAACCTTTGCTCCATTCTAAGAAGGCTCCGGGACCAGAATGCCTTCCCACTTGAACAGGACCTGAATTTTCATTCTTAGACATTCTTACTCTAGTGTTTGCCCTCGGGTCTTCTTTTAAAAATGCAAATAGTTCCAGGAAGGCTGCCACATTTAACTAATCCATTCCAAGGTATGGAGAACAGGTTGCCAAGTGGACACGAGTTGGTCTGGAAGTCACAGCTTCGCTCCAGCTGAGCTGTGTGAACTTAACAAATAAACCACTTGACCTTTGAGCCTCAGCACTTTCCAGTGGGAAAGGGACCTTGGGCAGCTAGACAGGGTGGACCTCTAAACTCTAAAATGAGGTTCCTTGATGTATCAAACGTCGGGTTGCCAGATAAAATACAGGACAGTTACCTTTGAATGTCAGATACACCACCAATAATTTTTCAGAAGTATTCATGGGACAAAACGGTATTTGTGGGAGTCCTGTATTTTTATTTGCTAAATTTTGGCTTAAATCTTAATCAGATGGGCTTTTCTCTTGAGAGGGAAGATTCCAGAATGGGCACAGGCAGTGAATGGGAAAAAGCTGAGAGCAGAGCAAAGAGGCATCCAGAGAGAGGCTGTCAGGCATATTGCTGTCCCCTTCACAGTTCTTGAGGGCTGGATTAGGGTGATGACATTTATGAAATGCACCTCACCCCTAGGTCTCATGGAGAAGCAGGAGCTGTGTAGCCCTTCCCTTGGAGGGCAGTCCTGAGTGCACCCAGGGAGAGCTGTCCTGAGTGACCACCTCTCTGCCTGTGGCCCGACCCTCGGCTGCTCCTCCCAACACAGTGACCTTCCTAAAACTCAACTGTCATTACCTCCCTCTCTCCTTAATGCTGTTCAATGGCTCCCTCCAGCTGCTACTCTGTAGAATCCAAGCTCCCCAGAAGCTCCTAGGGGGACCATCTGCTCTGATAAGGTCCCCCTCCCTGGCCTGGTCCCTGCCCCTACCACCTCATACTTCATCAGCCAGCCACACCCTTTCCTCCTTCCCCTGCTCCTCTTGCCAAGTACCTACGACTGCACCCTTTCCCGAGGACTGTCCTTAGCGCTTGTCCCCCCCTTCCAATTTAGCTCATCTCATTTGTCCTCTCTCCTGTATCTACGTGGGCCTCAGTTGAGCAGGGTATCAAGTTGGATTCTAATTTATATCTTCCCCCTCTTGATCAATTTCTACACAACTCCTTGAGGGCTAGTAATTCTGTCTTAATTTGTCTCTGAATCTCTGGCCCCCGCCACATCTCCTGGCATTTGATGCATGTACAGTAATTATTTGATTGATTAATTATTACATTCACTGATCCCTCTTGACCGAGGACATTTGGAGAAAGATGGATTAGCCTTCCTCTCCACCTCTGTGCTGCTTCTGTAATTTCAGGAGGTCACAAATCATCCCTGGGACTAGCCACCTTCTACCCATCCACACCCACCCTTCCTGCTCTGGCAACCACTGAGGAAGCCCTCCTTTGAACCCTCAGCTCTCAGTTGGCATTTCTCATTTTATAATCCACACTTTGGTCTACTTTGTACATACTTAGCAATTAACCATCTATTCCCATGTGCCATGTCGACTTATTTACTGTATTGTCATCCCCATAAAGTAGCATTTCATTAAACTTTGTCCATACAAGGCCTAGTAGCACGTTCTTGCTGAGGAATGAAGTCAGCAAGCGAGGCCCCAGCCCCCGGGAGCTTGCACATGTCAGGTGAGCCATCGTTGGAGAGCTACGTGCAATGGGCTCATGCTTAGTGAGAAGTCTGATGCCTGCCCAAGTTTCTGTAGATTCCTGGAGTCCAATCCTGGATTCCTATTCTGATGGAAATCAAGACCAGTCCCATTCCACAGCTCTTCCTTTCAGCTTTCTACTCTGCTCTCTCAGTTACATCAAAATTTTCAGTCATTTCTTATACAGAACAATTTGTTTTCTTTCATGCCATGCCTTGCAGGCCATACCTTTCATACCCCAAAACAGATATTTATTTTAAAAAAGACCACACATTGTCCCAGAGACTGAATCAAAGGCAAATTTTGTAATTTAAGAGATCCTTTATCTTCTCCCTTTTCTAACTAAAATAACTATTGCATGGAGTAAGAGCTGTGAGCCAGGGGAGCTTGGAGTAAAAAGTGACCATTTTGGACCCAGGAAATGCAGCATGTGCAGCCCATGTTTTCTGGATCCAATGCCCTGACCTGTCTCAGCACAGCTGCCCTGTGGGCAGGAGCTGCTGGGCACACTTCTAGCTCTCCCTGCTCAGGCACTGCTCTCTGACATGACCCTTAGTCCTATTTCCTGGCCACTCCTGGTCCAGTTCCCAGGCCCACGTGACACAGGAAGGCCATGGACACTCATGGGCTTTGGTACCCATGCCTGCACTTCCCAGTCTTCCAAACTCTGCCCCCTCCTGATCCTCCCAGGGACTCTCCTCCTTCTCAGGCCTCTGGCCACAGTGGGCCTCCACACTCCTATTTCTCAGAACACTAGAGGAAAGCCAACCTCTGCTATGCCCTCACCAGCTTCCCTTTCTCCAGAAAGATGTTTCCAGGCCAAACTCAGCTGCTGCTTAACTTCCAACACTCTAAAAAGCAAAAAGTCTCAAACTTGAGTGTCTCTAAGAAATACCTGGATGGCTGAGCCCCACCTCCAGGGTGAATCAGAAGATCCAAAGTGAGGCTTGAGATTTTGTATTTCTATCAAACTCCAGAGTGATAGCGACACATCAGTACTGGTCTAGGCACTTGGCTTCTATCACACCCAGCTTGTGGGCTCTTAGACATACTGTCCAGTATCCGGGCCCCTAATCGGAGCAGACACTTCCCATCCACCCCCACTGCCCCCAGGAACACACAATTGGCACAGCGGCAGGTCATGGAAGAAGCAGTGAGGGGTTGGAGACTGTGCTCTAAGGGGTGGCTGTGGCCTGCTGCAGACGTTTGCCCCATGTGATTAAAAACCACATATGAAAAGCTTCAGGGGCCAGGAAACTGAGAGAGCTGGGACCTGGCTTGAAGAACAGCGTGCATTTTGTGTAACTAGCCTAAGCGGAGCAGGGCGTGGACAGGCAGCTGTTTCTCATTCAGGGACCAGCAGGGCCCAGGGAACGGGAAGCCAAGGCACAGAGCTGCCTCGCCAGGCCCCTGTAATCAGAACCTGGTGGACGCATCAGTCCTGCCTCAGAGCGCCACGGTGAGGGGCAGTGGTGGGTGAGGGAGACCCAAAGGACACTGCGTTTGGGAACACAGCTGTCCCTAGCAAACGTCTGGGTGCTAAACGAAGGCAATAACTGTTGATACCCAGCTCTGTCCTGACTAGCTTGTATCCTGGGATTCTGACGAAACTCAGCCTTACCAAAGACAGGACTGGAGAGGGCTGCTCTGATGGCCATGTTTCTCTGAGGAGGTGTTTGTGTCGGAGACTGGTCAGAGACCCAGGAGCATTAAGAACCCCCAAGCACTTACTGAAATGCAGATTCCCAGGCCCCATCAGGTCTATGGAGTCAGAACTTCCGTGGGTAGCCACTGGCCCGGCCTGGGAATCTGTGTGCTACAAAGTCTCCCCAGTTGATTGTTAACACTCACTGATGTTTCACCAGAGCACAAGCGGCTTGGGTTTCACCTGTGCTGGAAGCCTGGGTTCTTTCCAATTCCTTTTTCAAGTCTGCAGATGAGGCCTAGCCTCACCTGATGGGTCTGGCAATCGAGAACCATAAAGAGGGGCTCCCTCCTGGACACTGTACCCCAAGGACCACCTGTTTTCCAGAGCCAAGGGAGGCATTTTGCGTCTCATTCTTGGCATTTTCTAAATCAATCTATTTAGTATTCCATAAATATTGAATACCAGTTTTGTGCTTATCACTTTACAGGGGGAAGACAAAAAAATATGAGCCATGGTCCCTGACAGCAAGAGTGAGAGCACAGTGGGATACACACAACTCAGTCCCACACAAAGTCAAGGGCGCCCTGCGGCAGAATACACAGCAAGCGAATGGCATGGCGGGAGGCAGTGGGGTGGGGTATTTTAAAATCTGTTACAATCAGTGGCACAACCATCTGAACATTGTTGATTTTAATTCAGGAAATCTATATGCCTTGTCTAACCCCAAACCAATGATAACAGCAGCCTTCATTTATGGGATACTTACATGGTGCCAGAGAGGAAGAGAGTTTACCTTACATTATCTCACTTAATCTTCTTTATAACCTGATGAGGTAGGTACAATTATTCTTTAATTATAAATGAGCATTCTGAGCCTTTGGGCTATTAACTACTTGCCCAAGTTCACACAGCTAGTAAGAGAGGGAGTCAGAACCTGGTGTCAGTTCTGCCCAGTTCCATTAACCCAAGGACCTCCTGTGCCAGTCTTGTGTTTGACGATCATGAACAATCTGAGTCTAACATAATTAAATGTCAGACCTGGGCAAGATAATTGAAAGGCATGATGGTACCTACTCCAAAGGAAGAAAAGTGTCAGAGAAGTTTGTAAGAGTTAAGAAAGAAACTTCATGGAAGAGATGGACCTTTGGAAGGGTAATTCTGAAACTTCCTGACCTCAGTCACCCCTTAATCACATGTCTTTGTTCATACAGGATAGAGGTCGAGAAGCTCTGGGAACCCTGGGGAAAAGATTATGTCTACAATGATCCACGAAAACAAGTCAAATTGAGCTCATGCTCCACATTACACGATGCTGCATCAGCTGAGCCCAGGATAAGAACTGTTCATCATTGGCCGTGTTCACAAACAGGCCTCCACTGGCTTCATAAAATGTACAACTGAGCTTGCTATTCATTTTTTTTTTTTTTAAAGGAAGGTTGGGAATAAAAACAAAAGAGAAAAGACAACTCTATACGAGGCCTTACTAAATAAGCACTCTGGGAAGTCACTGAGCAGAAAATTGAATTTAAGTTTCTCCAAACGATACATATTCCCCATCCTCCAAGCGCTTTGTGGAATGATCCACTCCCTCTATAAGGAAGTCATGAAACCAAGGAAACCCTTCAAACTGGAGAAAACACAATGTACTGTTTTGTGAATCCAGACTTTTGGAACCGATTCAAATTCTCAATGTATAGGGTTTCTTCCCCGCCCCTCCCCCCCAAAACACACAGTAACCTTCAGTCTTCTTGAAACAGTATGTTTTAAAACTTGTGTGTGGTTTTCCTGTATTCACTGTTTACAGAGGATGAGAATAAAACTGTGTTCTGGCGAAGGAAGCAGAATAGTATCCCTAGTAACTCTGTTCTCTGAGGGGCTGTCCCACCCAGCTTCCATCTGATCAAATCCCAAAAGTTTGCACTACACAAGCTAATAAGCAGAAACACCCTTTATATAGGCAAAAAGGAGGTAGGAAACTTTTCCGTGTGATTGGAGAAGCTCAAGCATCTCCCTTATACATCTTAGTCTGAAATTCTCCCCTTAAGATGACGCTAAGATTTTATAATAAAAGACATATAAAATAACAATCTAGAAAGAACCTTTGAGATCTAGGCCAGTCCCCAAATTGTATGGTTGGGTAAAACACTACCTACATAAAGTTACTGCCTTGCATAAGAATTTAGTTTTTAAACTGCAGCCACACTTCCCAAAGCGCATGTGTACAGGAACAAGGCTGGGCCTTTCTGACCTTGGGTCAAAATCAGCATCCCATGGTCAAATGCAGTTTGGGAAATGCTGCATAGATTACATCTTCTCATTTCTCAAGATTGCTCAAGTACATCTTATACATGTTACTGATTTGCTCTATACATGTTACTGATTTGTTACTATTTGCACTGGTGCCTGCCCTCTTCTCCCTTTAGTAGATTCACAAGGCAGACTACAGAATTGCATTAAAGATTCCAGTGAGTTCTGCCATCAAGAACTCAATTGTTTGTTTTATTCCCAAACTTATTTTAGCTACTTAAATTTTTTATGGTATAACTTCTACTAACATGCAGGGCAATGAGTGACCCTGTGTTAAACCAATTAAAAAGTATTAATGCTACATATATCATAGTGTGTGTTTTCCCTTAAGAGAAAAATAATTCAAAGATAATATTTTATACCAATTCACATTAAGTCTCACTTTCCCCTTGACAAGAAGGGCTAGACAGTGGTAAAGAAGCTGGATACAGAAAAGCATCTGAGATGTGCAAAACACAGTTCAACAACAATTTGGCCTTGAGCATGGCCAAATTCTACAAGTGGGACTATGCCAGGTTAAAGGAATGAAAGACAAGGACCCAAATAACTGATCACTTTGCTCCTCTGTTGTAGGAATTCACCCTTTGATCTTCAGAACTCCATTTTTGCCCCAAGATTACTACCTTCTACTATTACACAAGGCCACTTTCTCACATTTTTCATAAGCAAAATGGCAGACACACAGTAGGTGCCTAATGATGAGTAGAAGAGATTAAAAAGAGCATGTGGGCCGGGCGCGGTGGCTCACGCCTGTAATCCTAGCACTCTAGGAGGCCGAGGCAGGCGGATCGCTTGAGGTCAGGAGTTCGAGACCAGCCTGAGCAAGAGTGAGACCCCCCGTCTCTACTAAAAATAGGAAGAAATTATATGGACAGCTAAAATACAGATAGAAAAATTAGCCGGGCATGGTGGCACATGC
>CM052443.1:21668111-21734463 GCA_028533085.1 Varecia variegata
TAGCCACCATGCCCAGTGGAGATCAGTCTTCTCAGAGGAGTTGAGGAAGAAACTTTCAGTTTTTCACTCTTTTCCACTTATCTGGTAGGTGTAACTGGAAAAAGAATTTTGTCTTAGCTTGGGCTGCCCTAACAAAATACCACAGACTGGGTGGCTGAAAAAAACAGAAACTTATTTTCTCACAGTTCTGGAAGCTAGAAAGTCCAAGATCAAGATTATAGCAGGGTTCAGTTTCTGGTGAGGGCTCTCTTTCTGGCTTGCAGACAGCTGCCTTCTTGCTGTGTCCTCACATGGTGGCGAGCTCTGTAGTATCTCCTATAAGGGTGCTGATCCTATCAGCTCAGGACTCTACCCTTATAACCTCATTTAACCTCAATAACTACTCCAAATACAACCACATTGGGGGTTAGGGTTTCAATATATGAATTGTGGGGGAAGGGGCACAATTCAGTGTATAGCAGGTCTGAAGATGCAAAGCACAGATAGTGGAGGCTTCCTCTTTTTCCTTATTCTACTCTCCCCTCCTGCCATCCACCTCCTTTCTCTCCAACACTTCACATTACAGAGAATAGGAAAAATAGTCAATGTGCACGAAATAATTGTCAAAATGATTTGAAACAGATTGGAATGGACCAAAAATATCTTATTTTCTCAGCTGCCCCTAAAATCACCATATTCAAGGAGACACCCAATTCACTGGCATTTGAATTTTCATCTACTACATTGGATGAAGACCGATGGTTCAAGAACCATTGCCAGATGTGATAAGTCAGGACATGTGGTGGCTCACAGAGCCTGAGTCCTATTGTTTTCATTACCATGTGACAAGGCCAAGGGTAACCTGTTCTACCACATTTCAGCATAATGGGACTTCATAAGTGGAGACACCTGAGGCCCTGTTGGGAAGAATCAGCTACATAAACTACAGACCACTGTGCTGGTCTCTCTTTCAAAAACCAGTGACTTGGGCGATGAAAAGAAAAGAAAAAAAGAAAAAAACAGTGACTTGGAAACAACAAAGGGATATTTCAATCATATTTTGAACAATGGCAATATTAAGTGCATAGTCTCATGAGGGGAGCATTTTGAGACATAACTACACTTACTTGGAAGTATGGGAAAGTCCAGTTTGGGTTTTGAAAAGTTAGTCTCTTAATCTCTCTTGCTTTAGATGGTAGCATGCTCATCTGTCTTCACTGTGGTCCACTGCTAAAAAGGTCTGAGCATGACTAGGATTGAATTGGCACTGTTTTACCATTTCATTTTTCTTCCTTTTTCCCATTCCCCACCTAGGGGACTGCACAGAAAGTGTGTGTGTCCATGGAGGAGCCGGTTAAAGGCTTAGCAGTATGAACAAATATGGCGCCAATGAATAAATAGGCTAAACTCGTGTCATTCTCATAGACTATATTTTGACAATGTGCTTGGTTCCCCCATGGGTTCTACAACTTACACAGTTACTCTTTGTGGTATGAACTTACTCACCCAGGAAGAAAGAGGTTTGTTAAGTCCCACTGAAAATGCTGTCCATCTATGGTTTGACTGGCCAAGCTAAGGCCCAACATACCTGCATCTTCCCAAACTCTAGCATAGGGCCAGAGTACCAGGGACCTTCAATGAATAGCCACTTGATAGTGAAGATATCTATGTTGCAACAAAGAAATGAGTGAATGAGCTGTCATGGGGGCTTTCTGGAATCTCAACACTCACCGACTTTGGATCTATTCCAAAGTCCGGTCTGATCGGTCTGGGAGCAACAATCCATATAATTCCTATTAGCAAAGAAAGTGAAAAGGAAAACACAAGTGTGTCTCCAATGACATCTCTATGGAGATTCCAGTCTAGTGAGAAGGGGAATGTGGTTAGAATATAACTGTCCCACCATCATCCCAAGGTTTTGTTGTGTTATTCTCCTTTCAGGGACTATACTGGGAGGTTCCTTACCATAGATTTCCTATCACAGAACCCAGGAGAGCTTTTTAAACAAGTTTCTTTTCTTTGAAAAGAAAAAGATATTTGTCACCAAATAGAACATGTCATCACCGCCAGTGAGTCGGCCCACGCGTATGTGACCACACTGGCTGCATCATGGACTGTGGCTCTTCAGCAAGCATATCTAGGGCCGAGGGGGTAAGGGAGAGGAGCTCCCCACGGCATTCTTCGCCTGCGTTGCACATAAAGAAGAAAGCTCAAGAAATTGTAGTTTCCCTCTGTGGCCCCTTTGTGGGCCCAAAGCAGCCATTAGGGAGCCTTGGTGTTCCTGAATTATGTGCCAAACAAACCGATGTTTGAACCACAGAAGGGCCAGGCTGGGGCTGGTCTGGTCTGCAGGGGCCTCCTTTGTTTGGGGGTTGGAATCATTCCTTGGTTCCTTTTCACGACTCCTCCCCACCCCCAGCTCCTTCCTCTCTCCCAATTCATTCCTTAAGAATTTATCCTGCTGCTTCTTTAACTCAGCATGTGTCTGGGCAGATGTCCAAGAACGCTCCCTTCAACAAGGACAACAACAGGAACAGGGAAAAAAAAAAATCCTCCACTTCGATTCAGTCCTCCCTGCTCTTGCTAGCTCTCCTGTCTCTCTCCTGGCTTTTAACAGCTCATGATTGATAATGTCCTCCTCTCTCTCACCCTGGGACTTCACATGCTTTTCTATTGAACAACACCTCCTCTGTGAGGCAACCTGGGAGCCCAGCCACTGGGCCCTGGGACCCCCTTGTGGTCTTTTGAGAGAGAAAAAAAGAAAGGCCAAAAAGGGGCCCTTGATGGGGGCAGACCCAACAGGTACAAAGCAACCAAAGAGCCGAATGCAATGAGCCTTTGTACAAGGGCCAGGGACTGGCAGAGCTGGGGAGAAGCAGGGGAGGTGAAGAAGGGGTGAGGGGGTGAGAGGGTCTTTCCACACCTCCCTGCCACCTTTTTCTTTGTCCCAGTGAGAAAGGCAACCACAGTGAGACTCCAAAGGACCAAGTATATTTTGAACCAATGAAAATCATTACACCAGAACTTCATGGGCTTCCTTTGACTTTCCCTGAGAGAAGACATCGCATTTGCAATCATATTTAGTTACAAAAAGTTTCATCTAACAATCATTGAGTACCTACTGTATTCAAAGCATTTTGCTAGTTGTTTGCTCATGCATGATTCTATTTAATCCTTGAAACATCAAAGTAGTAGCTACTCTGTATTAGCAGATGAGTAAAACAAGGTGCAGAGTGATTAATTCCCTTATCCTAAAGAGTGTCGTGAGTTGAATTCAGGTCTTGTGATAACAAGGACCATATATTTTCTGTTCTACTCTGTTGCTTCTGTAAACTTTGACATATGAAAGAATGGTTGAATGAAGAGCTCCTAGCCAAGGCAAAAACATTATTATTATTATCATTTCTGTTATTATTTGTACCACCCACTGCATCTACACCAAGAAATTTGCATCACCCAGGAAATTATTTTTCTCCTTTTTCCTCATGACTATCTTGGGATAAATAGGTCAGATAAGGATTGTCCCAAAGTTGATGAACCATATTATCTCATTCTACTTTAGAAATGTTTACTTGGATTTCCAATTTAATCTTATATCCTCCACATTTTAAGAGGGTCAATTTGAAAGCCTTCTACCTGATTAGTGTCAATATCTTTTCTAAAACTGGACTTGAAATATTGTCTACTATGTTAGAGGTCATTCTTTTTTTAAAGATACTTTCAGAAAAAGTATATGCCTTTTATTAGATAAAACAAAATTCTGATACTTTTAGATAAATGTATGCCTTTAACTAAACAAAACTGTCATATAAGATGGTTCCCTTTTCTTTGTAACTTCCAGAAAACATATAGACCAGTCAGCCCCCAGCCCCCAGCAGAGCCTTGAAGGAACCTGGTAGCTCCCATTCCTTTGAGATGATGATCTCTGCTTTGCTATCCCCCTAATTGCTGAATTTTGTATTATGCTTGTAAACTTCTGGATTTCCTTTGGAAACAGGCAAGATATAACTCCTCGACAAATAATCAATATATGTGTCTATCCCAGTGTGGTACCATAACCTGAAACCCCTTCCCTTAATGCCTCCCCAGCCCCAGGGATATAGCAGAGTATAACTCCATGTGACTACATGAACAGGGGGCACTTACCTCCCGGGAGCACAGCTGGGAAGCAGCTATCCCAGGTAAGTGCAGGAGAGGAACATTCTGCATGTCTGCAGCAAGACCAAGACTCTTCCTCGCTCCTTTAACTTCCTGAGCTGGGCTCTCCCTCCCTTACCTGCCCTCTATGGTGATCCGCCCCCTTTTCTCACCTGCTGCTCTGGCCACTGGCCGCTCCCTTCCCTTCCCACTGCTCTCTCTTTCTTCTTCACCATGTTTCTTCTCCTCCCACCCCACTCCTTTTTTTCCAATTGCTTCAAAAGGGCAATAAACTGGGGGAAAGAAAAAGAGGAGACAGCCAAAAAGTCATAACTTGTGATTTAGAAAACTATTCTGCTAATGTTAAATATTTAGTGGGTCCTTTAGACACATCCATTGAAATGTTATGTTAGACCCTCAGACACCTAGCAGAGCAATCAGGAAATCCATCAACAAATACCTTTGGAGCATCTATTTTATGCAGGTGCTGGGTTAGTGGGATGGCAGTGTTAAAATTAAAAATGAACTTTAGTGGAGACCCCAGAGAGGGGTTAAAGCATGAATCCTTAGTGTACAGTGTAAAGGATTCTAACTTTAACTTCAGATTCTCCCCAGAGAGGGAGAATCGACTGAGACACACACACATATGCCACGTCACACAGTTACCAAAGTGAATCATACAAAACCCTAGATGTGATGCTACGTGCAGGAAATGAACTGGTGTCAGGGCAGAGTGTTAGAGATGTGCAGCAAACTCTCAGAGGCAGGATGTGCTGTGAGGTGGGCTCAAAGGAAGGTCTTGAAATGGGCTCTGAAGGATGAGTGAACTTGGCAGAGGAGCAAAAAGCAGAAGAGAGCTGTGGCCTTAAGATCCATGCCCTTGCTTCACAGCGTGTGTGTGTGTGTGTGTGTGTGTGTGTGTGCACACGCGCATACTCAGTCACCTCTTGAGCCCAGATAACTGGCCTTAAGATTAGGGCAGGGGTGGAGAGGTAGAATCTGGGTGGAACTTGGGGCGAGAATGAGCAATGCCTCCTGTCAGGGCACTGGGGAGTCATTCTCTCAGACACCTGGGATTATTGCCATGGTTGCTACTAAGCCACAGTGCATGTACACTAAGGATTCAACTATTGTTTTCTCTTAAATCCTACTGATCCCGTGCCTAAATGGTCTTAACCTCGTTGCTCACCTCAAGAACTTACCACAACTAAACAAAACTATGGGCGTGGGAGTGGGGGAGCCAAATCACTTCTCGTTTGGGAATTGAGGGAATTAATCCCAAACGTCTATTGGCTGTCACATATATGTCATCTTCCCTTCCATTGTTTCAGCACTTTGGCTAATAAAGATCCTTCCTACTTCCCTTTTGCACAAAAGCCCCTGGTCTCAAAAGCAAAAGGTCTGTTGTGCAGCAAGGTTTGAACTTCCTTGACCTGAGCATGACTCCCCAGGCAGGTCTGTATGACTGCTGAGTGCTCTTAAATGCTTTCCTCCCAGGACATGGCACCCAAGTCCCCAAATCGTGGGCCTGAATGGTTGAGTGGATGTGAGTCCCCAGCACAGATCAAATGTTTTCAGCACCAAATGATAGAGTCAGGCATAAAAAAATAAATGCCATCTATGTCCTGCTGAACACAAGGTGTGATCCTGGTTTATTTACTTCCTTAAAATAGAACTGCTTATTGTTAGAGCAGGGAGGGAGAATCTATCATTGGTTTTCGTTTTGTTTAATGTTTTCCCTCAGATGGATGGAGGCATGTATCATTTTCGTTAGTATTAACTGTAAGAAGACAAACCCAGGGGTATCCATTTCTTTTTAGCCTGTTAAATGCTAGCGGCTTCCAAGTAACCAATATCCACTCAAGATTTAGACTCTGCTGGATGTTCTGTGTGGGCTGTAATCTATTCTAATGAATAACTCATGAGGAGCTAGGCAAAGGTAAATTCTCTTTTATTTCTCTCCTCAAACTGAAAACAATTGTAGCTGGTGACTTCCGACTGCATGCACACATGTACCTGTGGGAAGTGGGGATTAGGCCACTTCCATCAGAGGGCTAGGTTTGCAACAGCGGACTAGCCATGGCCATGTGCCGTAAAGACTATAGCCGCCGTAGGGAGCAAGTGTGAGTTCAGGTCTTTACTGTAGGTAAAGATAATTACGGTGTCTTTAGTGGGGCAGGTGGAGAGTGAGGTTGGTGGGAGAGCAGGGTTGCAAAGGGTTTCCCTCCAGCTTCACAACCCAATCACCTACATATCTTGTGCATGGCAGGTGGTGAATTCTAAAGGCAATTTTGAGGTGAACAGCTAAAGAATTTAAACACCTGTTCCTCCATGATAATCTGACTGGAACTTCTTTGCTAGTCAGTAATCAATAATTTTATCCATCATTTTAGAAGGCAAAATTGAAATTGATGAGTACTTAGGTGCAAGATACTGCTAGATGCTATGAAAAATTGAGACAAGAATAAGACGTGGTCACTGTCAGAAAGTTATAACTTCCCAAAGACTACCTGGACTGCCTGGTGACAGATCGCAGTCAGCTAAAGTGACTCTCTTCCCATGATGGGGCTGCTTGGTCAAACCAAGGGGCTACAAGTAAAGACAGCAAACATTCTCCCTGACTCAGGCATGGAATTCATGTTCCAGACTGGATTATTCCATTCTGAAGAGCAGAAGTCACTGTTGTTCCAATACATGCAGTCACTCAATCAACAAATAATGATTAAACACTAGTAGAAAATCAAATAAATAAAGTGAGAGACAGACAAGTGGGGATTAATCAGTAGAGAAGGAAATCCTTCAAACAGTAGCTCCAGGGAAACTCAGCCCTCTCTGCCTTCCTGCTCTCACAGAGTCACACCAGAAGGGGCTGTGCTGTCACAGATTTGGGGGACAGCTCCCCAAAGCAAGTGTTCTAGCAATGGAAAGCACACAAGTCCTCAGATACACCAGGGGGACGGACCCAGGTCCTTGCTAACCAGCTCTGATTCTGAGGAGACTCTTTTCAACACTCAATCTTTCTGCTCGTGATTTTTTTCTGCCTACTGGAGTGACAGACCTTCAGGAATCAGTCTATCCTGATACATTCAGCAATGCTACAAGCACTTATTGGACACTCTGCCATGTGCCAGGAACAGGGGAATAGGTGGGAGATCCAAAGCCTTTGAGAAACCAAGGGGAGAAGAAAGGCGTATAAACAGGAAAAATGAAATAGAATAAATGTTCTGTTATTCTAGAAAGATGTCTACAAGGGTATGAGCCCAACCATGGGCAACATAGCAACTAACTATTCTGCCCAGTGAAGGAAGTCTCTGGACAATCCAATTTGGAAAGAGCATTCTAGGCAGAGCTAGTGCCCCCCAAGAAATGCACAGGGGCACAGAAAGACAAGGAATGTTTGAGGAAATTCAGGAGACTGATGTGACCATAACGCCAGCTGCAAAGGAAAGAGAGATGGGTCACTACTGTGCAGAGCCAGGATTCTTCCTCTCAGAGTTTGGATTTTATTCTAGGTGACAGGGTGCCAGTAGAGGCTGTTAAGCAATGCCTTTTGTTAGAAGGGTGGCAGAGAAGGAGTTAATGTCTTGATTTTATGTATGAAAACAATTGTGGCACAAAGAGATTATGCCTGAGGCTTCTCAGCAAGAGAGGTCTGGAACACAAGTCTTCCTACCCCCAACCCAGACTGCTATCCACCAACTCATGCTGTTTCCAGAGTCAATATATCTTTGTGGGAAGCGATATATCTCTTTGGACATCCTGTGGGGCGCAGAATCCTTACCTGCCAATAAGGGACTGTAATCCTCTTACTTCAATGAAAGGAAATGTTACTTTGATGGCTCCCAAGTTACCAAGTATATATTTCTATCAAGTCGCTTACCACAATGTCATTGTAACTATTTATCCATCTGCCTTTCCCTACCAAATATGAGCTCCTTGAAATCTGGGACTGTATCTTCAGTGAGCTCATATAAGACAAGTGTTAATTGAGCCAATTATCTTGTGTCAGGCATTGTGCTAGACATGGAGTGTTCTGTTCTACGTGACCTAGACACAGCCCATGCCCATCATGGAGGTGGAGTCATTCCATCTCTGCAGTCCCAGGATGTGGGCACAGGGTTAACACTTCAAAAAGTTGTGTGGATGACAGCATGAATAGAGCTGGTAGCATCGCACCATTTTCCCCCAGTATGGAGGTTTCTGGAAGCTGTGCCCTGTGTGTGCACGGCTTATAAAGGGGGGAAAATGGCCAATCTCAGTCTTCTTCCCCACTGCCCCCACCACCGATCAGAAACACCAGGCTTAGGACAGAGGCTCATACTAGCCTGGACTTCACAGCTGCAGGTCAGATAGAGGACTGGCAGGTGCCTGATATCTCAGTGTTTGGTGGCCAGGAAACCATCTAGCCAGAAGCTGCAAGAGTGAGGAAACTGAGGAAATGAAGCCTTCACTGCATTCTAGTGTCTTCCCCTGGAACATGTACAACTCTCAACTGCCTTAGGTCATTGAAGGAGAAACCGAAGCCCTGAAAGGGGGAAACCACTAGGCGAGGCTGTCAAGTTCAGCACAGGCTCCTGAACCCAAGCTCCAGCCATGTCACTGCCCCCCCACCAAGTGGCACTCAGGTGAGTGGCTTCAAGCCCAGCCTGGGCTGCCCGAATGAGGAATGTTCTCCTGCTGAGCAGGCCAGAAAGAGCAGCCAGCAAGGGCTGCCACTCCCCTGAGAACCAGCCAGGCTCCTGCAGCTGCCAGGACCGGCCAGTCCGGTACAGCTTCCAGCTGCCTGCTCACACCACCACCAGCTACGAGGACACATACCGCGAGAAACCACATTGTTTTGTAAAGAATGGTCCACGTGTGCCCTAACCTGACTGTGGGGTCCTTACCTTTTGCTGCTGCTTGGGGATCATTACAATTTGCTTTGTCCTCAGGGGTGTACATGGAGGTTGCACGTAGTACTAGTTCATTCTGGAAAAATCATCCTCAGTGGAAATTCTTAGTGCCCAATTGCTGCCTGATGGTTGTATTTTAACCTGAGGACGGCACTGTCATCTAAGCCAAAGTAGACCGAGATAGTCACCCCATGTGGGTGATCTCGGTGTGGGCACAGAATTATGCTTCATTATGGTGCTGTGGGAAAAAACAAACTGGATGTCCAATCAAAGGTTCTGGGTGCAGGTCTCCCTCCCACTGACCTTCATGGGACCTTGGGGAAGCTCTTGTTTTTTTTGTTTTTTTTTTTTTGAGACAGAGTCTCACTCTTGCTCAGGCTAGAGTGCCGTGGCGTCAGCCTAGCTCACAGCAACCTCAAACTCCTGGGCTGAAGCAATCCTCCTGCCTCAGCCTCTGGAGTAGCTGGGACTACAGGCATGCGCCACCATGCCCGGCTAATTTTTTACATATATATTTTTAGTTGTCCAGCTAATTTCTTTCTATTTTTTTAGTAGAGACGGGGTCTCGCTCTTGCTCAGTCTGGTCTCGAACTCCTGAGCTCAAACGATCCGCCCGCCTCGGCCTCCCAGATTGCGGAAGCTCTTGACCTCTGAGGTCCTAGCATCCTCTGTTGTAATACAAGGGGACCCTTCACCACCACTCAGGAGGTGCTAAAGACTGGGAAAAAAAGGCTTCCATTTCTGTTTGGATCTCCACCTACTTCCAAAAATGTTTTTGTGACAGTCTGCAATGAAGGAAACATACACAGTAAGACTGATTATAGAAAGAAAAGCTCCAACGCCGTGTTGAGGGGGCATAAGGAAAATAGAATTTTAAACACACAGAGCTGACAAAGTGGCAGGTAAACATTCAGAAGTTCTGATATGAGAGAAAGTGAACTTTGCGTGTATCCAGTACCTGGTACTGCTGCTCAAAAGGAAACTAGGTGATCCATCATCCAGCCCCAATGAAAGGTGGCATTTTGATTCATTTATATCTTTTGAAAAACAACATTACACATGTATCAAGAGAAAAATGAAAGTCTCTCTCCACTCTTAAGTATCTGTGTGAATGAAACAATCCCTAAGAATAAAAGGCTGCATACAAAGTCGTGCAACTGCTTCCAAAGGTCCAATAATAGCAGACCATTAAAATAAATTTATGTGTACATATGCACACATGCACACACATTCAATGCAATATTACGTGGTAATCCAAAACACTAAGAAACCATGGGGAAATATTTGTGACAATGTTAAGTGAAACCAAATGCAAAAGGATGTATATGATGATTAGAGGCACCGTGGCATGTTTTCATAGAGATGGTAGAACAGCACATTCTAACCACTGAACATAATCCTGTTATGCTGGTAAGATTCTGTGTGTGTGTGTGTGTGTGTTTCTTTTCATAAAAAGAAATCTCATGCTGTTTTTACAAACTTTTTTGTGGAGATAAATATCACAGAAATAATATTTCATGCCTCCTAGCTCTCTGTAGGCCCCCTTTAACTTTGCACACATAGGCAAGTATGATTTCAATCTTCTTAAAAGTAGTTAATATCTTTGGGGGATGGGAGTAGAAGTTTAGACATTAAACAAAGCCCACAAAGGGAATCTGTGACCTTGGCAGCCTTTGGCTACTACCCCAATGTCCATGGTCACTAGCTTTGAACCCAAGGAGTTGGCATGTCAGAGTGAGAATGCCCTCAG
This sequence comes from Varecia variegata, assembly GCA_028533085.1. Classification (NCBI taxonomy): domain Eukaryota; kingdom Metazoa; phylum Chordata; class Mammalia; order Primates; family Lemuridae; genus Varecia; species Varecia variegata. The sequence goes on from CM052443.1 coordinate 21,678,870, forward strand.
CTGGGGGTCTCAGGTTCAATGCCGCCTGACCTTGGCCAAAGTCACTGCTCAGCCGGGCCTTACTTCCTCATCTGCAAAACAAGTTGGTTGAGATCAGTGAACTCTGAAGTCCTTTTTCCTTTAAGGTTCAGTGATTTTATGATTCTCTGAATCTCCACCAAAATAAATACCTTTTTATATGTGAAAAACTTTGCAATGAAACATTTCTACAATAAAAAATGTATATAGGCCGGGCACGGTGGCCCACGCCTGTAATCCCAGCACTCTGGGAGACCAAAGTGGGAGGATCGTTTGAGGTCAGAAGTTCAAGACCAGCCTGCCAAAGATCAGCCCTAATAAGACCAGCCCATCTCTACTAAAAATAGAAAATATTAGTCAGGTGTGGTGGCGCATGCCTGTAGTCCCACCTACTCGGCAGGCTGAGGCAGAAGGATCACCTGAGCTCAGGCGTTTGAGGTTGCCATGAACTAGGCTGATGCCACGGCACTGTAGCCCAGACAACAGAGCGAGACTCTGTCACAAAAATAAAAAAATAAAAAAATTATATATGTTTTTTATATATTTTTGTATATATTTATATATTTTCTCAAAAGGCAGAGCAGACCAACATAGGAGGGTATAATGTGGAGTTAGGCAGACAAAGGTTTGAATCCCAGTTTGCCACTTCTGAGATGTTCATTCTTTTAGGAAATTATTTAATCTTGCTGTAACAGGAGATTAAATCTATTGATTTATGAAACTCAACAATGATACTGAGTTACTAAAAACACCTGGCTAAAACAACATTCAAGCCATAAGGCAAACATATACAACAAAATAGAAAAGTCATATGCAATAATTTGTCTATTTTTAGAAGATCCAAAGATATTCGGAAAGGTTATATACTTCCAAGAACCATAAACGCCAGATTTCTCAAGACAGTCCTGATTTCTTGTCATCTGATTGCCCGTTGTTCCCATAAGGACGCACGTGTCCTGGTTTCTGTTTGGAAAATGTAGTCACAGTGCACCTCATGGTTGCACAGAGACCCATGCTCCTCCCAGACCAAGAAGACTTTCTGATTTTGAAGGATGCACTTTCCTCTCACAAGCACAACACTCAAGTACAATGCTCTTTATCGGGCTAGATTCTTGCCTGACTTCTGCATTAGGATGGTCTAGTGGACAAAGTTGGAGGCTGGATAGCCTAATTCTGAGGCCCCAATATTTAACTGTGTGATCCTAGGAAAGTGACTCACCCAGTTTGGACTGTGGTTGCCTGGGGAGGAGGCTGGTTTGGGATGTAATGGAGGCTGTGGCTTTCTAATGCAATGCTCTTCTGTTAGAAATATGCACTCTTACTGAAGCCTTTAAATAAATGCTCCCGGTTCCACCCCAATCCCTACATGAAGTCACTTGAACCCATGGCTTCTTGGTTTATCCTCCACGGAGCTGCGGGGCTGGTGCTCGGTGCAGACCTGCGCAGGACGGGCATGGAGATCCCTCAGCGCTGTCTGGATGGAACCCAGGGGGCAATATTATCATCTGACCCCAAACAGAACAAGCCCCGGAAGATCGTCAATTTCCCTAAATCGGTGGCTGGATACATGTTTAATGCATTCTTGTCAACTCAGAGTAAGACACATAGTACTCCGGGTCACGAAGAGGCAAAAGGACCCATGGGGGAGGAGGGGTGGTGCAGAAAAGGGACACATTTGAAAGGTGCTTTAAAAAAATACCCTAAGCGTTTCTTTGTTAGTACCACATCCAGAAGAATAAAAACCGAGGGGAGGGGACGCTGTGGCGGTGAGGAACTGAGGTGTTCTATTTGCAAAGCACAGGCCTACGCAAGCAGCAGTGGCTTCAGCAGGCAGCTGAGCACTTACGGAGAGGCTACACCCCTTTTTCTGATGCTCTGGTATTCGCGGAATGGGCCCCTGTGCTGGTTTGAGGACTAGACACAGATGGGAAATTTCCCTTCCAGTAAAGGCAGGCATAGAAGTATCACTTAGATACAAAACTCACCACTCGCCTTTCCCAGAGTCTGGCCAACCCGCCCCCACCCCTCCATGGGCTCCCTCCCTGCCCCTCCGGCACCCTCTCCCCTCAGCCAGCTGCCGACCCCTCTCTCTGGCTTTTCCCAAGATGTGCCTCACAACTGCCCCTCTAGCCTGGCCCCTAGATTCTTCCTGAGTATTTGCATTGTAGCCTTTGCTTGCACCTGCTACACAGCTCCTCCCCCTCCCTCCCCTCTCAGGGGTCTGCCCTAACCCCCCTCCCACCCATTAGCAGATTCCCAGGCACAGCACTACAGCCGCAGAATGAAAAAGGCCAGTGGAAGCTTCCTTCGCCCTGCCCACCTGCCCTGCGCAGGCTTTTAGGGGACGCCCCTGGGGAGCCCCTCCCTCACCTCCCCTTCTTTCCCCCAGGCCTTCTTCTTTCATCTGTTGTCCCCGGTTCCCAGGGTCTCTCTGCTATTTCTCTAATTTGTTTATTGATTTGGAGAATCATATCACTTTTGTTCTGCAAAAGAAAGAGCCTGGTGCAGAGGACACATTCAACCGGCATGAGGAAGGCCATATTACAGACAAACTCTGGACATGGGGGCCGAGTGGATCCTCCAAGATCATTTCTTTCAAGCTTGTCCCTTCACAGATGAAACAGAGGCCAAGAGAAGCTGCAGGTCCCCTGTCCCTGGGCATCTGTGTGTCCCTTAGGCTGTCATTTTGCTGTCTGAGTCTCCATTTCCTCATATGCCTGGCAACAGAAACAACGTGTTGCAACTTCAAAGAAAACCTCGAAGGTGGCCATTGTGTCGGTTGACCAAAGCAGTGAACAGGTGACTCTGGCTGCAGCCTCATCCTTAACACATGAGTCCCATCACTCACCCTGCACACTCCACGGGACGCAAAAAAAAAAAAAAAAAAAAAAAAAATCACTGCACGCATGAACAGCACAGGAATATTCAACACAGGTATTAGTAGTATCAGAAAACAATGAAAAGCTTCAGATTTCTGGAACTTACATATCTCCAGCTCCAAGAAAATGACCAAAGTAAATAGAAGCAATAGGGGATCTGATAAGATATGTTCTATTTGATAATCCAAATGTCTATTGCCCATTTCTTCCTTCCTGGCCCCTGGGAAGTAGACACCGGCTGCCCCTACAGCGCTCCCCTTTGAATTCAGCTCTTAGTTCAAAGTTCACTTCAGAACCCCTCCCAGCAATTCCTAAAGTCCCGATGGTTTTTACCGCATATGTTAAGGTTGGATTGTGTATGGTCTAATTTTGTTCCCTCATCAAGAGGGAGTTGAATCCTTACTGGTGAGAACAATACCTTCTATTATCCCATAGTGCCCAGCGTGCGCTGGACACAACAGTATGAGCTTAGGAAATACCAGTTTTTTGAGTTCTGAACGCAGAAGAGAACAGGAATCCACGTCCATACTTAGCGCCTGGCATAGCGTGTGCCATGGCCAATAGCTCCACATCTTCCCACCCAGACATGAGGGTCTGCAGTATGAGGCAGTCCTCCCTGCCCAACAATATGCTTATGATACTAGAGGCAGGGTACAGAGCCAAATTTATGAGATTTCAATTGACATTAAGTACCACTGAACAGGATTCAAGGACCCTAAATTCCACATATGTCATCTTCATAGCCACCTCTACACACCTGGACTCATGCTATTTCACCTACTAGGAAAGCCTCCTTGCCAAATCTGATCATTAAATGCAAGCCCATTTTTAAAAACCTGTTCAGGTTCTGACCTTCTGGCATACTAGAATAGCTGCACAAGTTGGACACTGCCCGGCATCGGAGGCCACGGCTCAGAGTGCGGCAAGCCTGTAGCTACCAGCCCTAAAAATCTCTGCTCATATGGATCTCTGATTTTAAAACAGTTGCTATGTGTGTGCTCTAATCAAACATTCCATTAAATAAAGAGGGAATTTTATTTAGTCTCTGCTTATCACTGGAAGCGTCTACTTCCTAGGCCACCTAAAATTTGCCATCATTTAAACTAGCAGACAGTATTTCTGTTTTGCCAATTCTAGACGTGTAAGAAGCCATATATAACTGTTGCCCAATATATTGTAATGAATTCAATTTTAAGGAATGGGAGGCACTCAACCTGGCCCTTGGGTCTGGCCGTCTGTTTACTTTGCTGTCTGATTTCTTTGGGCCAAAACTCCTCCCAATCTTACACAACAACCTCCGTTTCTACCACAACCATCTTGCATCTAGTGTAGGTTTTTGCATGAGGCAAGTTCTTGATATATTTTTACAGAAATTTTCCCAAATCAAATAAACTGGTGGTAGCTTCTAGAAGATTCTATTCTGTGGTTATGAGTGTGGTTCTCCTTACCAACTTGTCCCCCTGTTTCCTCACTCCCACTGGCTTTAGGTGACGTGACGCTTCTCTGCTCCTTCAGCCCTTGCTTCGAATGCATTAATAGAACTCATTCTCAGGTTACTTTTTGCCTGGCTCCCCCCTTGGACTGGGGGTTCCTGGAGGGCAAGAGCCCTCATCCTTACTCATTGTCATAGGACTTGCTAGATAGATGTTAGTACTTGAACAATGGTGTTTATGGACTCCATAAGAGAACAGGACAAAAGGACCTAAAAATCCGACCTGTCAGAGAACCACCAGCACTATTCTACCACCTTAGAAGAGTTGGGGGCCCCAGGATTTTTTGAGAGCAGAAAACCCATCAGGGTTCCCAAGTGCCAAGGCGGAAGTGGTCCACTGGTGCGCGAGCTCTCAGAACACCCTGCGTTTATGACTCGAGTCTTGCATCTGCAGCACTCAGCACAGGGTCTGGCACATTCTACACAATTACTATGTGTTTGCTGCACAAATTAATGACTGAATACAACTGGATCAATCCTCTTGTACTCTCTTTCCTCAGGAGGCAAAGCTGTGTAAGTTTCCCTTTTTAATGATGGCAAAATCATAGAATTGCAGAGCCTGGAGGAGCTGGGGTGCTGGTTCCAGTTTCTCACTTACAGATGGATACTCTGGGGTCCAAGATCTCACAGAAGGCATCCTGCTCCCAGTCTAGCACGCGTTCAACTCTGTCACACTGTCACACTCTGCAGGAAATCCAAGCCTCGAGAGCCTGTGGGGCCTATGGCTGAGCACAAGGCGCCTGGCTTCTTTCTTTCCACCTCCATCCAGCACTTGTCCCTCCAGAACGAAGAAGAGCTTCCTCTAGGAAAGAGAAAAAAAGCCCTTCTTCTTCCCAGGAAACAGCCTGAAGTTTTTGCAGCCTCTGCCATGTAAAAACACGGGGAGGAGCCGTCATCACAGGGTATCTTCCAAAGGGAATGCCTCCATTTCAAAGACAACCTGAAAGGACATAGCCACAGAAGGGACTGTTCAACTTCAGTTTTGTTTGACTGTCGAACATCAGTGGAAAAGACTCTCCTAGAGACAGCTGTGGACAACGTTACAAAGAAACTACATTCAGTTTTGTTTTTCTTGTTTAAAGTGGACTAGTGCCTTCCTCCCTTGTTATAGCATGTCTCCTCTCTGTTCTGTGGATAACTGATGCTCAGAATGAACATGTCACTGATGTGGCCCCAAAAAGACCTCTGGAGTCACCCATCGTTAATGCCACAGAAGGGACAATCACGGTGCCACTCCTGGCCCTCGAGGTTTTTCACATCAAAGAAGACAATGTGGAAACAAGAGAAAGCCCAGGTGTGTTGAAGTGTGGCATTTTCTGTACTCTGAAGCTCTCCCCAAATCATAAATGCCAAGGAAATCCTGCCCCAAAAGTTACCCTTTTTCAGCTTACGTGTTGGATTCATCCCAGCTCACATCTAGAAACTTGATTTTCAAAGCGTTGGCAGGAGCTGATTCACTGTGCGACTGGGCTCCGACACCAGTGTCATCACGGGACAGGCAACTGCCCCGGAGCCCACAGGACAGAGACAAAGACACGCAGCCAGAGCAGCAACAGGTCCGCTCAAGGGGACGGCACACGTTGCCCAGCCGGCATGCAAAAACTATTTCGAACACCATGATGGGGAGAATGAAAAGCCATTGTTCATTTAATAAAATAGTTCACCTCACAATTGGTTGAGAGGCCATTTCCTGTTGCTCACTCACGGTTGTTTTATGGCCCTCAAACTATTTTCGAGAGGAATACAGCAGCACTAAAAATCAATCAGAATTCTAGCCAAATCATAGATGTCGAAAGGGATCCTGTGTTTCAATAAAAAAATGATTGAATTTGGCAAAGAAATGAATTTATTCCAGTGTTTTAGGAATGAGACCACTATCACCGTGGTGCAGGGCTTGGCCTCTGCAGGGGTGTGTGTGTGTGTGTGTGTGTGTGCATGAGTGTGTGTGCACAACAGGAAAGAGAGTGTAGGGGACAGAGGCAGAGAACCATGCCTGTGGGGACGTACAGGTAGGTCTCCTCGCTGAGACCTGGACACCACCGCGTCCTCCCCTCCTCTGCAAGCCCCTAATTCTGTAAGTCCCAGACAGGTTGATGGGGCAGCTGCTCAGGCCCCCCAGTCATGCTTCTGGGCCTCCACGAGCTCATTTCTATGGGCAACCAGATCACACTGCTATTCTCTGGCGAACCGGCCAGCTGTCCTGCTCAGAAAAGCCACCACACCAATCTTCAGAGCATGAAAAGCCAACTGCCTCCCTGCCCGTGTCAGTATTTGACCTTTTACTCCAGGAATGCTGATCTCTGCTGGGCATCCCCACCCACGGGCCTCAACACGAGACCTTTGCACCCCCTGCGCGAGGGCAGGCTTGTGCCCCACATAGGGACAGCTGTGCTGTGTTGCTTTGCTCCTCCTTATGGTCCGGGAAGAAAGACAGACGTTCACATTCATCGTTAGCGCAAAGGTTTAACTTCAACTTTAAATAAAATTGCTTCCTACCCCCTTCCTTCCTCAGTTCTGTTGGTATCTATAGCAGTCACAGGTCTACGGCTCGACTGTGCTCCATACACGGGCAGGCACGGCTTATAGTCAGAGTCACAGGACTGCTCTGTGGCAGGAGGACAAACCGTGAAACCCACGACCTTTTTTGCAGCCAGCACAAATTCACCAACCCATAATTATTTTCACTGGTCTCTCCCTCCTTTTGTAAAGTGTGTGGGGCAGTGTGGCAGGGACATGCATGAAAAATTGTGTGTGTGTGTGTGTGCGTGCACACATGTGCACAGGTGTGAGTGAGCACAATTGTGTGTGAGTGCACGTGTGTGCATGTGTGTGTATTCATTTACACATGTCCACCTGGATGAATGTTCAGAGAGTGACAGGTGGATGGGTCAGGGTTGCAGCAGCCTGGAAAATGTCTTGTAAGGCTGGATTTGTCTCTTCATGAATAAAGTATGTTAGATTTCCAAAGAATTTCAAATTTAAGGTCTGGTCTAATATCTTACAGCAAGTTATCTGCAAAAAGACCCAAGCAGAGTACATAATAGAATTGTTCTCAAGAAATCTGTGTTCAAGTCTGACTTTGAGATGAACATGAGCTCTTAGGATAAACTTCCCCAATTGGAATCCTAGCTTTTCAATCTGGAAGATGAGAAAGGTGGAGCTTTGCTGGGTCATGAACCCCTTTCAGAATTTTCTTTTTCTTTTTTTCTTTTTTTTTTTTTTTTTTGAAATTTACATTGCTTTCCCCAGAAAACACACATATTCACATGTGAATATGATTATGTATGACATTCAAAGGAGTAATCATATGAAGTTGCTTACTGAGTTAGGTGATGTCCAGTGTTCCTTCAGGCTTTAAAAATCTCTTTTTTTATATTTCTGAGCAAGAACATCAGTGCCTGCAAGCTTCCGTTTCAACTTCTCTTTTCCTCATTCCCTCAACGCAATGATCTACATGCAAAGTCACAGCAAGCTCCGAAGCTCTCAAGTTCTATAAAACTGCTTCCCAAACCCCAAATGGACATGGCATGCTAAGAAGTAAAAGATTACAACCATTAAGATTTCCAATCCCTTAATCAAACAGCCCTTACTCAGCTGTGGCAGTGATTGTTCGGAAAGCTTTGGGAATGGACATCTCTATCATAACTCTGTTTCCTGGGGGTCCCCTGTCTCAAATGCTACACGGACACCAGAAACCATGAAGACAGGGGTACACTGCTTTCGCTCTTCGTAAGGTTACCATCCCTCCATCTGTATACAAGTGTTCTAGTGCACTCTTCATTTTCTTCCTTAAAATCACTTAATTTTATATTGTAGAGGGCGCCTTGTACATTATCTAGTTCAATATCCCCATTTGAGGTGACTGCTCAGGAAGGACACTCCCCTGGTAAAATTAAGACTCAGACCCAGTTCTATTGACTCTCAAATCTTGATTTTTTTTTTTCCTTTGTCCTTTTCTGCCTGTTTCAGAGTCCCCACACAGGAAAATAAAGCATAGTGAATATGTGTCGGGAGGAGAAAAAAAGTAGGGATATTTTGTGAAACAAAGAAAAGCGTACCCAGGATAAGAGCTCCCCACTGCCTTCCTTTCCAGCAAATGCAGCGACAAAACCCAGGAAATCCACGGGGACCTGTACAAACGGGGCAGAAAATAATCCTCTCAGGAAGCTCTAAAGGACAATTTGCCTCTTGCAGGGCAGATGGGAGTGAGCCTGGGGTACGTGCCGGTCGGTCCCAGCACTGACTCTTTCCAACAGAGTCTGGGGACTCCCGCCTCCTGCCTTAGATTGACCTTTCCTAACTTTGACAACCACTCGCTGTCCACTGACCCACAGCTCCAGGCAGAGCTTCTCATGGGCACTTTGGACTGATGTCCCATGAATCAGGCCTCCTAACACTCGAGTTTGGGTTTTCTCTGCTTCCTCCACCCCTCAGCAATGAACTGTGGCCCGTGAGAGCCAGAGCTCTTGCTTAAAGGAACAAAGTTATCTGTGCTGTGCGGACTTCGTTAAGGACGAATTGCTTAACAGAGCCTCTTCCCTGGATCCAGCAAAATGCTAAAGGTGACTTTTTGATCCAGTTTTTATGAGCTGGTTCCTCAAATGTTCGTTCCTCTCACAGTTTCAAGGAGCCAGTCAGGATGTCAGATTAATTTTCCTTTCCAATCCTAAGGGCAGGAATCAAACATATACATTATCCTTCCCTGAGATATGTATGTCCAGACTGGGAGAATGAGGGTAATGGTTATGATGGAATTAATATTTTAAGCTTTCAATTTTTCCGGAGTTGTCTTTGTGTGAGAATGATGAGAAATCTCATGTTTCTAGGATCATCTAATTGCAGTTTTGAAAGTCATAGAACCCAAGTTTCATCCAACTGTTTCTTACATAGTCCTCTTTCAAAATAATTAGGTTTCCCAAACTTCTGCTCTATTCCCTGTTGCCTCCCAGAACCTTCCAGTAGCTCAACAGAAAGGAGCAACTCTCTCGCTGGGACAAGCGGAGCCATCTGTGCCAAGAATCACCTTTCAGCATTCTGCTGCCAATAGTTAAAACACAGACACGGTCCACACTACTGGATGTTGTATACCGCCGCAGGGCACCTAATCCTACTTTGTGTAGGATTTGCACCCTATTGGTGGTTAGGATGTGGGAAAGAAAGGATTTGTAGCAACTCTTGGTTACTCACAAGTCACTGGCTAATGGCAATTACCTTGTTTTGAGCAAGTTTCTTCCTTGGTCATTTGCTGAAACCTTTTCCCCCGGCCCCACGACAGCAAATGCTTAGGGTCAGCAAAATCATGTTAAGATGAGCCTGGTTAAATATAATTAGAGGGGGAAACAAGCTCTGGAAGGGAAATTGGGTTTCCCAAATGCATGTCCTGCTGGGTCTCCCCACGGCCCACCATGTGTTCAAGGAAAACCGATTTCCTCCTCAGTGGCTCTGAAGAGGGTCTAGCATCTGTCAACACCTGTTCTGCTTTCTTCTTGGAATTAGCCTCGGTTCCTCTCCATACATCCTGACCAGCAGATCCTCGTTGGCTAAACTCAGGTCTTCCCTCTGAAGCCTTCCTGAGCTACCCTGGCTGACTCTGACCTTTCCCAACTCTGAAGTCTTTGCTTCAAATGAAACTTAGCTGGCAAATGGAATGGTGCATGTCAGTTGAACTAGTGAAGACTTGAAAATGGAACAACACATGGAAGGCCTCTGTGTGGGGTGCTCAAAGGCTAGTGGGGAGACGAACAGAGAAACAAATAATTATAAGGAAGTGTGAAGGAGGGTCTATCGGTCAGGGTCTTAACAGGACACAGATGGCACACCCAAATCAGGGTTGTTAAGGAGAACTAATTGACAATGGTGTGGATAAATGGAACAGCAGCACAAGGAAACATTAATAGAGAAGCTGTTACTGCCTCTCAGCTTAAAGTTACTGGACCCACCAGAGCCTCCAGAGGGCTGGTGGTGTTTCAATGTCTTCTTTCTCCAATTTCATCTCCATTTCACTAGAAACACCTTTTCAAGGGGCAGATATGAAGATCCCACTGCCTCTTTCTTGGTTCTGAGAGCTTTGCTGGCCCTGAGGGTGAAGCCCAGACTCCTCAGCTTGCTCCTCCAGGTCCTGCAGCACCAGGACCCAGCCCACGTATCCAGCTTGACACTCCCCACGCTGAAGCTGCCATCGTCTATGCTGCCATCTCCCTGCGAATTCCATCGCCCTCAACTGGAATGCTGTGTTTAACCAGCCAAGTCCTACTTGGCCTTCAAGATTCAACACAAATATTTCTCTTCCTATTAGCCTAGCCTAACCCCCCCAGTGGAAGTATTTCACTTCAGCCTGCAAGCTCCGTGTCCCCTGCATCTCTTTCAGCTCCCCAAAAGGTGCATGGTGAAGGAGGTCTGAGTTTAAGCAGGGACAGAGAGACAGTGGCCAACAAGACATATATCCTCTCTCAATCTTGGACTTCTTCCACAATATCACGTGGTCACGTCCCAAAGGACCCATTTCCTCTTTTTGTAATCAGGAGGTCAAGATAATTCAGGGAAGATTCAAAAATAACATTTGTGGCTGCTAAAATTGGTTATATCCATATATCCACACACACAAAATGTGGAAAACAACATGATGAGGACAACTCAATGAGCAGGAATAACAATGATAACGATAGTTATTTGAAATCCTCTTCTGAGGTGCCACCCTGGTCTCATGCCATCGGTACTATGATTTCCAGAGGCCCCAGCGAGTGTTGGGTTCCTACAGTAGCACTGTCAGGACACCCTAAATCAGCAATATAAATCCTTTTAGAAATGAGTGACCCTACTAGTTCTTCGGTATCAGGAATAATTAAAAATTAACCAAGGAGGCAGAAAGGGTCTTCAGCAAATAAATCCAAAAGGATTAGCTGTTGATTGGCCCAGGGGAGTCTATGTTATTACCACTTGGGGGCTTTGCTTTGCTCTCAAAGTCAAAGTAAAACTGCCAAGTACTTTTGACCTGAAGCATCTCAAAGTAATAAATAAATAAATAGATAAATAAATAAATAAATAAATAAGCACCGAATACAAATGTGAATTGCCTGTAAAAGGGTGCATGGACAATTTAAGATAGGATAGAAAAGTTTTCATGATTCTACATTGAGTAAAATAAATTTAAAACACTTCTTGGTAGAGTAGCTACTAACATCTTAACAGAAAACACAAAAAATAAACTCAAGATCGAAAAATGAAATCAGTGGACATAAATTTTAGATCTACAATGTAAACATGGCATCAAGAAAGAAACTTTATCCAGAAGCTATAAAACGTAGTTTTAATATATACCATTCCCTGTGCCCTGAGCCTCAATCGGTCTGAGCTTGCATTATATTGCCAAGGTTGTGCTGTGCAAAATAGTTGCCATGTAAAAAAAATAAATAAATAAGATTCCTAGTGTTGCCATCCAGAACTTACAGTAATAGTTAGGGGTGAAGACTGACACACTCGAGACAGTTTTGTGCCCAGATCTACACTGGCTGTCTAGGGCTTACTGTGAGTGATCATGGAGTCCTAAGATGGAAGCTGTCAGTTTACGCAGGGTAAATCGGCATGTAGAAGTTAGTTATAAAAAGAGGATAAGAGAGGACAATGGCTAGGTGGCACAGAGGAGGGAAACTGAGTCCTTTAAACATAAGGTCATTGCATTAAATCACCATTACCAAGCCAGGTGTGGTGGCACATACCTATAGAACCCGCTACTTGGGAGGCTGCAGCAGGAAGCTTGCTTGAGCCCAGGAGTTCCACGCTATAGTGTGCTGTGATCGTGCCTGTGAATAACAGCCACTGCACTCCAGCCTGGGCAACAAGTGAGACCCCATTTCTTATAAACAAAAGTACCATTACCAGAAAGAGAAGGTGCTTATTATGAGCAAAGATCTACTGTGGCAAAACAAAGCTCAGTGAGATGTAGGCTTGTTTTCAGCATCTTTAGGATTTAAGTGTTAATAGTAGTCACATAAGTGGGAGAATCCCAATAAACTGGGGCATCAATATATAGATATATGGAGATCTTTGTGATGGCAGAGAGAAAGATGTATACGCATACAGAGATAGAGAGAGAAAGAGAGAGCTTAGAATGAAACTATCTTGAAAGATACCAAAGGGAGATGGTGTTATGTGGGAGATTCAGACATGACGCATTAGCAAGGGACAGGCTTTGGTGATCATTCCTGCTAAAATATGCCAGTGGCAGAAGACAGATTCATAAGCTTTAAGAAAAAACAAAAACAGTGTTTGAAAGTTATCCATAAGCAGAAACAAATTTTAAAACATAAATGAAATTACCTTGCCTTTCTCACAGCTAGATCATCAATTTTACTTCCACATTTTTATATTTCTTCCCAGTTTCCTAATGTAGCATTTCCTTTACCTACCATCATGCTTGTACATGTGAACACACATAATACTTTAGAATAATGGAAATGTAATGTAACAGGGTCAAAGAGGAAAGGAAGGTCTGAAGCATGAGTTCTAGACTTTCCAGCACACTTTTATGCCAAGCATGGAAGAGCTGAGCTGCCGGCCTTTTACCCTAAAACCTAGTTCAGACACTTACAGTTTAGTGTACAAGAATGGGGCTGAATGAGTTGGTTCTCCCTGCAGCCCTACCACTGCCTTATCTGGTTGACCCGGGGTGAGTGAAGTGTTATTTCCTTTGTTGAATGAATGAGTCTGGCCAGCTGATCTGTCTTTGGATGCCCAAACCCAGCGTGCTCTCACCCAGCAAGCTCAGAGCTAAGCTCAAGGCTGTGCTCAGGCTATGGGGAAATCAATAAGAGGATGATAGTTCATGCTATCATGAAAAAGGTGAACTAGCTCAGAAAAAAAGTAGTAAATGCAAAAATGAAGAAAGAACAGTTCGACAGACCAGGGAAATGCAGATGAAGTTGTAAAAAAAAAAAATAAACTAATCAAAGTTAAAGAAAAGAGATGTCTGGGGTAAATGTACCCTTGGAGAAGCCCCCCCCCAAAAATGGCTTTTGAAGGGGGTGGTATTTGAGCAAGAAATTGAAGAACTGGCAGGCTGCGAGATGGCAAAGGAAGAGGAGGAGTGTGCACACACACGCACTTATCCACGTGCACACACGTGGACCCACAGCCACCCCTGTGGGTGTCTGGCAGCTGGTGGACACACAGAGCAAGTCAACTTCTTAGGTATGTGGCTGAGTGGCACTGAGCAGGTTCCCCCATCCAAGTTTCCAATGCCAACTTTCAACACGTTGAAAATACTTCTATTACTTTATTATTAAATTGCTTGGGATCTTAAGGGGTTTTCATCTCCAAATTCTTCCTATACACCAAAATCCCTACAGAGAAGACATTTCCTAAGTCAGTTCTCCTCAAAATTCAGTTGTACGGGCAAAGTGTGAGGACTGCAAACAGCGGAGGTCTTAGAAGGCTAAGGAGTTGAAGCACACACAGTGCTTCCTTCAGGGCAGCCAGGATCCTTAAACAGCCTTGTGCCCAAGGCCCTCAAAGGGATTTCAAAGCATTATTTATGTCTCACCGTGTCTTTCCAAGAAAAGTAAATCATGCTGACTGATAACTGACACGGCATGGTGAAGCTGAAGCCTTTGCACAGGCCACACAAGAATGTTCCACAATAAAACCCCAATGAGGCTGGGCATGGTGGCTCATGCTTGTAATTCAAGCACTTTGGGAGGCCCCAGCAGGAGGATCATTTGAGGCCAGGAGTTCAAGACCAGCCTGAGCAATAGCAAGACCCCATCTCTACAAAAACAAGCAAACAAAAAAATTAACTGGGCATGGTCGCATACACCTGTAGTTCTAACTATTTGGGAGGCTGAGGTGGGAGGATCACTTGAGCCTAAGAGTCTGAGGTTGCAGTGATCTATAATAATGCCACTGCACTCCAGCCTGGATGACAGAGCAACACCCTATCTCAAAAAATTAAAAAAAAAAAAAAAAACAACGAGAGTATAGGGGATGATGCACCCTTGTTAGAAATCACTACCTCAGGCTGAGCTCAGTTTTTTTTGCTTAAAAGAAGAGGGTTGGATTTAATGGTCCCCAAGCTCCCTTCTAATACTCAAGTTCTGTGTTTCTGTGTTTGGGGCAAGTTGAATCATATTTATGGGCCTTTGCTTTCCTCATAGTGGATGGAACTGCAGATTCTCTAACGGACCATAAGAGTTGCAAAAATAGTTTGAGATCCTTTAGTAAAAGCATTAAATTTTTTAAAGTACCCATTAGAAACAGGGGAAAAGCCAGACACAAAAACCAGTCCTTAAAAAAATAAGCTAGCCACAGGAAAACTTTTAAACAGCTCTCTTACTCTATTTTATATCTACTATTCTGCCAGAATGTTCTTCTCCAGGCTCTCCACTGACTCCACAGTTCAATTTCCAAAAATTCATTTTATATAATCGCTTCAGGAAAATATCTACTGCCTGAAATGAGGTTCACCTGATTTGAGGCAGAGTATAATACTCCACGAGGAGGACTCCCGAGCATTTTGGTGGACATCCTCTGGCCTAAGCTACTGTATTTATTCTTCCCTTTCATCCTTAGAACCTGAAAGGAAACAAATGTCACACGCTGCCTCATAGGCCCACACACGCATACACACACTATACCCTTCACTTTAAGACCAATGAGGTTAACCCATTCAATTCTATAACTGCTTGGTCTGTTTCCCGTGTTTCAAGTGCCCCTCTTTCTTCAAATCCATGCATATCTGGGCAACTGGTTTGCCAAAAAGTATAGATGGCTGAAGACAATTTACTTATACAAGATACAATAGCTTTTCTTTTCCCGATAATTAATTCATTAGCAAAAAGAGTGACAGATGGAAAAGGAAAAGAAGAAAATAAATTGTCCCAATAATATGATGCCATTTTCCACACACTTCTCTATTATTTTTCAATAAACCATGAGAGGACACCCACTACTTTATGAAAAGATGTATGATTTGCCTAAATCTGAGAAGAGTTTTCTCCCTGAAAACAGTAAATCATAGCTAGATATGAGGAGGCTTCTTTTAAAGAATATACCGGGTTTAGAAGTGGTTAAAATGAAGGAGGTGGCCAGGCGTGGTGGCTCACACCTGTAATCCTAGCACTCTGGGAGGCTGAGGCAGGAGGATCGCTTGAGCTGAGGAGTTTGAGACCAGCCTGAGCAAAAGCGAGACCTTGTCTCTACTAAAAATAGAAAAAATTAGCCAGGCATGGTGTGTGTGCCTGTAGTCCCAGCTACTTGCGAGGCTGAGGCAGGAGGATTCCTTGAGCCCAGGAGTTTGAGGTTGCAGTAAATTAGGCTGACACCATGGTACGCTAGCCGGAGCGACAGAGCAAGATTCTGCCTCCAAAAAAAAAAATGAAAGAAATAAGGAGTTATAGAGAAACATGAAGGAAAGCAAAGAATGAGAAAAAGAATAGTATGAAAAGAGGTGAAGAGGAAAGAATAAGACAGAGAGAAGAGGAAAATGCAAGGAGAATTTAGGAATGTTAGTGAGAGGTTGCCCAACTCCTGATTTCACTGCTGAAGAAAGTGAGACCTAAAGCATGAATAGAGGAAGACCATGGAAAGTCAGAAGAGGAAAACTGAAAAGAAAGAGTAATCAGGAGAGAAGAGAACGGAGGGAAGGAAAAGGGGGCATGAATCTTGAAGCAGCATCTGTGGAGACACGGTGTAAAAAGTCCACGCTCTGAGGAGCACATTCTGTCCTGACCACCAGATGCAATCCTGTGGACATGACTGCGCCGGCTATATTTAGCTCCTGTGTAACTCAAGTCAGTCGAGTTCCATCGGGGCAGCTGCTGCAGAGCCCTGCAGAGATGTTTTACTACCTACCCTGGAATAGCCATGCCAAGGGCCTGGGCCTTCACAGCTACAGAACTCCACTGTGTTTATATACAAAGGAGCAGCATTTTGAACATAACTGATAGGATTGTTAACATAGTTTAATAGTCTGCTGTATAACAGGACAGCATTTTCAGAAGACCAAAGCCATTACTCTTGGTCCCTACCGACATCCCTTCCCCCAATCCCTGCAAGCAAATATTGGCCTTTACCTTATATGGTGTGTTCTCTCCTGAGAACTGCCCTGATTTTCTGGTCTTCACTTCAACTCCAGCAGGGCTCTGTGCTTTGGAAGAATATTTTCCAGTGTCTACTCAAGTACACCCAGGCCCAGCTGACCCACAGAAATACCTATGGGTTTCCTCTGATGACAGGGGAACATGACAGACTCCTACTAAAAAAAAAAAGCTTTGTGATTGGAGGGTTGGCAGATTACCAGCCTGCCTATCTTGAGGCCATGAGTGAAGACCTGCCACCACCCAGAAGAAGGGCTAAGTCCGGGAGTAACTGAGAAAGTCAGGCTTGACCTGAATAAGTCATTAAGATACTAGAAGTCATTGTTCTGGATAAGGCATCCTGCCGGATTCTGTGAGACAAGACCACACCTAGGCTTTCCCTTCTCTCTCGAGGGGATTCAGTTATGACATGGACACAACAATGATCACAGACAGTGGCAAAGGGAATAGATGAACGTGGTCATGATAACTGCTGAGGGAGGAACAGGCAGTTGGAATCTAAGACATGTGGGAAGATTTTTCAAAGGGAGACACTCCTTTCTTGAAGAATGAATTGGGTATTGATAAGCAAGGAGAGCATTCCAGTTGGATGAGATAAAATGACCAAAGATGTCCCCCATGTGTTTGGTCGGGTAGAGTCAACTAAAATTCCCAATCTCCTGCCTTGACAAATATTAATAGATTCTTCATAATTGATTTCTGGAACAAAAGCCATCTGCACAAAGGTTCTTGCCAAGAAGCAACCTCCTGATCTTCGAACCTGAAGCTGGATGTCCCTCTTCTAGGAAATCAGACAAGCGAAGGTAAGCAGAAACTAGCATGGAGAGTGTCTGGGTCCTAAGAAGAATGACTGTCTCTGTTTCAGAAAAAAATACGAGCCCCAGTGACACTGATAGGAAACAAGGATGGAGGCACAAGCCCTGGCCTGAACCTTGAAAAGGACAGTCCCTGGAGGGTGGTGCATGTCAATCATCCCAGCCTGGCAGAGGAGGGCAGGAGAGGCGGCAAGTGCCAGGTGGGGTGAGGAGTTCGCTGTCACCAGAGTTCACCTACTGGCTGTCTAATTCCTTTAACCTGGACTGGACTGAGGGGCCAAGAGAAGAACATTCTCATTAGGGTATGAAATGGATCATTTCCAGTGGCCAGATGGTTCCCCATAAATACATTAATGACTTTATAGGCATGTCTGCCTGGAAAAGTAACAGTTTAACTACCACAGTGTGGGAAATGCTCCCTTTGGATTCTGGGTAAACTAGATAAAAGACCAAGGAATTATTAAAAACTATGTGTTAAATTACTGTCTTTCTAACACCTCATTCTTTTTAGATGACAAGTTCAATCACCAAGTCTAATATTTGGTTTAAAAGAAAAAAAAATAGAATGCTTCAAAACTTCTTTGAATATGGATGGTCCCACTGTTGAGAAACACACACACACACACACACACACATGCACACACGAACTCCTCATTGATAGCAAAGTCAAGGCTTCTACAGCCAAGCATGGCTGTGCAGTGACAGTGCATACCCCGTGGCCAGAAACGAAGACCTGCCACACTTCAGCTGGATGACTTCCCAAATGCAGTCATATACCTGTCAAGAAATCCTTTTCTTCTGCCTCCAAGCAGCTCCCAAACCTGTCTTATCCTCTCTATGTATTCCCCCATCCCCATCCCTCATCCCAACTATCAGAATAGCCTCCTAATTTTTTTCTGGCTCCCTTTCAGCCCTTCGCCATAGAGCTTCCAGAAGGATCTCTTTATAAGAGAATCTAGTCTTGTCATCCCCTACTTAACCCCTTAATGGCTCCTGTTGCTTTTAAGCCAGAGACAGGGAAGTCTTGCTCCAGGTCAGCAAGGACTGGGCCAGGCGTCCACCCCCTCCAGTCTCATCTCTCACTGGCCCCCATCACCGCATCCTACACTGATCTTCCATGTCCTCAAAAGTGCCCAAGCCCCTCAGGGGCTCTTGGAAGAACTTTCTCTTTGCTGGATGCTCTTCCCTCGTCCATTCACTGGTTCCCTCCTGCCCACCTCTCTGCACAGATGCATCAGGAGAGCTTCCTGCCCTTGCCAGCCATATGGGATTGCTTCACAGTCCTTATCATGTTTGAAACTGTTTGTTTATATTTGGATTGTTTGATCCATGCCCATGGGGTCACCCGGGTTGGTGTGTGATCAAGTCTGAGAATGGACATGGAAATCCTTAAAGAGTTACAAGCAGTCTCCCAGTGTAAATCACTGTTTTCCCATTGCTACTTCTAAAGGACTCCCAGTCCCCAAAACAAAATGTAAATGTCACAGCAGTAGCAGCCCTTTCCCCAAACATCAAAAGGAAATGACTTCCAAGGCAGGCTCTTTTGCATGTTGGGCTAAGACAGTAGCAGCCTGCGACCTGGTGAATGATTACCCTTGGGATCTCCTAGCATCAAATAAAAATTCACCCCCCTCAGGCCAGAGGAGCCACTGACATCCACCAGCCCGAGTCTCCACATTCTCCCTGGACCTCGCACACCTGGTTTCGAAGGTCCCAGCGGCCACAGGGGAGTAAATAAATATTAACTATGGTAGGGAATGATTAGTCAGTTGGGGACAGCTGTCCAGTTTCCAAGGTACTGACCTGAAAAGAAGATGAAAGGAAAGATCGGGCTAACTTTGCCACTAGGTAGGCATCTTACCCTTGCCTCTTAGAGTCTAAGATATCTCCTATCCCCTTCCACCCACCAGGTTTCTCCCCAGGGATGCTGAACTCCATGTATGTTCAGCTCCCTTTACCCTCTGGCTTCAGAGATCACAGGAAGGGAGGTGAGTGAGGTCAGGGGTATTGTCCTTCTAGCCTTGGCCCTGCTGGGTCACCCCAGGCAGCTGTGCCCTTAACCAAAGGAGGCATCTCCCGTCAAGTATTTCTTCAGGACAGCTTGCTTGTGCCATCTGGCTAGCTCCTCATCCCAAACAAACCCACACATTCTGAAACTGATCCCTCCCTTTTCAAGCCTAGGGTGACCATGGTTCTCCTGGGCTGTTACCATCCCTGGGATACTGCAGTAATCTTTGTGATTTCCCTCTATGCAGCTCACACCTGGAGATGGAAAGATTCCAATAAGCACACACATGAGCATAAGAGTGCAGGCTTAGAGGAGTTTTAGGAAGCAAAGAATATGTTTCTACAAGTACCTGCATTTCTGTGATCTAAGGTGGCTGCAGGACTTGGTAGTTAGGAAAGGCTAAAAGAAACCAATGCTTGAGCCAATCTCAGAATCAGGTCAAGTTTAGGTGGGGCGTGGGTAGGAGGTTAGCAAAAGGAGCAGGAAAATGCCAGGTAGAGAAAACTGTCTGTGCAAAGGCCCTGACCCACTTTCTTTCCCTCACATCTTTTCACCCTCATACAAAGGGTCTTGCCCCTTCATGTCACTTCTGGTGATTAAAGTTATTATGAGGAAAACACTGCCATCTTAAATGTCTACACAAACATAAGATATTAATGATAGTAATAATCATGTTAATAAAAATTCTCAAGTTTTGAGTTGACTTCTCCAACACATAAAAGTTTCTTGGAGGCCAGACCTTGTCCACAGTGCTTAGTATGATGACAAATATACAGTTGAAGTCCAATAAACATATATAACTAATTAATCGATTGACTGAATGACGGAGGAACCAAAAGATGGGAAAAATCCATCAGAGATCTAGCACTGCCTGTCAGTGGAGGTGGCTACATGACATGAGGATGGGTTGACTTCATGCATAAAGGGTTGACCTTGGACAACCTATGCTTATCTCTAGATAATGTTTGCTCAGGTCTGAGGCACTAGGATAGGAGATAAACAAGAGTTATTTTGGTCTTTTGAATGCTTAGGAGAAGAGCTGAAACTAAATTGGTGACCTCAACATGTTAAATTCATGCCTAAGTGGGGGGTTTCTAGGTCCCCACAAATATGCAACATCAACGAAGAACAGAGGTTTCCCTATAGCCCAGAAGTGCCTTTACTAAAAGCCACTAATGCCTGAAAAATTATGCCTTTCCTCCAAAAGGGAAAGTTGTAATTTAGTTTCAGCCACTTTTTTTTTCTTTCCATCTTAGTGTATAAGTTTGATTCCTGGCTATCAGGGAGTGATGCAGGACCCAAGAAGGAGCGAGAGCAGTGAATACTCACTCTAGTGGAAGGCATTTCATTGTAGCAGAAAGAAAAGGTGGACAAAGAGACAGGAATCCCAGTTCAGTCCCATTTCTGTAATTAAAATCACAGGAAGACACCACCCTTTTCTGGGGCTCAGTTTTCTCAGCTGTACAATGAATGGTTTATACTCAATGATCTATGAGATCTTCCGATTTTATGATTTTGAACACAATTTTTTATTACTACTTCAGCAAATATGTATTGAAAATCTGTATATTCTCTACATTATGTTATTTCTTGGGGGTAGAATTCTATCCACACACTCAAGGATTCTTATCTTGTGATTATATGCCTCCTAAAAAGGTCCATGAATCTTTTGATATTGTATGCAACATTTTGTGCCTATGTGTATTGTGTTTGGCACAAAAAAAGAGGGGGATCCATAGCTTTTAGGTCCATATATGGGTCCCATATGCTTTTAGCAGAACAGCAGAGATGTGACTGCTCAGAGGTCAGGGAATGTGTTCATAGGAGACCAGTGTCAAGAGCAAGCATGACACCCATCCAACCACTATGCACTACAGGTTCCGAGGAACACAGCCCTAGTAACCTCATCGTTAGGAAGACTTCGGGAATAGGATGACTCTTGATTTGGGGTGGAGTCAGGGAGGTGGGCTGCTAAAGGGAAGGAGAGTTTGGGAACACTATGCAAAAGTATAACCGTGATCAAAATATGCTGTGTTCTCAAAAAAAGAAAAAAATCTCTGGTTGCTGTGGGAATTAGCACTTTCTCTGGTACACTTGTGGTGCAGTCCACACACTCTCTCTTTTCTACTTGTCTTCCATCAGTACCAGCCCCCTGAGTACTGGGTTCAAGGGAAGAAAAGGGCTTGGTTTTGCAGCTAGGAGTTGGCCCCAGATAGAGGTGCCATTTTTTGCCAGGAGGATGCTGGAGACCCTGAGCCTCTGTCTGTCACTCAGGCTGGAAGGGGTTGCCCCAGACCAGGCCACACCAAGGGTAAAGACAGGTGAGCGGTCTGGGTCTGTTCTTCACAGTTAACAGGGAATAATAAGTCATAACAGCTAAAAAACATCATGTGGCTCTGAGATTAGTTCAAAATACATCTCATTCATTGAACTTAAGGTAAATTTAAAACATATAATGACAAGAGGAGAAGTTATGCCACATACAGTTATACATGCATGTAAGCAAACATGTATAAATTGAAGCTTAGGAGTTATAACTTATATAGTAAATGCTATTATTCCAAAATTGAAGCATATGTGAGACAACTCATAGCAAATATGCTGACATATGGCATTGAAACCAATATGTCAACACTCATGAGTAAGAAAACATCTATAAAAATGCAATCAAGCACAGTTCTCTCTTTACATTTAGGCCACAAACGAGACCACTGCTGGTTAAGCACTAACACACACCAGGACCTGCTGTAACCTGTTGGTTAAGGTGCACTGCTCCTGCTAATTCATACATCACTGGCAGGTCAAGTTCAGGGAACCGCAATGAGCAAGTGCATTCCTAAGGCCTCATTTATCCCCTTCAGGTGGGAGGAAGTCCAGAAGAAAAGAATAGGGCAGGAAAGAGAGGAGGAAGAAAGAGGAGATGATCATTTCGTCACCATAGAGCTTTGCACAGTTTATAAAAGTGATGTGTGTGTATGTGTTTCTGTTTGGGTGTCTGCGTGTAGGAGCCTTGTGTGTGTTGGCCAAATCCTGAAATCATGTCACTTGAGAAAAAGTTGAAGGAGTAGCTGTTTAGACAGGGAAACACTGCATTTAAAGAAGGCTATCATAACAGTATTCTGCCATTTCAGGGTCTGTCACTGCCGGTGGGCTTAGACAATGCTGTACTGCCTGTCACTTCTACTCCCAGGGCCTCATATTGTTCATCTGTAATGTGACAGGCTTGTATGAGATTCAGGTTCTAATTGCTGCTGCAGTTAGAATCACCTGAGGAGCTTTTAACACATGCAGATCCTGTAGCCCCGCCCTAGATAAGAATCCCTTCAGATGGGAAACATGTATTGGTCTTTTATAATAATAGCTCCCCAGGCCATTCCAATGTTCATTTGCTGAGGGTTGACAAGCCCTGGTCTAGATTATCCCAGATAATTCCAAATTATACCAGAGATCTCCCCCAGTGTGACAATAATGAACCCTTCTAGCTCTCAAACTTCACTTAACTCAGTCATATGGAATTCTCTTCCCATTTCCTCCATGATTCTGGGAGGGATCATAACCTTGAGGAAACTCAATACATAACATATTGATGTTCATTTTGCAAATACCCCATACATAAATTCACTGAAGCCGACTGAACGTGGAAAATCCATGGAGGGCGGATTTCATTACAGAAAAGCTACTGAGGTCTTAATTCAGGATCAGTTCGCTCCAACTTTCAGCACATTTTTTACCAGCTCAACATGTCAATCCACATCCACGACAGATTAAACACACACATTGGAAGGTTAGTTTGGTGAAAGAACTGGGTGTGTTTATTAACAGTGATCAAGAAGAACTACCATCTTAACAGTGAGAAAAAGACCTAAAATGATACAAAAGCACAACCCAGGAACTAATGAAAAATCGTAGTGTGGGGACATTTGTGTGGGGGAAGTTGCTCTACCAGTTTTTAAAGATACTGAAGATATCTCCGTGTTACTCTTTAATAATTAGGGAAAAGACGAGTTGATATGTTGAGTGAACTCTACTTAACAAGGGAAGGCCAAGCGTGTACGTGTGTTATGTTTGCATATCTCTTGGGTGATTTTCTAAGCAATTACTTCAAACTTTCAAAATCTGGAGGTCAGCATAAGGCAGTGTTGTATTCTTTCGTCAGACTTTTAAAAACAGACCTGATATATACAGACTTTTCCACCTCACAGTCACTCGCCAGGTTTTCTTCAGATAATGTTCACCCAGGATGTAACCAGTAAATAATTTCAGAAACCCCAGCATCTGCAGATAAGCAGACAGAGACGCAGACAGGGAAAAATAATTTCCCCGGCCAGTCTCAGTCAGGAAACCTGATCTAAAACTATTCAACCACTCCCACTCTGCTGCTAAGAGCATCTATAGTTAATGAAAGGAATTCAGGCCATGAGGAAGAAAACTTGGTTTGAAATACACCAAGCAGCAATGAATGAGGCATAAACTCATAGGGGTCACTGACATCCTGACATCTTGGGGATCCAAAGGAACCTGAGACGGAGCAACTGAGAGATCATGCATGCTATTACCTTAGTGATCATCACCATCAGTGGTGGCACATTAACAAGTCATGGTATTCCAAGAAGAGAAAAAGAGATGAGTGGGGAAACGTCGATGAACTGGTAGACTGTCTGCTAACTACCAATGAACACCACGGCAAGCAATTATTCACAATAACATCTCCTGGTGAGACGCTGCTATTTTGCATTCTAGATCTACTGCACTTAGGTAAAGGCAGCACTTTATCACCTTGCTTTTCTATAGCATGGGAATCATTTTTTTCTTGAAACCAGAGGGTAAGGCCTCTGTCATATTTCCCAGTCTAGGAAAGCCATGATCCTCCACTGGATTTGAGCCCTGCCTGTGATATTAAGTAGAAGATCTTGCGTCCATGAATGCTTCCTTGTCTTATAACCCAAGGAAGAATTACAACACATAAATCTCGAATCCTAAGACGCATTTTATCTCCAATAATCATCCCTAAAGAAACTGAATGAGGATCCCTACAAATATCCCTTCTCCATACCATTTATTTAGGAGCAATGTCTGTGGCCAGATGTGAAGGTAGAAGGACCAGCAAATCTTCCTAGTGTTTATTTTGGTGATGTCAGAAAATGATGTGGTGTGTTAGAGAGAGCACTGGATTAGAATGACATCAAAGCACTGGAGTCATTTCAATATCTTGTGACTCCAGGAGGCTACTTTCCCATCCAAACTTCAACATCCCCTTCTATAAAATTAGAGATTTTCTGGAAAATCTCTAGGGCTCTTCCCACTAGCCCTGGAAGCCTCTGGTTCCCGCTGTCATTGCCTCCAGTAACATGCCCAGTTGTGTGCAGGATCAAATCTTCCAAGAAGGCCTCACTGCTCTTCCCAACTCTAGATACCTCGGTCTGGGTGTTAAAAGGCCAAGGTTCTAGTCCCAGATTCCTCTCTTGGTCGTTCAGTATAGCAGGTAAGTCCTTCATTTATCTCTAGGACAACTGGATGGAATGATCTCTTAATGCATCTAAAATTCAGCCCTAAAACTCACTCCAGATCCTGTTTAAGAACAGTTTTAAAAACGGATGTAACCACTACAGATAGTGAATTTTACAAAATGCAGCACAATGGCTGCAATCCTAGATATTCTGAAGAAAAGCTACAAGCAGTACAGTTGTGTCCCGAGGGAAAGGTGCTGTTGGTGTTCCCACCCCCCTCCTTGTCTACCACCCCCTGTTCACACTCGGCAACCAACCTTTACCGGCCCCCCAACTTCCAAAAACCTGTTCTGTGACAGCAGTTACAGGAACCAGAGATTCAGTTGTGATTCACCCCTTGCTACATGCCTCAGAATTAAAGAAAGTTCTCTTTACACTTAACATGCCCTGCACTGCAGGTATCCCATGAGCTAAAAATAACATGTTCTCTATAATCCTGTGGCCCACAAGAAGCTCAACAGAGAGGAGGAAGAGAGGGAGGGAGGGAGAGAAAAGGAGGGAGAGAGAGAGAGAAGGGGGGAGAGATAGAAATGACATGCCATGAATCCTAAACAACTTCCTAATTGGATAATTAAAAGAGCTCTGGATGGCAGTTCAAAAGGCCTGGATTCGGGTAAGGGCTTCACCACCTATTCAGCCATCTGTGTGGCCTTGGCTTGATCTTGCTGTTTATAGGATTATAGATTTTGGAACCTAGTAGGCACCCCTTAAAAAGTTATCCAATCTATTGTTTTGTCAAACTTTCTCATGCATAAGAACCACCTGGAGAGCTGGATGGAACACACGGGTGGTCCCCACCACAGTCTCTAATTCAGTATGTCTGGGGTGGGGTCCAGGAATAGGCATTTCTAACAAGTTCTCAGGTGACCCTGCTGCTTCTGGTCCTGAGACCGCGCTTTGAGAAGCACTGATCTGGCCCAGAGATGGTCAGCTGGGAATTAAAGTCACCTAGGAAGGAGCCCTGCACTACACCTGTGCTCAGTAAAACTAGACCTTTTAAATCAGCATCTCTGCGTGTACATTTTTAACAAACTCCCTGTAGGATCTCGATGTGCAGCAGAGGTAGAGTATCAGTCACATTCAGTGGCTTCATTTTATAGATAACAAAACTGAGGTTCAGAGGCTCAAGGATGGCTACTTTGGCACTTCCATCTGCAAAAGGGAGAAGGTTTGGACCCTAAATAATTCTGAGGCCTCAGACTTTAATTCTATGATTGCCACACTCTATAGCTGCATTTCTCCTTGGTCTCCTATCCCATAGTCCCCAAATAATAATAGTCAGAGAGACTTTCTTTATCTGGCCACCCCAAGTAAACCAGAAGGAGAACCCAACAGGGCCACTCATAGTTGGAAGGCTCTAGCTATCTTAAAGCTCCGCTCTGTGTAGTTTCTAAATATAACAGGCAGGCAGACACTCTGAATAACTCTTGGCTGATTTGGCTTCCCTGGGATAAACCTTTTTTTTTTTTTTCCCTCCTAGATTATGCTACACCAGGAATAGAGCCCTAAGGGGAGAAATTCCTCTTCAAAGTCAGAGCTAGATAACACCCTGTGTGGTATTTCAGGTTGTTCTCCTTTGGAAAGAGAAAAAAAAGGTGGGAGGTAAACTTCTAACACCAGCCAACATCAAAAAGCATATTCATACTTTGTCTGTGCGGCAAGTATGGAGGGAGGCGGACGGGGAGGAGTGTCCAGGGAGGACAATGAACACGTCCTGGTTCGGCAGGGGAGGAGCCTGGGCGACAGGTCCAGGGAATCCAGGTGGCAGTGGGCAGCAGGAAAACTACAGGTGCCGGCAGGTACTTGCAGCTGCCCTGTGCGGGCTCTACCGGGAAAGATCCAGAGCCTGAGTTAGGGGCACCGTTCACTCCCTGGGAGGTGGGCTCAGGTACAGCTCTGCCTTCATTTCTCAGCCAGACTACCGACACTTCCAGCATGTTCTCTGGATCTTGCTGCTCCTTCCAGTAGGGAGAACTCGATGTGACCTCATGATTTTCCGAAACATATGCAGACACTGATGTCTTCTCCCTCCCATAAATACAGAACTCTTTCTCCTTATTTTAGTGCCTGCCGAGCCTCTGTATTGCCCAACATGTCAATATCTTTAAGAGGTGGAGTTGGACGGCACGTTGGAGATCACCTGGTCCTGTCCTCTCCCTTTGCAGACAGTCACCTTTTAAATGTTTTCGTTTATGAAGCACCTACTATACGTCAGGTACTTTCTGTAACTTAAACCTAATCCTCACCCCAACTCCCAAAGCAGTAGAATTTGCAGATCACAGGCGATGGAGCAGAGTCAGAGAGAGATGAAATGATGTGCCCACAACTGCGCAGCTCAGAGTGTCAGAACTAGGATTCAAATGCACATTCATCAGAAATCAAGCAGGTGAGGGGGGGATGGGGAAATTCACACCTAAGGGGTGCAGTGTGCAGTCTGGGGGAGGAGCACGCTTATAGCTCTGACCTGGGCAGTACAAAGGTAATATATGTAACCACAGCATTTGTACCCCTGTAATATTCTGAAATAAAAAAAAAAAAAAAATGCAGGTTTCTGGCTCCAAACTGATGCCTTGCCCACAGCCGGACAGGAGGTCAAGGAGGAAGAAGCAACATTCCCTGTCTCACCCCTACCCAAGGCGTTTGGGCAACTGACTGGCCGTCTCAGCCGACAGCACTCTGTGCTTTCCAAGTCTTGAGCCAAAACTTTATTTAGAAATTCTAAATGTCCATAGAGGAGTTTGTTAGCTCGTTCTTCTCTCTCTCTCTCTCTTTCTCTTGCCCTCAAAGGAAAAAAAAATAGCCTTTTGGTGTCAACCTCAGACAGGGTAAAACCCAGCTGCTATTAAAACTGAACTGGAAATTGCATGGGCAACCAAAGAGCAATTCTTCTTCATGGAAATTTCTCCAAAGTGCTGAAAGCTCCGGGAAAGTGTGTGGTTTGGGGAAGGTCTAGGGACCCTTCCATCACAGGAAGAATCAAGTCTCTCCGAAGGCTGATGTGGGGACCACAAATCAAAGCACTGATCTGTATGTTTTATCTGTGTGAGTATGCATGTGTTTTTGTGTGTATGTGTGTGTTTGTATATGTGAGTGCCTTGTTTTGTGTTGGAGTAAGAGGCATTACAGTAAGAGAACTATCCCACAAGAAGCCTTCTCCCATCTTCTTCCTTCATCTCTAGAATGGGTTTCTCAAGTGCTGCACTTTTGACATTTGGGACTGGATTGTTCTTTGTTGGGGGTGCTGCCCTGTGCATTTCAGGATGTTCAACAGCATCCTTGGCCTCTATCTACCAGAAACCAGTAGCATCCACCCAATCGCAGCAATCGAAAATGCCTCCAGGCATTGCCAAAATACCCCTGAGGTACAAGGAGGACAAAACACTCCTGTTGAGAACCACTGCTCCAGAACATCAGGAAACAGCTCACTCAAAAGTATGTCTGAGATGCTCTGTAAAGCAGCTGAGGTCTGTACTTTGCACATTTTCATTAAAACACGTGTATTTTCTGTTGATATGAACCTTATAAAAGAGCAAGGCTGTGCACTAGGCACCTCAGGCTAATCAAAGGCTCTCCAATGATCTGACATCCGCGTCTCCTGTCTTCTTTCTGGTCTCCCAGGAAGGCCCCTCCCTACCCTATTCTTCTCCACTAATCTTTCCTGTCCCACCTCCAGCACCCCTGTTCCCAAAGTCATCCCCAGCCCATTGGCAACTCAGCTGTCCTTGAACTTCTGTAAGCTCCATGCAGGCAGACTCTGCACCAGCTCAGCCTTCGGACCCTCGGGGCCTACAACAGTACTCACGCATGAAGTGCTCCGTCAGTATTTCTGAGTAAGTACAATTTTAATAAATCATTTTTGAAATAAGCAAATGCTCTTGCAGTTTATCTAGGTTATGTGTTTGTTCAGAGTGGTCTCTTTTAAGGACTGACTATACATTTTTATCTCACCATACCAGCTGTAGACTTCTCAGAGGCAAGAAGTTTCGCCAAGCAATTCCAGAACCCCTAGGACAAAGGTTCTCAATTTAAGCTGCACACGTCTTAAAAATCCCAACACCCAGGCAGCACCCCCCAGACCAAATAAACAGAATTTCTGGGGGGGGGGGTCAGATCCAGGCATCCTAGTTTTTAAAAAGTTCCCCCATGTGACTCTATTATGCAGCCAGTGCTGAGATCCCAGACCTGACATGTCTGTGAATGAATCCTGGGAATCTACTTGAAAGAGCAGCCTGGAATCTTAAATTTACTGGGGAGAAAGCTGCCTATGTTAACTAAAAACAGCAAGGTTCTCAGCTTGCGTGGGTTTGCAGCATCTCGGTATGACAACACCAGCTATCATGGATCAGAAGGTCTGGTTGTCTTTGACTCATCAACATGAGAAAATTAATGAATGACTATCTAATAAATACCTTCTGCTCAGGAAACAAAATCTTTGTAAACATCAGTCCGTGTGGGACTAGTAAATTATCTTAGAGTTGTCTTTTATCTTTCAAAGTGCCCTGCAGAGGGAAAGAACTGAATAACAGTTGTTGATGAACAACTGGATTTGGTTGAGAAGTATTATTACTTTTTGTTGTCGTGTTGTTTTTTTAAGCTGAGTGAAAAGTACCCAAATTCTCCTTTCTGGAGCAAAAGTAATCGCACACACACACAAAAAAAAACTGACAGTGGGCATGTGGCTATTTTTTCCACGTAAAACACAACCTGTTCTTCCTGCAGGGATCACAGAATTGTAATCTGTGCAGCAGCTACCAGGATTCAAAGGAGAAGTGAGAAAAATCTTATAATGGGTGGGGGATTTTGTTTAAAGAATAGATCTGGATAAATGACATCATTCCTGGGTTTGTCCAGTGAATTGGATCACACAGCTTGTCACACAATGACTTCTGACTCTCCTGGAGCTGGCAAAGCAGCCCCGGGGCAGGCCTTATCAGGAGGAATCAGTGTGGAAAAGTACTTTCTGAAATAAAACTAACATAAACCAGGCGTGTCATGGTTGGTTTTGCTAAATTTCAGGAATGTGGGAGGGGAGTTTACTATGCACACAGGTTGGGACAGACTCACTTTGCTAAAAGCACAGTGTCCATCCCACTCTCTTCTTCTCTGCTAATAGATAAGGACAAAGAGTCACCAGAAAATAAATCCTTTTCCTCTTTATTTTTTAAGAAGGCAAGCAGAGTAAGGCAAGAGCAAGAGAGGAGGTAGGTGACAGATTGTCACCCAAATAGAAACATAAATATCGACAGCGTTAAAGGCAAAGGGACACTTTACTGTCTGGACAATCAGTTAGATTCTGTCCTATTTTTCCTATATTCTCCAATAAACTGAATGAACTCAGATTCAAGAGGGCATGCTTGTACTTGCTGGAACACGGGAAGGAAACATGCTTTTGATAAACCAATTGTGTGCAGCTTTAAAGTTTAGAACCTTAGCGACATGGAGCTGGGAAGTCCCCCCACAACCATCTCACCCTTCATTTACAGAGGGAAAAGCTGAGCACTGAGGAAGTTAAGTGATTGATCTAAGGTCACAAAGCTATTCTGGGAAAGGGTCAAACCCCATGTTTTCTTCCGCCTGATCTTTTTCTTCTCTTAACCACTGTCACTCAACAAAATTCACCACACAGTAGGTTGGATCCACGGGAAAGAGCATGCTCTTAATCGGCAATTTGTTTTAAAACGTGAGGAAAAATAAGTCACTCTGAGTGGGGAGTCATTCCTACATTTAAATGATCACGTTTATGACTGATCGTTTTACTATGACATAATTAAATGAGGGCTCAGGGCTTGCCTTTTCCATCAGCAGTTCTGTTCCCTTCTCATGGGTGTTTGTAGCAGAATAAACAACATAAAGAAGCTGAAACACTGCAAGGATAAGGTCTTGAGGCTCCACAGATTACTATGTGAGCAAGGCCAGGCTTCCAGATACCTGCTCTCTTCACTTTGCTAATGGCCTCAGCCATCTAAAGTTAACACAGTGACACCTTCCACAGGAGCCCCCAGCCCCCCATCAAGAGAAAACACAGAGGCACGGCTTAGGGAGCTGCGCACACACGGAGGGTTCACCAGGGAACAAGGCAGCCGCTGTACGTGGCATCAGACACGGTACACAGTCTCCTGGAGTCACTGCACAAGCCCACAAAGACATACCTTCCCCCCTTACCCCTGCCCCCTGCTGCTGGGGTTAGCAGTCAGGAAGGACCCTCCTCTCCTCACGTCAGCTCAAGAGAAGTGGCATCATTTCTCTCCAGCATCGGACCTGAGGACCTGACTTTCCCAGGAGCCAGCTGGAAACGGAAGATTCTACACTCCTGAGCACGAACTTCTTTCAATAGCTTAAGGGTTCTTCCAGCCAACATCATCTAGGAAATTACCCTCTGGGGCTGCAGTTTATCTTTGATCTCTAAAGCATAGCAGTGTTCTTGCCTTGGGGGGAGGGGGGAAGAAAACAAAACAAACAAAAAAAAAATAAAACACCCAATAAACTAATATATACAAGTCCAAATAAGTAAAACACACAGATCAGGTCTTTATCCAAGTTACAAGATGTCTTTTGTTTTCTCTTTTCTTTCTTAGAGAATGATTTTCCTTTAAATGACCGATTTCTAAGGTATCAGATTTTTTTTTTTTTTTAAAGAATTGACTTCAAAAAACACTCCATGTCTACATATCTTTGCATAAAGTGAGGGGTCCCTGTTCCCAGTTTTCTCCCACAATAGTCCTCCCAGTTGTGTATTTAGCCGGGGCTTCTGCGGTTTGTTTCTGTTCCATCTTCAACTCAGGGGCGTTTTTCTGAGAAGGAAAGCGGTTCCCGTTTGTGGAGACTCTGAAAGTACTTCAGGCTGACAGGTGCTATATAAATGAAATATCCTTCCAATTACTGCTCCTGCACGATATTGAATTAAGCTATATCACCATAAGTAAGGAAACAAGCTTGCCTACACAGCGGCGCCCCTTCTCAGCCTGGCTCTGCTCACGCTCACCTCCTCATAAATAAAATCATTCTTAGAGAGAGAAATCTAAATTACCTTTGAAAGCATTATCGTCTCCTGTACGGAACTACACACCCTCAGAATTAAACTGACAAGGCATCAAAGCCTGTAAACTGATTCCCAGGTAACAGCTCAAAATGTTCTCCCTTCTTGGTACCCAAAGCATCTTCTGTCCGCTCGGTAGACAGCGAATTGGAGAGAAGGGTCAGAGAGTGAAAGCTACTGACAGGCGGATAGGAGCATCTCACCATGACAGCTGATGGAGACGATCACATTTCCCCCGACAAACAAAATTGCTTCAGTAAATCAAGCGAAAGTCAATACAACCCCTCCCTCCCCAAGTCCCATGTGGCTCTCCAATCCCAGGCCACTGAACTTGTTCTTCGGGGTTGGGGGCGGGGAGCAAGCCCCACATATTCAGGGAATGCTTAACTAATACCAAAAATGTTTTCTTTCTGTTAGAGGTAGATGCTCTTCACCAAACAGAGCTGATGTCTTAGAGATAGCAATGCATTCTCTCCTCCCCATAGCTCTGACATGGGGTCTCTGCCTTGCCTGTTTCCGTCGGTCCTTGCATTAGGGCATCCTTGTCCAGAAGTAAGACCTCCAAGTTCCATACGGTACATCTGCCCCTTTGCTTTGGCCAGTGACTTCTGTTCATGACTGTACAACAGTACACAATAGGGCCATAATCAGGTAGTATGGAAAAAAATGTAATTCTAGGGAAAAAAATATAAGGAGCCCTCAAATCATGTGTTTGCATTTTTGTGTGTGCTAGAGTTTAGGTCTAAATCTGGGCTGATGTCAGTATTAACCCCCAAAACCTGGGATGTCTGTGTTCTTTATGTGAGTCAACAGCACGTTTATAGGGAAATTCCAGGATGTCAACTCTGTAGCTTTCAAAAACTTTGAAGAAGATACCAACTAAAAACAACTAAGACATTGCATTTTCAAGGAATAAAGGAGATGTTCTGTCACAGACTGGAAGTTGACTTAGGGATAGGAAATAAAGGATGGGACAAATGGGCATATCTCTGCTAGTCTCATCCATGGCCTCTCTGAAAAATCAATGCTGGGGCTGATAGAAATGATCTAGAGGAATAAGCACCCCATGAAATAGAGAAGGTCATATATAAAAATGGCAGGAAACTCTTGGGAGATTGAGTAAGAAAAGAGAAAGAACCAAAAGAGAGTTTACTTTGCACCAACATAGGTAACACTTTGATTTAGGGTGGAGGGTTATTAGAGTGTCCTTATAGCACAATGGCACCATCATTTCAGTTACAAGCAGGTCACAGTGACAAAATCCAAAGTGGCAAAACCTGTGGCATGTCATGAAAGATGTAAGAGAAAAGCCAATGCCAATCTGTCCTTTTATGAAATCATCCTTAGCCTTAACCTGAAATGCCAAGTGCTGTTGGGCATGTTATATCTCAATAAAGAGATAACAGAGGGGAAGAACCAAAACTGAAATCAACGGGGAGATAGGACAAGGATCTTAAAATGACAGGTTAATAACATTTGGGCTCTAAAGGGGAGATGAAGGCTGACAGGTCCAGGGACTGAGAAGTCAATAAACACAGCCTTGTTCACCAGCATTCGAAAATTTTGACCCAGAGGAAATCTCCTTAATGCTCCAAAGAGAAAACATAGAGCCAATGAAAGGCAATTTGCTTCACACAGCAGTAAATAAACTATGCAATTAAGAGGTAATCTAGGTGACACCCACTGCCTGATTTCCCCCAGAAGTTCCAATAACTGACAGATTGATATGAGTGATTGAGAGAAACTAAGCTGCATAGAAAATACCTGCAACGCAACTTGTGAGGCTGATTTTACAGGGAGTAGCCACGCCCCCTGGAACTTCATGGGTTTCATAGACTCACACATAAAACCCTTTCGGCTTCTGTCAGAGAGAAAATCTCTGCAGTTTGACCAAGGATCTAACCCACATGTCATTGTTTATGTTCTCGCATGAGTGTGTGTGTGATGGCGTGTTTATATGTGAAAATCCAAACGTCATCAATAAAAAATATTGAAAGCGCTCCTAAAATGAGCTTCCTTTAAAAAATGAGTTAAACAAATACGGATGATTGATGTCAAATACACAAAGGACATAGGTTATAAAGTTCTGTTATCACAAGCTGAACGGTGTAAGCCTCCGGGATTTCCTCATTTCCTTTAAGAAACGCATTCAGTTTCACACAAATGCCTCAGGAGCGGTCCAGATTTTATCAGCAGTCATTAGGAACTCCCAGGTATAAAATGCATAAATTTTGGCAGCATGATATCAAGTGAAAAGAACAATAAGCTGGGAGTTGAGAGATTGAATTCCGGTTCCAGTTTAGTCCTTCATTGACTATGGCATCTTGAGCAGGTTGTTAAATTTCTCATAAGATGTTTATTTCAGTCAACAAATATTAAGCTCCTAATATGTGCAAAGCACTGTTCCGGGTGTTTGGTATACAACGCAGAGCAGGAAAAACAGCTCTATTGGAGCCTAAATCCCCACATGGGGAGACAGACAATGGTAATGTAATCAAATAAATAATATTTGCAATTGAGATGATGATAAATACTATGAATGAAATAAAACAGGTCAGTGTGATAGAGAATGACTGGGCCTGGGGCCCTTCACTGAGAGAATCTGCAAAGGACCCTCTGAGAAAGTGACATGTGAGCCAAACCCCAGTGACAAGAAGGGGGGGGTCACATGCAAGGCCCCTGGGGAGGCACTAGGCTAGGCATGTTTAAGGTACAGAAAGGCAAGAGTAGGCAGAAGAAGTCATGAAAACCATCCCTTAGCCAATCTCTCTAAAGAACGCTGTGAGGATGAATGCAGAAAGATGAGAAAATCCTTGAAAAAATGCAAAGCACTCTACAAAATCAAATGAATTATTAGAACCAGAATACAGTGAAGAAAAACTCCTGTCTTTCACATTGTACCTTTAGGACAGTTCACAATTATAGTATCTTTCATCCATGCATCTCAAAATATAATTTTTAGAGCTAGAGAGAATAGTCTAACCCCTTCATCTTCCACATCCAAAAACAAAAGAGCTAACTTACCCAAGTCTATGCAGTCACCTTCCACGACCTGGATGATCAGGTCAAGGTGCCCACCCCACGCAATTAGGCTGCTTGGAAACAAGGCTTCCCACTTCTTCTCTGGGAATGACTCATTTCACAGGAAATTTGCAATACAGGTGAAACAAACCATTTGCCCAAGGCTTAACGTAAAGAATTGGTGGCATTAGCAGCACCCTGGAGATAAGAATTTAAAGTCTCAAGATCCAGGGCTGACCCTAGACTCACTTCTTACAAATTTTGTGACCTTGGACAAGTTATTTCAACTCTCCATGCCTTATGTTCTGCATTTAAAATTAGAGGATAATAAAAATGACTTCCATATTACAGGATTGCTGAAAGGATCAAATACAATGATATATGTGAAAGTCGGTGGAAACTATAAAGCATAAAACAAATGTCATTACCGATGTCATTTGTTTTGTATATAGCTTCTTTTTAGGTCATTGACTATGCACTACTGCCCACACTCCACCATGTTGCACAATTACCTCTACCTGGGATAGGCCTTAGGGGTATCTTTCTATTTTGTGAGTTAAAGAAATTGCATCCGAGGAGCTCCATGAACACTTGATGATTTATGAAATTTGCACCATGAATATACTTCTCACAAACTTCCTCCCTTTGCTCCTGATTTCTCACAGTGGGAGAAGCAACCCTGAATTTCACTGGAAATATCTCTTTCTGGATGAAGACCCAGGAGGAAGATTCTGCTAAAGACACACTGTGGCACCTTGAGCAAGTCTCCGAGCTTTCAGCTGTCACACTGTTTTCAATCCCAAAATGTACATAACAGTTATTGCCTGTCACCCACAACATGCAAGATATTTCATATTTGTTGAGTTTTCCTGAGTTTATGGAGCAATTTCAGATGCATTATTTCATTTGATCCCTTTACTAGCCCTGGGAAGAGTGAAAACAGAGATAAAGATAGCACATTTATATGTAAAATAACTTTTTGTGGTTAGGTGACAAGTCCAAAATCCTGGAAATATAGATATTCTAACTCCAAGTCTAGCAAGCTTTGAAGTTTACTAAGCCAATTCTCGGTGAGGATCTAGAGAAGATCAAATGGGGTCATGGATGTGAACACAGTTAAGGCTTCCCAGATGTAAGCTATAATTATCACAAGGACAGGTAGTCTTGACAAGCTACCTTCCTCCGTTCGTTCTCATTCCCTGACAGGTTAGTGGTGTAAGGCCATCTAGAACGTAAGCTGGTGGAAGGTGAGGACCAGCCTTGGACATGCCTGCCTCCCCCAGGACACCTGGGAAAGTACACAGTAGGCATCTATCAATCCTTGTTGATTGATGGTCTGAGTGTAGCCTGAAAGATTATCTAGTTCACTCCATTGGAACCATCCCAGTTTTTTTTTTAAAGAAAAGAACCCCCCCTCTGGAGTCCCAGCAGAAGGAAAAACAACACACCCCACCTAGGCAATTTCCATGCAGCCAGGAAACTCTACTTGATTGAGCACTCTTGACAGGGCTTTCTTTCTGTTTCCTCCTGACTTTTCTTTCCTTCCCCCATGAGGTAAATAAATATTTTAAGAAGAAAGAAAGCTGTGAGCTCTTTTGTTCTGTCTGATCTACATATTGGAACTAAAAGACTATATTTTTCCCCAAAACCAGTCATTTTGGCCAAGGAGCAAACGTGCATTTCTTTAAAAAAAAAAAAAAAAAAAGTTTATTTTACATGTTGTGAATACCAGGAAATTCTTATCAGGATATGAAAGTTCAGTCTTGTTTTTCTTTTATCCTCTTTCTCTCTTTCAGGGAGAGAAAGAAGAAAACAAATTTCTTTATAATGAAATCCCTCCTTTCTACCCATGCCCTGCTGGAAGCCGTGTGCCTCTAAGTGGCTCCAAACATTCTGCTTGAGGTCGTTCTGCATTCCTAACAGCTACTTCATTTTCCCTAATCCCCAGACCAGAAGGGAATAATGCAATACCCCAAGATAAAGTAGGCCTGGTTTTCTAACATCCCTCTAGCAAAGGACATTTTATGACAGACTCAGAATGTTGAGGGTTGCCAATAGCGAGAGTTGTGCTTGATTTAAACAGTATTACAGTCCCTTAAGTCATAGAATCACAAAAACCGGTGATTAATAGGCTTTCTCCAGCCTGACTCATTCATTTTACACTTGAAGAAACAGGGTATCAAGAAGCTGCACCTTGGCCCCGTTTGCTCAGCTTCCCGGGAGTAGAGGTGGGATGAGAATTCAGGCTCCTTGTGCAGTTCTTTGCATTGTGGTTCCATCCTCGCTCACACATCATTTGGACATCAAGGGAAACCTTAATGGGAAACTTCTTTCAAGAAGGGAATCTAATGAGGGCTTACGCATTTCTTCATTCATTCGTTTCAATTTGGCAAACATTAATTGGGCACCTTTTATGCCAGGAATCTTGCTAGGCAATAGAGATACATGAATGAAAAGACGTGGGCCTTTCCTTTAGTGTGCGTGTGAGGGGGTGTGTGTGTGCCTGAAGAAGCACAGCTTAACATCATTGCTTTGGTGATAAGAGGCTACATTAAAAAATATCATGGTGGGAGTGATGCCAAGCAGAAAACCGTGAGCCAGATCTTCCCTGTTTCTGAGAATTTCAGTGAGGTGAGCGCATCCCTGCATGTCTGCCCTCAATATCCTATCATCCATTCTCCACACAGCAACCAGAACCATCATTTAATGACGCAACTAAGGTCAAGTCATTCCCCTGGTTAAATTCTTCATCGATTTTCCATTGTCCATAGAACGAAGTCTTGGAGGCCCTCACGGGGCTGGGATGACCCCTACCACACCAGGCACCCC
The DNA here is from genome assembly GCA_028533085.1 of Varecia variegata. Classification (NCBI taxonomy): domain Eukaryota; kingdom Metazoa; phylum Chordata; class Mammalia; order Primates; family Lemuridae; genus Varecia; species Varecia variegata. The sequence goes on from CM052443.1 coordinate 21,716,564, forward strand.
TCCTGCACCTGCCTTGCCAGCCCACCGGGCTGCCCCCTCACCCTGCCTGCCCTGAGCCTGCCATATTGGCCCCTGTCGGTTTCCTACCAAGCACCGGAGTGACTCTTGCCTTAGGGTCATTTGAACAAGTTGTTCCCTTTCTTTGGAACTCTTTCTCCGCTCAGCCAGATCTCTCCCCACCCTGCCCAAACCCCCATTCGCCTGGCTCACTCCTCACTCTCCAGCTCTCAGTCTGGACACCATTGCTTTAGGGACACCTTCACAACCCCCACTACTAGGTGACAGGCCCTCCATGTGCTGCCACAGCACCCTGGTCCCTCTGCCGCACAGTCAACAGCTTTATGATATTTCCTTGCTAAGGTCTCTCTTCTGCAGTAGACTATAACTCGACCAGGGCAACTATGACGTTTGTCTTGTTCCTGCTAAGGCCAGAGCTGAGTGCAGGGCTTGGCACACACGTTTCCATAAACACACATGTTGGTTGAATGAATATATGAAGGTGTATATAGGAACATCTCAAATAAGGAATATCCCAAAACTATGATTGGGATAAAAAAAGTTCTAGTGTGGATTTAATCTGTCCATTCTGGAACTCAGGAACACGTGAACATGTCCTAAAGTATGAAAAAGCTAACCTCAGATAAAAATAAACAGTTAAGATTCATGATCCTAAAAAGTGACGAGGATCCATTTAAATCTTAGGTACCCGACGGATGAAAGGAATACAGAAACGACAGTTCCAAAATGAGAAAGGCGTGACTCAGTGGGACACGCACAGGGAGAGGAGTCAGGGGCTGGGGCTGTATGTCTTCTTCAGTTATAAAATATTTAAAAGTGGGAGGGGAATGGATGCTGATTTTTAGAGCCTTGGGGACTTCGGAGCATGGCAAAGTCTCCTGCAATGCATGCCTCCTTGAGAGAGCTGGAGGAGCAGGGCTTGCCTGAGTGTGTCTTGTTTCTGAACGCCCAGATGACGGCACACTTGGGTGCAGTTGTGCAGGGAAAGACAAGCTGTGAGTTCCCCACTCTCCAGCAACACTCTCTTCTGCAGTCCCAAAGCGTTGGTGGGAAAGTATGGAAAGAGTGTGCGTGTGTGTGTGTGTGTGTGTGTGTGTGTGTGTGTGTGTTTCAGGGCTACAATTTAAACTTCATTCTATTAAACTATTAAGACAAGGTGACAAAAGAAAATATAACCACAGAGAAAAACAGAAGGCAGCAAGCAGGAGGGAAATGCAACATCTGACCTTGATACAGCAGAGCAGAGAGGTAAGGAGTTAGCAAAGGAAGACAATTAAGGTGGCCACAGAGGGGTGGATCAGCTCCGACACAGACTCCAAGTATGTTGTTAGAGTTCTCAAAGCCTACCTCATCACAAAGTCTTCCCCTATAGTTAGCCATGAGCAGCTTGGATAAGTGATCTTTCTCTCTCTTTCTCTCTTTCCCTCGCATTTTTCTTCTTTTCTTCCCTTTCTCTTTTCCTTATCCTCTCCTGCCAACTGCTTGTCCCCAGAGTAACCACTGACAGGCCATTATTGTTGTAAAAGAAAAAGAAACTGCACAACTCACCCTAGCCACAAAAGGACTCTAATGCATGCTGAGGCAGTTTATATATTTTGACATCCTCAGTGCATGAGGTGTGTTTCTTGCACTCCTGGAATCTCTACCTCTAGTTTTGGGGTTTTGGGGGAGTGCTATGCTCCATCAGAGGTGAGTATGCCCCAGCTCTAAGCACTTGTCGGGGCTCAATGCATGGCCCCCAGCCTTCCAATCGCCCCACCAAGTGCAAGGCTCTAATGATGAGGACACAGTTCATGCTACAAGAGAACAGAAGCATCACACATCCTCTGCCTCTCTGACAGGGCTGTGATTTTCTCCTGGTGGAAATCTGGAAACCCAGCCTCCTCTAACCTGCCTAGTGACTCTCTGAAGTCACAAAAGCAACCTTGTCCTGTCCTGTCTTGGGGAAGATTAAACTGCATTTAACAACCCAGGAAAGGTAATGATCTCACTACAAAATCAACACATGGCAGTGGCCGGGAGGCTGCTCCAGCCAATGCTCAGTGGCCACCCAACACCTCGGGCTCCAAGCAGCCATTCATCCTTCTCCTTCCACCCGGCTGCCTAGCTCTAAGGCTCTGACCCAGTGACATCACCACACACTGCACAGGATTAAATGCTCTGGGTCTAAGTAAATAGACCTCAGCAGGGAGTTCCTACAGGGGCTGCTGGGGAGAGATCAGGAGAGATCAGGAGAGATGGCATGTCTGCCCCAGCCCTTGGGCTGGAATGATAAGTTTCGCAATTCCCCGGGCCCAGGGAGCCCTCCACAGGCGTCCTAGCCCTCCTCTGAGCTAGCCTGAAAGGGAGAGGGACAGAGGAATAAAGGAAAGGGCCAAAAACGAAAGTAGGGCCACAGAGAATGAGTCACTTAATGGAAAAGTATAGTATCTTACCACTGGATTGGCCAACTTAAGAAAATCACATTTTGACCCCAGAAAATGGAAAACAGAGACTTTTGGTGTGTTTGTTTATAATCTTACAATACAGAATGATATGAAAAAAATCAGATGATGAAAATAAAGCATACTTAGGATTTAGAGCCTGAGAGTTCTTTGTGGATACCAAATTGTGGATACCAAGTGACACCAAATTCTTACCGATAAGCTGCTGCCCAACTTCTCAACACTAAGTCCAAGTTCACAGAACACCCGGGAATAAGACTCGGGTGGAAAATGGTGAGTGATCAAGGATCTCCCTCTCCCCTCCGGCTCTGAGCGTGCACTGAGTGGGTCTTCAGGTCTTCGGGCATCAGCCACCCCCAGGCTGAGCGCTAGAGGACAGCGGGCCGGCGGGATGGCCCTCTGCGCTCCAGAGGGTATTGCACGTCGCACTCGGGGGAAGGGATGCAGCAAGTGGGTTTCATACAAGGCCAGCTCAGTATCAGCGCCTCCAGACGCGAGCCAAACCAAACAACTCAGTCCTGGCACTGCGACTTGAGGGAGAAGGGAGGGAGGGACCCTGGCAAATAAAGGCGCTTCAGAGAACATGCCAGCCCGTCCCTCAGCCCATCCACACACACACAAGTGAGCTTGATTTTCGTGCCCCAGGGAATCTGTGTCGGTGAAATTCCAGAAATTTGCTCAGAGACTGTAAATATAACAGTCAAGTTCAGAAACGGGAAGGCAGCCCCCAGCCTCTGCTCTTTCACCGAAAGTACTCATCCGTGTCATTCTGATCCGATAGACAAATAAATTGCTTGGGAATTCAGACTTTTATCATTGGCCCTCCAAACGGGCCTATTTCGGCTTGTCAGAAGTTGTGTGAAAGTCAGATTTTGAATTTGGATTTCCTCTTCTGGCCTGTTTTATCAGGCTGCTGAGACGGCGCCAGATAGGAGCTGATGCGGAGCCGAGTCTAACGTGCATCTCTCTGCTTTCTTCCTTGACTGGTGTCCAGGAGCCTCTGTGTCCTCAGTTTGCCTGCACAGAAAGCCTGGGGAAGGGGTGGCAGTGCCTGCTCTGAAGGAGAAAATAGAACAGCAGCAGGTATGCAGGTACAGCTCTGCACCTGACGGACGGCAGCCCAAGGACACACGCTGGGTGGTGCAGGGGCAGGAACCTGAGTCAGGTCCACAAGGAAAGGCGCATAACTGTGACAACCACAGTAACAGCCTTGACCTAACAGCTAACACCGACGAAAAGGCTGCTAAGCACCAGGCATTGAGTGTGAGTTTCAGAAACACACAGAGCTGGGTTTTCAACCTCATTCTGCCACTTATAGTGGTGCAATCTTGTGCAAATTATTTAACATTTTGATCCTTAGTGTCTCCGCCTGTATTTGGGAGGAGAGACAGTACACAGGGCTCCATGTCGAAAGAAGAGCAAATCATGTGTCAGGACAATGCTGACACCAAGGAGACCAAAGTCCTTTTTACTTTTACTACCCACATTTGGACTTCTAAAGCATTTCTACCTTGCTCGTCTCATTGGATCCTCTCTCCCTCCTGCGAAGTAGCCTAAGGAAAAACTCTTCTCATTTTACTAGTGTGGAAACTGAGGCACAAACAGGCAAAGTATAGGCTGAATACCCAGGAATAGACCCCAAGTCTTCCTGATCCTACACCAAGTTTTCCCTTCTGTTAAAACAATCAGCATCAAAACTGGGCACCTTTGAACACATATTTGCTCGGTAGGAACATCTAAGCCCTAAATTTCCCAGAATATTATCTCCCTGGGGCATTATTTAAGGTGTTTTATATTTCTTCACTTTTTTTTTTTTCCTGGCTAAAAGATTAAAAGGCAAGACTTCTTTAGGCATAAAGGATAAGCCCAAATGGCACAGCTCAAGTGATAAATACAGGGAATTAGAAGGAAAGAGGAAAGCTTCTTAACACACACTTTCCAATTGCCCTGGAGCCCAGGAGCTTAAATATTTACCATGAAATTTCCTGTCCCTCTGGCTTTGGGGGAGTTTCTAACTTGCTAGATAGAGTCTTATCCTGACAGTTCCACCTCACAGTGCCACTAAATGAAACGAGAGTAGATTCTGTCTGGTTTCGAAATCATATTTTCTTTGGTCTTTTAGGAAAAAATCAATCTAGGCTGAGTTTGAGTGACCATCCATATGGCAAACACGGGCTGTGCTGTGGAGCGAGGAGAGGGCTCTGCAGCCTGATGGCAGTGGGAGCAGCTAAACGCGAGCCCTAGGGGTTGGGCGCCCAGTGGAGCCATGGGAGGAGGTGGAAGGAAGGAAATACCAGGGGCGATGTGCCCTCCAGGCCTCGACTGCCTGTCCACATGACCCTCAGGATGGGTAACTGTTCCTAACGCCCTCCCCTTACCTGCCAGGGCAGCTATGCACAGAGAGCTGTACTCAGGACTTTAGAGGAGATAGCAGAGAGCTTCAATTACATAGCAATTCGGTTAAAGTAGCCTTGTTCGCTGAGTGTCAGAGGGCAGTTAAGGGATAGAAGCAGGAGAGGGTCATTCAGAAAAGCAGAAGTGATCACAATTTGAACAGATTAGATAGAGGTCAAACTGCAAAGAAAGGGCTTCCAGGCCTCTGCCCAAGCTTCTCTGGCTGAGTGACTGAGACAGGACACTGGCTTCTCTGGACCACAGATGCCTCATGGGTACATACAGGTGACGGGAGAGATGGCCTTTAATGTCCCTTAATGTCCCTCCCAACTCAGGTAGTCTCATCATTCTAAACCCAATCTCTATGACTCAGTGTTTTTCAGTCTAAGACAATCCTAAACTGACCTACATTTGAAAATTATGCCTCATGCTCGGATTGAGTGAAGGAATTAAGAGGTTCAATAAAAGTACTGAAGAAAAGAGAGATTAGAAAATAAAATAGATAAAAAGTATGTGTTATTCATGTGTTGGAAACAAGGCTATGGAAGAAGAGATGACAGAAAAAGTAGCCAAAACTCAAGTGCTGAATTGTTACAGTCACGCAGTAAGAGAGAGAAAGGGTTCTAGATGTCAAAAGCTTGTTACCTCCCTGGCAACCTTCCTGACTTTTCAGGCCATGTCACTGTAGCACCTTCTGCATGTTGCTAACTGCATGTGGCACACAGAAATATCCGTGTTGATTTAGTTGTCTGTGTCTCCCAGATGGTGAACCCTTTGAGGACAGGGAGAACATTTTATTCAACTTTGTATGTGTGGGACCTTGCAAAGAGCCTGTATGAAGTAATAGGTTAAAAAACATTTTGAATCAACAAGCCTTGAAATTATATCCCCAATAGCAATTTAAAGAAAAAAAGGATGCAGGCCAAGGGCTAAAGGTTTTAATTTCTGGTGAGAACTTTAGCAGCAAGGCAAGGTGCATTGATTTGAAAGTATCATCATTCTCAGAGTTTTCATTTGCATTTTCAGTAAAGCAAAAAAAAAAAAAAATTCTAAATTTACCTCCAGGGACATTGCCATTATCCTCTCTCCAAAGCATTATACCAACTTTAAAGTGATTTGACGCAGAAAAAGATCCAAATAAAAATGCAGAATCCCATGAATCTATTGCTAAATACCAAGAGGCATGTGACTCACTCAAATTGAGAGGCTCCAGCCATTTGTCTCGATGCCAAAGTGTCAAGAGTGTGAGCTCTGGGATCAGATGACCCAAGTTCAAAACCTGACTTGGACCCTTCCAGACTATATAACTAAGTATTTTCAAGCTGAGGTTGAAGAATATCTTCCAGAATGTCTGTAGAGGAATTAAATTAGATGACTCCAAGTTACCTCCAACTACAAATTCTCATAATCCCAAATGTCCCACCCTACCCAAAATCATCTACTGCCAGGTCACATCGTGCATGACACATGGTAATCCCCTCTGTGTGTCCTAATAAGTGACCACCATCTACAACAATGATTCTCTAATGCTCAGGGGTAAAGATCAGAGATGGGTCATCAGAATACCTGTGCAGATGTTTTATAAGATGTATATATCTAGGCCTCCTATGCAAACACAAATGTGTGCATACACACACACACACACACACACACTCACTCTCACACTCTCTCCTGGAGGGTACTTCTAAGGATAAAGGTCAGAAATGCATGTTTCGATGAAGTTCCCAGATGAAATGATTTCCCCTGGCCTCACCCCTCACTCTGATGGAGGCCCCACCTTACGGTGCTACAATCCATGACTACATCTAAAGAAGCAGTAGAGACTGTCATAATCTTAAGAATAAAATCTTCAAAGTCACAGCCTCAGCCTATAGTAAACCAAACACATTTCTAGCATGAACTGGTACATAAATCTCAGGCCTCCCTTCCTCCATCTCACATTACCCTTCAATAACTATGATCTACCACTGGCTCAAACTTTTGTTTTCAATCTGATTCAATGACCATGTTGTCCCCAGGCACCTTTAAGTGGTTGTGGCAGGAGAAAGGAAGTATGTTTACATGTCACTAACGAGCTATATCTTTCACCTCACCAGGCCATGCCAAGAGAGAAATGAATACACAGGCTCAGAGAAGGGGGAAGGAAGAGAAAGAGAGACGACAGAGAGAGAAGAGAATGAGAGATTAAGATTAATACTTGGAATCTGAGGTATGAACCCAATTTCAGACTCTTCAGCTAGCTGGAGATATTCTGCAGGGCCATGTTGCTGGATTGGGTTTTTGCTTACTTGAGTGTTTGTTTGGGTTTGGATTTGCGTTTCCATCATTTGGGAATAAGCACTTAAAGAGTGAAACTCCAAATATCCCAACTACTACTTCTCTACATTCTGGGAGCCAGAAGAAAGTCGATTTCGGTTGATGTTGCAAAGATGTATTAAAAATTGAGGCTGGGCGTGGTGGCTCACACCTGTAATCCCAGCACTCTGGGAGGCCGAAGTGGGCGGATCGTAGGAGCTCAGGAGTTCGAGACCAGCCTGAGCAAGAGCGACACCCTGCCTCTACTGAAAATAGAAAGAAATTGGCTGGACAATTAAAAATATATAGAAAAAGTTAGCCGGGCATGGTGGCACATGCCTGTAGTCCCAGATACTCGGGAGGCTGAGGCAGAAGGATCACTTGAGCCCAGGAGTTTGAGGTTGCTGTGAGCTAGGCTAATGCCATGGCACTCTAGATCGGGCAACAGAGCGAGACTCTGTCTCAAAAAAAAAAAAAAAAATTGAACCTCAGCGTGCTACCTCCTGTGGACAGGGGAGGTGCCCAGCAAACCCCACAGTTCTGCAAAGCCAGCCCTGCAGTGTCCCCTGGGGTTTCCCCCTTACCCCTTTCTTTGTGCCTGGCATTGAGCCAATATGACACCTTCAGGGGGATGTTGACAACTAAGACCCACTGGTTAGAGCCAAAGCCACAGAGGCCCCCTTCCTTGGACACCCTTCAGTTAAAGGAAGATCACTCACAGCACAAGTAACCCTGGCAGAAAAAGCTGTGCAATTCATTCCACAAGAAGTAGGGAGGTCTAGGGGCACCTTAGTGAGTATGTTTCCTCTATGGACAGTCTCTACATTTGTTTTTGTGAATTACCACAGCTCACAGATGGATGGTTATGAACCCTCACTCAACAGGGGTTGGTGGGGGAAGAAGATGCGTACAGCAACAACCCACTCCAGGGATCCACATGAACAAAGTATCTCTGGTCTTCAGTAGATACCAAAGAGGTAAAACAAACTTGAACAAATTAATCTCTCCTAGATATTTCTACACAAAAGGGCACACTTCATACTTTGAAAAGTCCAACTGAGTTCTGAAAATACTAACAGAATGAAGGATTCTGTCAGGTAGGAGATGCTTAAGAAGGAGTCATAATATTAAGGTCTAACAGGTGTTGAGGGTCTACTCTATGCCAAGTATCATTCCAGGTATTTCTATATGTATCACCATATTGAATTCTCAAAATGCCCCCATGAATCCCATTAAACAGATGAGAAAACCGAGGTGGAGGAATATCAAGGAACTTGTCTAAAGTTGTCTGACATTATTTAGTGGAGCTGGATTCAAACGCAGTCAGTCCAAGTGCAGAGCCTGTGGCTTAAGCACAACACACAGCAACTGGGGAGGGTGACCAAGAACAGGAGTAGCACACTGCCCAAGAGTGGAATTTTCCTCCAGCCCCGGGGTTACACTTTTATGAAAATACCCCCAGGACCCAAAGAAGCCTCAGAGCCAAGAATGTTCCTCTCCCTGACAAGCGCCCGCATTCCCAGGGATGCGGTTCCCAGTCCCCGCTGGGCCAGGGCAGGACTCCAAAGGAGGGGGACCGCGTTCTCCAGCCAATGTAGGAGGCCCAGCCCTGCACTCCCCAAGCAGATGTAAGTCCTCGAGGTGTTTTCTTTTCCTTTTATTATTTAAAGAAAAAACAAAACTCCCCACACTCCCCACATGTGAAATGGCGCTCACGCTGCCGCCAGACAATAATTTTACAGTCACACGATGACCCCTGTGCAAAGAAAAGAGGAAAAGCCTGCACCCCGCCCAATCCAAACCCAGGAGAGGCAACCTTTGGAAAAGCCCAGGTCGCAGAAGATCAAACTCACAGGCTGAGGAACAACAGGGGGTGGGGAGCCCGGGGCGGGGGAGAGGACGGAGAAGGAGGAAGCATAAAGTTTAAAGGTCAAAACAAATGTCAACCTAACACCAGTACTGTATGAATAGCACACAGCCTCACTGCTAGACAAATAAATGCTGCCGGGGAGGCAAGGTATCAAGAGGTTTTATTAACTCTCTTTCTGGGATCGTACACATAGGAAGTCTGTTCCATCACATAAGCTGCAAAGCACAATATTTATCCCTTGGGGGGGAAATCGCAGAGCTGATCCCAGCCAGACTCTGTTCTTGCTGCACCCCTCAGAGGCCTGTGAGCAGGAAATGCCCGCACAGATTTTGATAAGAGTGGGAAGGGCCACATGCTGATGAGAACGCAGGGCATGACGCTGCCGCCACTTTCTGCAGGCTCTTTCCCAGGCCTGGCGTGGTCCCGCCGCGCCCAGGGGAGGCCTGAGATGAATAGCATCCCCACCTCCTCCTCACTGCAGGTATCTCTGACCCTTTGGGATCCCACCTCTCTGTGTCGGGGCCCTACATGGAAAATGCCGTTTTGCAGAACACAAGGCAATTAAAGAGAAACCACCGGCTGGCTGGTCTGGGCTTGGCCCACTTGCAGGGCCTGCTGGATAAGCTCTCTGCCTGTGCCCACTATGCATCCCATGTTGGTTGCTCACTTGGGTCACCTGGGGAGATGGAAAGTGTGTGTGTGTGTGTGTGTGTGTGTGTGCGTGTGTGTGTGTGTGTGTGTGTGTGTGTGTGTTCCCCCAGCTCCACTCTCAGAAGTTCTGATTCAGTAGGTCTGGAGTGAGTTCTGAGAATCTGTATGTTTTAAAAATTCCCAAGTAATTCTGATGCAGTCAAAAACCCCAACAGTCTGAAAATGAGTGTTATAAGATACTAGCGATCATGGCATTGGCTTCCCTGCAGGTTAAAACCAGTGGTCTAGGACAGGCAGGCCACTGTGATAGTCATCATGATCCACAGGTGACTCAGCAGCCCCACTCTAAGTGCCATGCAGTTCTCTGCGCTGTGTTCAAGCATCAGTCCCGAGTGTGGAGGCACTCCTCCATCCCCAGGCTTTCCCTGATTCCTAGAATGCCTTCTCTAATCCACCTTTCCTGCCACCACCCTACTCTTAGGACGTGTGTGGCTGTCCACCTTCTGGTGTACAACGTCTCCCTTACTCTCTGATTTGGTCTACTGAGCTCCCTGACATCTGTACAGTTATCACCTGTAATTGAAAACCTTTGAAGGCATGACTCAAAATCATTGTGGGCTGTATCTAAAGAATTAAGGCTGAGAAATCTTTTGCTCTGGCAAATGCTAAAAACAAAAATAGTGTGAGGTATTTCTTGGGTAACATCCACGTACAAAAGATGAAAAAAATGGACACTGCAAAAATGCCAAAACTGTAGACTAAAAGGATAACTTAAAGGTAATAAACAGATGAAAAATGGGTTAAAAAATAAAGTAAATAAAGCAGGTAGACTCAGAAGATGTTTGATGTGCAATTGATCAAGAACCAAGGGAAGGTGAGGACATTAACTCACCCCATCAGCCAGGATCAGCCCTGGGCAAACCAAGGAGGAGCTCTTTTCCCAGCAACACTCAGCATCTTTTACTTCTGGTTTTTCTCTCCCTCACCTGAACATGCTGGACGCAAGGTCCTCATTCTCTCTTCCCTCAATACTTCCACAGCAACTCTTCTCATCGAACTATCAGTTATCAGTTATTGGTATTTCACTTTGAATAATATCTTTCTCATAAAATTTACATTGAGTGTTTTATTTCTCAAAGGAGTGGGAGGAGGGGAAGGAGGAAGTGAGAAAGAGCATTTTCTTCTTTCTTTTGAAAGAATTTCAGGATCCACTAGGAGTTAAAGCCAGTCTAGGGTTTTCTTTGGATGGCTGGGTGGGGAGTGAGCATTCTGGGATTTCTGCAATTAAATGTCTTTGTGAGCCCACACACAGCCTGGTGTGCCTTTGTTTACACAGTCTACCCGGTGTGTGGGCACATAGGCGGTGTCAGGTCCTGATGACACCCTCTTTGGAAAGAGGACCCTCACCGCAACTGCATATGTATGTATCTAAAGATGCTGTTCATCTCTCAGCCTTTTCCACTCCATGACAACAGAAAGGTGGCACTTCATGAACTTCGATGCAGCATAATGATGGAAAGGAAATTGAATTTTGTGCCTGTGGTTTCCTGTTGGTGTGTGTGTTTGTACTTGGTTTCCTAGAAAGAATCTTTCCTAGGAAAGAATCACACTTTTAATTCTCCACTCTGCATTCTCACCAAGTAGGTACAGGGTATCTCCTCAATACCTACTTCTGAACAGTGAAGCACACCTAAGGTAGAAGAAAAGAAAGAATTGAGCAGAATCTTCTGCAGAACTTGGCTTGAGTCAAGACAATCTAGATGTGTCTCTTCTAATGGACACAGTCTCAAGAAATAACCCTCCAACAGTAGCAGAGATGAAAAGTACACTTTGAAAGAACTTTCTTGTAATTTGAAGAAAATATCAGGACATGATCCCATTTTGCTTCCAAGGTGCAGTTGTTAGAAACTATACTAAAAGAGGATCAATAAAGATCCAATAAAGAACCAATAAAGATCGGTTCAGGCTAAGTCCAAAGTTTCTAGAGGTTGAGCTACCATGGAACAAAATGCAAAATGGTGTAAAGACAGAAAAAGGGACATGTGTTAAGGAGAAGGGCTCTAGGCTCCCATGGGAGGTGTCCGACTGTTGGACCCCTTGCAATCATCATAAGTGGGAGTTCCTCTTCTGGACCAGTTACTTTACCAAATTCCAGACCCAGCTCCTCTCCAGCTCCCTGGCTTAGCTCTGAGCATGTAGTGAGACCCTCCAGTTTGTTTCTTCCCCTCCGGCCCATCCTAGTGCACCTCCCTCCTCTGTCACTGAAAGAAAGTCACCAGCAGGTGTGTTATGCCCAACATGTCCCATTGCCCTCTCTCTTCACAGGGCTGTTGCAGAGATAAAAGAGTCTATAAGCCTGTCCTCCCCTCCATCACCACCCTGTGGGTATGGAAAATGACAACAGTGCAAGAAGCCTTTGTCGTATTGCTGAGGGTTTCCTCTGGATTTTCCTGAGCAATGAGGGGCAACTGTCAAAATAAAAGTCTTTGCTAAAATATATCTCTATATATACTTTATGGAGTATTCAACAGTTCAGAAACTACAGGTTTCTTGCATCATTCATTGTCTGATACGGTTAAGCAATAATCACTATAAATCCACTAATGGGAAACTCAAATCTCCTTAGAAGGAAAAGAACAAAACACCCGGTAATCACCAAAAAACTTGGTAAATATGAACAAAATCCTTAGCTAGTCTTGACAGATCCCTAATGGAGCAACTTGTATAACAACCAGTCCAATTCCTCCAAAATAGAGAAGCATCTATTGAAGAATTAAACTGAATAAAGAAATCTGAAAACAGTACACCCTATCTATCCTAAGCTCTGCAATACACAACTTACATACCACACACATACCATACACACATACCATGAAAGCATTTCCTAAAAGTTTAAGTATTTGTGTATGTGTGTGTTTAAAAATATTTTTAGAGAAAACTTTAGAATTCTAATATGTAAAAGAGATAAGAGGCAAAGCGTCTACATTTAGAGTGGAGTCAGAAGAACAGATTCCTACCATTTAGCAATCTCTTGGCAATCAACATTGGACTCTGAGGCATTAAGGGCTCCCCAAATCACACCTTAAAGATCACCAGCCCAGACTCTACAGGATTCTATGTTACTAACAACAGTCGGGGTCCTCTTCATAGGAGAGAGTTTATTGACTTTTACCATTCATTCGAAGAGTAATTTACTGATCACCCACTATGACTGCACACAGAGATACCAAGGTGAAAGACACATGAATCCTTATCCCAAGGAGCTCACAGTCTATTATGGGAAAGAAAAGTCATCAGAATTTTCCAAAGCATTAGAACAAGTAATGAGATAGAGGTAGTCACAGGATGCCATGTGGTTCCAATTTTCATCTCACCAATAATTTTCAGGACACTGTTTCAAAGTGGATTATCCTTTAATTCAGTAGTTTGTTAACTTTGAGGCAAAAGATTGGCCAGCTGAAAAAAATGAGGATGTGTAAGACTTATGTGAGACCAACTCAACAAAATCTGCTATTTAATTGTATCCCTACTTACTATACACCCCGTAAAGGGGTGATGATATCAATTTTTTAAAGACATAAGAATAACAGAATATTCACATTGTATCAAACAGCGGACATCTTGCCCAGGATTGGGTATGGTGTCCCACATTGACACTAATCACAAAGATTAAGGTTGTAACAAGATTTAATGCCATTTAGTAACCCATTAAATCTTTTTTTTTTTTTTTTACAAACATTTCATATAACCATTTTAAGGAGGTAAGGAGTTCCTAAGTTGAATACCAATTTTGTGAGTTGAACTTGCTGATTTCCTTTCCTTTGCTGAACTAGAAATCCTTAAGTTTGAGGTCCAAGTCACAGTTGGTGACTCCTCTGAGAACAAAACAGTTTCTAATAAGTGGATTTGACCTGTCCCAAGATAATTCAATTTACTCCCACATAACCTGTGGAGCCCTTAATAGCTTCAGAATTGTATTTTTCTTTGTAGTAATAGATGCTGTTATTTGAGGGAATGAAAGAAAACACTCACACCAAGCAGAGAGGAAAGGAATAAAGGACAACAGGATCTTGCAAAGGCAGATGATGGCCATGTGGATGACAATGTCATCTTCGCGTGGGCACATCCAGGAGAGGGGGTTGACTACTTCCTGGGAAATCCCATTCCTTTTGGACAGCCTTTTAAATTATTTTTTCAAGGAAATAAATGTTCTTAAGTTGATACAAAGTTCTGTCTCCTTGTTGGTTCCAAATTTGCTCCATGAAACCACACAGAACTGAAATTCTCCCCCTTCCATGCGACAGGCCTTCATGGGATCTTACAGATCAGCCTCTGGTGCTTTCTTCATAGGAAGCCCCAGCACTCTGAGGGTCTGTGATAGGTCAATATTCAAAGATACAATTTTTAGAGATTATTACCATCCCATTTCAAATTTGTTTAAATTGTGGTAAAATATGCATATATAAAATTCATCACCTTAGTCACTTTTAATGTACAATCAGTAGTATTACGTATATTCACATTGTTGTGCGACGATCGCCATCATCCGTCCACGGAACTCTTTAAATCTTGCAAAACTGGAAGTCTATACTCACTGAACCAGAACTCTCCATTCCCTTCTCCTCTCACCCCGTAGCAACCACCATTCCACATTCTATCTCTGTAAATTCGGCTACTCTAGATATTCACGTAAGTGGGATCACGCAGTATTTGCCCTTTTGTGCTTATTTCATTTAGTATAATGTCCTCAAGTTTCATCCATGTTGTAGCATGTACCTGAATTTCCTTCCTCCTTAAGGCTAAATAACATCTCCTATTATCATTCCATTTCACAGACGTGAAATACCAAGGCTACAAGACATTGAGAGCTCTCCTGAGGTCACACAAGCAGAGCTGCAGCCAGGCCCGCTGGCTCCCTGTCCAGTGCCTGCCCATTTACCCCTCTCTACTTTCCAAATGTCCTGTATTTCAATTTGGATTGAAGCGAAACAGTAAAGCTCCTTTATCAACTCTCCCCAGGCAAAGAGCTTATCTTGTTCTTGGAAGCCATTCCACACACACCCCAGAGTGGGAAGTACCTTTCAGACAGAAAGGAGTTTGGAGGCTTGGAGACTGCTGTTCTCAAGATCTGAGCATGGATGGAGGAACCAGGAGAGGAAGCCTGTGGATTTAGTCCTACTATGCGCTGGCTAATAAACACCGCTTCCTTAAGTATTACTCCGATTTTTACTATAATTATTTATTTTGTTCCTTTTTGCAGGGGCAGCGTGCTACAAAGCCTCTTTCTTTTCTAATACTGAAACTTGAGTTCCTCTAGTACGTGGTAGTGGGAGAAAGATGACTCATGGATATTTGTTTGTTTTTGTTTATTTTTTTCATCTGGATATGCACTGCTGTCTCTCCTGCTGAGAAATAGGGAAAGGCACAGTACCGTGTAACCAGAACGTGGCTCGGTCATTCCTTACAGCTATTACTTCTTAATAAAGAGTAGCACTTCTGCAAGGGATGAGGTTACTGTCAGAGAGGGCATGATTAATAATGATTAATTTGATCTGTGCCAACATAAACTGGATCCGCCATTCACTAAATAATTATCCTGTAGCCTGGATACCGTTTCCACAGGGTTCAGGGAAGTTGCTGGCCATTTATCACATTAAAACAAAACAAAAAAAACCTACATAAACAAGGGAGGATAAAATTAGAAACCATCACCAAAATAAAGCCAAATGCCTTCACATCCACCCACAAAATGCCTGCTTAAAGCTAGAAACAACAACAGTATCAACAAAATCCCTATGTCACTATCTCGTGCCAAAGGGAGGGAAACAAAATTGACTGGACACATATCCTTCTCCAGGCAGACAAAGGAAGCCAAGTATGGTTTCTTTCCCAGAGAGGGAAAAGTACATCTACCTCCTCAACTGATCTTCACGTCATTCTTATAGGTAGGATATCAGCACCCATTCAACACGCAAGGAAACTGTGGTTTGTGACACTTCGGCGAATTTCCTAAAACCACAGAGTATGTTTACAACAAAACTTGGTCTCGACCCAAGGCTTCCACCTTAAGGACTTTCCTTTGCTGTGGCCTTTAACGAAGAAGTTCACCCTGGGCCAGATTCTAACCCTGACTGTCTCCTCTAAGCTCTACTTTTAGGGGGCATTATTTCACAAATCATTTTACAAATATTGGTCGGGCATGCACCGTGTGGCAGGCACTATGCTCTAGGCACAGGGACAACAGCAAATGAGCGCAACAAAGTCCCAGCCCTCAAACAGTTTTCATTCTAGCAGAGAAAGGCAGGTAATAGGGAAATAAGTAAGTAAAATACAGAGTACATAATTTAGAGATACATTCCAGGTATAAAAATAAGGCAGGTTAAGAGGAACAAGGGTCGTGAAAAGGGGTGGAATCTGTAATCTTATGTAGGGTAGTCAAGAAAGGGATCACAGATAATGGATATTTAGGCAGAGGTCAAGGGCAAACGTTGCAGCTGTCTGCAGGAGAGGCTTCCAGATAGAAGAAACAGCAAAAGCCAAGTGCCTGTGGTAGATTAGGGCTTATAGTATTTTATAAAGTGGAAAAGAATGAGATGAGGCCAGATAGGCAACAGGGCCATCTCACTTATGACTCTGCAGGCCATTGCAATGAGTTGGCTTTTGCACGGAACGAAATGGAGAGTCACTGGGAGGTTTGGAGCAGAGGAGCATCCTAATTTGACTGATGTTTTAAATGATCATTCTAGCTACTGTGTGAGAAATAGAATGGCTCTATGACTTCGGAGCTCAGCTGGTAGGTCCGAGATAGAGATAAATGTTTGGGAGTTTTGTGTGTGGGGGTGATATTTCATGCCAGGAGAAAGTATGGACAGAGAAGAGAAGAGGTTGGAAAACTGAGTCCCGCAGCACTCCAATGTTTAGAGGTCAGGGAGATGAGGAGGGACCAACAAAGAACCCCAAAAAAGGAGCAGCCAGTGAGCTAGGGGGAGGATAGAGAAAGAGTGGTGTCCCAGACGCCAAAAGGAAAATGTTTCAAAGAAGAAAGAAGGATCAATGTGTCAAGTGCAGCTGAGAGGTCAGAGAGTAATTAATGCTGTCAGAAGTGTGGGAATATCTCTCCAAAGATTATTCAAATTCTGGCTTTCGGCATATATCAGAAGAGCACCGGAGAAAGAGTTTTCACAGTTTTAAATGGCCACTGCCATTTACCATCTCTCTTGAGTTTCCAAAGGGTTCACAGTGGGTGTTTAGAGAGTCACTACTATGAACATCAACCTCAAACATGCCAGCTCCATGCTGCAGCTGGTGATGTTTGCTTCCATCTAAGGGATGCAGACACCTTGATGTCAGTCGCCTCCCGGTTCCTCACCACATGCCAGGAGGCTTAGAGGGAGCAATCAGGTTGCCTCTTGTCATTTTAAAGATGAAGATACCAGGACACTAATTTGAATTCTTCCTTTAGGTTCTATGCCACAGCGGTTTGTACCATTAATATATCCCCTCTGCCCATCCAAGTTTGACTTCCACGACCTTGCATTCAATGTCCTCTATAACCTATTGCTGCATCATCCCAACTACTTACTCCAACCCGTGTGGTTACTCACTGTTCCCTCGACACCTGGAGCGATTTTTACTCATGGGCTGGCATGCTTCCCTCCCTACCTCTGCCTATTTAAGATAATTTTAAGGTCTAGTTAATTTTATCAATGAAGATTTCTATAAATGAGGCTCCTTCAAAGTGTAGGATACTTTCTCCTTTCTCTATGTGCTGCTCACGTAGCATTTATTCCATACATATTATTGTTTGCATCCTGCTAACTTGGTATCTTTTCAACGGCAGGCACTAAATCTTCACCACCTCTTTGTTCTATGTATTACTTGACACTGTGCCTTGCTCCAAGTAAGTACTCAGTGACTATTTAGAGGATGAATGAATGACTCATAACAAAGAATGATACAGCGTAAGAGCTAAGAGCAAGCCAATAGTTGAATTCAGTTCAGGACCTTTAAAGTCTGACACCCAGATCCACTCTAGAAATGGCTGTTCCTTTTTCTGCCAATGCTAATCATTGATGGTGACAGAACTGTTAAATATGCTTTGAAGGACTTGGCTCGGTCACCCCAGAAACAGGTTTGCATTGCCTTTCCTTCTGTGGGCACCTCTCCCGCATTCCTAGCCTCAATGGGAAACTCTTGACCCATCTCTGTTTGAAAAATTACTTCTTTCA